>OX104134.1:87365724-87569282 GCA_944470555.2 Heterobilharzia americana
TTCGAGTAGAGAGCTTTCAATAAGAAGATGTAATTAATCGGTACGCCTTTCAGTGAGAGACATTGCCACAAGACTTCTTGATCAACGGGTCGAATGCCGCCGCCTTCAGGTCGAGAAATACAGCTGTTGTCACGCGTCTGTGTTCCAGAACCTGGCGCACTGTCAATATTTGGTCGATACACCGGCGGCCTGGTCTAAAGCCTGCTTGGTTTTCTCGGGCTTGCTGTTCCCGAGCTCCACTCAGGCGTCGGAGAATTATAGAACCTAGTACCTTGGACACTATGTTCGTCAGGCTGATTCCTCTGTGGTTATCACAAGAGGACTTCTCGCCTTTCTTGAAGACTGGGATAATCAGTGATTTAGACCAGTCGGAGGGGATCGTATTTGATTCCCATATGCTAGCTAACACTTCCGTTAACCTGACTAAGAGCACTCTACCACCATTCTTGTATACCTCAACAGGTAGTCCGTCTGGTCGTGCTGCCCTTCCTCGTTTCAGGTTACCTACTGCTTTCTCAACTTCTAATGTTGGGGGACCTATCTCTATGTCCCATTGTGGATCCGACTGGATAGCGGGCAACGCAATGGTGGCTGGAAATGTGTGATCAGATTGTTTAAAATGTTATAGTGTGCATGCTCATTTTATTGTGCAATACCTCTATCCATATATATATTGAAGTCAAGAATAACAGGAATTCATTTCAGTTGGTCCGTTTTTTTGATATCGCCCATAACGTTAATGGTTACACACCGAAATACAAAAGAAAAGAAAAATGAGCAGCAACAGGAAGTTACAAAGTCAATGAAGTATTATGCTCTAGATCGTAGTCGAACTGTAGGTAAAATTGTGATGTTCAGGATTCAGGAGGATTTCCGCGGATTGACTTATTTTTTATGATCACTGATCTTTAACATGTTGAAGACTCAGACAGAAAGTTTATACCTCCACCACGAGCTCAACTAACTGTTATGAACTTGACTAATTGACGTCATATCTTAGATCAATCATCTTTACGGTAGTCCTCATCAAAAAGCGACATCAGTTAAACAACTGAAAACCTGCGAGCACTAAACAGCTGTTTCGTCCTAGTAAGGAACTTCGCAACAGTACGCACCCACGAACCCACCCTTAACTTATTATCAGCCAAATCATTGTTAAGTGTAACGATGCTATGAGATGCTCAAAGTATGTCTTGACCACTTCTGTTGTACTTAATCATTTCTTGATTATTGTATTTTCAGTTGCCTATTTTCATATACTGTGACCAGACCATACTATCAGTTAATATAAAGGGAACATAGTGTACATAGTTTTAGGTCATTAAGTATTTAACACCAGCTGATGTCACATTACAAAGTTTTCAAGCATTTTGATTTAATTAAGGGTGATTATGGCAGTTAGCCATTTCCTTCATACAAAGGATGCTTCATGTACACACTGATTTGTCACACTTATCTTTAGTTAAGTTGAACAAAAAGCCATAATGTAAACTAACACTGACGAAACCATTACTTTTCGAGCTTAAAAGTAGTGCGAATTCACAGGAAGAACAAAAAGCATTTTGGTAAAAGGGATATTCAAAATAAAGAAAATTTTGTAATCAATGTGTGTTTTCTGGATGTACAGTGATAATATCGGATCTTATAAGAAACAGTTAAAGCATTTAGAAAAATCTTATGGTGTTGTCGCATTACCACAGTCCTTTTAGAAAGTGTGTTTACAAAAGTTATCAACATTAATTTTGTACATGAACTTTACAAACTCTTAATAGATTTTCCAAGATGCGATTGTTAAACAAGGCAGCCAAATATCATGGCTGGATTGATGCAGATGCATATATGCTCTATCCTAAAAATTGTAATGCCGAATGTCTTCATTTCTTTCGTCCACTTTCCATCAGTTTTCCAGCATTCTTTGAGTCTGATAGCTACATTTTCATTCGAATGTCTTTTTTCTTGTCAACTCTAACCTTGATTTACTGACTTGTATTTTGGTCTTTTGAACGTAGTGATCAAGGCGTCTATGTTATTTACAGCTGTCTGTACTTCACTGAAGTACAGAAAAATGTACACAATGGTGTCAGTGATTTGAAGCTGCTAAAAACACAGTTCGTGTGCTATTTGAAGAGAAAGTAGCACTAAAAAGCAATATTGTTGCCCAACAATTTTACCATATCCACTGAAAAGTAACTAATATTTGAATAAATCTTAGCAACTCCTTGATAAAGAACGTCGTTTCAGAAAATTTATCTATATGACATATATGTTAGTTAACACAGTAAAACTTGAAAATTACAATTGTTTGCACCAGAGTTTGTTATCAATTATCAATGTCATATATTTATTTAATATCTGTTATTGCGTTTTGTTTTTCTGTTAAATGAAGGCACTGGAAACTCTTGAGAAAACTAATGGTCTTTTGAATCAAACTGAAATAAGATATAATGCTGTTAAACGAAGAGCTGAGGAAACTCGAGCTAATTTAGCCTCAGATGTTAGAAAAGCTGAACATAACCTATCTGATGTTCAGTAAGCTGCGACTAACGGTTTGTATAACAAGTTTATTAGCAACTTGGTTTCTGTCAATGATGAATACAACGACAGCAACAGCTGGATTAATGAAAAAGTGACTAAGATACTTTTGGTATATGGTGATAAAGTAGTTACCACTAATCTTCGTCGAGGTAACAGCTAGGATAGATATCTGGCTCATTGTCTATAATACATTCATGTTTTCTTTTTATGTATCGAATAAATTTTCCCAAAGGATACAATATGCAACTGTTTCGTGACTTCAAACTCCACAGCTATTCTTTCTAAAATCGATATATTTTGGTTGACAACAACTAAAAATAACATGTGTTATTTTGAAAATAATAAGGATGAAACTAAATGGAATGACTTCAAGAGCCACCCTAGCATCTGGTGAAATTACCAGTTAGGTCTCCTTGTTTTTCAGGATGTCCGTTTTGCAAATTAACCAAATTTATTGGCAATTTTTGGGAATCGATTGAATTCAAAAGGGCTTTTATTAAGGATTGCTATCGATTGAAGAAGTACTGAAAACCTGGTAGTACTGAGCAGTTGTTTCGGCCCTTTTGGGGTACCTTAATAGTGCTCACCACTATTATATGAAAAATAAGGTTTGCGAGTGTCGTGTTTCGTGGCGAGCACACTACCATTCATCCGTTGAGTTGGAGTCCTGTCATCCACATCTTACTACTTCTGTAAATTCGCTGTATATTGAGACTAACACCAAATGTCATAGGCGAGCATTTGTCCTCACACTACACTTGGTTGAGTTTACAAATTGTGGCTTCTCATTGGGACTTCAGAGAATTTGTCTCGAAGCCTACATCCATGATAACTTTGTGAACTGTAAAATAAATCAAATCATTATAATTTACTATGGCATGAACGCTTGGACATAATGGAGTGACTTTAAACGCCATCTTAGCAACGGCTGAAGTAGCCAATTAGGTTTGTATATTTCTGTTGAAAAGACAAATTTTCATAAAATCAAGGAAAAGTAATCGTCAGGTCACTTTAAAGGCAACCCTAGCAACTGTTGGGACAGCCAATCAGATTTCGGTATTTCGCGTAAAAAGTTAGTATTTCATAAAATAAAAAGCTGTAATTGGTTGTCTTAACAGTTGCTAGGGTGGCCTTTAAAGTCATTTAAAATCGTCTACTTCACGTGTTGTTAGGACGGTCTTCAGATCGTGACAATTTTAAAACTGTGCGACAGTACATAGTACGATTCGACAACACAACTGAATAATTAAAACAATGTAGAACGGAGAAATTTAATGCAATATACTCTGTGTTAAAACGAGGTAGCAACTGATGGAACGACTGATCAAGTTTCTATATTCTATGAAAAATTGTCTTCCCAGACAAAATACTGCAACCTGATTGGCTATTTTGGCAGTTGTTATAGTTGCCTTTAAAGTGGCCCGACCTGAAGACCATCCTAACAACGGGTGAGGCTAAAAGTTACCCCCAGGTATTATCGTGCTTTTTATGGAACACACCGTTCTGTTCACAAATTCGCCTACTTTCTGTATCCTGTATGCATATTTTACTTATTTGTATAGTTGTTAAAATGTCATATGTCACTGAATTATGTTTCATGCCGTTTATTCATGTGTAAAGTAATGGTTCTACTTCCTCCTCCTAGTTGGGATGTGAGTACATTTATTTTATAAACAATAATGTTCACAAATCAAAGTAAGTTAATTGAGCCTTCAATCTGTATCGAAAAGGATTCATGATTGTAGTTTTCGATTCAGAATATGCACTTAGAAAACAAAGAAAATACGTATTTTCACACAGATCACAATACCACTTAGGACTAACTTTTAGCCTCACCCTATCAGTCTACAGGTTGATAGCCAAGTTGAGGAAAAGAACCATAGTAGATGGCAATAAGCTTCCAAGCGTATGCTTATTCTGGAAATTACAGGACCCGCTTGTCAACTTAGCAACATTAAATAATCTCTGACGAGTGGTTAAACTGACAATGTAAAATTTTTCTCGTTATTAATATTCTTTTCATAAACTGGGGATATTAACACTATTCGAAATGTTGTGATGGAGTATATATATATATATATATATATATATATATATATATATATATATATATATATATATATATATATATATATATATAATTTGCTGCAATATTATCATAATGAAAATCCCTAACTATACCAAAACATCGAATATTTGGATACTGTCGGTTGTAGTGTGGTGAGTTTCTGTACCAATCGATCCAGAGCTTGAAGCAATCATAAATAAACTTGTCGCTGGTCACGAACGTAATAATAAGATTAGGGTTTCGGTTGCACTAATCACATTAGGAATGTAGTTTTCTAAATTTCAGAGTTTACCAGTTTTGGGGCAAAATGTATCGGTAAATCTAAGGAGTTAAGGTAGTATCTGCAATTTCCTCGATCGAAGTACATTTGTTTGTATGAACTTGGGAACAAATAGTATCAGAAAAAATCCAACAAAATCTGAAGGTCTGTGTGGATAAAGCATATGCTGTGTTGAAATCAGAAAATATCCACATTTGTTTAACACAAATAATACAGTCCAGTACTTTTTTGAACAAAAAAAGAACACAGAGATTTACCTATGTTGCATTACAAAGTCAAACTAGGAGAAGGTAGTTTCGATAGCAGTATTTATGAGAAACCATCTTATTCTATATCAGTCAAGGTAAGCTTTTAAGTTCCTGGAACCATTGGGTTAGGAATATGACATGTAAATCAGAAAATCGAATTGAGAAATTTGAATACATTCATAAAAAACATTACTTTGTAATGACTACCCTATAGAACCTGTTTAAAAGCTGACAAGGCCTCATTAACCGAAGCCAAATAGGAATATTAGCAGTTATTGCAACACATCTAAGAGAATATTCAAAACACATATAGTGTTGCTGTATCAAGAAAGAAAATCAGAAGTTTTTTGGTGGATTCTTGGCGATACTGGAGTTAGGGTCGCAATAAACGGAACCAGTAGCTTAGACAGAGGGAAACTTTATGAGCTAAAGGATCCTGTAGACGCAATTAACTCAGTGGTAGCGTCACTAAATGCAACACTGTGTGAAGAGGGTTCGAGTCTCCGGGTGAGGAAGGGCGTCATTTCTTCGAGGTTGCAGACACACCTTGTTCATGGGTCCCAACAAGCACAAAACCTAGGTCTAGGGCTTCTTGCTGATTACCTTCAACCAATTAACCTAATCTATTAAATATTGTGTAATGACTTCTAGGTGTTACGTACGTATGTCAAAGTTGTGGATTGAGGTCAGTCAGATGGCAAACTCAAAAATCTGGCAAAATGAATGATAGATCCTACTGAGGCAAGCAATCTAGGAAAAAGGTCAGTCGTGACTGTGCCTGCACAAACCCGTAATCACACTATAAGAAAAGACAGCGAGATAGTTTTAATATCCTATTAGAAGTAAAGTTTGATTACTGTGTCATCGAATCAACGTCCAACGTATGCAACACAAATGATTGGTCATATACTGTAGGCAAGCAGGAAATTCTACTCTCAGTAAAAGTAACAGAATAAGAATCGGCTAGAACGAAATCTTTAAATCATGTGCTTACCTTCACATAATTATTTGCAATAAATTGTGCTTGAGTTGTCACCCAGCAAACATATCATTTAATGCTAATGTTTTCTTTTCCTGCTTATGCACAAACAGGGAAAAAGTAAAAAAAGCCACAGAAATTGAACCCAAACTCATACAAGAAACGACTTTTATGAAAAGCAAAATTGAAACTATCAAGAATCGAATTCAAGTACTAGCACAGATATCAAGAGAACACCAACAATCCTTTGATGATTTGAAACAAAAATTAAATAAATTAACTGAAGAGTGTGCCAGTAAACAGACTGTTGCGGAAAATTTATTTTCATGGATTCACAAGAATGAAGAGAACTTAACTAGTCAGTTTCATGGAAGACTGAAAAAGGAATATACTGAGATGAACCGACTGTTGCAGGAAAAATCTGAAATATGTTATAAATTTAAAATGAATGAAACAGAACTAAAAAGTGAAAACGATCGCCGTGAAGAAAGAATATTATGCTAGTAAGTGTTTATTAATTGTGATGTTTATTTCTTTGAATGCCAATTACTTAAACGCCATTAATTTATTATAGACTTTAATTCTCACTGTACTATAATTGCAATCAGACGTCAACTTGTTAAAACCTGGCACCTCACGATAACCCCTAGACTTTGGTTTCAGTATGCTATGTAGTCAACCTGCGTTGTGTAACAAAATCCATGCGTTCACTGATAAAACGTGACTGTCACTTGACCGACAAGAGTAGTATCATATTACTTTCCTTCTAGCGAATAATTTCTGAAAACAACTTTGCCCACCACTATTTACCGTTTCATGACTCAATGGGAATACTTAAATCTTTCATAGATTTGCTTTGCTGAAATTAGATTTAATACTTATTATATCATTTTGCGATGATTTCAATTTCAAATCCTAAAAAGTTGTTCTTACGATTTTCACGCATCTATTTAGTTCACCTGGGAAGAAAAAAAAGAATCTATAATTCCATTTCTTGGTGTACTAACTTCAAGGAAAAGTGATGGATATCTGAAGAAATCGATCTATAGATCTACAGGTGAAAACTAACAAGTTGACAGAAGAGGCAGGGAAAACGGGACTTCAGGTGAATGTGGGTGATGAAGATACTCAACCAACAACAAGCATCAATCACCATCGACAGGAGAAACCTAAAGGAAGTAGTCTCTTTCACCTACCTATCTAGGCAGCATCATTTCAACCACAGGTGGCACGGACGTGGACGTCAAAGCCACATGACTGTTTTGCTGAGAGAAGAGATCTGCACTAATTCAGAGATGGCATTTCAGACTTCATCCCTAAGAACAATCTAACAAGGTCAATAGGAAGAACATTTTACGTTGGGTCTCTTCCAGTATTCTATTCCAGCCGTTCTTTTATCCATCTTAATCTTAAGATGTTACTTCATAGCAGCAGATGAATATCCCTGTCGTATTCGACAGTATCTTCCAGAACGGTTGAGTAAAAAAAGGCAGTGAAAAACAAATTCACCAACCTTCCAATATGAAGTTGACTAAAACCATCCAGCCTGCGGATTATTGTTTGACATTGGTAACAAGGTCAGATCGGATCTGTTAATAGGTCCAAACGTTCATCCACTTTGCATCGCAGATGTCTTGGCGGTAAATAGTATTAAACCGAAATATGCGTACAGAAACATTTTGTACCTTCCCTTTCACTACTTCAGACCTAGCTTATAACTTATCATTTCCCCTCATTTCACACAACTAGTTCTTTCTTATTTAATTCTATTCTATTTAAATTCTTTTTTTTGTTGCATTTCATTTTCACCTGTCTTGATCTCTATCACATAGCATTTGTCTGACTGGTATCCACATTCGCTGTTCCGTATACTCTTCACTATACAACTTTTAAATGAGGTCACATCATATTCACTGAGGTGTAGGAACACTCAGCTGATGAGTCCCAAATAGGACGAAACGCGCTTCCTCGGTTCTACTGCAAGTCACCAAGATGAATATTCCACTATGGTCATTCGTGTAGATTTTATCTTGGAACTTTAGTCTCCTATATTTTTTGGTTCGTTTAAAGACTCTTGAAGTACTATCCTTACAAGAATTAACCCACTTGATGGTTCAACTTATTGTAAAAAGGAAGCACACAAATTTGCTGTTATATACTTTAAATTTTATACAAATAGAATTGTACAGCGCTTTTGAAAATGAAATTGGCACAAATAGAAATTTTCTTGACTGAAATGTTCGTTGTATTATATATATATATATATATATATATATATATATATATATATATATATATATATATATATATATATGTATATATATATAAACTTAATTTGTTTTACCCTTTTCTTACACTTTGTTTCTCAATTAATCTGATTTAGTCAAAACGAAATAACCAAACTAAGAAGATCTGTCGAATTGCTTGAATCACGTCTAACTACTGCACAAGATTTACTGCACTCTTCAAATGCTGATTATAACAGAACAAATGCTAAACATTCATCGGTAGCAAATGATTTAGAAATAACGAAATCACGAACATGGGCAGAACAAGATGATATACAAAATATGTTGAAGTATTTACAACGTAAAATGAAGAGGTTAGGTGTCCCCATTTTATTGCGCATATTATTCAAAGCATATTCTACTTTCGTTTTAGCTTAGGAACATGTGGAAAAGAATAGGTTCACTAGCTGAAATTGTCATAGCCTATTTATATTCGTTCGTTTTAAGACTTACCTGCCATCCAGAAATATTCGTATCGATTTAAACTATATTAACAACACTCTCTTAATAAAGTGGAACTTTAACAAAAAACGTTTCGTTATTATTATAGGGATTGGAAGTGTAAGTCTGCCTGTTAGTCAAGTAATTATTCATACAAATATCACGACAACAATTTAAGCCCGCTTGATTGATTAGAAGAGAGACAACCATAAAAGCTCTTCTCAAGTGATTACCATGCTACCCGAAACGTCGATAACTTTGTGCATATGGCGTAGAATCCCTCACTGAAACAATAAGAGTGCTAAGATATCACCTACCAACTGTCTTCAGATTCTCAGTTTGCACATCTAAATGATTATCATGATGTGTTTTTACGACCTGGTTTTGGCGGACTCAAGCAATTTTTCTTCTTATTTTCCCTGTTCACAATGAATGTAGCAGCAATTAGATTTTTTCCTTTTGAAGACAGTCATCGATTTCAGTTAATGTATAGAATTTAAATGCATCAGATAATTGTTTGGTTTTACTCAAGAACTATTAAGTGTTCACCTCAGAAAACAGCACATAAGTTACTGTTGAAAATCTAAGTTAGACAGTCCCACGGTAAACATGTTTAATTTTAACCGCCATACACTGCATACTACGGAACAGAAACAGACTAAGCGAAATACTTGTCTCCTTCTTCGTACGCTGATGTTCATTGATGTGGCATCAGAGCTTTGGAAAATCGCTTTCCAATCTATCAAACGTCCTGTCATCATTGCACTGCCTACATATTGTGTTCGTTCACAAAAAAGTGCTGAATACTTCAACGACAAGCATAAATATATTATTATTATTTGACCGGAATAAACACAATCACTAAGACACTGGTTCACTTTGTAAGCTTTCAGTTGACCTGAAACCAAGGCTAATTTAATTACCAATTATCTAATTATTCCAATACTTGTTGATCAATGCACCTGTACAAATAAATTACAGGAACAAAAGTCACAAACATCACAATCATGAGATAGGCTTATATTAGGACTGATTATCCATTCACTATGTAGTTCAACTGTGACCATTACTGGAGTAACCATTATTCTATCTTTTCAATTTAGCTCCCTTTATATTTGTCTATCAATAATACTGATTATCTCACTCATAACTGTAATTTATTTCTTACGCTGTAACTATAAAAGAACATTCTAGGACTGACAATTCTTTGCTCAAATATTTGTTGTTTCAAACACCATAGATAACGAAATAAGCCCTTTAGGCTAGTAAAATAAGTGACAAATTTGCAGTTGAGTGACGACCACATTTCAGTAGTAGAAGATGTGACAATAATAATGCATAGAAAGCAAGCTTATGAACTTACTTACTTGGAGGCATACACCA
Organism: Heterobilharzia americana; assembly: GCA_944470555.2. Taxonomy (NCBI): domain Eukaryota; kingdom Metazoa; phylum Platyhelminthes; class Trematoda; order Strigeidida; family Schistosomatidae; genus Heterobilharzia; species Heterobilharzia americana. Next base: position 87,375,947 of record OX104134.1, read on the forward strand.
ACAGTTTTCATTTCCTGATCTATTTCCAGCATTATAAATGCATCAAGTCCATATGATTTCTTTTTCTTAAAAGGAATCTGCTCTAAAAGTTAGGATGATGGTAGAGCTGGAAAGTAACCTTCAGGAATTTGAGAAAACAAAACAGGAAAGCTATCGTAAGAGGTTGGAATTGGAGACAACAGCTAAACAGCTAGAAAGTACAACTGAAAATGCCAATACTGAATTAGAAGCCGTTCAACATAATCACAAATACTACTTAGAACAACTCCATAATGCAGAGAATGAGTACAGGAAGGTAAGTATTAAATAGATACGGCTTACTATTCCCTTAAATAGCAAAAAGAGATTCATCTTTTTGTTTACCTTACTTTACTATAGTGGAAACGTTTGGAATCTTACCTACAATACTATCTCTACCAAATAGTTTATGATGAGAAAAATTCATTTTACTACCTTTAACTGTTCAAAAATTCTTTAAAGTATTGACTTTATGCTAAGTCAAGTTCAGTCTTGGTATTCTAGTACCTTCAAGACAACTGTATATGAGCATAATATGCATCTTTGTCAACCTTACGTTTGGCATTAGAGTTAAACAGTTTGGTTCGCTAACAAAAGAATCTGTAATCAGTAAAACTACTTAGTTCTTTGGTTGGGAGGGAGTTATCAGCTTTTAGTTAAGCAACACAATTTTTAAACAGATTCTAGTATAACTCTCATAAGTGGTTTAGCGGTAAAAAAACAACTGATAATGAAATTTCCTGAAGATACTTCACATTAAACAAGTTTTAGAAAAGCCTCTTTTTTAATCTTGTTTTTGTTACATATGGTTTCTTCAAGCTTGACGTATTTATTGTGAATTTACAAACTGTTGATCAAATTTTATATCATTGATGGATAGTGGCTAACTGCGGAATCCAGGACGAGCGTTTTGTCCTGATTGGGAACTCACCAGCTGGATGTACCTGCCTTCTAGTGAGCGATGTTGTTCCCACTAAGACCCGAACTCAAGACCGATAACTTCAAACGCTAGTAATAATATTAGTGTTTATCATATTGTTTCCTAGTGCATTGTATTACTGCTTTCTAACTCAGTGACAAGTATAAACTACCAAAGTACCACAAAGAAAACTCCATGCGTTATATCAAAAAAGAAGTTGATCTGCTGATTGACAAATAAACCCAATTAGAGACAGAAAACGAGAGCCAATCATGCGTTTTTTACATCCACTGTGTAGTAAAAATCAATTACGACAGGTTTAAAGTGCTAGAGTATTCGGAATAGGCGTTCGGAGCATTCCGCTTATAGTTACAGGATCTAATACGCACGTATACACCAACAGAGATCGAACAATTCTATCCAGTAAGAATAAAGGAGAATTACAAGTATGTCAATAAATAGTAATAACTACTACCCGTTTTACAAAAAGTGGCTATCGTACCTATGTGGCATGGTAAATAAAACCTTGACGTTTGAAGCGACGGGTCCGGGATTCGAGTCCCAATGGCAACAACGTCACTCACTGGAGTGCAGGTACATCCAGCTGAAGAGTCCCAAATAGGACGAAACGCACGTCCTGGATTCTCCTGTTAGCCACAACCAAACAAATTGCCATGATGTACTCAACCGTCACATATATCTGAACAAGTGTAAGTGCTTCATTGGGCACATAAACATTGCTCATTAGTTTGCCCATTGACCTTTCAATGCAGTTGTTGCTCAGACCAAAAATGAAGGACTATCAATTCACATTACACAATAACACTTTTTCAATATCGTAAGTAAGTAATGTCACCATGGTATAGTTTGGTGTTACTAATCTTGGTCTTGGAGTGTCGTGAAATTCAAATACAGGATGAAGCTTATTTCTTAAATAAGGTAGCCTTAGCTAGTTTTTAAAAAGGAAGAAACTGTGTTCGTGGTACACAGTTATTCATTACTTACACTTAACATTTTTTCATCATCATATCATATTAACTTATACAATAAACAAAAGAAGGGCAGGAAAAATAATGAATAAACCGGTAAACAGTTATGGTTTACCTATGTGGATGACAACAGCTTACAGTTTGCGATTTGGCCAAGTGACAAGTTGATACAAATGTACATTCGAAAAGAAATTAATGAAACCGACGAACAGTAAGAGACATTCAATATGAGTGAATTACGCTACACTTAATATCACGAAACGGATTTCCAATAAACTACAGACATTCATCAACAACTGCTTACGCTCGCTACTGAAGATCAGATGGCCAGAAAGAATAAGCAACAAGGAGCTCTGGGAACGAACCAACCAAGAACCTATCACCCAACAAATATGCATTGGAAGGAAGTGGAGATGGATTGGGCATACACTGAGAAGGCCGGCTGGGGACATCACGCGTCAGGCCCTCGAGTGGAATCCCCATGGAAGCGACGAGTTGGACGTCCCAGGGTGACATGGAGGAGATGGTGCGAGGAGGAAATGAGAGGTTGTGGGCTGTCGTGGAACCAGGTTCAAAAGATCTCAGAGAACAGAGGTCACTGGAGGCGTGCTACTGAAGCCCTATGTTCCATTAGGAACCCAAGGGACTAATAATAATAAATAATATCAGCTAGGAAGTGGTTTCTGTACCGAAAGTCTTTTCATACATTATCCATTATTGGTAACTTTTAGTTTTTAGAGGTCGAACAATTCGATCCACTGAAACAACGGAGAATCACAAGTATATCAATAACGTTTACTTTCACCAGGATATACGCACCTGGGATTCCTTTTTTAGTCACGAGATTGTTTTGTTTTGTCGCCATATTATAAGTTGCTAACTCACATTCGAAGTTGTGTAACAGCCAAAAACGTAGGCTTTGGTGAACAACAGGTAAAAATTACAACTTCAATATCCCTACGGTCGACTCAATTATAGAGAGGAAAACAAGGGGAACTTATCAAGAACACAAGTTACTTATGGGTAGTTGAATCAATAACATTGAGTAAATGTCACCGCGATGAGAGTTTAATTGTGATGTTTATCAGTTACTGTACTTAGAGGCGAAGATGTTATTGATAAGAACAGTTTTCGGTGACCACCAGTCGTTTCTGACATCATTACAACTTGAAGTCTTTCACCTATTCTTATGGGAAGGTAAATTTCTCTATATACTGCCTTTGCTTGGTTTAGTTCATTTTGACTTTCTTTGCACTAATATTCAGCAGAAATTTGTGTTGTCATAAAATTATTTTGATTTACAAGTACTTAACAGCTGTCTCCCATCTTGAAATTCACCAGCAGCGCTGATCTGCAGGAGACTCGAACTGAAATCCCTATATCTCATGCCAACCATGTAATTGTTAAGATACTAATATATTGAAAATTATTAATACCACTCCTGTGTTCTGTGAATAGATATTTATATATTTTTTGTTTTGCCTAGTTTGAAGACGAATGGAACCAAGAATATTCTACAATACGTGACAAAATTAAAACACTTAGTGATTCATTGACGCAATCTAAAGCACAGGCCAATAAACTAGAAATTACATTAGAAGAAGTGAATACTGAAAAAGCTTTCCTGCAAGATAGAGGTAGTAAACTTAAATTATCCTTGTTAGCATTGATGAAGGTTAAACTGCGAACAACTACAAAAATCGGTCAGCTAAGGTGATGTTTTATTCCTTTTTTTATTTGTCATTTTTATCAGTTGATTCATGCCTTGGAAAAATAGGGGAATTCACCATGTTAAAACTTCTAGTCTAGAATACAAATTAGCATGTTAAGTGTCCTACTAAGTTTTATGGTGATTGTAGGAATTGGCAGAAGATAGTACACTTAATTTTCGTATGTGATGACTTTTAGAAAGTCAGATTCAATTAAGACTCCGACCTGTTCACAAAATGACAAATATAAATCGAGTTATTTTTAAGGCCGCCCTATCAACTGCTGAAAAAACCAATCAGTTTTCGGTATTTCTTCTGAGACGTCAGTTTCCCATCAAATGGAGAATCGTAATTGGTTATTTCAGCAATTGCTAGAGTGGGCTTTGAAGACACTCTATAAATCACAAATTTTAACGTCTCCAAACACGTGGTTGTTCTAGAAGTTAGTCAGTGTAAGGTTCAACTTGGATATGACTTTTAAAAATAGGTGAGCAGTTATTTAGCGTATCTTTAAACGCCACCCTAGTAATTGATGTGATAGCCAGGAAACGAGCTTTTTCTGTAACATTGTAAAAAGCTGAAAAGGTTTAGGCATAGTTTTTGAGCACTTATAACGCACTTTGAAATCGTCAAAGCGACTGCAAATGGTGTTCAGTTGCCTTTTGCTTTCAAGTTACTACAGCTAACGAGCTTTGAGAGATATTTAAACTAAGTTGGAATTTGGTGGTTTGAGAAAATCTGAGCATTTGGTAAGCAATATATACTATCTTCGTATTTTTATTTCATAGTGAATGTGAAGACAAAACAAGGTTGTTTTAACTGATGTTTCACTTTTTGGTGCAAATGGCGGTGCAATATACGAAGGTAAAAACTTGGTATGAGAAAGGAAGAACATCGAAGGGTTTCCATCTGATCCCCTGAAAATCCAGTAGAGCTCAAAAATCTTGAAAACAAGTCAACCGTAGCTCTCTATTTTGCAATGTCAGGTCGACTTCGACAATATCCAAATTATTCACAAAGGCTTTAGAAATTATAAGCAACGTCTCATAGCAGAATCTCTGCATATAGAGTGGAGTCGAAATTGTCCAAATAAGAATGAAGAGATCAAATGTGCATTGAACTGGTTTTAACCCACTCCCATATACCGAGATAACCAACAAATGTGATAAGAAATATAAGCACATGTGTATATAGTCTCAATTTGTAGTTCACACACATTCATAATGCACTACAAACTGACATCATCTTTCTTTGACAATTACACAAAGCAGAATCATGCATCCAGAAGAACTCAAACCATGCTGTCATACATAAACTTGGATATTGTAAATTCCGGTTTGCCATAACTTGTATAAAGCTAATAGCACTAAATAGTGAATCGTCAGTCAAAACGACTTCGTTTTGTTTCACATTCATCGAGAAATACAAATATCCAAATCATGATTGCTTCGGATAACTTTTAATCTAAGTACGAATGTATAGATGGATAAGAAATCAATTTGAACGAAACAGAAAACGTCTTATATTCAGAACTATTCTGTCCGACAGGCATTTGGGAAACGTACGAAGATAACAAGATCAGAAAATAAGCAGCATACGATTTGAAAACTTGCTATCAATCATGGTGTTCAATATCTAATGGAATTAAACGAAACCAGCTTTGTATTCATCTATTCATCTTGGTGACTACGGGTGGGAACCAAAATGTGCTTTCCGTCTTATTCAAGACTCACCAGCTGGATGCAGCTGCACCCCAGTGAGTGCTATTACTCTCACTGAGACTCGAACTCAGTGCCCGTCGCTTCAAACGCCAAAGCGTTATCCACTGGGTTTTCACATATATCTCATAATGATACATCAAATATTTACAGATAAGTTTGTATAATATTAAGTAGAGTAGACAATATTATGGATAATTCCGTCTAACATTCATTATTAAGTGATGCAATATAGTTATCCAATTTCCAAGAAAAACTTCTAAAACCTTCACATCTGATGGTCACGAGTATTTGACGTGCAAAAAAAGGGATTGAATGTATTTTGAAATGAAACTTATATTATGCGTTTTTGGTCTTCTGGAAGAATCCAAGTTACTATCCCTCATAATAATAATATATCAAGATTTATCTATCTCCTTAGCAGCTCCTATAGATATCCTATATGCTGAGAGAAGCAACTTTAGGAGAAGGCTACACATTTTCCAAAGTAGTTTAAATTTTTCGAACATTGGTGGAAAGAAATGAGAGATAAAATTGAATTTTATGGATAGGACGTCATTTTCACTTGAAATAAGTACTACTGACTGCTGTAAGAAATCTTTCTTTCTTAAATTCCAGGTGTACTATTGCTGAACTTGTGAAACAAATAAAATACTGAATTCGGAAGTGAGACTTTTAGAAGAACAGGCTGAAAAGATGTATCTTCTCCAAAAAGATCGTGAAATACAACAATCTAATCTGATGAGATCCCGTGATTCACTGCTGAAAAAACTGAAGGTAATACTTGTTTTCAAGATATTCTGACTAACCGCTTTATAAGATTTCAAAAATTTCAACTAAACATCCTTCTAAAAAGCTGGTGAAGGCATCCTAAAACTATGGTGGTCGTTGGACATTATAATCCGTGGGTAAGAGGTTATTCGGAGTGCAGTAACGAATGACCACAAAGATACCAATCAAAAACCAGTTTCTTAACTCCTACACTTATTGAACTTTCTAGGCCTTGAAGCAAGGTGTACGCAAGATTAATGACTAAGGATTACATGCAGGGATCAGACTATGAATGCACCACTGTTTTGTCGGTCAAAAAAGCGCATATATTCAGACATTTTTAAAAATAAATGTGTCTGCCACTTTCGAAGTAAATAACAAAGAAACTATCCAGCTTCTCTTTTTGTAGTAGGTTTCGTGAATACGGACCAATTATTTATAATATATATGTGCACATAGCTGATTAGGTATTTTCAGCAATATACAATAAGATAACTCAAAGAACACTAGATGTTTTTGTCATTCTAAATAACTCTAACAGTATGATAATAGTGAGTTGATGTAGAACAATGAATGATAGCGAATACGTTCCACAAAGACAAAGCTGCAATAACAAAATCAAAATTTCAGTTTCTAAATCCCTGGCATCAAATAATGTTTCTTCTGTCAGGTAGCAAGAGTTAGGTTTGTATTAGGATAGAAACCAGCAAGAAATTTTTTTGTCGAATGGATTTTCACTTATCAAATCACTAAATTCCGCATCTAACTTTAGCCTTGCCTCTTTTATGAGTTTATGTTGAAGACTATTTTCTTCCCGTTTATTCCATAACTTTTTAAAAAAGAAACGTCGTAAATGACTCCAAGTGCCAGGGAAAAAATTGGCGGAGAGGCAAGTCAGAGTTTCATGACAGTTTGGCATTCTATCAACGGAGTATATCTGCCACTTTAGGGAAACCTACATTTCTCACATTATTCGGCATTTATATGAGTTAAGAATTGTAGTATCTCAGTTTAAAAACGATATTTACATCAATCAAATATCTTTTCATGAGGTGTTGAACGAAGATTTTACTAATAGTCTAATACTGGCACACACAGCCTATCATATAGGTGAGTCTCAGGTTCATGTTTTCATAATTGCCGGTGGTTTGGTGTTCTCTAGGCTTTGGCATTTCGTCATGAACGTTTCATCACCAGGGGTGGCGACACTGGGAGCACTAACTCCATGAAAAATAATAATTCAGAATAATGGTAACAGTCAAGAATAATAATTACGAAGTTAGAGCTGAAGACGTCCCAAAACCTGGTGATACAACGTTCACGATGAAGTATCAAAGCTAAGAGAACACTAAACCATCATCATCCTAATTTTCGGTTACGAACCTTTTTCTTGGTTTCATAATTCCACATAATACTGAAGGATAATTTACTCTTAGTCGAAATTGGGTTAATGTTGATAAGCCCAGTCCGTATGTTTACTTTAACGCCTCAAACCTTTCAGTTCCTTTTATGGCACCTAGAAATCCCATCCTATCAGAAGCAATAACGGTACCACTGTTGGAGAGAGCATCAGAATAAAATAACGTTAATGTTTGCTACTTCGTGATAAAACTTAGGTGTTTTTCAAACAATATCGACTTACAGTTAGAGAATCTTGTCAAATTATTAAAAAACCCTTACCTATTTACTCAAAATAAGAAATGTATGTCTTTTGTGCATCGAATCTCATAAAGTTGTACTTTATTCAAATGGCCAGGAGGAATTGAAGGAGAAACTGTCTCTTAACTTAACACTATCGAACCAGTACATCAAAACGCAAGAAGAACAAAGCAAATTACTATCATTGTATTTCTTAGCTCTTACTGATTCTATGTTAGATCAAATTCAGTTGTTCAATGCTGAACAAGTGAGTTAAATCGCTACTGTATTATTTACTTTTATATGTACATATAACTAACCTCACTGAAAAAAGAGATGTTCACCGATCATTGTCTACTTCACAGAGTAGTGGTCAACTTGTTATATACGACAGAAAATTGTATATTCAAGAGTTAAAGCCTAAATTCATCTACATATTTGTGGGGAAGCATTACAAACTCTAACAAGGTATATGTGTACGTATAGGTTTACTGAGAGCTGTTAGTGATAATTGCACTGATACTCTTCTCCATTTATGAAAATATAAAGGAAACGGTTTCAAACAAATACATACTTTACGATAACTACACTATTCAAACTAAAGTAGATAGAGTACAGTTAGCTGTATCTTAGTATGGTTTGATGTTGTCAACATAAAACGTAAATTTGTGTGTTCTTTTGACACTAACTCACCAGTCACCAATGTCTCTGGTCAAAACAAGTGATATTTTGTGATTATATTTCTTTGCATACCGATTTCTCTGAGTCACTTAACAGTGCTACTAATTTTATGTACAAGAAACATTAAAGTTACAGTCGAGTTAACATTTTCATGAGGTTGTTGGCGTTGCCACGAGGAATCATTCAAGCCCTCTGTTAGTGGATATTTATGTCACACTTGCGAAGACAGCGGAGAATTTGATTGAGCAAGACCATCTATATCGAAGATATGTCGACGACATCTTGATTATAACTTAGGTCAGTCCACATCAATTTTGAACCGACTGAATGAAGTGAAGAGCGGCATATGCTTCACATGTTTGGAAGACACTGATTGCTTGTCTTTCTTAGACATATTAATTAGTCAGCGGTAGGATGGACCCATAAGACGACCTATCTACAGAAAGCCTACCTGGACAGGTCAATATTTGAAGGACCATAGCTTTTGTCCAGTTCAGTACAAAAGAGCGTTAGTTAAGTGCTTATTCAGTAGAATTCAGCTACTATGGATAGATGGTACTTTGGAAGACGAGAGAAGAACGCTGACTGAAATACTGTTAGGAAATAACTACCCATCACAATTTATGAGGCAGTACAAAATAACCATAGTGCTAAAACCGGCTCTTCACTTTGTCGCAAAGAAAAGTGCTTTCATCAGCTTTCCATGGCGCAGTCCTGAAACAGAGACTTAACGCTGTTGATAGAAGGACCTACTATACAGCTGGGATTCAGTTAATTCGAACCACCAAGCCTGTATATGCTCCCAAACCCTTTACAGCACGTGAACAACAACATCACATCACACTGCATTTACCATTTCTAGGTACGCTTGGCAACACATACAGGGAGGAAACATAGGTATGTGCAAGGGCTTCGGAACATACTCAAAGGTGCCTTCAGATTCAAATTGAATACACAAACGTTGATAGCAGACGTTTAAGTTCTTCGATCGTGAATCATATCGCTGAGACAGGTCACAGGATAGATATGCCTACTTCCTTAAGACCCACTGACAAAGCGTGTCGGAAACGCATCCTCAGATTTGCTGAGGTCTTAGAAAGTCTTAAACACTTTTGAGTTCAAAAACAATTTCTTATCACGTCCAATCTCCCTTGGTGAATTCAGCTATGAAACCAAGTTCGATTAACCATTATTTTTGCCTTAAATACAAACTTCCTACTTGACCATTTTCATATTCTCACCTTGTATCTTCATGAATTTTTATATAAATACCTATGACAAGTACGTGTGATCAGACTGTTCAAATTGCGTTGCGCAGATACATTGCACGGTCAAGACAATTTACGTCTTCTTATTGTTTAGTCGATGTTTATAAAGGAAAATAATTGTTTTAAATAACTAATCCATAAGCAGAAAGACCGACTCTAGCATTCACCCTCAACACTAGTCTCATCTTCATTAACTCTGCATCAACAACAATAAGAGGATTATACAGTTATATCAGGTCTTTTGATTTTATTTTCCTGCACGATCGTGCACGCGGTAGCTGAGTGCATTTCGAAGTGCAAGCAACTTGTAAATCAAGCGAAACCATTAAATTTTGACTAATTAGTTGATCACTTAGATTTGTCAAGTTCAAATACGTGTACGAAGTGTCTGATTTTTTTAGCTAGCAGAACGATTCATGTGGTATGGAAATAATCATTCACAAACTGAACTCCGTTTTATTTGTTTATACAATAAATACTTATCATCAAACCTCATCATATGCATACGATCTGAAATCGTGCCAGGACTATACACCATTCAATTTATCAACATATATGATACAAGGTTTATAGATTTTAGACAATTACCATTGATAACAGCTGTGGGGAGCACGAAACAAGAGTAAAAAGGGTTGCTGCTTTCGTGGCATTAATGGTGAAATTGATCGTGCAAGTTGTTATATCCTTCCGTAAAAATGTTGATACACAATGCCTTAACGAATAAACATTACGTCCTTTAGTGTTATTGCTTGTATTACACCGTCGTCGATTGGACCGAAGTGATCACCCTGTTGGCATATGGGATCCTGTGCGGATGTCTCGATATTGCCTGTGGGAACATCACTCACTGTGAGGTACATCCAGCTGACGAGTCCCAATTAGGACGGGATACACAACCTGGATCCCGCTGCTAACCATTATTCATCATTACCATATGACGTCCTTTGTTGACGGATAAAGGCTGAAGGGATTCACTAGCGCTGTAATTCAAAAACGTACTGCGAGTTGGCAGAGCACGTCGCACGAGGAATACACTGCAGTAATCGTCTAAACTGCTGGCTTTAGTGTGTTACTGAGCTATCCTTGTAGTGCAGAGACAGTCACGAAAGTGGGAACCCCAGGTTTTTGACCATTTTATGTCGACACTACTTATAAGGACCCTCACTAACACTATATTTTCCGCTAATGTCCTTTTTGTTCTTTAGTTTGACTCTTCGGTGGTGTAAATGGACTAGTAGGAGTGATAGAATACCAGTTTCGCTCTCGAATAACATTCGTCACTGGTCTCTGGTGTGGCTTAATTCTACAGGACCTATGTTTGGTTACAATCTAAAATAAGTATATGAATTTCGTCAACGATAAATTTTTGTGTAAGGGAATGATCACTTTCAAATTATTAGAAACGTCGAATATTTTTCACGACTCTGGCGAAACACCACTATATCAGCATGATAGAGCGGTTGAGTGACTGTCCTTGCAATCGATGTTGTACATACACCAAATTTTATGGACATCAGATGAAAAGTTGTTAGAGGCAACCAACAGAAAACAACTGTCATCTTTAGTTTTGGATTCATCAGCAGTCGTATACAATCTGCCGTTACGTGAAGTCAATTCAGAACCTCAAAATCTTGCGATAAAAAGTAATCAGTATTTTCCGACCTTAACCACCAACTAGTGAAAGTGAATTTGAAGCTAAGATAAAACAAGAGTTGAGTGCATAACCACCTCACCCCCTCACCTTTCAAACAAAAGGCGATAGTCTTTTGAAAATATCTTGTTAAAACTGCCGATTAATATACTGTAACGCAATAAAAAATTTTTTTAATAGGTTGCAGCAATATGCGCACGAAATCTGCGTCAACGCGACTGTTGGGAACAGAGATTACAAGCCAAACAAGAGAGAGAAGTCGATAATTTGTTCAATCGAAACCGGGATGTTAACCAACTGATACAAGTAGCTGGTAGCCTGCATATCCCAGGAACGATATCTTTGAAGTGTAAAACATGAAACATTTCTCAATGGTTGTCTGAAGCCTACTGGTCAGAAACCAATTCGAAAATGATTCAGTCAAGTCTGTGTATTGTGAAGTACATACAGCTGTTGTTATTCATCAGTCCCACCACCTAAATAACTTTTTATAAGTTACATACATTCCATGAATAACTGGAAATCTTATATTATTCCTTTTGTTATGCTTCAAGTTCTACATCCCTAAATAGTAGCATTACAACAATAAGCACTACTTTTGTTATCGTTGTCATCCGCTGTTTTCATTTTCTATTCAGAGGAAGTTTCCAAATAGCTATCTACCAACTAAAATGAGGACTGTTAGAAAAGAGTAACAACTAAGTAATTGATCATGAGTAGTTTATGCATTTCCAACTCTCACAACAGATGTGTTGAAAAGATCTTAGTGCAAGAAAAGAAGCCATTCGTTTTTTAAATCATATTGTAATTCAAAATATTCTCTAAAAAGTGAAAAATAACACTTGACAATCTGGTTAACATATATATATATATATATATATATATATATATATATATATATATATATATATATATATATATATATAATCAGCTTATGTCCTAAAGAAGTACATCATATACAATTATCTTAAAATATCTCACGTATAAAGCAGAACAGCGATCTTATCTACATACAGTATTATTCACTACACAAGGAATAAAAAAGCGATTTTAATTATCATACCAAATCTTGAACGTACACATTGTTTAAACAAGTATTCCGAAGACGAGAGTTGATCACTGAATAGGTTAAAGTAGGGTTTGAAGACGATGCTAAAGCGATTACATATCGCCGTAATCAGATCTGTTGTGATGTTGAATATCACTGGATCGTAGACTGACAGGAGGCAAAAGTTCAAGATAATTGGTATTTTCTAGACTGGAATGTATTTGTCTAGGTAAAAGCGGTTCTATTGGGGAGCAATGTTGGGAGCTTATGTGTACGCCATAATTATGGGAATGTTGTTCAGGTAAATGATGAACCTCAGATAATCGTTTGAACTGCAGGCAAATACTACAGATGACAGTGAATGAGAGTTAACAGGATGCGACTCTAAAATAATAGACGAAGAAAAGTTTAGATTTGAAGAAAATTCCAAATTCTCACTAAGCTTACGATTCAAAAACTGCAGAGCTGAGTTTTTCAGTGACCAATCAATGTACACGATCCAGTCCTGAAGGAGACCAATCGCGAACTAAATAGCTCAGTGGTAGTCTCCGACTGCAGCACTGAGTGATGCGGGTTCAAATCTCAGACGGGACTGATGTCCCTTCAAGGTGGCAGATACACCGTGATGGAGAGTGGCTAAAAAAGCACGAAACCAAGGACCAAGGCTTCCTGACGATTGCCTATATCCAATTAACGTGAACTATTTCCTCTGCAGTTGACTACCTAAACTAAAATAAGATGAATTCATATCCTCGTTGGCAGATGGTAATCGAGTGTCACAACCACAACACTCGTTGTTGTCAGTTATTTCAATAATTATCAGAGGGGGGATATAAAAACGTTGTCCAATCGCCGAATGCTCGCACATTTTAGTTGTTTCTCACCTATTCACATGAACAAATACAGTGAGATGAAAAATATTAGTAATCTTTTATTTTTCCTGGTAAATATAAATTTCATTCTTAAAGAAAATATTCTTCGAAGCTCTTTTCAATCCAACATACTGCATGGCTCAGCCTAGAAAAGGGACAGTTAACTGGTTTTGCTAGAAGCGTTTAGATAAAACCAATGTGAGGAAAATGATGATGATGGAATCTCACGCATACAGTGGAAGATTTTATTTCGTGATCCTGCTTTTAAATAATATAGAGCGATAAGCTTGCTATGCGGATTTACCGTTAAGATTACGTTACACAAACGTGGCAATACATACTGAAATTGTGTAGGAAATCAACCTATTCACACAGAGCGATATAAATCTATTTTTCAGCTAGAATGCTACCCGAATGTCCACACTAAGAAAAATTGTACAGCTTAGTTATAAGTATCAAATTAGAGTTCTAAGGCTCCAGCGAGAACCCAAACGGCAGATGTCTTAACACCACCAGATCCGTACGAGTTACAGACCATACAACAACAAATCTAATTCATGAACCAGTGTTACTTTCTGCGTCTGTTATTAGTGTTAGACTCTTTGTTAGTGAATGACTATTGGTTTATCACTGCTCTTAACCATAAGCACAATTCATGAGCATCCGATAAATAAAATGCATCTGACATTATACCAATCGTTCATACCATCATGCAGACTAAAAGGAAACAAGGAGTAGAATATAGAGATTTAAACAACATGACAAATAATTCAGCTAGCAGCCTACGTCACTTGAATGCGATTACAGTAAAATAATTCATACTAGTGGGGCAACCTACCATCATTTTCTTCACTCAACAAATCTGAAAAACCATTTGATGCTGTTGTGACGACTGATGTCGATATTACCCCCTAAAAATAAGTGTAAACCAATACATATGTTATGCTCTTTACAAACTACACGTACATCATAGAAGAAAATGATAAAATCCATGGTACAAATACATACTTACCTAGAACCTTACTTACAACGACAAAAGAAACCTCGCAGCTAGGAAAACAAATTCCACCTGCCACACTTCACAGCAGCATGAGAGAATAAGTACTCTGGAAAGGAATGATATCAAAGTGAACAAGTGTATGAAAGAGAAAACAATTTGAAAATCGAGGTTAGCATAAGTACTCCAGTTGCAGGAGAAGTCAAAGAGTGAATATGTCTCCACCATCATGGCTGGTATTCAGCCATTCCACTAAGAGTCTGCAACCATTGGTCCCACTATTGATATTCTTAAGGACTACAGCCTGGTAGTCTATGATTCAAATTAACGGTCGGAGACTTCATGAACTGACACCACATATTTATCTGGCCGATAAATGTTCAGCCGACTCGCCTAGTTAAATAGTTCACTAGTTACTAGCCGGTCCTAACCCCGGATAAAGAGGGAGGGCTGGGCATAAGCCTAGAAACCCTACTCAATAAAACCAATCCAGTCGATAAAGAAACTCCAAAGCACAAATAAAATATAAAAAACAAACTTATTCCTCGCTGGAACTCGAGAGACAAAATGACACCGGTTGGTGAAAGCTTTCGGGAAGCCAATTGGCCGATCTGTCTTCTCTCGATGAAAGCAAAAGAAAGCATGGGGACATGGGATGTCCGCACAATGTTTAAAGCTAGCAAGGCTGCTCAGATTGACAAGTAGATGAGAAGGTATGGTATAGAAGTGCGACCGGAACAGGCTGGTTGACTTCATGAAGAACAAATCATATGTGTATCAAATCGCAACGCTACGCTATGCATCATCATAGAACAGAGCATAAAATGGCAGTCAACTCTCTAGCTCAACTTCATCGATTTTGAAAAGGCATTCGGTAGCGTCAACCGAAAAGACTAGAGGATTTGGATTTCGCCGATGATTGATGTTTAATGTCGCACAAACTCGAAGATCTAGAGGCGAAAGCCAACAGGTTAGTAGAAGAGGCAGCGAAGACGCGGCTTCAAGTGAATGCAGAGAAAACAGGTGAAAATACCCAGCCAACAACAAGCACCATTCACTATCGACCGGAGAAATGTAAAGGAAATTCTCTTTCACCTGCCTACCTACCTAGGCAGCATCGTTTCAAATACACGCGGTGGCACAGATAAAGATGTGAAAGTCATGATCGCAAAGCAATCAATTCATTAACCTGAAATCAGTGTGAAAATCTACTGCACTCAGCATAAAGTACAAGATCCAGATTTTCAACACCAATTTATTCAAGGAAGTCAGTGCTTCTATGTGGTGGTTTAGAGACTTGGCGCGTTACAAAAAGCATTCCCAACAAACTACAGACATTCATCAATAGCTGCCTACTCTCAATACTGAAGATCAGATAGCCAGAATACTAAGAATGAGCAACAAGAAACTCTGGCCTGACAACGAACCAACAAACTAAGAACCCATCGCCCAATAATAATGCAGAAAAACGTGGAGATGGATTGAATTGTGCATACACTGAGAAGATAGTTTTGGGACATCACGCGTCAGGCTAGGCGAGGCTCTCAAGTGGAACCCAAAGGGGATACGACGAGTTGGGCGTCCAAGGCGAGGGTAGCATGGAGGAGATTGTGTAAGGAAGCAATGAGAGTTTGTGGGCAGTCGTGTAGCCAGGTTGAAAAGACTGCAGAGAAGGGAGTGCAATCGAGAAGTGCTACTGAAGCCCTATGTTCCACTAGGAACCCATAGTACAAATAGTAAAATTAATATAACTGATTCCTCTCTGCCTAAAACTCTGAACCTGACTTCTACGTTGCTGATGCGTTGACACCACGACATAGCCAACGCTGCTAAGGCAATGGCAGTCAAACACCTGAAGCCTTCTCACATCGTCTAATTTTAGTGGCTAATTTTCACAAACACGTGGTAGGATAAGTCGAACTGCAATGCAATGCTCTGGACCCTTAATAGCAAATCGGACGATAAAAGGACACCTTAATAACTACTGCGATAAATTTGAATAAGAATGGGGAGAATGAACAGCACTCGAGATATACAACCCACCATAGGATCTAACATGATCACGGGTATTCGAGCACAGAAACTCCAACAGAGGGATCCACTTAGATGGCTCTACTGAAGGAAACGATAAGGCAGAGACGAAGGAACGAATTAGCATGTAGTACAGTAGTCGTTAAATATGGTACACCTTGCACTAAGACAATCAAGTGCAAAATGTGCTTCATTTCCTCTCATGCTTCTCTGTTAATTTGCTCCTCACACGGTCGCATTGTCTCTTGCGTTTCTCCGGGCAGAATCCTTACCGATTGCTGATAATTCCCTTTGATTTCTGCCGCCCTCTCAACATCTACTACTACTTATATCCATTCTCATTAGCAATGCCAACTACATTACTTGCAGTGAGTGACACTACCATAAGACCTCTCGATTGATAGAGTCGAATGCAGCTTTCTGGTCGATAAAAGTAGAGTGTTGGCTGTGAATTAGTGTACCTGCGTTCCAGAACCCGGCATACTGAATATCTGGACGACTAACTTACAGTCAGGTCTCAAGTCTACTTGGTTTCCCCAGGTCTGCTGTTACTGAGCTCCGCTTGAGCATGTGGTAATTATTGGAACTAGAATTTGGAGCGGGATCAATTTATATATAGCGACTCGGCGCAATAACTATGGACAGGATGACTGTTCGGCATTTTCTCAAATCTGTCAATCACAAGACTAAACAAGGAACTGAAAACACGGTCAAAACCAGTAACGACGACCATACCATCGATTCAAAGAAATAACGAAACCCAACGACTCTTCACCTTCGGAAACCATATTTCATGCTTGAATGAGAATAAAGTTTCTTGTTACGCAGTAAGATTCTTATTCGATAGACAAATGCAGACTTCGCCGACAGTACACACTGTTCAGTACCGAATGAGTCTCTTTTCATTCAGGTTGACATCATGCGAACGATCAGTCCGGCAAGACTGATGTAGTTTCTTAAAAATATTGCGACTAAAAGGCCCAACCACTTCCCTTCCTGCTCCTCATTTAATTTTAGTAAACGACAACATTACAGAATCATATTTTACCTGAGTGATGCATCGTCAGACTTTGCTGAGAAAGTTTAGAAAATCTGTTTCTTCAGCTACTCAAAAGAACTATTATGATTTTTTTCCAATACTGTTAATAGTTGTTGCATGAGAAGCCTATACATACACACTAAACTAACTAATACATTTGGTAAGCATCAATGTGGGATCTGGCATCACTACGTAACGGTACATATTGCCACAACTAATATCAGCAAATCGAGTTTGAAAAATTTAAGATAAAGAAAAAACTGGTCGAAGCGCAACAAAGTCGCGAAAAGACCACGAGGAGTGAAACAATATTAAAATTCAGTGTGTAGGTTAACATGAAGGTAATGTGTGGATATATCCGCGACACTGAGATCCATTCTAACAGACAAAGACCTAATAAAATGAAGCCACTTTTTAAAATCCGAAAGCTACTTCGGCTAGCATTGCACGAGTAAACGGTGGCTATCAATGAGCACCACTTGTCGCAGCCGTAGGACTAAATGAACATTCACAACTTTATAACCTGATATCCCCTTCCAACTCTAAATGCTACACCCAGCTTTTAGGGTAATGAAGTGGGGGCACCACAAGACTCGACCCAGGTTATGAAGACAAGGGTGATCGAACATCGGAAAACTTCTGATCTTCTCCACTTTCGTTGGCCATTTGGTAGAACAGAGGAAACATCAGTGCAGCAAACAGACAAATGGTACAAGTTGGCAGATGTTAATCAATATTTGTATATGCGTGCCGAAATTTCTTCAATCACTGACTAGTTATGCATGGTCCAGCAACCCAATTAAATGAAGCGGTCAACGCACTACACCACTTCACTCCCTACTGTGAGACTTGGCATCAACGAAGGCCACTGGGGAGTATATCAATTTGCATTCACATTCTCAAATTGCCACTCATGGAGTTCAGGAGACTCTTGTCAACATCCTTCCCTAACAGGACTCACCCACATACTCTAGGTCACACAAGTAGTCTTCAGTCACAACGTCATTCCGTGTAAAGTAAGACGATGAGGAGACCTTTTTAAGTTTTATAGTGAAAAGAAAAGAAAGGTTGAATCTTCTTCGGTTATTAAAAGAGGATTTCTAACCTTTCTTGAAAAATGGAACAGTTAGTGATTGAGAGCAGCCAAAGGGTATCATATCTCGCTCCCACACACTAGCTAACAGTTTGACCAGTAATCCTCGATCCCCGTCCTTAAATACCTCTTGGTACTGGTCCATTTGGCCCTGCTGACCTTCGTCGTCTCAGGTTCCTTACAGTTTTCTCGACTTCTTTGGGTTTTGTGGTCCCTCTCAATCATCCTTCCAAGATCCCATCGCATGACAGGCAACAGAATATTAGTTGGATTCCAGTTGAAATGTACTTCGAAGTGTTCCGCTCTCTGTAACATCATTCTCCCCTACTGCCTCACTAACCACTCACCCTTTCGCCAGTGTCCTACATCAGCAGTCTAAATAATTGTTAGTAGCTGTCTATCGTCACTCCTTTTTCATCTCCCTAGCCTTCACTGTCCACCAATGTTTGTGGACACTCACTGCGTAAACGTCTTGTTAATCTCCTGATTGTGCTCAGGAGCCTGCAGGAATGCGTTCACGTACATCCATTAATTGAGAAGCTGCTGGCCCCTACCGACCCTTTATAACCACTCTCTGAGAGCCGGCTACGGTCTTTAACACTGCCTTTACAGCAGACTGGAGATGCCACCAGGCTTCTTCTGGATGAGTGGTGTTTCTCTTTTCGGATAACCGTCCAGTCAATTCCTCAGTATTCTCATCAACGGTCTGGGGTTGGAACAATCTTGTTGCTGTAGTTTTTCTGCGGCCAGACACATGCGTGCTCAAACCAACACGTGGTCGCTCGCCGTCCAAACGTATGCTCTGAAAGGAGCGACAATCTCCCACCGACCCTCACCAGAGATAACTGATAGCAATATGGTCTATCTGTGTTCACCGCTGGGATGAGGTCAGTGGACCCCACGTCAGACAGTGTCTCCCTGTATGTTTTAGCTTTGAGCTGGCCACAGAAAGATAGTTGTCTGAGCATAGTTGCAGTAGGCGATCGCCGTTATCTGGTCGTAAGATTCAGAAAGCGCCACCTATGTACTTTCCTGACTGAATTAGGTTGCTCACTTGAACACTGAAATCACCTGCTGTAACAAGCACCTCCGGACGTTCGGCTTTCAGTGGAAGGACAGCCAGTTTTCGATAAAACTCATCCTTCACTCCTTCCAAACTGCTTAAGCAGAGATCGCAAAGAGATAATTGTGAGTTTCACTACTCTTTTTAGTTTTGGCTCTGCCATTCAGTCGAACAGCACATTGGCGACCGTCAACTGGGATTCAGTCGACCAGTGTGCGTTTTGCCTTAGCAGTTAGTACTCTACCTACTCTTGCAAGACGGCAAAAACTCGAAGGGTGGATTTTGCAGATTCACCACATTGACCAGGCGAGGTTAAGTGGATAACTGTACTCGGGTCCTGCATGCCTCACTCACAAACACAGAACACGTCCATGGCCTGAGATGCCTGAGTTCTGGCTAGCGAAGCTTGTTGGACGATTTAACAGAGGGTACGAACGTTGAAAGCCCCAATGTGTGTAGGTTTGAACATGGTCTCGCGAAACCAGAGATTCTGTTCTGTGAACTCGAATGACTATTGAGAGCTGAAAGAAAAGTAGGGATGATGAAAGATATGAGGAGAGATAAGTAGGCATAGATGTAGATAATGTAGATAAATGTAGGTTGGTAATTATTTGAGGGAACTACAGCACTGACACGAAATTGTTTGACAATTCCCTGCTGTCCCACTGTAGGTGGTTACTGGCGAAGTTACCTAGAAATCGTATTAGAAACACTGGTATGTCACAGTAGTGTTGAAAGGAAACGTGTTTCAGACTGGTGTTTCGGCAGATCAGGTTAATTTTCAAGTGAGTTTAAGTACATTTTCAGAGCTGATACGAGAATGATGATTGCTAGACTATTTTCAAATCCTCCAGATACTGAGAAGAATTTGAAAGTTAGTTATATAGAGCGTTTCGCAGAGGAAAGGAATAGAATTTCATTTAGTTGCAGTTTTTAAAATTCTTTAGAGAATGGTTCGACATTAATTAGGCAAATATTTTTATGCTCACTTTCTAGGATGCAGAATCTTCACACATAAGAGGTATTGGTAAATTACTTTCAGTTCCTGTAACCTTTAATCGCAGCACAGGGTGGAGATTATTCCAGATGAAACCTTTAGGATTGAAGGATGTATTAATGTGCATTACCCATTCCCGAAAGCACCTGGGTTTATCTGAGTCAGTTGAGTTATTGGTTGTGAATATTATTATAGGCAGAACGTAATATAACGTTTAGGTGCGATTAGTTGATTTCATCAAACTATAAAGATACATAAGGTATATTTGAATATGGAAATAAACTCACATCTAAGTAGAGTTGCTGAGTTGAATCTGAAGATTCATCTGTAAAATTTGCACTTGAATGAAGACGAGAAAGCAGATTGATTTGTTTTTCAATCCGACAAACAAGCATTTTAGGTCGTCCACACTTAAACATTAAAAGTGCTTCACCTAAAGTAAGATTTTTGTCGTAAAAAAAGTTCGAAAATAATCATATTTAGTTATTACAGTGATTTCATGAAAAATAACATTGTCTAACAGTTAAGCAATTAACGCTGGTTCATCATATAATTCATCTATACAACACGTTCATAAACTGTAACAGAAATAACAATTGAGTGGATGGTAGGGTACTAATTGTTTTAAAGAAGGGCATTTAGTTCTATTTAGTTTTCGACGGTTCTTAACCTCAATTCACTTTGAAAAGTTAACCATTTTTGCAGAACAGTTTAGTAAACCCATGTATCAAAGACTGGAAGCATTGTATTGTAGCACGAACAAAATGAGAATTAGAAGTTTCGGAAAACGTGTCTTTTGGTGTACATGTTCAACCACAGAATAATCAGATCTATAACAAACAATCTAACAAATCGACAGAAAACCTCTGACAAAAGTGCCGCAACTAAGTTGTCACATGTCACTGCAGTACCGGAGGAAGTGATTCGAAAAAGGATGATAACACAATAAACAGAATGCAAAGAGAACAACTAAATAAACGTTGATGAAAACGCCAATGATGGATAATGGCTAGCAGTGAAATCCAAGATATGCATTTCGTCAGCTGGATATATCTGCCTCCCAGTGAGTGTTGTTCCCACCGGGATTCGGACACGGGACCGATCGCTTCAAACGCCAGAGTGTTACCCACTACACCACCGAGCCAAGTAATATCAAGGCATCCGCACAGGAGCACATATGCCAATAGAGACCGATCACTTCGGTCCAACTAACGACGGCATAATACAAGCAATAATACTAAAAGCTTACGAAAATGTTCAAAACTTTAGGTGATAGGGAGTGGATTTATCTACACCAATATTATCGGTTTTGAACTATTGTATCAGCAGTCTCTAATCACCGATTTCTAACATCTAGAAAAACTTAAAGTAGCTTGCACCTCCACATGTAGTTAAAAGTAGTAGGAACTTAATAAAATGATCCCGAATTTGGTAATGGTCAGTCCTACTCTTCTTCCAACATATTGCTATTTCAAATAACAATGATGTGTGTAGTTGGGAAGTCGACGCGTATAGCGTACCCAAGTTACCTTTTTTATCTGGTGCTCTACACTAAGCTACAACATTCTTTAACCTGTGGTCTAAAAATATCCCAGCAATGCTGTAAATAACCTCGCCTGGTTATCTAGTTCACTAGTTACTAGCCGGTCCTAACCCCGGATAAAGGAGAAAGGTTGGGCATACGGCTAGCAACCCTACCCCGGAAAACAAATCCAACCGCTAAAGAAACTTAAAAGCACAATCAAAATATAAAAATAAAAACAAAATTATTTCTCGCTGGAATCCGAGAGACAAAATGACGCCAGTTGGTGAAAGCTTTCGGGAAGCCAATTGGCCGATGTGTCTTCTCTCGATGAAAGCAAAAGAAAGCATGGGGACATGGAATGTCCGCACCATGTCTGAAACCAGCAAGGCAGCCCAGATTGCAAACGAGATGAGAAGGTATCATATTGAAGTGCTAGGAATTTGCGAAAGCAGATGGAGTGAGAGTGGACTCTCCAAACTGTCGACTGGAGAGTCAATAATCTACTCCGATATTGTCACCCAGACGAAAACCACGAGCACACTGAGTTATGGAGTGGCTATCATGATGTCCCTAACAGCATAGAAAGCTCTCTCTTATGCAGTGAGAACCAATCTCCTCCAGGATCATGACAGTAAGCTTCGACTCACAAAGAAGGAAGGTCACAATCATATCATGCTACGCTATGCACCTACAAATAATTCAGAGGAAGAGAAAAAGGAGAAATTCTACAGACAACTGCCATCAACACCTGACAAGACCTCAGTTGGCGACATCAAAATTCTAATGGGTGGGGTGACATGAATGCCAAACTGGGAGCAGATAACACAGGAAGAGAACTAACCATGAACCGAGAAGCGCTAGGTGAAATGAACGAGGATGGAGAATTGTTTGCAGAATTCTGTGCATTCAACGATTTGGTGATTGGAGGCAGTGTGTTCAAGCACAAGGATATCCACAAAGCGACATGGATTTCACCAGACACCAAGACACACTAAAAATCAAATCGACTTTATCTCAATCTCAAGAAAATGGAGACGCAGTCTACTTGACACAATATCAAGAAGGGGAGCAGATGTACGTTCAGACCACTATCTAGTTCGAGAAACCTTCCAAATCAAGTTAAAAGCCTTCAAGGGAGTTGGTGATAGACCACAGTTCAAGTACAACACTCGGAAGCTGACGGACGAAACTACACGCAACACGCGGCTACCGACGACATTGGATAGGTAGATAAATATTTCAGTTTAAAGTTTGTGTGTTGTGGAGTAGAATAACGTATTGTCAATAAATTTTTTTTTTTTTGATAACCTTCGCACGCTTATTACTGCTAGTAGTATTTCCAGCCTTCGATCTTACTTATTTTGTAGGACGAGTTGTAATCTTAAAAACCGGTATATTTTTCAGTCGCCGCTACTTTTTTACTTTTCTGGTGGTTTTTAGCATGCTGCGTGAAGGTTGTAAGCCTATCTACTAATCTCGTGATGCCGTCCCAGACGTAAATATGGGCCTAACTAATAGTTCTAATAAGTCGGAGAGCCTTCAGTGTTTGTTTGACGAATCTGAAACAAGAATGAAAACAGTCAATGTTCAGTCCTGCAATCCACTTAGGTTCCTATCCCACTTCTTCCAATCAATGAACGGACCTTTTTTTGACAGAAGGGAAATTGCTTCTTGCTATAGTGTTAGCCTGCTAAACCACAATTTTGAAGAAGTTCGACAAGGTTTTATTCAAGTTCGGATGTATCATATCGTCTTTCGCTATTGGCACAACAACCGTACCGTCCGTCTGGTTTGGCCACTCGCTGGTCTGCGGTGGTACGGTAGTAACAAATCTATATTCGTTTTCCAGTCTGGGCGTCGTTGCAAGTTAGGTGAGTTTCTTTACCACCTCTAAAGTTTGTTAACCTGATGATGCCTACAGTTATTTAAAAATTCCGATAGTCAGTTAGGTTTCCAGCAACAACGAGAGTTGAGTATATCTCATATCCGCGTGTAGCAGAGACTGGCTGACTTTCATGTAAAGTTGGTGAAGATTTGCGGATCTTAGTGGTTTCATTCGAGGTAGTGAATGCACTAAAACTGATTGTCCAAGCACAGCGGAGGGTAGAAGCAATTCAAAGAGTCCAGTAATCTTGATCACTGGTTCTTGGTAAAATCTAAATCGGTGGGGAAGGCGACAGTGACATATGAAAGTGATCGTTTATTTAGAAAATGAATGGGACTTGCGGGGGTGTTAGACAATAACGGAATAACAGTATTCACTAGTGCACCTCCGCAAGTTGCTGTAATGATCAGGAAAACGATGCACAGTTCTAATTATCTTTCAACTTCTCAGTTGATTGCTACCTAACCACAGACGTAATGGGACATCGACACATGTAAGTTGAAAAGTTATAAGTAAGTGGAGGCGGAAAAGTTGGTAGATCTTGATGAATTAACAGGTATATCGACGTAGAACCTAGTTCAAAAGTGCATTAGTTCAAGCGGACTAATTTCATGGATACGCGCATCAAAAAATTGGATCGAAAAAGAGTGATAAGAAAGTAAGCAAAACCACATGAGATCGGAAGAAATAATCAACTGAACTTTGGTGATTGTTCACAATTCTTAAGGCTGCAGTGTACACACTAACACTACTGAGGCTGTTTTTGAGTCATGTATCGAAGAGGTCGTAGCGTCTGATGTCCATCATCTTGAGGAACTTAACTGTCAGTACGCTAATGCCTACGTAACTGAAACCTACAGCCAGACATTATAAGTGATGTTGCTTCATCTAGTCATCTGTATCGTTCAACTCGGTCCTTCTCAGTGATATTGATTGGCTGACTCAACCATCGTTTTTTCCTTGCTAATATGTTTGTGAAGCTAAGTAACTGTCAGTTGTTAAATTTGACCATAGCTTTTTCCATCTTCGTTACTTTCGCTGCTCGTGACTGCTGTAGTCATTACACGGAAATTCAGTCGGTTTTGATAAAGCAATTCGTACTAGTCTGTAGAGATCTACTGGCTTTTACCAACCTAAGTTTATAGGTTTCTCGTCTCATCGGCCACAATGGCGCAGATGTATTCGCCCCTTGACATCTAAAGCTTGAATATTAGCACTAACCTTTGTCGTCATTTTGCTTATTCTCTCACACTACTTCATCTCCTTTGACATCACTCTTTATCTATCCACCTGTCTTTTGTGTAAAGTGTGGCAGCTCGAGCCGATGCACCTACGTGCGAGGTTCTACATTGATTTTGTCAGTCAGTTATCAGTTTTTCTTTGTAGCTAGCCAAATAATATTTTGGGTTTCATCCGGATGTGGATTGCTTCTGTATTCAAGTGAATGTTTCACTATGAAGTGAGTTTGAACTAAGTAATTCAAGATAACCAAAGCTTTTTACTCAGATTGACCCAGCAAACCAAGAGATTGCGGAGAGTTATTGTCTGATTCAGGGATAATTAGTGGAATTCATCGGGAGTGTCTAATGTTACCTTTACTGTTATGAATATATTAAGTTCGCTCACCTGGAACATCTCATGGGTTAGTTTTCCAAGTGAAGGGCATCCGATCGACTTAAATTGCGTAGATAATACATTTCTTTTATGGGAAAATCAGTATCTTCTGATTGCCTTGAACAAAAAAGGCGTGCATTTAGCATGCATTTCATATCAGCTAGACACTCGGCTGCGTACTAGGTGTGCTACACAGCGATTCGCCCTGTCCCACTGAACAACTGTGACAGCCTTTAAAGCAGTAGACACAAAGAGGTCCTACTTTTCTGACGCATTGTGTATTTACAGCATAATAATAATATTATTATTTGTCCCTTGGGTTCCTAATGGAACATAGGGCTTCAGTAGCACGCCTCCAGTGACCTCTGTTCTCTGAGATCTTTTGAACCTGGTTCCACGACAGCCCACAACCTCTCATTTTCTCCTTGCACGACCTCCTCCATGTCACCCTGGGACGTCCAACTCGTCGCTTCCCATGGGGATTCCACTCGAGGGCCTGACGCGTGATGTCCCCAGCCGGCCTTCTCAGTGTATGCCCAATCCATCTCCACTTCCTTCTGCATATTTGTTGGGTGATAGGTTCTTGGTTGGTTCGTTCCCAGAGCTTCTTGTTGCTTATTCTAAAAATTCTGGCCATCTGATCTTCAGTAGCGAGCGTAAGCAGTTGTTGATGAATGTCTGTAGTTTGTTGAAAATGCCTTTCGTAACGTGCCAAGTCTCTGAGCCATTCAGAAGCACTGATTTGACGTTGGTGTTGGAAATCCGTATCTTGTTTCACATGCTGAGTGGAGTGCAGAAGATCTTCACACTGGTTTCAGGCTAATGAACGCCTGTCTTTCTTTTCCGATTCTGACTTTGACATCTTCGTCTGTGCCAAAAAAACCTGTAGTTGAAACAGTGCTTCCTAGATAGGTGAAGGAGGCTACTTCCTTTAAGTTTCTCCCGTTGATGGTGATTGGAGTTTGTTGTTGTTGTTGGTGCGGTATCTTCATCACCTCTGTCTTCTCTATATTCACTTGAAGTCCCGTCTTCGCTGCCTCTTCTGTCAACTTGTTAGTTTTCGCCTGTAGATCTTCAAGTTTGTGTGACATCAGGCACAAGTCATCGGCGAAATCCAGATCTTCTAGGTTCTTTTCCGCATTCCAGCGTATCCCCCTCTTCTCGCTCCACAACGTTTGCTGCATGATCCAGTCGACCACAATCAGGAATATCATGGGGGATAGTAGGCAACCTTGTTTCACTCCTGTCTTGACTTCAAAAGCATCACTGAGCTTTCCATTGTGAATTACTTGGCATGTGGCGTCTTCATATAGTTGTTGAATGAGGCTGATAAAGGTTTGCGGTACTCCGTAGTGTTGAAGCAGTTTCCAAATTACTTGTCGGTCGACGCTGCCAAAGGCCTTCTCAAAGTCGATGAAGTTGAGGTGAGGAGTTAGTTGACTGCCATTCTATACTCTGTTCTATGATGATGCGTAGTGTAGCGTTGCAATTTGGTCTGCACATGATTTGTAGTTCCTGAATCCAGCCAGCCAGCCATCCTGTTCCGGTCGTAGTTTTGAATCCAGTGCATCCTTTAGCCTCTCCAGGATGATGCGGCTTAATATTTTGCTTGCATTGGGTGGACAGGAGAGTGATTCCTCGCCAGTTCTTGCAAACACTGAGGTCTCCCTTCTTCGGGAGTTTGACAAGGTAACCCTTCTTCCAATCAATGTCCAGGTACCTTCCCTTCCTTCCACACCTTCTGCAATAGTAGTGTGAGCATGTCGGCTGTTGTCTCCGCGTCTGTTCTCAGTGCTTCTGGCGGGATCCCATCTGGTCCTATTGCTTCCCCACATTTCAGTAGCTTTATGGCGTTCACGACTTCACTTCTGCATTTGTCGGAGAGCTTGTGTTCACTGGTAGTTCTGTAGTTGCAGGTGGTGTTCGATTCAAGAGCTTCTTGAAGTGGTCAGCCCATTGTTTCCTTTGTTTCTCTTCTTTCGTAATTAAGTTTCCGTCATCATCTTTTATTGGTTTCATCTCCGTTGTTTTCTTCCCAGATAGTAACCTGGTTATTTGATAGAATGTTGTCAGGTTCTACCTCTCTTACCTGCAGCCTGTTCTGCTTCACTTGCCAGTGTTTGGTAGAAGTGTCTTTTGTCTTTGCGTGCACTCTTCTTCACTTCTTTGTCCAGTGTAGTGTTTTATAGGTTGTGTTCACTTCCTCTTCTCGTTGTGCATCCTAAAAATGCACTGGTTCACCTTCTGTTTCATCATCTTCCTCTCACTCCTCTATCAGCTTCCATGCGTCCATCAATATCCATTCCTTGTCCTGTTTTTTCCTCCTCCTTAATACTGTTATGCAGGTTTCTTTCCACATCACTTTCAAAGAGTTCCAGTGTTCTTCCACACAGGTTCCTTCAGGGATGTTGCTCAATGTCTCCCATTTTGTTCTGAAAAATGGCTGACGTGAAGATGTCCTTTGTAGTTTTGTCCTTCAGTTCAGTTTCTGTTCTGTGTGTTGAACTTGAACTGTGGTCTATCACCAACTTCCTTGAAGGCTTTCAACTTGATTTGGAAAAAAGGTTCCCTGCACTAGATAGTGGTGTGAACCTACATCTGCTCCCCTTCTAAAAATGACCTTGTGTCTAGGAGACTGCGTCTCCACTTTCTTGAGATTGAGATAAAGTCGATTTGATTTTTAGTGTAGTCTTGGTGTCTGGTGAAATCAAAAACATGTCGCTTTGTGCTTGAACACACTGCCTCCAATCACCAAATCGTTGAATGCACAGAATTCTGCATTTCACCTAGCGCTTCTCGGTTCATGGTTAGTTCTCTTCCTGTGTTATCTGCTCCCAGTTTGGCATTCATGTCACCCCACCCATTAGAATTTTGATGTCGCCAACTGAGGTCTTGTCAGGTGTTGATGGCAGTTGTCTGTAGAATTTCTCCTTTTTCTCTTCCTCTGAATTATTTGTAGGTGCGTAGCATGATATGATTGTGACCTTCCTTCTTTGTGAGTCGAAGCTTAAAAAAACTGTCATGATCCTGGAGGAGATTGGTTCTCACTGCATGAGAGCTTTCTATGCTGTTAGGGACATCATGATAGCCACTCCATAACTCAGTGTGCTCGTGGTTTTCGTCTGGGTGACAATATCGGAGTAGATTATTGACTCTCCAGTCGACAGTTTGGAGAGTCCACTCTCACTCCATCTGCTAAAAATTCGCAAATTCCTAGCACTTCAATATGATACCTTCTCATCTCGTTTGCAATCTGGGCTGCCTTGCTGGTTTCAGACATGGTGCGGACATTCCATGTCCCCATGCTTTCTTTTGCTTTCATAAAACGAGAGAAGACACATCGGCCAATTGGCTTCCCGAAAGCTTTCACCAACTGGCGTCATTTTGTCTCTCGGATTCCAGCGAGAAATAATTTTGTTTTTATTTTTATATTTTGATTGTGCTTTTAAGTTTCTTTAGCGGTTGGATTTGTTTTCCGGGGTAGGGTTGCTAGCCGTATGCCCAACCTTTCTCCTTTATCCGGGGTTAGGACCGGCTAGTAACTAGTGAACTAGATAACCAGGCGAGGTTATTTACAGCATTGCTGGGATATTTTTAGACCACAGGTTAAAGAATGTTGTAGCTTAGTGTAGAGCACCAGATAAAAAAGGTAACTTGGGTACGCTATACGCGTCGACTTCCCAACTACACACATCATTGTTATTTGAAATAGCAATATGTTGGAAGAAGAGTAGGACTGACCATTACCAAATTCGGGATCATTTTATTAAGTTCCTACTACTTTTAACTACATGTGGAGGTGCAAGCTACTTTAAGTTTTTCTAGATGTTAGAAATCGGTGATTAGAGACTGCTGATACAATAGTTCAAAACCGATAATATTGGTGTAGATAAATCCACTCCCTATCACCTAAAGTTTTGAACATTTTCGTAAGCTTTTAGTATTATTGCTTGTATTATGCCGTCGTTAGTTGGACCGAAGTGATCGGTCTCTATTGGCATATGTGCTCCTGTGCGGATGCCTTGATATTACTTGGCTCGGTGGTGTAGTGGGTAACACTCTGGCGTTTGAAGCGATCGGTCCCGTGTCTGAATCCCGGTGGGAACAACACTCACTGGGAGGCAGATATATCCAGCTGACGAAATGCATATCTTGGATTTCACTGCTAGCCATTATCCATCATTGGCGTTTTCATCAACGTTTATTTAGTTGTTCTCTTTGCATTCTGTTTATTGTGTTATCATCCTTTTTCGAATCACTTCCTCCGGTACTGCAGTGACATGTGACAACTTAGTTGCGGCACTTTTGTCAGAGGTTTTCTGTCGATTTGTTAGATTGTTTGTTATAGATCTGATTATTCTGTGGTTGAACATGTACACCAAAAGACACGTTTTCCGAAACTTCTAATTCTCATTTTGTTCGTGCTACAATACAATGCTTCCAGTCTTTGATACATGGGTTTACTAAACTGTTCTGCAAAAATGGTTAACTTTTCAAAGTGAATTGAGGTTAAGAACCGTCGAAAACTAAATAGAACTAAATGCCCTTCTTTAAAACAATTAGTACCCTACCATCCACTCAATTGTTATTTCTGTTACAGTTTATGAACGTGTTGTATAGATGAATTATATGATGAACCAGCGTTAATTGCTTAACTGTTAGACAATGTTATTTTTCATGAAATCACTGTAATAACTAAATATGATTATTTTCGAACTTTTTTTACGACAAAAATCTTACTTTAGGTGAAGCACTTTTAATGTTTAAGTGTGGACGACCTAAAATGCTTGTTTGTCGGATTGAAAAACAAATCAATCTGCTTTCTCGTCTTCATTCAAGTGCAAATTTTACAGATGAATCTTCAGATTCAACTCAGCAACTCTACTTAGATGTGAGTTTATTTCCATATTCAAATATACCTTATGTATCTTTATAGTTTGATGAAATCAACTAATCGCACCTAAACGTTATATTACGTTCTGCCTATAATAATATTCACAACCAATAACTCAACTGACTCAGATAAACCCAGGTGCTTTCGGGAATGGGTAATGCACATTAATACATCCTTCAATCCTAAAGGTTTCATCTGGAATAATCTCCACCCTGTGCTGCGATTAAAGGTTACAGGAACTGAAAGTAATTTACCAATACCTCTTATGTGTGAAGATTCTGCATCCTAGAAAGTGAGCATAAAAATATTTGCCTAATTAATGTCGAACCATTCTCTAAAGAATTTTAAAAACTGCAACTAAATGAAATTCTATTCCTTTCCTCTGCGAAACGCTCTATATAACTAACTTTCAAATTCTTCTCAGTATCTGGAGGATTTGAAAATAGTCTAGCAATCATCATTCTCGTATCAGCTCTGAAAATGTACTTAAACTCACTTGAAAATTAACCTGATCTGCCGAAACACCAGTCTGAAACACGTTTCCTTTCAACACTACTGTGACATACCAGTGTTTCTAATACGATTTCTAGGTAACTTCGCCAGTAACCACCTACAGTGGGACAGCAGGGAATTGTCAAACAATTTCGTGTCAGTGCTGTAGTTCCCTCAAATAATTACCAACCTACATTTATCTACATTATCTACATCTATGCCTACTTATCTCTCCTCATATCTTTCATCATCCCTACTTTTCTTTCAGCTCTCAATAGTCATTCGAGTTCACAGAACAGAATCTCTGGTTTCGCGAGACCATGTTCAAACCTACACACATTGGGGCTTTCAACGTTCGTACCCTCTGTTAAATCGTCCAACAAGCTTCGCTAGCCAGAACTCAGGCATCTCAGGCCATGGACGTGTTCTGTGTTTGTGAGTGAGGCATGCAGGACCCGAGTACAGTTATCCACTTAACCTCGCCTGGTCAATGTGGTGAATCTGCAAAATCCACCCTTCGAGTTTTTGCCGTCTTGCAAGAGTAGGTAGAGTACTAACTGCTAAGGCAAAACGCACACTGGTCGACTGAATCCCAGTTGACGGTCGCCAATGTGCTGTTCGACTGAATGGCAGAGCCAAAACTAAAAAGAGTAGTGAAACTCACAATTATCTCTTTGCGATCTCTGCTTAAGCAGTTTGGAAGGAGTGAAGGATGAGTTTTATCGAAAACTGGCTGTCCTTCCACTGAAAGCCGAACGTCCGGAGGTGCTTGTTACAGCAGGTGATTTCAGTGTTCAAGTGAGCAACCTAATTCAGTCAGGAAAGTACATAGGTGGCGCTTTCTGAATCTTACGACCAGATAACGGCGATCGCCTACTGCAACTATGCTCAGACAACTATCTTTCTGTGGCCAGCTCAAAGCTAAAACATACAGGGAGACACTGTCTGACGTGGGGTCCACTGACCTCATCCCAGCGGTGAACACAGATAGACCATATTGCTATCAGTTATCTCTGGTGAGGGTCGGTGGGAGATTGTCGCTCCTTTCAGAGCATACGTTTGGACGGCGAGCGACCACGTGTTGGTTTGAGCACGCATGTGTCTGGCCGCAGAAAAACTACAGCAACAAGATTGTTCCAACCCCAGACCGTTGATGAGAATACTGAGGAATTGACTGGACGGTTATCCGAAAAGAGAAACACCACTCATCCAGAAGAAGCCTGGTGGCATCTCCAGTCTGCTGTAAAGGCAGTGTTAAAGACCGTAGCCGGCTCTCAGAGAGTGGTTATAAAGGGTCGGTAGGGGCCAGCAGCTTCTCAATTAATGGATGTACGTGAACGCATTCCTGCAGGCTCCTGAGCACAATCAGGAGATTAACAAGACGTTTACGCAGTGAGTGTCCACAAACATTGGTGGACAGTGAAGGCTAGGGAGATGAAAAAGGAGTGACGATAGACAGCTACTAACAATTATTTAGACTGCTGATGTAGGACACTGGCGAAAGGGTGAGTGGTTAGTGAGGCAGTAGGGGAGAATGATGTTACAGAGAGCGGAACACTTCGAAGTACATTTCAACTGGAATCCAACTAATATTCTGTTGCCTGTCATGCGATGGGATCTTGGAAGGATGATTGAGAGGGACCACAAAACCCAAAGAAGTCGAGAAAACTGTAAGGAACCTGAGACGACGAAGGTCAGCAGGGCCAAATGGACCAGTACCAAGAGGTATTTAAGGACGGGGATCGAGGATTACTGGTCAAACTGTTAGCTAGTGTGTGGGAGCGAGATATGATACCCTTTGGCTGCTCTCAATCACTAACTGTTCCATTTTTCAAGAAAGGTTAGAAATCCTCTTTTAATAACCGAAGAAGATTCAACCTTTCTTTTCTTTTCACTATAAAACTTAAAAAGGTCTCCTCATCGTCTTACTTTACACGGAATGACGTTGTGACTGAAGACTACTTGTGTGACCTAGAGTATGTGGGTGAGTCCTGTTAGGGAAGGATGTTGACAAGAGTCTCCTGAACTCCATGAGTGGCAATTTGAGAATGTGAATGCAAATTGATATACTCCCCAGTGGCCTTCGTTGATGCCAAGTCTCACAGTAGGGAGTGAAGTGGTGTAGTGCGTTGACCGCTTCATTTAATTGGGTTGCTGGACCATGCATAACTAGTCAGTGATTGAAGAAATTTCGGCACGCATATACAAATATTGATTAACATCTGCCAACTTGTACCATTTGTCTGTTTGCTGCACTGATGTTTCCTCTGTTCTACCAAATGGCCAACGAAAGTGGAGAAGATCAGAAGTTTTCCGATGTTCGATCACCCTTGTCTTCATAACCTGGGTCGAGTCTTGTGGTGCCCCCACTTCATTACCCTAAAAGCTGGGTGTAGCATTTAGAGTTGGAAGGGGATATCAGGTTATAAAGTTGTGAATGTTCATTTAGTCCTACGGCTGCGACAAGTGGTGCTCATTGATAGCCACCGTTTACTCGTGCAATGCTAGCCGAAGTAGCTTTCGGATTTTAAAAAGTGGCTTCATTTTATTAGGTCTTTGTCTGTTAGAATGGATCTCAGTGTCGCGGATATATCCACACATTACCTTCATGTTAACCTACACACTGAATTTTAATATTGTTTCACTCCTCGTGGTCTTTTCGCGACTTTGTTGCGCTTCGACCAGTTTTTTCTTTATCTTAAATTTTTCAAACTCGATTTGCTGATATTAGTTGTGGCAATATGTACCGTTACGTAGTGATGCCAGATCCCACATTGATGCTTACCAAATGTATTAGTTAGTTTAGTGTGTATGTATAGGCTTCTCATGCAACAACTATTAACAGTATTGGAAAAAAATCATAATAGTTCTTTTGAGTAGCTGAAGAAACAGATTTTCTAAACTTTCTCAGCAAAGTCTGACGATGCATCACTCAGGTAAAATATGATTCTGTAATGTTGTCGTTTACTAAAATTAAATGAGGAGCAGGAAGGGAAGTGGTTGGGCCTTTTAGTCGCAATATTTTTAAGAAACTACATCAGTCTTGCCGGACTGATCGTTCGCATGATGTCAACCTGAATGAAAAGAGACTCATTCGGTACTGAACAGTGTGTACTGTCGGCGAAGTCTGCATTTGTCTATCGAATAAGAATCTTACTGCGTAACAAGAAACTTTATTCTCATTCAAGCATGAAATATGGTTTCCGAAGGTGAAGAGTCGTTGGGTTTCGTTATTTCTTTGAATCGATGGTATGGTCGTCGTTACTGGTTTTGACCGTGTTTTCAGTTCCTTGTTTAGTCTTGTGATTGACAGATTTGAGAAAATGCCGAACAGTCATCCTGTCCATAGTTATTGCGCCGAGTCGCTATATATAAATTGATCCCGCTCCAAATTCTAGTTCCAATAATTACCACATGCTCAAGCGGAGCTCAGTAACAGCAGACCTGGGGAAACCAAGTAGACTTGAGACCTGACTGTAAGTTAGTCGTCCAGATATTCAGTATGCCGGGTTCTGGAACGCAGGTACACTAATTCACAGCCAACACTCTACTTTTATCGACCAGAAAGCTGCATTCGACTCTATCAATCGAGAGGTCTTATGGTAGTGTCACTCACTGCAAGTAATGTAGTTGGCATTGCTAATGAGAATGGATATAAGTAGTAGTAGATGTTGAGAGGGCGGCAGAAATCAAAGGGAATTATCAGCAATCGGTAAGGATTCTGCCCGGAGAAACGCAAGAGACAATGCGACCGTGTGAGGAGCAAATTAACAGAGAAGCATGAGAGGAAATGAAGCACATTTTGCACTTGATTGTCTTAGTGCAAGGTGTACCATATTTAACGACTACTGTACTACATGCTAATTCGTTCCTTCGTCTCTGCCTTATCGTTTCCTTCAGTAGAGCCATCTAAGTGGATCCCTCTGTTGGAGTTTCTGTGCTCGAATACCCGTGATCATGTTAGATCCTATGGTGGGTTGTATATCTCGAGTGCTGTTCATTCTCCCCATTCTTATTCAAATTTATCGCAGTAGTTATTAAGGTGTCCTTTTATCGTCCGATTTGCTATTAAGGGTCCAGAGCATTGCATTGCAGTTCGACTTATCCTACCACGTGTTTGTGAAAATTAGCCACTAAAATTAGACGATGTGAGAAGGCTTCAGGTGTTTGACTGCCATTGCCTTAGCAGCGTTGGCTATGTCGTGGTGTCAACGCATCAGCAACGTAGAAGTCAGGTTCAGAGTTTTAGGCAGAGAGGAATCAGTTATATTAATTTTACTATTTGTACTATGGGTTCCTAGTGGAACATAGGGCTTCAGTAGCACTTCTCGATTGCACTCCCTTCTCTGCAGTCTTTTCAACCTGGCTACACGACTGCCCACAAACTCTCATTGCTTCCTTACACAATCTCCTCCATGCTACCCTCGCCTTGGACGCCCAACTCGTCGTATCCCCTTTGGGTTCCACTTGAGAGCCTCGCCTAGCCTGACGCGTGATGTCCCAAAACTATCTTCTCAGTGTATGCACAATTCAATCCATCTCCACGTTTTTCTGCATTATTATTGGGCGATGGGTTCTTAGTTTGTTGGTTCGTTGTCAGGCCAGAGTTTCTTGTTGCTCATTCTTAGTATTCTGGCTATCTGATCTTCAGTATTGAGAGTAGGCAGCTATTGATGAATGTCTGTAGTTTGTTGGGAATGCTTTTTGTAACGCGCCAAGTCTCTAAACCACCACATAGAAGCACTGACTTCCTTGAATAAATTGGTGTTGAAAATCTGGATCTTGTACTTTATGCTGAGTGCAGTAGATTTTCACACTGATTTCAGGTTAATGAATTGATTGCTTTGCGATCATGACTTTCACATCTTTATCTGTGCCACCGCGTGTATTTGAAACGATGCTGCCTAGGTAGGTAGGCAGGTGAAAGAGAATTTCCTTTACATTTCTCCGGTCGATAGTGAATGGTGCTTGTTGTTGGCTGGGTATTTTCACCTGTTTTCTCTGCATTCACTTGAAGCCGCGTCTTCGCTGCCTCTTCTACTAACCTGTTGGCTTTCGCCTCTAGATCTTCGAGTTTGTGCGACATTAAACATCAATCATCGGCGAAATCCAAATCCTCTAGTCTTTTCGGTTGACGCTACCGAATGCCTTTTCAAAATCGATGAAGTTGAGCTAGAGAGTTGACTGCCATTTTATGCTCTGTTCTATGATGATGCATAGCGTAGCGTTGCGATTTGATACACATATGATTTGTTCTTCATGAAGTCAACCAGCCTGTTCCGGTCGCACTTCTATACCATACCTTCTCATCTACTTGTCAATCTGAGCAGCCTTGCTAGCTTTAAACATTGTGCGGACATCCCATGTCCCCATGCTTTCTTTTGCTTTCATCGAGAGAAGACAGATCGGCCAATTGGCTTCCCGAAAGCTTTCACCAACCGGTGTCATTTTGTCTCTCGAGTTCCAGCGAGGAATAAGTTTGTTTTTTATATTTTATTTGTGCTTTGGAGTTTCTTTATCGACTGGATTGGTTTTATTGAGTAGGGTTTCTAGGCTTATGCCCAGCCCTCCCTCTTTATCCGGGGTTAGGACCGGCTAGTAACTAGTGAACTATTTAACTAGGCGAGTCGGCTGAACATTTATCGGCCAGATAAATATGTGGTGTCAGTTCATGAAGTCTCCGACCGTTAATTTGAATCATAGACTACCAGGCTGTAGTCCTTAAGAATATCAATAGTGGGACCAATGGTTGCAGACTCTTAGTGGAATGGCTGAATACCAGCCATGATGGTGGAGACATATTCACTCTTTGACTTCTCCTGCAACTGGAGTACTTATGCTAACCTCGATTTTCAAATTGTTTTCTCTTCCATACACTTTTGTTCACTTTGATATCATTCCTTTCCAGAGTACTTATTCTCTCATGCTGCTGTGAAGTGCTGCAAATTGAACGCCTACAATTTGGGGTGTGCCGCTAAGTAGGTATTGTGAGACGGCAGCCTGGAGAGAACATCTGGATAGAAAAAATCACACTACAATGGTGTTTCGGTAAGTTGTATCTGGTTAGAAAATCAGCCAGTGCGCACTATCGAATGAAACGGAAGCGCTCCACCGAACGGCAACAGAGATGGTTTTCGTGATTATCTGAGTGACATATCCGAGGTGCGTCGTGTGCAAATGTTAGTACTACTTGAAGAAGTGACTGGAAACACGTGCGTTGTGAAATCAGATAATTCGTTCTTAACTGTAGTTTTGGAGACTCGTCGGAATAATGTGGTCAGCGGAAAGCATACGATGATCAAGTGCTGATATGTAGATATCCCAACGTAATTCTACCTGCAACAAATTTCAGAAGTTATAACACAGCAGTCCCATTTAATTCGACGTCCTGAATCGTACAGTACCCTAGTCGCTTTTCTAATGCGAATTATTGAGGATGAAGCAACGCCACATCCCACAAATACACAGCACTTATTCAGGCGGCACCAAAAGTCAGTATCAGGTATTATAACATTCTCTAAAAATATGAATTGTGTTCCGTATGCATACATTCTGAAGTAATTACTGCAGCCATTTTGTTCTAAACATCTTTTTGAGCTGCAACTAACTCATTATCATCTGTGAGCATCATTCATCCCGAATAACTGTGCTTACTTTCCGCCTAAATGGAAGTGCAGCCAACATTTCACACATGAATAAACGGTTTGAAACATGATTCAATGGCACAGGGCATTGAAAAACAATCTGATAAGCAAAATATATATAGAGAATACAGTAAATCTTCGTATTTTCTTAAGCAACCTAAGAACCTGTGACGAATACAATAACACCCACACATTACCTACTTAACTTACTTCCTTGTAGACAAATAAATGAAGGACCGCGCGGAACGCACGAACAAAAGCATCTTGAATGCACTGAAACAAGCATCTCACTGTTGATCTTTTTACAAGACCGAATACAGAAATGAGTATGAAATGGGATAAAATACAAGAAAATAGATACTTTCCTTCAGTTACACAGTTACTTCTATGGCTACATTAGCTGCGCTGAAAATCTGCCATTCTCATCTTTCCCCTAGCATTCGGCCTTTAATAAACAGTTTCTCTAGCAGTGACCACTTTTCCCTTTATTAACAGGTTGGGAACTAGTCTTCATTCATTTCGACGGAAATTTTGACTTGGAGGGGTGTCTGCAACATCATCTGCTTTCATCTAGAATACAAGTAGTTTTACTGACACCTTAACTTGTTGTGAATTATTGAGGTATGAAAAAATAAGTCTCAGATAAGGTGAATTGGTGAAGCTGATGGAATTTATTATGGGTTAAGCGGTTATAACTACCACCGATTGCAGGCAACCGGTTAATGTGGTTTCTTTTCTATGCGAGTCGGTTCGCGGATATCTTTGTGTTCACGGCGCCAACTACTGCATATTATAAGAGTTGACAATGGTTCCAACTCCTCTGGGTTTCTAGCTCACGCTGAATAACAGTGGTTTCTGATACATTACTGTGCAAATTAGTGTTAGTTTCCTTTCTTCTTGCTTCTGGATCTTCTATTTTCTCTTACCGGACAATCTGTATTTTTGAGTACCATATCCTAAGCTTCCAAGAGTACTGCAGCCTCGGTAGACATAAATGAGACATATCAGGAAGTGGCGCCGTAGTAGTCAATCTTCACCTGGAAGGGTGCAGAAAGTGTGCAACTGTCGTCGTTTACGATGAACGTAGGCTACTTATGCTCATTATGCTTCCCTGAGGTAATCATATAAAGTATGCCGTCATTTTTTTAAGTGTGCTTTCAGTGTAACCGTAAACCGCAAGGTCTAAGGTTGATTAGAAGAGAGTAATCGTATGCCTAAATATTGAGCTTGTTCATCAGTGTTCCGGTTTGCACTGAAGATGAATTGGTATGCCATCAGATCTTACAGAAAGGTTCATAATCGCTCCTATCACAGTCGATTATGATTTGCGTCGCCTGTAGCGAAAGGATAGCA
Organism: Heterobilharzia americana; assembly: GCA_944470555.2. NCBI lineage: Eukaryota > Metazoa > Platyhelminthes > Trematoda > Strigeidida > Schistosomatidae > Heterobilharzia > Heterobilharzia americana. The sequence continues at coordinate 87,414,856 of OX104134.1, forward strand.
GAAGAGAGGGGAAACTTGAAACCCGTTTTGCAACAGTTGTCATTTACAGATGATGCTATTTGACATGTCACGGATGAACAGAATAAGATTGTCTCAGCCAATGATGAGATAATTCTGAAGCTGAAAGTCATAAAAGGTAGTTTTATGATCACGAATGTAGCTTGATTTAGACAGTGCGACACGACGTGAAAATTCCGACATTTTTAGGTGTAAACGAAAGTTAAGGGAATTCGATTCAGAGAAAGATAGTTCACAAGCGTTTTCAAGACTATAACTTTCCCCCACTGCGTCAGAAAATACGGAAGTAGGTGGAGTCAACTCCACTGATGATACGAACGGAATAAGATAAAGCCTCTACAAGGATTATTAGATAATTATTTGGGATTTAACAAGAAGAGGAAACACGTACGCGGAATGTGAAGGCTGTGACTGCGTCTTTTTGTCAAAAACTACCACGTTGCTGAAGAAGATCCGCAGCCATGCGAATGCATATGTAGGACATTCACGGCTGGTTGTTATCCAATGTAGACACTTGCTTATGGCACATTTAATAAAGCATAATTTCACGGGTGTCATATTTACATATTGCCCATTTGAATTCCGTGGCCACTCGTGTTTTTGACGTTACGCATGTTAGGTTTGGCACAACAGCAGTTTCCTCCGTAAAACCATCAGACAGGCATGTCCATCGAATGAGGAATATAGAGGCAAATTGGCGTCACATATTTGAAAAATTTGAACGATCAGCAGATGGTACAGCTATGGAGTACAAAGCCTACAGAAGAATTCTTGACGTGTAGAGCAAGTGTTCTGCTTTTTTAATATTATTATGCAACACAGGCCTACATAAGTTAGACGATGTCTTTTACAGTTTTGTCATTTAGATATTCCTTCAACGGCTGCGATATACGGAGCCCACTTTGAGTGAAGATACGGTTAAAGAAAACCACTGTGTGCTAGAGTTTCCGGTATTTCTGGTGAAACAAATCTTTATTCATATCTCGTTTGTACCTTAGTTTCTTTGCGCATAGTAAGTGTGTTGGTGCTTGTGAGGGAAATACAGCATGTGATGCTGTGCGTGCGTACCGCGAGCATGAGTACTTGTTCGCAGTCGTTAGAAAACATACTTGCGTCTAGGTCAAACTCACTTCCATGGATATCTACCTCAGTACACAGCACATACATCGTGTTGAAAGACGGCGTACGAGCCACTGACTCGCGATAACATTACTTGATAGGATTGGATAGCACTCGTAGATGGAAACATCGGTTCAAATGAAGTCAGTTCATGTACAGCTTCCGATTTAACGCAGTACATTCACTGCATAATGGCGCCAATTCGGTGTCGTAGCGTCGCCACTAAGTAAGGCGAGTAACTTTTCAAGACTGCACATTGTATTTTGCTTCATTACGGTTTACTCTTTCCCAAGGCAAATGTTAGACACCTTAAGCAAACACATTATGCTATTTGATGAGTTGAATTACAACTCGTAAGTGCAATAACGCACTACTTACGGGGACATGACTATCAAAATTCACACTGAGTAAACACTGTTTTGTGTGAACATTCTCAAGCCAAAACAGTATAAGCAAAAGCAGCAGCGGCTTTAATTCATGTCTCCCGAATTCTATTAGGCTACTTGAATCTTTCGGCTTTACCACTACTTAGTTAAAACACAACAGTAGAGACTATTAAACATGCACATAAATTGATCATGAAATAATTCGAACACATGGTTTCGATGAAGGTTCGTTGACTTCATCTATCCTTCACTTGACGTACATCAGCAATGGAGTCTTCCACGCTGAATACAAGCTTACGCATAATCTGAAGAAGAATTAAAGGAAGCACGCTTCAGTCTCTTCTTCCAATATTTGTTACCAGCAAGCATAAACCAACTAATTTTTTTTGAGCTCACATCTAGGCTGTGCACGACGGTTCTAGGTCCTCGATATATTCTGATGTATTAGGTCAAGCTAATCGCCTTCTGCAGATCCGGTTAGCACGACTGCCGACTGGCTGTTGACCAAATTTAAGGGGTTTACATGATTTATTCGAAGACTGTGGTTCAGATGAGCTCCTCAACTGTCGTGCAACCAGTCAGCTGTTCAGGTTGGTTGTCATAAGAAGATAGAAAAGATGTCCATGAAGCTAGGAGAGAGGAATTGCTAACTAAAGACATGGCGACAGGAATAGGAACTGAATGATATGAGTATGCTAGGTGGACTCAAGTGATAGGGAGGACCACAAAAAGTAGTCTGGAATCATAGACCCACAGTGGAGAGAAGGGGCAGGTGAATGATTTCATTCGCTGTATGGAACACCCCACAAAGTTTCAGTTTTTATATTCACAGATCATTTCATTTCTAACGGCACCTAATATAGATTTGGACTGAGCAGTAGTTCAAAGAGGACTCAAGTGCGGTTATTCACCTGACCTCTCCTGACCAATCTGGTGAATCCGCGAAATTCACCCTTCGGGTTTCTGGAGATTCGATAGCTAGCTCTCGTGGTCTTGCAGGTGTAGGCATAGCATGAAGCACTAGGGCAGAAAGCTCACTACTAGACTGGATCACAATTGATAGTCACCTCTGCGCTATGCGGCTGAACGGCACAGTGAGAACTAAAAGGAATAGGGAGACTCGCCGTTGTCTCTTTATAATCTCTGCTTACGCACCCACTGACTGCAGCTCGGATGATGTGAAGGACGAGTTCTACCGTAAACTGTCTAGCCTACTCTCGAAAGCCAAACGTTTAGACGTGGTGGTTGTTGCAGGTGACTACAATGCACAGGTGGGTAGACTGAGTGAGGCAGAAAGCCACTCAGGTGGCACTTTCGGAGTCCCGGCTGATCGAACAGATAACGCTGACCGCCTACTACAACTGTGCTCAGATAATCGCCTATTTTTAACTGGCACATATATCAGACATAAAGAAAGACACTGTCTGACGTGGCATCCACCGAGCTCAGACCAACGATGGACATAGGTAGACCATATTGCTATTAGTCATCGCTGGAGAGGATCGGTGGAAGACTGCCGCTCTTTCTGGAGTACATGCTTGGATGGCGACCACATGCTCGTCCGAGCGCGTATGTGTGTGAGTCTCAATGGGCGCAAGAACAATTTTTCAGCAAAACCATTACGAGTGCAGCTCAACAACAAAATCATCAAAGCCGTGTTCAGTGAAAAACTGGCTAGGGAGTTATCGGAGCAGAAGACCATCACCCATTCAGAAGAAGCTTAGTGCCATCTTCAGTCTGCTGTAAAAGCAGCGTTGAAGGCCGAAGCCGACTCCGAAACAATGGCCATAAAGCCAATGGATTTCAGAAGCTTCTACCAGACTAATGGATGCATGCGAACGCATCCCTATAGGCTCTGAGTACAATGAAGAGCGAGCACAGCTTAAAAGTGGACTGAGTAAAAAGTCTATGCAACGACTGCGAACAGTGGTGGGCAGCGAAGGTGAAAGAGATGGAAAAGGCGGCAGCGATTGGTGATAGTCCACAGTTGTTTAGACTTATTAAGTCAACTGAGGAAAAAGGTCAACAGCGGTTAGTGAGGCCATAGCGGAGGACGCATCTGCGATTCACTCGCAGGGAAGGCAACTGGGACGATGGGCAGAACACTCCGAGGAACAGTTTAACTGGCCTCCAGCCACGATTGCGCTGCCCGCTATCCAGTCGGACCCTGAATGGGACATAGAGACGGGCCCCCCAACACTAGAAGAAGTTGAGAAAGCGGTAGGTAACCTGAAACGAGGAAGGGCAGCAGGACCAGACGGACTACCCGCCGAGGTATACAAGAATGGTGGTAGAGTGCTCTTAGTCAGGTTAACGGGAGTGTTATCTAGTATATGGGAATCAAATACGATCCCCTCCGACTGGTCTAAGTCACTCATCATCCCAGTCTTCAAGAAAGGTGAGAAGTCCTCTTGTGATAACCACAGAGGAATCAGCCTGACGAACATGGTGTCTAAGATCCTAAGTTCTATAATTCTCCGACGCCTGAGTGGAGCTCGGGAACAGCAAGCCCGAGAAAACCAGGCAGGCTTTAGACCTGGCCGTGGATGTATCGACCAAATATTCACACTGAGCCAGGTTTTGGGACGCAGACATGCTTATTGTCACCCGACACTGGCTGTATTTCTCGACCTGAAGGCGGCGGCATTCGACTCGATCGAATGAGAAATCTTACGACAATGTCTCTCAATGAAGGGCGTACCGAGTAAGTACATCACTCTATTGAAAGCTCTTTGCTGGAGCACCAGTGATGGTGTTGGTGCCTATGGAGAGGTGACTTGTGTACGTCAAGTGAAATCCATCATTATTGCCCACTGTCTCCATTCTTTTTCAACTTTATCATTCATATTCTTATAGAGGTCTCCCCCTCGTCGCCTGATTACATAGACGTTGACCTAACCGTAGGAGGATTTTCGTTACACGTAGAATGTGCAGATGATGTTGTCCTGTTAAGTGAAGACGATGACAAGATGCAGAGTCTTCTGAACACTTTGAATGTCAATTTGAGAATGTTTGGGATGCGGTTCTCACCACCCAAATGCAAATGATTGCTTCAGGACTGGTCTTCAGCGGTACCACGGCTGACAATAGAGAATGAAGTGGTTGAGTGTGTCAAACCACTTCTCGTATATTTAATGGCCATGCGCCACGGCCATATAGTAAAACAGGGGGAGCTACAGCGCAGCACGCTGAATCCTTAATCGATAACTGTATGTCACGACGGTGCCATAAGTTGTCGAAAGCCGTCTTTTGTACCTGTGACCAGATTTCGTCAGTCACTGGCCCACTTCGGCTGGTCTGACTTTCCAGATAGGTGAGATGGTTAGTATATCCAGGGCACCAATGAAGACCAGTCCTGGAGCAGCAGTTTGCATGTGGGTGATGAGAAACGCGTCCCAAGCATTCTCAAAGCTGCATCTTGTCAGTGCCTCCACCTAACAGGAACACATCGTCTGCGTATCCTAGACCTCCCAAGGGTCCTCGGGAGAACCGAAGCAGGCCCAGTCCGACCGTAATGACATAGCAGCAGCCATCTATTGACGTGGTTCTGGAGTGAAAAATGTTCTCAAGAGGGGATGTGCAGAGTGCGGGTGAAGAGAAAGCCCGTGCACATAGCTTCCACACAACTCTTGTCCTTTAGAAAAGAACTCATGCCGATGAAAAATCGAAACTCCGCCATTGTGGTTGGGTATGATTCCGTATCAGGTAGTTTCATCGTCTGGCACACCAAAAAAAATCTGATACAGAACCGATCCAGACTAAGTTGTTTATTTGGGAAACTTTGATAGCACTGTAAGTCCATTTGAATCGATAGGAGGATTTCCAACCGTAAACTTTCCAGAAATTAGTGCTGTGTCGCGGAACACTGTCTTGGACCTGTTATTAAACGTATTAAAAACAAAAGGGCTGATTAAAGTCGAAGAAATCCTTGACCGCTGTTTTGCTGGCTATATAGAAATTTGGAAAGCACTAACGGAAGATTGTGTGTATGGACGTGCTCCAATAACTTTTTGACTTCGTCAGAGACCCAATTATTCCCAATCAGCACAATATACAATCAGAACCACCATGACACTGAGAAAACCCTTTCGCATACGCTTCTAACCTTCAGTGATGCGTGGTGATTAGAAAGTTGAAGATCATGGTTCAGTCACTCAGTTGAAGCATTGCGACAGTTGAGAAGAAAGTAGTTCACCAACCATTTTGTACAATCTTTTCATGATGAAAAAAAAGTACAGGCAATCAGAACTTCTTTGAAAAATAATCTAGATCTTACATTTTATCACTGGAACTGCCAAACGAATCTTTGAAAAAAGAATTTAGGAATCTAACCTCACTGTATCATGTTGTAAATAAGATGAAGACTTTGACGCGCGGGAAATTGAGACGTACTTCCAGATGTGGAAATTTTTCTTTTTCTGGCTATCGAATAGTGACAGCCGAATTGACACATCAGAAGAGTCTGGAAGTGAAGGATGAATAGTATTCCTGAGGAGTACTCGCATTTTCACCCAGTGGCTGACTTTCAGAACCGTCTAGCACGAGTAATCCCAGTATCAAGAAACTAATTCAGAGGGATATAACTGTACTGAGATCACTTCGGAGAGGGCCAACATACGCCTTCTTTTCGAGAAGAAATGTTAGATAAGGCATGACAGAATAAGACCACTATTTAACAGTAGACTAAATGATATTTACAGCTGTGCAATCTTAACACAATTACTTCAGATATACTGAAACGTGGGATTCTCATCCGCCCTAAAAGTTTCAATTTGTGAGATTAAACTCGTGGATTTATTTGCTAATTTGGGAGGCGACTTTTTATTATAATTGAAAAGTACAGAAATTGGATGTCTTCACCTAGTACTCAACACTTCTTCAATCCAATGAATCAATGCGAAACAAAATGAGACGATGAACACAATAACGTCTGCGCTGCAACTCCCTATTAAGACTGAAAAATTAAGAGACGATTAAATGGTTTGTTTAGTCGTGGTAGTGAAGGTCACAGAAGTATCTGAACGCAGAGGTAGATGTATTCCCCCGTGGAAGGCCAGTACTTGCGTATTTGCAGATTTAGTGATGCTGACTTAGGAAGAAAGTACGAAAAACACAATACACATTCCACTAGCTCTGATAAGTAATCATTGAGGTAATAAACACCTGCAAGTATACATCAAGCGATTATCGTTCAACTTATTTTGTTACGCGTTTATTCTTTCAATTCCATCACGATTATATCTAACTGAACCGGCGTTCGAACCACACTTCAAACTTGCATCCAAACTTCTCCAGCGAAGCAAAATCTACCTCTTTTGGACCGAATGAAACAGTGGATCACTGAATATTAGATAAACATAGACCATGGGATACCCAGAAATAAATAGATACTTTTGAACATTCGAGTTTAGCAAATTTAGATTCAGAAATTATTTACAATAGTGGATATGAAATGCGTTCATATACACTTAAAACAGTTTCACGGCCTTCTCTGCATGCTTTATGAGCTTCTTCAGTGCAACCTTGTTCTAATAATTTCAGGACTGAATCTGATTCTTTGAGTTTCTGAAATGAATCAGTATCTTTAATAAAATAAGGACCGTCTTCAAATATATTTGGATCAGAAGACAGCTTTAAGAGTTCATTTGGATTTTTTGTGTCTTTACATTTAGGAGAGAGGTGAACATGACAAACTGGACGGAAAAGAGGGTGAGCAGATAAACAATCTACAATCCATTTGCCGAGGTCAGGTACATCAGTAGCTGAATATATCTTCCCTCCAGGACTCAAGAGATAGGCATAAACATCTAATAAAGTTGGAGAGATTATACGCCACTTATGTTTAACACGTTTGAAATGCGGGTCAGGATACAGGAAGAATATCTTATGCAATTGAGCCTACAAATGAAAATAAAAATATGAACTTGGTAGCGTATCGAAAAGTTTGTAAAATATGACAAATTTATTAGTGAGAAATGACGTACCAACAGTAACATATTAGCTACAACATCAATAACAATGACTATATTTGCCAACAAGACTTTTACAAAGTGTATAGAAGGCACTTTTCAGCTAGAAAATATACACTCAGTACAAGATAAGTCAATTTAAAAATCAATGTTTCGAAAAGTAGCCTGTCAAAAATGATGTAACGTAAAAACGTTTAGCAAAATCCCATGATAATTCACTGGTTACAGATTTTTCAAGAACACGGTGACAGACGAGAACATAATTGGTACCAAGATAGGAGGAAAAACAGCAGATGCATGAAGTCAAAGGATACCAATACTTGAATTATGACGATCAATAAAATACAAACGTAACAGTCTCTGATACTAATGAATGAAAAATCTGACAACAATGAGTGTCTCAAGCAAACTTACTCTACAAAGCAAACAGTAATAATAACCTCTTGAATAACTGTTTGTATTGTTTTTATTTCAGGAAATATTTAGAGTCAAAACAAAGCATAGTTGCTCAAGAGTGCAACATGTCTCAGTTGTCTCAGTAGAATTTGAAATCCCCACTAAACCTTAAAAAAAAAGAATTCAGTGAAGGGTTCATCTTTTCACCGAATCATTCTTAAGTTGTACAATCGCATATATATATATATATATATATATATATATATATATATATATATATATATATATATAACATTTTTTTGGCAACATAAAATGAATATTTCCAAAACCATGTTAAGAATGTTCACTTCCGACTAAAGATCTGGAGAGAAGGAATTACATAATGTAAGAATAAAGACTTGTTGAAAGCTAAAACAAGAATAAATAATCAAGTTGCATGATATGATAAACTTAGATCAACTGAGTGCAGTTCAACAATCAACATAAGACTGGTAAGGTAGAAGGATTCGTCATAAGGAGAGAATACGTAGTGGTAAAACGAAAAATATTTCCCAGTAGTAAAATCCATATTGATTCTATCAGATTAGATATTGGCATGCCCACTCAGTATCTAAAGGAGTTGTTGTTAAGATGAAACTTCAATGTGTATTTCCTCTTCAATAACACAATGAACCGGCAAAAATATTGCATAGCTATGGCTTTACCCTTAGGTCCTTTGTTTCGCATACATTTTTATGTGGAAGCTTGAAAACACAAACTTGAGCAAACTGATCGGCCATTTTGAACTTTTAAAAGGATACACAGATAAAACCTTTATCATATGTGATTTACAGATACAGATAATTAAAAAAACATTCTACGATTTTCAACAACTGTCATCCAGGAATCCAGTTCACATAAGAAAAGGAATCAAATTCAGAAATACCATTTTAAGGCGTATAACTGGCAAGAAATAAATATGGGACACTGAAAAGATCTATCCACAGAAAACTTAGGTGGAACAGGCGGTTCACCAACTTCTACACTTCGGTCTCTGCAGACAAAAAATGGAGTCTGATCCGTTCCTTGTGTTATCGAATTTGTAAAATCTGCAACCCTGATGCCATTGATGAAGAGCTAAGAACTTCTAAAAATGCTGTGACTAAAAAAAACACCCTGAACATTTCATTCTGAAAACCATGAAGTAATGACCAGAGAAGCCAGACACACTTATTGTTCCAAAAAAGCTGCTCTTCCTGAATCTACAGTTCAGGGCAGACTCATCGGTAGAAATATTAAAAAAATCATTTGTCTGGTTCATTGAGAAAAACCTTGTCTACAGAAAACTTGGGATTAATTTTCTACATGCAACCAGTGATTCGATTATGGGTAAAGGATAAGCTACTGCTGTTGGTCTCCTCAATGTGCATCTATCAATTTACACGCTAATGTGCAATAAAGTATTTTAGTTATTCTTAGCGTCTGCTTTCTAAACGCATTGTCGAGCAAAAACCATCTTGGCGTTACAAGAGAGAAACAAGATTCTCTCACAATTGAATTTGAGAGTATATGATCGTTTCTGGATACCAGGTATATCTACAATCTAATCCAAGTGTAACCTACAGAGTATACGAAAACCTCATGAACGCTGTGAGAATAAAAATACTTCAAACTGAGAAGATGGTGACAGCCTGAAGTCTGCATACAAGAGAAGTTTGGCCCGTCATTAGATTTACAATAGGCATGCGTAAACATTCTACCGTTTGATAGTATTTTTTTCTTTTTACTACTACTACCCCACTGCGTATTCTCTCCTTATGACGAATCCTTCTACCTTACCAGTCTTATGTTGATTGTTGAACTGCACTCAGTTGATCTAAGTTTATCATATCATGCAACTTGATTATTTATTCTTGTTTTAGCTTTCAACAAGTCTCTATTCTTACATTATGTAATTCCTTCTCTCCAGATCTTTAGTCGGAAGTGAACATTCTTAACATGGTTTTGGAAATATTCATTTTATGTTGCCAAAAAAATGTTATATATATATATATATAATATATATATTGACCAATAGCTGCTACCTTGACGTTGTGCTCAGGCTTGCATATCACAATGACATAACAAGCTATGCTAGTGGAACACTTGTTCTTTCAAGGTCCTACCATACCAGAAAGGCCTGTTGGATAATGGTTAGACGAAAAGCAGTTACCGTTATAGTGTAAATTGCTACATTTTGATGGGGGTCTGAGGGCAAAGTCGTACTCCTGCTAGCTGGATGGGGTGTGACAGCAGTAAGGTGTTTCTCTTGGATGACCAGAAGTGTCATGCCGTTGCTGTCTTCTCAATGGAAGGGGGGAGGGGGTTACAAAAGGTCGGCCCCAAAAATAACACAGTCCAACATGCCCCACGTTCTGCCGGGTCGGCAGTGTTCGTTCATTTGTCGTTTCCTTTCGATCATCCGGCTCCAAAAATACAAAAGTTCAAAATAATCATACTCAAAAGGCCTCAAGTAGATGTCCAATCGGCTCGGCAGTCACACAAATCTCTTACAGGTACTCTTAGAAGAAATAGCCTTCCACAGTGTGGGCAGCCGAGAAGTACCGATCGCCCTCACAACTCAATCAGCACCTAAGTTCCCTCAGACTGCTATCCAACTCCCCCCACCCCCCAATCACTACCTACTAATCTCCCTACAAAAGAATTCTTGACGTGTAGAGCAAGTGTTCTGCTTTTTTAATATTATTATGCAACACAGGCCTACATAAGTTAGACGATGTCTTTTACAGTTTTGTCATTTAGATATTCCTTCAACGGCTGCGATATACGGAGCCCACTTTGAGTGAAGATACGGTTAAAGAAAACCACTGTGTGCTAGAGTTTCCGGTATTTCTGGTGAAACAAATCTTTATTCATATCTTGTTTGTACCTTAGTTTCTTTGCGCATAGTAAGTGTGTTGGTGCTTGTGAGGGAAATACAGCATGTGATGCTGTGCGTGCGTACCGCGAGCATGAGTACTTGTTCGCAGTCGTTAGAAAACATACTTGCGTCTAGGTCAAACTCACTTCCATGGATATCTACCTCAGTACACAGCACATACATCGTGTTGAAAGACGGCGTACGAGCCACTGACTCGCGATAACATTACTTGATAGGATTGGATAGCACTCGTAGATGGAAACATCGGTTCAAATGAAGTCAGTTCATGTACAGCTTCCGATTTAACGCAGTACATTCACTGCATAATGGCGCCAATTCGGTGTCGTAGCGTCGCCACTAAGTAAGGCGAGTAACTTTTCAAGACTGCACATTGTATTTTGCTTCATTACGGTTTACTCTTTCCCAAGGCAAATGTTAGACACCTTAAGCAAACACATTATGCTATTTGATGAGTTGAATTACAACTCGTAAGTGCAATAACGCACTACTTACGGGGACATGACTATCAAAATTCACACTGAGTAAACACTGTTTTGTGTGAACATTCTCAAGCCAAAACAGTATAAGCAAAAGCAGCAGCGGCTTTAATTCATGTCTCCCGAATTCTATTAGGCTACTTGAATCTTTCGGCTTTACCACTACTTAGTTAAAACACAACAGTAGAGACTATTAAACATGCACATAAATTGATCATGAAATAATTCGAACACATGGTTTCGATGAAGGTTCGTTGACTTCATCTATCCTTCACTTGACGTACATCAGCAATGGAGTCTTCCACGCTGAATACAAGCTTACGCATAATCTGAAGAAGAATTAAAGGAAGCACGCTTCAGTCTCTTCTTCCAATATTTGTTACCAGCAAGCATAAACCAACTAATTTTTTTTGAGCTCACATCTAGGCTGTGCACGACGGTTCTAGGTCCTCGATATATTCTGATGTATTAGGTCAAGCTAATCGCCTTCTGCAGATCCGGTTAGCACGACTGCCGACTGGCTGTTGACCAAATTTAAGGGGTTTACATGATTTATTCGAAGACTGTGGTTCAGATGAGCTCCTCAACTGTCGTGCAACCAGTCAGCTGTTCAGGTTGGTTGTCATAAGAAGATAGAAAAGATGTCCATGAAGCTAGGAGAGAGGAATTGCTAACTAAAGACATGGCGACAGGAATAGGAACTGAATGATATGAGTATGCTAGGTGGACTCAAGTGATAGGGAGGACCACAAAAAGTAGTCTGGAATCATAGACCCACAGTGGAGAGAAGGGGCAGGTGAATGATTTCATTCGCTGTATGGAACACCCCACAAAGTTTCAGTTTTTATATTCACAGATCATTTCATTTCTAACGGCACCTAATATAGATTTGGACTGAGCAGTAGTTCAAAGAGGACTCAAGTGCGGTTATTCACCTGACCTCTCCTGACCAATCTGGTGAATCCGCGAAATTCACCCTTCGGGTTTCTGGAGATTCGATAGCTAGCTCTCGTGGTCTTGCAGGTGTAGGCATAGCATGAAGCACTAGGGCAGAAAGCTCACTACTAGACTGGATCACAATTGATAGTCACCTCTGCGCTATGCGGCTGAACGGCACAGTGAGAACTAAAAGGAATAGGGAGACTCGCCGTTGTCTCTTTATAATCTCTGCTTACGCACCCACTGACTGCAGCTCGGATGATGTGAAGGACGAGTTCTACCGTAAACTGTCTAGCCTACTCTCGAAAGCCAAACGTTTAGACGTGGTGGTTGTTGCAGGTGACTACAATGCACAGGTGGGTAGACTGAGTGAGGCAGAAAGCCACTCAGGTGGCACTTTCGGAGTCCCGGCTGATCGAACAGATAACGCTGACCGCCTACTACAACTGTGCTCAGATAATCGCCTATTTTTAACTGGCACATATATCAGACATAAAGAAAGACACTGTCTGACGTGGCATCCACCGAGCTCAGACCAACGATGGACATAGGTAGACCATATTGCTATTAGTCGTCGCTGGAGAGGATCGGCAGAAGACTGGCGCTTGACACTGAGAGGACCCTTTTGCATACGGTCCTAACGTTCAGTGATGCGTGGTGATTTGAAACTTAAGGATCATGGTTCAGTTGCAGCGTTGCGACAGTCCGGTCTGTTCTACTGTATGGCTGTGAAACATGGCCATTCAAGGTGGAAGACATGAGAAGGCTGGCTGCAGGTGTTTGACCACCGTTGCCTTCGGGTCTGTTGGACGGGAGGAACCAGTGGTTGGAGACTAGGTGATATGGCTCAGAACCGATGTCACTGGCGCAGATGTATACACATACCATCTTCATCTTAACATTATGCCGGATCTTACCATTTTCTCATTCTTCCTTTCTTTCTTCTCGTACTTTATATTGCTTTTGACTACATTCTCTTATCTTCATTTGCGCCTCACTGCCTTTTTACTTGATGTACTGATATGAGGTGTGGCAACTCGGACCGTTATGCAGTGATGCCTGGTCCTATGTTGATATGGATGGATGATATATATATATATATATATATATATATATATATATTCGGTGGAAAGATTAAGCCTTTGCTGAATGCCATTTGTTGCAGCAGGTGACAGTTTAAAGATACGACAACAGATTCGCCCATATCATGCAGGAAAACTATCTATATTATTAAATCACACCAGACAACAGATACTGTAGTATTAATTATAACAGTGTAGGTGTAGGCGGCTGACTACTCGCCATAAAGTCCACTCCACTCGCTTTGAACTTATCAATTGAGCAGTATTATGAGCCTACGAAAAATATATGTGGTCTACGGTTCAGTACATAAATCCGCACCGGTTTGTCGAGTTATGTTAATCAATTAAGATTACTGACAATGCAGGTCAAACTTTGAAAAGCAATTGGCATGAATGGTTGCGATTCAACGACGGAGTCAAACACATTTACTTGCGAAAAGCTCAAGTTCTTTTGATTACATAGGGTTGAATACCAAGTCACACCACTCTACGCCTAGTGGCAAAAAATGGATATTTAAATACTGATAAACCTCGCCTGGTTAACTAGTACACTAGTTACTAGCCGGTCAAACTCCCGAAGAAGGGAGACCTCAGTGTTTGCAAGAACTGGCGAGGAATCACTCTCCTGTCCACCCAATGCAAGCAAAATATTAAGCCGCATCATCCTGGAGAGGCTAAAGGATGCACTGGATTCAAAACTACGACCGGAACAGGATGGCTGGCTGGCTGGATTCAGGAACTACAAATCATGTGCAGACCAAATTGCAACGCTACACTACGCATCATCATAGAACAGAGTATAGAATGGCAGTCAACTAACTACCTCACCTCAACTTCATCGACTTTGAGAAGGCCTTTCTTTGGCAGCGTCGACCGACAAGTAATTTGGAAACTGCTTCAACACTACGGAGTACCGCAAACCTTTATCAGCCTCATTCAACAACTATATGAAGACGCCACATGCCAGCCAAGTAATTCACAATGGAAAGCTCAGTGATGCTTTTGAAGTCAAGACAGGAGTGAAACAAGGTTGCCTACTATCCCCCATGATATTCCTGATTGTGGTCGACTAGACTGGATCATGCAGCAAACAGTGGGGAGCGAGAAGAGGGGGATACACTGGACGACGGAAAAGAACCTAGAAGATCTGGATTTCGCCGATGACTTGTGCCTGATGTCACACAAACTTGAAGATCTACAGGCGAAAACTAACAAGTTGACAGAAGAGGCAGCGAAGACGGGACTTCAAGTGAATATAGAGAAGACAGAGGTGATGAAGATACCACACCAACAACAACAACAAACTCCAATCACTATTAACGGAAGAAACTTAAATGAAGTAGCCTCCTTCACCTATCTAGGAAGCACTGTTTCAACTACAGGTGGCACAGACGAGGATGTCAAAGTCAGAATCGGAAAAGAAAGACAGGCGTTCATTAGCCTGAAACCAGTGTGGAGATCTTCTGCACTTCACTCAGCATGTGGAACAAGATACGGATTTCCAACACCAACGTCAAGTCAGTGCTTCTGTATGGTTCAGAGACTTGGCGCGTTACGAAAGGCATTTCCAACAAACTACAGACATTCATCAACAACTGCTTACGCTCGCTACTGAAGATCAGATGGCCAGAAAGAATAAGCAACAAGAAGCTCTGGGAACGAACCAACCAAGAACCTATCACCCAACAAATATGCATTGGAAGGAAGTGGAGATGGATTGGGCATACACTGAGAAGGCCGGCTGGGGACATCACGCGTCAGGCCCTCGAGTGGAATCCCCATGGGAAGCGACGAGTTGGACGTCCCAGGGTGACATGGAGGAGATGGTGCGAGGAGGAAATGAGAGGTTGTGGGCTGTCGTGGAACCAGGTTCAAAAGATCTCAGAGAACAGAGGTCACTGGAGGCGTGCTACTGAAGCCCTATGTTCCATTAGGAACCCAAGGGACTAATAAATAATAATAATAAATACTGATAAGTATTAAGGTATTCCACGGTTGAAATAGCCTCTAAAGAAATAGATAGAGCTATAACTCTACGCTTAGACGAAGCATATGGTGATTGAAAGATGTAATCGCAAAACCGTCACAGTTACCGATGCAAAACGTCGATTTTCTGGAGAGGTAACAAAAATGAACCCTTATTTGAACCAGGTTCTTGATGGCATACAGTAATCTAAGTAACAATCAAACATCACGTTTCGAATTCATTGGTTGCTCTACAAATACGAGTATGATTGAAAAACCTTTAGTCTTGGAGTAAGTTGAAGAGGAAAAAGAATTCTCGGAAGCAGAAATAAACTGATAATTGAAAAAAATATAAACTTGGGAGAAAATATATCCATGATTATTAAATTTTGAGATAAAGTGAAAACAACTATAAACTGTAACAATTCAAGCGTGAATCAACTACTTCTAGTCCAGCACGGCTCAAGAGATTCAACTAGAACAAAGGATAGGAAAATCTCTGGTTCAGAATTATCCCCGATCTCTGAATTGCCACAACTAAACAATCACGATAATGATGGAGTTGAAACCAAGCAAAAGTGTTTAGAATTTTTATGAAAAGGACTAATATAATTCATATCAGTTTGAAGGGAAGCGAATGAAGAGTATCTGTTGTCAGTCAAAATGCTGTCATAAAATTATGGCATGATGCAGTAGCAAAAGACATAATTTTGAGAGCAAAATTAATCTAACAACTTCATAACTCAATTAATTATATGCACACAAAAGAAACCTACTTTGTGAAAGAAATTGGGTAGAAACTTCATGGCATTTGTACGGATACAAGTTATATTATTGTACTGACCAGGGCATTTCAAACGTAAAGCATTAAGTTTCTCCTATTTTAGAAAAAAAAGTCTAATTAGAAGAAAAATTAAACAAAATGAAGTGTACCAGAGAATATTGATGGCTATTTCTATACAGTAAAACGTGCAATAAATAATTTGATGAGCTAGACTATGGGTAAGGAATACGATAATGTCCAACTTTTCATATCGAAGTAAGTGAATTCACTTTATAGCAGTGACAAGTGCCTAGGTAGCTTGGCAACATAAATGCATACAAAACAAGATATTGAGGTGAAATTTTCGTGGTCACAATTACTTCTATGTTACTCAACACTTTTTTAGAAATATCAGAATCACGATCTACTGGAAAGGATCGAAGTTTGAAAGCATTTTACTAGTGATATGAGTCGTGGATACAGTTGGTTGACTGATAAAATCTTCGTAGAACTTCGCACACCGGCTCAAGTTGCCACACTTCACAGTAGTAGGCAAAGAATAGGTGGATAAAAAATGAGTGATATCAAAGATGAAATCGAGTGAGATAATTAACAATCTGAGGATGGAGATTAATGTGAATATTCAAACTTTAGAATATGTCAAACAGTGAATATATCTGAACAATTGTGACCGACTTTCAGGCATGTCACCAAGAGCCCTCAACCATTGATTTGTAGTTTATGTCCAAACCACTCAGCCGATGAAGGTTCACAATCTCATCAACCGACATGCCTTTCCAGCCTAGTAGACTTCTGCTGACCTGAACATTATTCAAACGGTGATTCCATCAAACGCGAGTAATGACTATCATTAAACTGGGAGCACTTGCAGCAGACCCATCCTAAAGCATCATCTTACATTTCACAGGTGCCAGCGAAACACATGCCAAAAATACTCAGAGTTCCACCCAACCCTTTCAGAAGACCCTGCACTGCGTCATCTGTTTACCAGGACAATGTTGTGTGCATACTACAAGTAACCACATGACTTCCAGAGAGTAAACCAATCCCTGTGAAATCAGACGTACCTAACGTGATGTCCATTAGTACGCCTATGATGAAGTTGAATAGGAACGGTGACAGTGGAGATCCCTTATGGACACCACTAGTTGCTGTCCATTCATATGATAACCCTCTAAGAGCCCTAACATGGCTGCATGAGTTCAAGTGGGAAGCGATGATTAGCCTTATATACTTGCTTGATACTCCTTAACCAGTCAGATACTGCCACAACACTTAATGGTTGACAGAGTCAAATGCCATCTTCATTTCAAAAAAGGTGACAACTGTCGGCAGCCGGTAGGTATGCCTGTGTTCCAGAACCTGTCGAAGGGTGGAAATATGATCGACGCACCCTAGTCTAGGTCTGAAACCTAACCAGTTCAGTTTTCCAGCTCTTGTTATGCGTCAGGTAACGATAGTCATCAAGAATCTTGAACAATATTATTCAAACTAACTCTCCTATGATTGTCACAAGAACATTTTCCTTCCTTCTTTTATAGACTGGGATAATCAGTGAAATACACCAGCCTGATAGCACTAACTCTGATTCTCATACACTTTGTAGCTCCTCTATCACTTTAAGTAGCGATTTCATATTTCCATCCTTGAAAACTTCAGCTGACGAACTTTTAGTCCAGAGTCCCATCCTTTTCAGTGATGATTTCACTCACAATCGTCTTCTTCTTGCAGGTTTCCCTAACAAGCCTAAATGGTAGCCAGGTGTTACCTACCGCTGATGTCTCCTCCATCTTTCCCCCTTTCGCCGCTCACCATTTCGCTATGGATGCGAAGACTCTTGGTCAACTTACCTTTAGCTTGCTGTCCCTTTTCATCGTGGTCAGAGCCAGTTGTAATCAGTCTCCTTGCACCAATTAGTTGGGATGACTTCGCGGAAATCCAATGACATTTGCTAACTATGTGTAGGTTACCAGCTGTTTTTACCGCTGTTTCTTCAGCAGACTTAATGCCACACTACGCCGGGTCTATTCAACACGAGCATTGCTGTCATGTTCAGATAAATGCTAAGCAGTTTCTCCGCTAAATTCTCATCTTTCAACCAACAATTCACAGACACCTGTTTCCTGCGACAAGTAAGGTGCAGACTCACACGAGCCCGTACAAGCTCATGACCGAAGTCTAGAGAGGTAATCCAGAAAGAGCGACAATTTTCATAGATACTCTCCAACCATGGCTTATAGCAATGTGATTTACCTCTATCCATCGTTGGTTAGAAGTCGGGGGATGGCACATGAGACAGTATCTCCCATTATGCTTAGAGCAGGTGCCAGCCAGGAACAAGTGGTTGTCGGAGCGACATCGCAACAGACGATCACCGTTGTCGTTTCGTTGATATGGGATTCCGTAAATACCTTTCAGATTGCCTCAGAACTCCTACTTCAGTGTTAAGATCACCTGCCATTATGATTGCATCTAAATGCTTTGGGTTCTGTAGCAAGGTTGACAGCTTCTCATACAATTCATCCTTTCCATCATCCCAACTGAAATCAGTGGGCGATGGAAAAGTAGCTGAAAGTCAGTGGAGCTTTCCTGTGGAATTTTCTACCTACCGTTCCGTTCATCTCCCCAGAAAAACAATTACAGACCTATCCTTCTCCCTTATAGTCTCACTAACCACTGGCCACTTTACATAAGTTCCCTTGACCAGTCTAAGTAAGCGTTCTCTGTTACTTAAGAATATGGTCTTCTCCATCTCTTTAACCTTCTTTACCCACCACTGCTCACGGTCACTGAAGAAAATTAGTGTCAACCAACAAGTGAATTGTTTTTCCCTCCTTATTGTGCTAGGAGCTTGCACAGATGCACACACCAATTTCGAAGAAACTACTGCGATCCATTGGCCCTTTCTAATAATTTCTTCACAGCCAGTTATAGTCTTTAACGCTGCTTTGAAAGAAAATTGGAGATGGCATCAGGCTTCTTAAGAATGAGTGGGATTGAGCACTTCCAATAATTGTCTGGTCAGTTCCTCATTGAAAGCAGTCAAAGTATTTTCATCATTGCTCTAAGCTGGAATTATTTTGCTAGTTCTCCTATGTTCATTAAGTTCGAAAGCAACGGGTGATAGCTGTTCAAACATGTGCTCTTAAAAAAACGGCAATCCTCCACCGATCCTCTCTAGCGATGACTGATATCAACTGCTGATACCTATCACCACAAGCACCCCGGACACGCAGCCTACACCAACCTATGTGGCTTAGATCAACGATCAGGGATTTCATAGACTGGTGCCACATCTCAGTTTGCCCACCCTGAGCCTTCTTCAAAAAGCCAATCCAAGTCCAATCAGCATTGCACGTTGATATAAACGGTGGGTCGTCATGTGTAATACACGTTCAAGTCACATCAATTTACTAAGGTCCACAACCCCATCGACCGACTTCTCTGTCTTGCCCAGTACTCAGCCTAACTGTGACATTGTTAACATGGTGATCCCACCATACACAAGGAATGATACGAAAACACCTGAGGACAAGGATCTGTAACTGATTTATATCTCATGTCTCATAGCCGCATAACAGAGCAGAATGGATTGCAGCACAGCATACTCGTTCTTTGAGAAATAGTCAGATACCTCGTCAGTCAGCGATGACACAAATTGGCAAATCCCAAACGAATCCTCTATATCCGAGCTGAAATTTCTTTAGCAACTAACCTGTTCGGGTTGATGCATTTCCCCAAGCAAGTGAGGTGATCGACATATTCCACCACTTCGCTCCCTCCATATCATTAAACTGGGAGCACTTGCAGCAGACCAGTCCTAAAGCATAATCTTACATTTCACAGGTGTCAGTGAAACACATGCCAAACATACTCAGATTTCCGCCCAACGCTTTCAGAAGTCCCTACATTTTGTCAGCGTCGTCATCCGTCAGGACAATATGGTCTGCATACTCGAAGTCAACTAGATGACCTACGGGGAGTACATCAATCCCTGTGAAGTACACGCAAACTGAGGTTGTGTCTACCAGTATAGCTATAACGAAATTGAAAATGAACAGTGACAGTCGGCATCCCTGATGAATATCACTAGCTATCCTCAATTAACATGACAATTCTCTGTAACCTCTAGCATAGGTGCGTGAGTTACAGTAAAGAGCGTTGATTATATACTCGCTCGATACTCCTTTGACAGTCAGGCACTGTGACAACAACTCACGATTCGCTGTATCAAATGTCATCTTCAGGTCGAGAAATACGGTAAATGTAGGTCTCCCAATGAACAGTTTTGTGTTCCAGAACTTGTCAGAGGGTGGAAATCTGATCGATATATTTTCCTTAAGTTCCGAAACCTGCTTGGTTTACTCAAGTTCCCTGTTTCCGAGCTTCAGGTGGGCACTGGGTAGCTTTAGAGCCTAGGATCTTGGACACAATATTACTCAAACTAATTCCCTAATGGTTGTCATATGAAGATTTCTCTCCCTTCTTATAGACTTGGATGACCAGAGAAGAATACCACTATAACAGAAATACACCTGATTCTCAAACACTACATAGTATCCCCGTTACTTTAATCAGCAAATTCCTACTTCCATCTTTAAAAGCATTGGGTGGCAAACCTTCAGGTCCTGCTGAACTGCATCGTTTTAGGTCTGAAACAACCTTCTCATCTTCCAGGACATTTGGGAGACCGACACATGTCGCATTACGGTTCCGATTGGATGGTGGGCAACTGATGAGTGGCTGTGGGGTAGTTGAACTGCGTCTACTAACTAACATCTCCTTCTTGCCGGTACACTCAATAAGTCTAGATAGTTGCCAGGTATTACCTAGCGCTGATGCCTTCTCCATCTCCCTTGCTCTTACCACTCGCCACTGTTCACGATTAATGCGAAGACTCTTGGTCAGTTTACGTTTAAGTTGCTTTGGCTCTTCGTTATAGTCAGAGCCAGCCGAAATCACTTCTCGCATCAGTCAGTTCGGATGACGTTGTGGAAATACAATGACATTCGCTAGCCTTCATGTGTAGGCTTTACTGCTGTTTCTACAGAGGACTGAATATCACGCTAGGTTTCCACAGGATAAGAACTAGTCACCGAATCTCCAGAAGTTCAAAAGATGAAGTTCGCAGATTCATTACATTAGTCGGCGAGATTAAGTGAACAAACGCACTCTGATCCTATAAGTGTACCACACAAACAGAGCATACACCTATGGAGCGAAATGCTAATTTTGGCTGGCAAACTTTGTCCGATTTGTCTGAGGATGCGAACATTAGAAGTTCCAATATATAGTTTGAAGCGCAGGTTCGGGAGACCAGGGAAGCTGTCCCGAGGACTCGAATTATTATCAAGAGCTGCAGAGTCGGAAGAAATTAATTATGACTACGGAATAATAACCTGGAGCTCATTTGAAGGAACTTGAGTGCCGGCGGAGTTGTGAAGGTGGTTAGCACTTTTTGGCTGCTGACACCGTGGAAGTCTACTTCTCAAGTTACCTGAAAAAAGTTGGGTTAGTAAGAGTAGTGCGTGACCGTAGACCCCATGGAATATTTGCTTCAGGCCAACTACACACATCCTTCTTGTAAGTCTGAGGTTTAAGTTTGTTTGCTTCCAATGCAGCTATAAACACATACCGCAAGCACTGAGAGAGTGGAGGGTAAGGTGGGATGTCATATTTTCAGGCTGACCTTTTCTAACCGCCTTCGTACGTGGAACGCAAAATCAGCGTAGTACAACTGATCAACTGCAAAAAATGTTTTACTACTATCAGCTAGCAGTACTTTACCTTCATACCCCATATTGTAGCGCAGCTATTCACACTTCAAAACTTACTGGTTTTCGCTAGGACCTCAACGTAACAAGCGGTCTACTAGCATATCTCGTCGAGTTATTGTGATGTATGAGGCCAAACACCATGTCAAGGTAGCAGCTACCACACCACAACCATTAAATGATGAAAAGCATTTTAAACAAAGACTAGCTATAGTGAAACACTATGGTTTATATTAATTTTGATGAGGGCTTCCTGCTCTAGTTCAATCACTTATTTGTAAACCATGTGAATTCTTGACGTAAGTCATGAAGTGCTTAAATGGAGAAGATTACAAATAGTGTAGTGACTGTTGCTAATCAGAATGGATATAAGTAGTATGTTTTGAGAAAGCAGCAGAAATCATAGGGAATTACCGGCAATGGGTAAAGATTCTGCCCACAGAAACGCAAGAGACAATGTGGGCGTATTAAGAGTAAATCGTGATAGAAGCAGAAGAGGAAATGAAGCACATCATGTAAATGACTGTCTTAGTGGGAGGTGTACAATATTTGATGACTACTGTCCAAGATGTCAATAATAAACATTCTTTCCTTCGTCTCCGCCTTGTCATTTTCTACAACATCGCCACTGTGATAGAATAAAAACAGTCGTCGCAGATCTGTTACAAAATGATAAGTGACTAAAATAAACTGAACTCTAAGTAAAATGACACCAATTTCTGTGCAAATCTGGATTACCGCTGTTGCTGATAAATTTTCACACAGTGGCACTTTAAAAAAAATTTATGCATAGTATAACACGATGAAAAACAAAAATGATTAAGGTGACTAAACCCGGGAATGAACAGCATTTTTAACAGAAGAAACCACAGGCTAGGTCAGAAAAACGACCATATATTTTAGGAAGCTTTGTCAAACTCGATATTTCATTATCATTAAGATTACTTGAAGAATGGCTTCCGTAATTTATGCTGCAATTATTAAGTTGTTTAATATAAACTGCTTTATTACCTCCAAAACATCGCAAAAGCTAGAGAAATCAATTACCGTCGATACACTAATCACGTGTTCCTGTCATGAACTCTAAAATAGGCTACGCAACTATTACAAAATATCATGAAACTGACTTTCGTAGGTAGAGTAAGCTTTTCCAACAACATGATCTTTGAAATGACCATTCTGTGGGTAAACACTTCTCATGAACCTAATGTAGATCAGAAAAATATCCTCACTCAGCCAAACAGGGTGACAGAATTGAACCACGTCTACATGTTCAAAGAAGAATGATGTTCGAAAAACAATAATGTCTATTAATTATACGAAAATGAATACAGACTAGCTTAAATACAGACATGTGAATACAGGACATAGAGTAGACGAACAATTTGGTCAATTCAGTTACTTAAATAGTCTTGCAAGCTTTAGCTGTGGTAAAAAAGAATAGACAGCCACTCACAATTCCAAGTCATTTGCGGATAAAGTGAAATATTGGCTTACAGCTCTTAGCACTTCACTCCATTCCACTACACATCAATTAAGCATGGTCTTCAGATTGCATGCAACAATTACTACGACTGATTGAAATATTATTCAGAGAATTGTTAACAGTTACTGAAATCATCGAGTGAACAATAAGGAGACTGGCATCACTATTTTAAGCAAAAAATACAAACCATTTGTCAGCATTTCGAAGCATCGTGAATACTGCTGAATGATATGAATATTTGAAAGCCTTCTGCATTAGTCAGTAACGTTATACACGTTCTAAACAAAACGGTCTTGAACAACTGAGATAGTAAACTCTTTAACTGCAATAATACTACTGAACTAAAAGAGACACAAAAAGAGTAAGAAAAACAGAATAACACAAAAACTAGTCCCCAACATTTGCTATTGAAGTAAATTCTCGATGTCACAATGGTATTTTTCGGGAAACAACACGTAGGAAGAACCTATACACATCCATGAACCTAATACATTCCTTCGTCAAACTTTACTCTGTATTCAAAGTACATGCAAATACACGGAGATTACGACGACCATGCAGAAAAATAAAATCGTAGGCGAATTTCGAGTTCGGTAGGTGAACGTTTACCACTGATAAAAAATTTACTGCACACAGTTAATTTATTCCACAATCGTTAGAAAGTGCAATTGGACCACTTTCACCACATTAGTATGCTTTTTGCCCATCCTGAAAGTTTAACAATAATCATCACTCTACTTGATTTGACGAAATAAGCGAAAGCAAATACTCTTCCTGAGTTTCAAAATTTAACTATCAGGTCAAACAATGAACCAAAATTTTCTGAACAGTCGGTGTAAACCTCAGTTAACTAATAGTTTAAAACACAATTATCTCTTTGGATAACTAGTTTGAATATAACATATTAAATGGTTTGAAAGGAAATAAACTTTCACAGCAACTACCTACACGTTCATATCACTATGCCTATACCTATTGTGTGTGGGTACTGCGTTCGAGTCTCAATGGGAACAGCATCGCTCACTGGGGTGCAGCTGAATACAGCTGACAAGTCCCGAATACGGCGGAAGGAGCGACCTGGATTCCACTGCTAGCTACCAAACAGACTACTCTTCAGACGCTGGTAAGTAAGGAAGGGTTCGAAAAAGCGACCCGTTCGTTGGAAGTCAACTGTCTAAACTAATGAGCTATAACTCTTATAGAAGAATAGATATAATATGAAAGCCAAACTTTTATGCAACCCATAAACTGAAAGCAGTAAAGTAGCTTGACTTACCCGTACAAAGTCACAGACTTTCAAGCGTATTTCCAATCCAACACTCCTAGTAAATGGATACGAGGTGGACAAATTAAAGAGAAGCCCACCGTAACCACAACCTACATCCAAAAAACGTACAACTGGGTCTACTACGCCCTCACTTCCAGAAGACGTAACATCTCGACCGCCTCCAAATAATTTTTCCCAATCCATCAGGTCTGGCTTCAAAGGATAATCAAGTGTATGGTCTGACCAAGGGTTACAGTGGGCTCTTTGACGATAATGACGTTTAGAAGGCAATTGGATTTTTTCATTACCGACATCCTTATCACAGGAATTGTCTGTACATTCAGACATCTACAAAGGTATGAAAAACTGAGAAACAATTTGCAAATGACAACCACAAAGAAGAATACACATATCTGACTAACATATCTTCTGCGAAACAAACAATGTACAGGATCTGAACAAAGTTCAGTAACAAGCTAAAAAGACATAATAATGGTAAAAATAATGAACTATCAGTGAGTAAACAGAAGAATAAAGAAAATGAAAGCCCAACAGTTTGAAGAATCAAGATAACCGGAAGACTTTTTAAGTAAGGTATTGAAAGTACTAAGTAGGTTTATTTCACGATCCATGCGAACACAACAAAACATACTATAAGAGTCATAAAAACCTTAATAAGAAATGCCCTTTGAGCAGAAATACGTCGCATAAACGCCAGTAACTGCACATGGGCCTCGCTTATATTCATTTCCATATCATCAGTTTGACTGTCTATCCGTAAAACTAAATCACTTTGCTCCTGTACTAAACTAGAAAATTGCTGATAAATCTCTCCAAGTTGAACGATAGTTGATTCCACTCGTCGAATTGCAGCATCACGTTGGCGGACTTCCTGATCAATAAGTGAAATGTGGGAGTTATTTACTAATAACTGGACTTGTTCCACTGGATGGTCATTCATTTCAACCTTATATGGAAAATATAAAAATTACAGTGTGCATAATCAGAACATCTTTTAAAACGTGAAAAAACTGGCCTAATAGGTTAACATGAAAACAGGATGTTAAATAAAAACTGTATACAAAAAATAGATGCAAATGGCAAAAACTAACCAGTGCTATTCTTAGTGCATATCAACAATAGATGCATCGTGAAAGAGCTTATGTACATATTTCTTATTTGAACGCTTATTCTTCTAAGATAATACTTAACAAGAAGATACAATAACGTGGTACACATACAAGAGTTTTACCAATGACTTTGTCCCAAATTAAAAAAAATCGTAGATCGAAAGATACTCTAAACACTATAGAGTAAAAAACGTATTGATGAGAAGAAAAACTTAATTAGTGTAGTTGTACTACGACCCGAAGGAACACTACTGCGACAACCCCTGAATTATCTGCGAGAGACAGTATTTCCTAATTAAGTCTCTGGTAGTAAACATTTATTCTGTGATCCCACCATTCACAAATGAAAATAAGGTAAGAAGTACGGTCATTGAGCAAAATATTTTTAACCATCGCTCTAGTGGGGATCATGAAATATGTCGATATTCATAGAATACCTTGTAATGACTGTGAGTAGTAGCAACTGGTGATGTACAGACTCTGGAGATTGAAACTGCATTTCTGAACCTGGTTCAAAAGTACTGAAATATCAGATTAAATGTATGCGAATACTTAAGAATTCGGATCAGTAATATGAAAAGAAAGTGTATTCATCATATGGTATTACAAAATAACTAAATACTAAACTAATTTTTAAAGAACCACATTTATGTTCATGCAGTAGGCAATGGACGACGCTTATCATGTGAGGATTAATGATACTAAGTGGCTGCTAAAATTTCAGTAGGTAGGGAGGTCCTCGAACCCGTGACCAACTGGCTGAAAGTCAAGTATCTAAACTAATGAAAGAACCTAAAAAACGAAAACCAAACTTCTTTTTAAATAAGCTGCTTACGTGAGACGGATCATAAAGGACAGACCTATTGTCCACCGAAGTAGTATTTAATTCTGTAATAGGTGTGACAGATGACAAATTAGATGTTGGACGGGAGTTAGACACAGATGATGAAGGAGCATAAGTCAACGAATTGTTAGGGTACTGATTGGCTTGATGCGACTGTTTATTTTCTGTAGGATGACATGATATATTGCACAAACTTTGAAAAGCATTGGCTACATTGCTTTTCCCCGGCGATATCAGTCCTGAGAATGAAGCAGATTTTGTGAATTGTGAATTCAAATCAGTATTCACAAGAATATTTGAATTAGACATCTTAGACGATGCAGAAAGGAAACTTTTATGTTCTTCCAAGAGAATACGAAATTCGGAAACAAGGAATGACAAATGATACTCTAAACCAATAACGATGAGGTCTATGTGTTTTAGATGTTGCATACTGGTGGTCAAACGTTCTTTAACTACAGATAAATTAGCTTTTAGTTCAAATTTAGCCTTATTTAAATCCATTATATCATACTGAATAACTTCAATTAATTTGCCAAGGACTTCTGGAGATGAATTCGATGCATTTTGCAACAGAAGTTTCAATTTGGTTATTTTAGAAACAGTCATTTTAAGCTCTTTGGACATTTGCTTGGATTTAATCAAGAGATCAGCAACAACACTATTTTCAGTTGGATTTGAGTATTTAGGGTGAGGGGGATTGAGGCGAAGTCGACCAGAAAGGAAACGATCATGAAATGACTGTGTACACGCACGAAATTCTCCAGTTCGATCAAACGCCCCAGACATGATGCTAAAACAAAAAGAATTAGGACATTTAGAAATATGACGGTCATAAGAACTTCAGTCACTGCATAGTGACAACTGAAGTATTTACAATAGTGACTTGTATAAGAAAAGACTAACCTCGCCTGGTTAACTAGTTTACTAGTTACTAGCCGGTTCTAAGCCCGGGTAAAGAGGGAAGGTTGGGCATAGGGCTAGCAACCCTACCCCCTAAAACAAATCTAACCGCTAAAGAAACTTCAAAGCACAAACAAAATATAAAAAATGAAAACAAACTTATTCCCCGCTGGAATCGGAGAGGCGAAATGACGCCAGTTGGTGAAAGCCTTCGGGAAGCCAATTGGCCGATGTGTCTTCTCTCGATGAAAGCGAAAGTAAACGTGGGGACATGGAATGTCCGCACGATGTTTGAACCCAGTAAGGCAGCCCAGATTGCAAAGGAGATGAGAAGGTATAACATCGAAGTGCTTGGGATTTGCGAAAGCAGATGGAATGGGAGTGGACTCTCCAAACTGTCAACTGGAGAATCAATAATCTACTCCGGTCACCCAGACGCCAACCACGAGCACACTGAGGGAGTGGCTATCATGATGTCCTCAAGAGCATCGAAGGCTCTCATGCAGTGGGAACCAATCTCCTCCAGGATCATGACAGCAAGATTCAACTCAAAAGGAAGAAAGGTCACAATCATACAATGTTATGCACCTACAAATAATGCAGAGCAAGAGAAAAAGGAGGATTTCTACAGACAACTTCAATCAACACTGGACAAGACGTCAGTTGGCGATATCAAAATTCTGATGGGCGACATGAATGCCAAACTGGGAGGGGACAACACGGGAAGAGAACTAACCATGGGTCGAGAGGCACTAGGTGAAATGAATGAGAATGGAGAATTGTTTGCAGAATTCTGCGCATTCAACGATTTGGTGATTGGAGGCAGTGTGTTCAGGCACAAAGATATCCACAAAGCGACATGGATTTCACCAGATGGACACACTAAAAATCAAATCGACTTTATCTCAATCTCAAGAAAATGGAGACGCAGTCTACTTAACACAAGGTCAAGAAGAGGAGCAGATGTAGGTTCAGACCACTACCTAGTGCAAGGAACCTTCCAAATCAAGTTAAAAGCCTTCAAGGAAGCTGGTGATAGACCTCAACCCAAGTACAACACTCGGAAACTGAAGGATGAAACTACAAAGGAGATCTTCAAGGCAGCCATCAAGACAAAATGGGAGACATCGAGCAACATCCCTGAAGAAACCTGTGTGGAAGAACACTGGAAGTCTTTGAAAGCTATGTGGAAAGAAACCTGCACAACAGTATTAGGAAGGAAGAAGAAAGAAGACAAGGAATGGATCTCGACGGATACCTGGAAGCTGATAGAGGAGAGGAGGATGGTGAAGCAGAAGATAAACCAGTGCAAGGATGCTCAACGACAAGAGGAACTGAGCACAATGTATAAAACACTGGACAAAGAAGTGAAGAAGAGTGCACGCAAAGACAAAAGACACTTCTACGAAACACTGGCAAGTGAAGCAGAACAGGCTGCAGGTAAGAGAGACCTGACGACATTGTATCAAATAACCAGGTTGCTATCAGGGAAGAGACCAACACAGATGAAACCAATAAAAGATGAAGAAGGAAATTTAATTACAAAAGAAGAGAAACAGAGGAAACGATGGGCCGACCACTTCAAGAAGCTCTTGAATCGACCACCACCTGCACTTCGTCCAGAAATACCACCTGCAGCCGCTGAACTACAAGTGAACATTAATCCCCCAACGAAAATGGAAGTCCTGAACGCCATAAAGCTACTGAAATGCGGGAAAGCAGCAGGACCAGATGGAATACCGCCAGAAGCACTGAAAACAGATGCAGAGACAACAGCGGCCATGCTCACACCACTATTGCAGAAGGTGTGGAAGGAAGAGAAGGTACCTGACGATTGGAAGAAGGGTTACCTTGTCAAACTGCCGAAGAAGGGAGACCTCAGTGCTTGCAAGAACTGGCGCGGAATCACTCTCCTGTCCACCCCAAGTAAAATATTAAGCCGCATCATCCTGGAGAGGCTAAAGGATGCACTGGATTCAAAACTACGACCGGAACAGGCAGGCTTCAGGAAGTACAAATCATGTGCAGACCAAATTGCAACGCTTCGTAT
This sequence comes from Heterobilharzia americana, assembly GCA_944470555.2. Classification (NCBI taxonomy): domain Eukaryota; kingdom Metazoa; phylum Platyhelminthes; class Trematoda; order Strigeidida; family Schistosomatidae; genus Heterobilharzia; species Heterobilharzia americana. Next base: position 87,444,364 of record OX104134.1, read on the forward strand.
CATCATAGAACAGAGCATAGAATGGCAATCACCTCTCCACCTCAACTTCATCGACTTTGAGAAGGCCTTTGACAGCGTCGACCGAGAAGTAATTTGGAAACTGCTTCAATACTACGGAGTACCGCAAACCTTTATCCGCCTCATTCAACAACTATATGAAGATGCCACATGCCAAGTAATCCACAATGGGAAGCTCAGTGATGCCTTTGAAGTGAAGACAGGAGTGAAACAAGGTTGCCTACTATCCCCCATGATATTCTTGATTGTGGTGGACTGGATCATGCAGCAAACAGTAGGCAGCGAGAAGAGGGGGATACACTGGACGACGGAAAAGAACCTAGAAGACTTGGATTTCGCCGATGACTTATGCCTAATGTCACATAAACTTGAAGATCTGCAGGCAAAAACTAACAAGTTGATAGAAGAGGCAGCGAAGACGGGACTTCAGGTGAATATAGAGAAGACAGAAGTGATGAAGATACCGCACCACCACCATCAACAACAACAACAACAAACTCCAATCACCGTCAACGGGAGAAACTTAAAGGAAGTAACCTCCTTCACTTATCTAGGAAGCACTGTTTCAACTACAGGCGGGACGGACGAGGACGTCAAAGTCAGAATCGGAAAAGCAAGACAGGCGTTCATTAGCCTGAAACCAGTGTGGAGATCTTCTGCACTCAGCATGCGGAACAAGATACGGATTTTCAACACCAACGTCAAGTCAGTGCTCTTGTATGGCTCAGAGACTTGGCGCGTCACGAAAGGTATTTCCAATAAACTACAGACATTCATCAACAACTGCTTACGCTCGCTGCTGAAGATCAGATGGCCAGAAAAAATAAGCAACAAGGAACTCTGGGAACGAACCAACCAAGAACCTATCACGCAACAAATATGCAGGAAGAAGTGGAGATGGATTGGCCATGCACTGAGAAGGCCGACTGAGGACATCACGCGTCAGGCCCTCGAGTGGAATCCCCATGGGAAGCGACGAGTTGGACGTCCGAGGGTGACATGGAGGAGGTCGTGCGAGCAGGAAATGAGAGCTTCTGGGCTGTCGTGGGACCAGGTTCAAAAGATCTCAGAGAACAGAGGTCACTGGAGGCGTGCTACTGAAGCCCTATGTTCCACTAGGAACCCAAGGGACTAATAATAAATAATAAGAAAAGACTATACCATGTACTACAAACACTTTTTGCAACTTCATTTTAACACTGTTCTATGATGCAACGAAACGGCGAACAAATGAGAGTAAAATACACAAGATTGAATCAACAATACTTTAAAAATAAAGCATCACTCATCAGATCACATTTGAGCTATCATCCACCTAATATAAAAGCATATATATGTGATTGAAAAGAAGTGTACCTCCGAGACTGGATGTCAGTTAGTTAATGGGATTTATAGGGCAATAAAATTTAAGTGCACAATAAGATGGCTACCGGAAGATGTCGACCATTTCTAATTTAGTGTCATATTCGAAGTGAAAATTGAAGGGAAATCATTGGTTCCTTTGCAAACAAACGGATAAAACAAAAACGATCCTGCGTTCCATCAGTGTTTTCGCTTGATGTTAACACTGTGTAAGTAATCGGACTCATACACACAAATCAACGTAGAATTTCCCGAAAAGGGGATCAATTAAGTAGTATACAAAGAATGACTGGATAGAAAAAAAAGTATCAGTAAAAACAAGTGTACAAGAGCAGAAGGAATTTAAAATTAGGGTCGGTCAAAACAATCAAGCATTAAACGATGTAAGAGTGAATACAACTACGTAATTATGACCGATTTTCAGTAAAGTCATCGAGAGTCCTCAACCACCGATTCCTATCGTAACACCCGATCGATAGCTGCTACTCTGACAGGGTGGTCCGACTTGCATATCACAATGACCCAACGAGCTATGCTAGCGGAACGCGTGTTCCCTCGAGGTCCCACCATGCCAGAAAGGTTTATTGGGTAATGGTCAGACGAAAAGCAGTTATCGTTGTAGTGTAAATTGCTGCACTATAATGAAGGTGTCAGGGAGAAGTAGTACTGCTAATAACTGAAAGAGGTGTGATAGCAGTAAGGTGTTTCCCGTTAATGACCTGCAGTGCCACGCTGCCTTTCTGACGGGGAGACGGGAGTTAGAAAAGGTCGCCCCTAAAAGTAACACTCCACCATGCCCCACGGTCTCCCAGTGTTGACAGTATGGGTTTTCTGTCTATGCGGTGTTAGAACAACCAAACCTCAAAAGGCTATGTGCGACAGACCTCAGCAGACGTCTCATGATCTCTGTAGTCAAACAAATCTGTTTCTTCTTCAAGTACCATAAGAAGAAATACCCTTCCATGGTGTGGGCAGGCGGAGAGTGTCAACCGACCTCACACTTCCAGTAGTACACAAGATACAATCAAGTACATCCTATCCTCCTCAACTGTTCCTCAACCTTTGCCTTCACCTCCTGACACTGAGATTAGATCACTTACGCTTTACCCAACCTTACACTCGGCAACCATTGTCAACGATCAAAGCCATCGAAACCTCATTTTAAGTTTCCTAAGACGCCACCATCGATTTCATGTTAGAGCTTTCAACGTCTAAACTTGCTATCCAAGTAAATTCCCGATGTTACGATGGTATTTTTCGAAAAACAAGACGTAGGAAGAACCTATATACATCCTGTTAGGGATGGCCAACCCCTAAGATAACTAACTTATAATATGTTTATATTATCATTGTAAAGTTTAAACCTTATTTTCGCGTCTTTTTGCACCTTGTTATGTTTCTTAATTTTACTAAACGCTGGTTGGTCCGTTTTACACTTTGAATAGGCTATTTTGTTCTCTCTGGCCAGGGCCATCTAAGGATATATAAACGACTGAGTTTCATTTATCATTATGCGGTCGGAGTGAATAAACATTCAACCCCATCGTCTTCTTCTGGTGTCAGCTGAATATCGAGTTGAGAAGCCATTGTTCTATCGTTAATCGCATTTGATTTGGAGCGTTGCATCGTTATCTATAGCCTGGGATACGAACCCACGCGGAGAAACCACAATGGATTAGCAACCATACCACGTTGAGAATACCAGTTCTCGTCCGATCATCGATAGGATCGTAACAGTGGCGACGGGGATGGGATCAAAAATGGACTCTTAGAAGTTGGACAAATTCCTCGAACAACATGAAGATTATCGAGTTGTTAACTCAGTCCAGAATTTCTGCACCTGAATCATCGAATCCTATTCCTGCTATATCAGCCCCTTCAGCCAACGGAATTGCAACCAGTATGTCACAGAATGTCATTATGATCCGGATGCTAACGTGACTTTCGACACTTGGTCCCGAAGATAAAAAGACCACTTCAGGGTTGATTTTGCTGGTCAAGATGATTCATAGAAAGTTCGTCTCCTCCTTCTAAAACTTGGTCCATCCGAATTAGATCAGTATTGGAATATAATACTGCCACAGAACCCAAGAGACCGCTCCTTCGATGCCACAATACAGACCCCAAGACATTTTGGTGATCATTCGTCTCTTTTCAATGCCAGATATCGTGGTCTTAAACTGGTCATGAACGAGTACGATGATTTTCTCACCCATATTGGTATTGTTAATCGCGAATGCGAAAATTTAAGCTGAAGTCCATCACTGATGACTAATTCAAATCTTTGATATTCTAATGCAGCCTTCAGTCGCCCAAGTTCGCGGATATTAGAATCAGACTGCTAAATCGGTTGGAGCAAGAACCAACACTAACGTTGTATGATATTGCTGCTGAATATCAACGATTGGTGAACCTGTAACGGGATACAAGTTTATTTCAATCCGGACGCCAGGGTGATCATGAAGTGCATGCGGTTCACCAGACATCTAATTCCTCTGCACCCTTTTCTGGTCAAAAGACCCCTGGTTCTTCGTCTCCTGTTCGTCATCCCAACAGCTCATACAATATCAAAAGAAACACGAAGAAGACCCCTTCGTCCCTCTTCTGGCATTGTGGCGCATGGCATTTCGTTAAATCTTGTCCTTATAAGCAGAATAAGTGCAGAGAGTGTAATACTGTGGGTCACAAGTACGGATTTTGCAAGTAGCACCCATCACAGAGAACGGGCAGGTCACTATCCAGTCACCGTCGAAGATCGAAATCTCTATCAGTCGGCAAATCTTGTAGTCTTACTGCTGCTTTTCAAGCACATGCACCAACACGGAGAAAATATACCACCATCCAGATAAATAACCATTCAGCACGACTACAAATCGACACACTTTCGATTATTTCTAAGAAGCTACGGTGGAAGATTGGTCCACCTCCTGTCCAGAAGACTGTACAAACTGCTACCAGCGGATGTAGTGGCCGATTACCACTAACAGGTCAGTTATCATGTACTGTATCGGTTCACGATACTTCGATAAACGGAATTTGTTATCTATCTAACGCTGAGTTGAACCACCTGGGTCTCGATTGATTTGAAAATCTTGGTCTTTCGGATATGCCTCTACATGCTGTTTGCAATCAGATCAAGCGTCCGCTGACAATCGCTGATATAAATCAACGTTTTCCAAATGTATTCAAACCTGGTCTCTGTCGCTGCACAGTATCTCAAGCTTTCCTCCGCCTTCGAGACGACGCCAAACCTGTTTTTCTGCCCAAGAGACCCGCGCCTTATGCATCACTACCACAAATCGACCCGGAAATCTCCCGTCTAGAAAAACAAGGTGTTCTCACACCAGTTTCTTACTCTGCATAGGCGGCTCCTATTATGGTTGTCAGAAAGCCAAATGGTTCTATTCGCATATGTGCCGAGTTTTCTATGGGACTTAATGCAGTACTGGAACAGCATCACTATCCACTTCCAGCACCGGAGGGTATTTTTACTGTTCTCAACGGCGGTAAATGTTTCGCTAAAACTGACCTGGTTGACACGTATCTACAAATTGAGGTGGCACTAGAATACTAAGAATTATTAACGGTTAACACACATCGTGGATTATACCAGTACAACCGCCTCCCGTTTGGAATTAAAACAACCCCAGCGATTTTCTAACAAATAACAGATACCATATTATCTGGTGTACCCGGGGTAGCTGCACATCTGGATGATATTCTCATTATTGCTGCCTCCTCAGAACAGCTACAAAACCGATTGGACCAGGTGCTGAAACGAATAGAAGATAACGGGTTCCGTCTTCGTCCCGAAAAATGTCAGTTCAACCTACATTAAGTCAAATATCTGGGACTTGTTTTGATGCTTCCGGTCGCCGACCAGACCCCAAAAATATTCGCGCCATACAGCAAATGCCAGAACCAACTGATGTCTCCTCCGTACGATCATTTTTGGGACTGATTACGTATTATTCAGCATTCTTACCCTCATTGCATGATGTAGACGCCGTTAAATCACCTCCGTGGCAGTGGACCAAAGAATGTGCAACAGCCTTCCGTCAGCTGAAGTCTATGTTATCATACGACCTTTTGCTGACCCACTATGACCCACGGTTGCCAATCGTTATAGCCGCAGATGCTTCGTCACATGCAGTTGGGGCTGTAATCCTACATATCTTCCCAGATGGTAAAGAGAAGGCCATTATGCATGCTTCCCGAACGCTGTCTATCCTAGTGCGGAAATACAGTCAAACTGAGAAAGAAGCCGTGGCTATTGTTTTCGCCGTCCGTCGTTCCCATAAAGTGGTCTATGGCCACAAATTTACGCTACTTACAGACCATAAACCGCTGCTGGCTGTTTTTGGTTCAAAATCTGGTGTTCCGGTTCACTCTGCAAATCGTCTGCAACGATGGGCCCTAACGTTGCTAGGATATGAGTTTGACATTCAGTTCCGATGCACCCAAGAGTTCGGCCAAGCCGACGCCTTTCCCGTCCTATAAGCGAATATCCTACGACCAATGAAGAAAAGTTATTGCAAAAGTTTCAACAGAAGATTTCGCAGTTTTTGACTTAACCGCAGCCATCAGAACGCTTCCAGTCACCGCAGACGATATCCAGATGGCTACATGCAAGGACAAAACACTACAGTGTTCTTACCCGATGGACGAAAGAAACGTTCACAGGTGATCTCCAACAGTTACGTCATCGCCAAACCCCCTGTGTATTGTCAACGATTGCCTCATGTTGGAAACCGGGTCATAGTCCTTACATGTCTTTGCGACCAAATCCTAAATTAGTTTCATTCGGGTCACCTACGCATGAAGTCAATCGCTCGTAGCTACGTGTATTGGCCGCAGATGGATCAACAAATTACAGACCATGTCAACTTGTGTCCAGAATGTCAACAAACCGCCAAGCATCCTTCAGACTATTACACGTGCCCTGGTCAGATCCCAAACGCCCATGTCGAGAGTTCATGTTGATTTTGCCGAACCCATTGATGGGAATCATTACCCTGTTTTGGTAGACGCCTACTCAAAATGGCCGGAAATCGCACTTATCAGTCCGCCGAGTACCACGAGATCGTTAAAAGCCCTCTCCAATATCCTCTGTTGCCACAGCCTTCCAGAAACTATTGTCTCTGACAACGGCCCCCAGTTTACCTCTACGGAATTTAGAGACTTCTGTCGTCGACGAACCATAAAACATGTGCTATCACCACTATAACACCCTCAGTCCAATGGATAAGCGGAGCGTTTCGTTGATACATTCAAAAGGGCTCTACCGAAAGCATGGGGGGAAGGCGCATCACTGGACATAATTCAAAACTTCCTACTTATGTACCGAACAACAGCAAACGACTCACTCCCAAATCACCAGAGTCCATCGGAAGCACTGATGGGGAGAAGGTTACGTATGACCCATGGTGCTCTCATTCTGAAACAACGGCAAAGAAGGTTACCAGCAGGTCAAAAGAATTTCGAGATCGAAACGCCAGTATTCAGCAGAGACTACAGACAGGGATATAAAAAATGGATTGAAGGAGTAATTATCGGCAGACGCGGCTGCGTGTTATATGATGTCGAAGTGGGAACAGAAACTTGAGTGACATAAAAATCGACTGCGATACCGAGCGCAACCAGTCGAAGAAACAAAACCAACCGGCACCTCACTAGCATTCCTACTGAACACGTTCGCGGTACCACGCACAGATGTCCAGGAAACCTCAAAACCTCCGATAAACAAAGAACTAATACCCCGAAGTTGGTTAGATCGGCGTAGAAATCGAACACTTAGGTTCCAGCTGGATCCCAAGTAAAAACCCAATTTTTTTCAGATAAAGGAGGAAATGTTAGGGATGGCCAACCCCTAAGATAACTAACTTATAATATGTTTATATTATCATTGTAAAGTTTAAACCTTATTTTCGCGTCTTTTTGCACCTTGTTATGTTTCTTAATTTTACTAAACGCTGGTTGGTCCGTTTTACACTTTGAATAGGCTATTTTGTTCTCTCTGGCCAGGGCCATCTAAGGATATATAAACGACTGAGTTTTCATTTATCATTATGCGGTCGGAGTGAATAAACATTCAACCCCATCGTCTTCTTCTGGTGTCAGCTGAATATCGAGTTGAGAAGCCATTGTTCTATCGTTAATCGCATTCGATTTGGAGCGTTGCATCCTGGGACAGTAACACATCCATGAACCTAATACATTCCTTCGTCAAACTTTACTCTGTATTCAAAGTACATGCAAATACACGGAGATTACGACGACCATGCAGAAAAATAAAATCGTAGGCGAATTTCGAGTTCGGTAGGTGAACGTTTACCACTGATAAAAAATTTACTGCACACAGTTAATTTATTCCACAATCGTTAGAAAGTGCAATTGGACCACTTTCACCACATTAGTATGCTTTTTGCCCATCCTGAAAGTTTAACAATAATCATCACTCTACTTGATTTGACGAAATAAGCGAAAGCAAATACTCTTCCTGAGTTTCAAAATTTAACTATCAGGTCAAACAATGAACCAAAAATTTTCTGAACAGTCGGTGTAAACCTCAGTTAACTAATAGTTTAAAACACAATTATCTCTTTGGATAACTAGTTTGAATATAACATATTAAATGGTTTGAAAGGAAATAAACTTTCACAGCAACTACCTACACGTTCATATCACTATGCCTATACCTATTGTGTGTGGGTACTGCGTTCGAGTCTCAATGGGAACAGCATCGCTCACTGGGGTGCAGCTGAATACAGCTGACAAGTCCCGAATACGGCGGAAGGAGCGACCTGGATTCCACTGCTAGCTACCAAACAGACTACTCTTCAGACGCTGGTAAGTAAGGAAGGGTTCGAAAAAGCGACCCGTTCGTTGGAAGTCAACTGTCTAAACTAATGAGCTATAACTCTTATAGAAGAATAGATATAATATGAAAGCCAAACTTTTATGCAACCCATAAACTGAAAGCAGTAAAGTAGCTTGACTTACTTGGTGAAAATTACAGACTTGTGTGTAGGTTACCATCTGTCTTCATGAATGTTCCTACAGCACCATGAACACCATACTTTCTTCAGGATGGGAATTGCTGTCACTTTCAGATAAATGCTTTGCTATATCCTCCGCAAATACCTACTTAATCTTCTCATTTTCCAATCGGGCACACAGGCTAAACTCTGGCCTGTTTCTGGCACCAGTTAGGCGCAGGAATATGGGTGTCTGTGCTAACGCGTGATCGCAGTCTAAACAGGTACTCCAGAAACAGCGACAGTCCTCAAACCACTCACACCAATGACGGCTTACAGCAAGCAACATAATCTGTCTATTTCTATCGTTGGTTTTATGTTGACGGACGTCATGAGCCTCTCTCGATTTACGCTCGAAGTTAGTGCTGGGCACAAACAAGTGATTCTCAGAATTAAGTGGCAACAGACAATAACCGTTATCCATTCGTCGGCATGGGATGCCGTAGATACCTACCGGATGCCTTACCGACTGGTTTAGCTTCCTTACCTCAACGTGGAAGTCCCTTGCTGTTATGACCACGTCCAAACGTTTTGTTTCACTTTCTGAAGCGAAATTGACAGTTTCTTACAGAACTCATTCTCTGTATCATCTGAAATACAGTCGGTGAACAAGCATGTGCAGATTACGAATAGGCACCGGCCAATCATACGATTCTTTCTAGTTTTTACAGATCCATTCAGTCAAACAGCACACAGATGGGTGCTGACTAGTATCCAGTCAAGGAGTGTACTTTATGCTCTAAATCTCGATGCCACATCTACACCGGTGAGTTTACGAGTTAGCCTTTGATTATCTGGACATTGGTTGAGTGAATTCTGAACATTCACTCATTTAGCTAGGTGAAGGTAAGTTAATATCTATACTCGGGTCCTGTACACGTACAGTTGTCTCACAAACAGCATTTATAGATGGATTGAGATTCCACAGTTCTGATGAGCGATGCCTACTGTCCGATTTGGCACAGGGTTCAGACGTTGAAAGCTCCAGTGTGAAACCGACAGTAGGGTCTTAGGAGACTGCGAGTGAGGTTTCGATGGATTGGATCGTTAGTACCAAGAGGTGAAGGAGAAGGAGCAGACAGATATGAAGGGGATAGGTTACGTTTGATTGGACTTTGCACATCACTGGAACGGTGCGGGCGGTTGACACTTCCTGACTATCCATATCGTAGAAGGTTAGTCCTCACTGAGTTACCTGGAAAAAGAATTAGTGAGTGACGGCAGAGCCCAGGAGATATCTGCTTGAGGCCAGTGATACATGGCCTTTCAGCAAGTCTGGGGTTTTAGCTTTTTGCTCTGAATCCAACTATAAACCCAGGTTGCCGGGACCAGTAAACCTCGATGTAGAGGGCAGTTCGCTCTTTTTCAGGCCTATATTTTTCAACCCCCTTCTCCATGCTGGGAAGGAAGCATCAGCGTGGCACTGCAGGTCATTAAAGGGAAGCACCTTACTGTTGTCACACCCCATCCAGCTATCAGCAGTACGACTTCGCCCTGACACCATTATAGCGCAGCAATTTACACTACAACGATAACCGATTTTCGTCTTAACACTACCTGACTAGTCTTTGTGCGGTAGGACCTCAAGGGAACACACGTTCCACCGGAACAGCTCTTTGGGTCATAGTGATAAGCAAGCCGGATTACCGTGTCAAGGTAGCCGCTATCAGTCGGGTGTGTAAATAGTTCTTATGTACCTCGAAACAGTAGTATCTTCATGAAAGGAAAATGTGATATCCAACATATTTTGACCTATTTTCAATCCAGAAATAACGAGAAATTGAGTATGAAGAGCTATTGGTAAATCAAGTGTCTCGTCTTGCAAATGATCCAGTCAAAAGCAGGTGCTTTTGGTTTTTAGGGCGTAAAAGAAGTAAAAGTCAGGTGAAAGTTATATTTATACTTATTAGCTGCAACCACATAAGTTAGCAAGTTGTTCTACAAATATTAAAGGCCACCATAGAAAATATTGAAGTAACCAGTCAGACTTCCCAATTTTGGCTGGAAAGATAGCTGTTTAACTGGATACATCTAATTCTTCACTTACATAATTGCTAGCGTCCATTCGAGCCACTCATTTATTCGCGGTAAAATATACAACTGAGGTTACGAAAAAATATCATAAAACTACACATAGGAAGATAAATCTTCGCAAACAACTGAACCTGTTTATGTTGCAACATATTAGAACTGAAGTAGAAAGACATCAGAATCGATGACGAGATCGGATCGGAAACAAATCACTGAAAGCTAGTAATGCTATCGGGGTTTGGTAGTGCAGTTGTAGCTGACCATTTATGCCTTCCGCGACTCCCTGGTATAAGGGAGAGTAGGTAGGGATGAACTACAGATGCCCGACCGATAGCTGCTACCTTGACGTGGTGGTCGGGCTTGCATATCACAATGACCCAACGAGCTATGCTGGTGGAACGCTTGTTCCCTCGAGGTCCTACCATACCAGAAAGGTCTGTTGGGTAGTGGTTAGACGAAAAGCAGTTACCGTTATAGTGTAAATTGCTACACTATGATGGGGGTCTGAGGGCGAAGTCGTACTGCTGCTAGCTGGATGGGGTGTGACAGCAGTAAGGTGTTTCCCTTGGATGACCAGCAGTGCCAAGCTGATGCTGCCTTCTCAGTGGAAGGGGGGGTTAGAAAAGGTCGGCCCCAAAAATAACACACTCCACCACGCCCCACGGTCTGCCGGGCCGGCGGTGTTGGTTCACTTGTCGTTTCCTTTCGACCATCCGGCCCCAAAAATACAAAAATTCAAAATAATCATACTCAAAAGGCTGGGTGTGACAGGCCTCAAGCAGATGTCCGATGGGCTCTGCGGTCACACAAATCTCTTTCAGGTACCTTAAGAAGAAATAGCCTTCCACGGTGTGGGCAGCCGGGAAGTGTCAACCGCCCTCACAACTCTGTCAGCACCCAAGTTTCTTCTGACTGCTATCCTCCTCCTCCATCATTACCTTCTAATCTTCCTTCACGTCTCTTAATTAATGATGCTGCATCATCTTCAATTTCTCCTACCTCTGCAGCCTTCGACAACGATCTGAGTCCACAGAACAGCATCCCTGGTCTCCTTAAACCACGCTCCAAATTACATATTGGAGCCTTCAATGTCCGCACCCTCCGTCAAATTGGCCAACAGGCTTCGTTGGCAAAGACTCTAGCAACTCGGGCATGGATGTGTGCTGTGTTTGTGAGACACGCATACAGGACCCAAGTGTGGTTATTCACCTGACCTCTCCTGACCAATCTGGTGAATCTGCAAAATTCACCCTTCGAGTTTCTGGAGATTCGATAGCTAGCTCTCGTGGTCTTGCAGGTGTAGGTATAGCATTAAGCACCAGGGCAGAAAACTCACTACTAGACTGGATCCCAGTTGATAGTCGCCTCTGCGCTATGAGGCTGAACGGCACAGTGAGAACTAAAAGGAATAGTGAGACTCGCCGTTGTCTCTTTGTAATCTCTGCTTACGCACCCACTGACTGTAGTTCGGATGAAGTGAAGGACGAGTTCTACCATAAACTGTCTAACCTCCTCTCGAAAGCCAAACGTTCGGACGTAGTGGTTGTTGCAGGTGACCTCAACGCACAGGTGGGTAGACTGAGTGAGGCAGAAAGGCACTTAGGTGGCACTTTCGGAATCCCAGCTGAACGTACAGATAACGGTGATCGCCTATTACAACTATGCTCAGATAACCGCCTATTTTTAGCCAGCACAAATTTCAGACATAAAGAAAGGCACTGTCTGACCTGGCGTCCACCGAGCTCGACTCAGCGATGGACACAGATAGACCACATTGCTATTAGTCATCGCTGGAGAGGATCGGTGGAAGACTGCCGCTCCTTCTGGAGTACGTGTTTGGACAGCGATCATGCGTTGGTCCGAGCACGTATATGCCTGCGTCTCAATGGACGTAGAAAAAATTTGGCAACAAAACCACTACGAGTTCTGCTGGACAACGAAAACACCAAAGCCGTGTTCAGTGAGAAGTTGGCTAGGCAGTTATCGGAACAAAAGACTGTCACTCATCCAGAAGAAGCTTGGTGCCATCTTCAGTCTACTGTAAAAGCAGCACTGGAGACTGTAGCCGACTCCAAGATAATGGCTAAAAAGAGCCAGTGGATATCAGCAGCTTCTTCCAAACTAATGGATGCACGTGAATGCATCCCTGCAGGCTCTGAGTACAATGAAGAGCGAGCGCAACTTAAAAATAAACTGACGAAAAGTCTGCGCAACGATCGTGAACAGTGGTGGGCAGCAAAGGCTAAAGAGATGGAAAAGGCAGCGGCGATCGGTAACAGTAGACAGTTATTTAGACTTATTAAGGAGACTGGGGGGAAATGGTCAACAACAGTTAGTGAGGTTATAGCGGAGAAGGACGGATCTGCGATTCACTCGCAGGGAAGGCGACTGGGACGATGGGCAGAACACTTTGAGGAACAGTTTAACTGGCCTCCAGCCACCATTGCGCTGCCCGCTATCCAGTCGGACCCTGAATGGGACATAGAGACAGGTCCCCCAACACTAGAAGAAGTTGAGAAAGCGGTAGGTAGCCTGAAACGGGAAGGGCAGCAGGACCAGACGGACTACCTGCTGAGGTATACAAGAATGGTGGTAGAGTTCTCTTAGTCAGGCTAACGGAAGTGTTAGCCAGTATATGGGAATCAAATACGATCCCCTCCGACTGGTCTAAGTCACTCATCATCCCAGTCTTCAAGAAAGGCGAGAAGTCCTCTTGTGATAACCACAGAGGAATCAGCCTGACAAACATAGTGTCTAAGATCCTAAGTTCTATAATTCTCCGACGCCTGAGTGGAGCTCGGGAACAGCAAGCCCGAGAAAACCAGGCAGGCTTTAGACCTGGCCGTGGATGTATCGACCAAATATTCACACTGCGCCAGGTCCTGGAACATAGGCATGCTTACAGACGCCCGACAATAGCTGTATTTCTCGACCTGAAGGCGGCATTTGACTCCGTTGATCGAGAAGTCTTATGGCAGTGTCTGTCACTGAAAGGCGTGCCTAGTAAGTACATCACCTTATTGAAAGCTCTCTACTCGAACACTTGTGGGCATGTTAGAGCCTATGGTGAGTTGTCCAGGGAGCTATACTCATCAAGTGGTGTCCGTCAAGGATGCCCACTATCCCCATTCTTATTTAATTTTATCATAGATATTCTTATGGAGGTTTCCCTCTCGTCACCTAATTACAAAGACGTTGACCCGATCACAGGTGAATTTTCCTTAGATCTAGAATATGCAGATGACATAGTCCTGTTAGGTGAAGACGCTGACAAGATGCAGAGTCTTCTGAACACTTTGAGTGGGAATTTGAGAATGTTTGGGATGCGATTTTCACCACCCAAATGCAAATTTTTGCTCCAGGACTGGTCTTCAGCGGTACCGCGGTTAACAATAGAGAGTGAAGTGGTTGAGTGTGTTGACCACTTCACTTACCTGGGAAGTAGGATCAACTCCGGTGGGTTAGTTGCCGATGAGATTTCTGCACGGATACAAAAGGCTCGATTGGCTTTTGCCAATTTGCGCCACCTATGGCGCCGCCGTGATATTCGTTTGTCTATTAAGGGTCGCGTGTACTGCACAGCAGTCCGCTCTGTTCTACTGTATGGCTGTGAAACATGGCCATTGAAAGTGGAAGCTACAAAAAGGGTTCAGGTGTTTGACCACCGTTGCCTTCGTAGTATAGGACGTATTCCGTGGTGTCACCATGTGAGTAATGCAGAAGTTAGGTGTAGAGTTTTAGGGAGAAGAGGTAAGTCAGTCGACGAGGTTGTGAACCTTCATCGACTGAGATGGTTGGGACACGTACTACGTATGCCTAGTCACCGATTGCCTCGTCACACAATGTTGGCTGAGGTGGGTTCAGGCTGGAAAAAGGCCCGAGGTGGCCAGACTAAAACATGGCACCAATGTATGAAGTCTCTGACTGTTGGTTTAAGCCATGTAGGACGATGCAGACTAGGTGGTTGGGGTCCACGGGACAAGAGGAACCAGTGGTTGGAGACCCTAGGTGATATGGCTCAGAACCGAAGTCAGTGGCGCAGATGTATACACACATTATCCTCATCTTAACAACGCTATACCGAATCTCACTATTTTGTCACTCCTCTTTCCTTTCTTCTCGTACTTTATATTTCTTTTGACTGCATTCACTTATCTTCATCCTTCACCTCACTACCTTTTTACTTGATGTGCTGATATGAGGTGTGGCAACTCGGACCGTTACGCAGTAATGCCTGGTCCTATGTTGATAATGATGATGACAATGACTACAGATGCTCATGACGATGCCCTAAGTGTTTTGAGGTAAGCGCTACTCACAGCATTGACGTGGCGAGGGTGTATCCATAAAATTGAAAGGGTGAAAGTGAATGTTTGACGCTAATCACTAAACTGACAGTTCAACTAGGGGAGCTGACAGGCCCTGATTTCAAACCAATGATTTATATGGACTTCGAGATGCAGAAAATTTGAATGACATAAGAACCTACCTTGATCACCAACCACCATGAGAATTCAGCTTCCAAGTTGCCCAACTGCATTACCTACTATGACCTAAGTCAAAAATCTCACAGTGGTGCCTTAAAATAACAAGCTACTTTCGCTTGGGTGTCTAGGATAGATCTTGGCCCTCACACAAACTGAGAAGTGATAGTTACAATGCAGACTATGAAGTCGGTGCAGAAGGGGAGATTTTACCGAGGTACAGTGAGTCTTTGATCTGGAAACCACCAACTGGAAGCGAGTGGGCAGTTTGCTAATTTTTGGCAAGCGCGAAATTCAGAATATCTTTTAGCTTATATTCTAAATAAAATAATAGAAAATTCACTCGATTTCCAAATTTTGGAGTAAGAAATATATCTCTTTTCACTAGCTTAGGTTTTCTCATCACAGACTGAAGTTCAATGTCTAGAACTGGGCACCATGGTGAACCTTAAAATATAGTTAACACGTAAGAGTTATTTAGCCAGTAGGTCCTAAATCAGCGCCAGCGCTGAAGAAGTATCCAGGACTGGTTAACATGGTAAAATGAACATAGTGCAGTTGCACAGAATATCTCAGATATTACCTACAAACCTTCTATGGGCTCTAAAATGTTAACCATCCAGGGTCACTGAGTGACTTGTACAAGGCTGACAACAGGCTTTTTCCCCATGGAATATGCCCATGCTCGACACCTTTTTAGCTACTGACAATTGTAACGACTTGAAATGCTTCCTTCGAACAAGTAAAAACGTGGCTTGTCGAACTGATATTACACCAATAAGTCCCAAGTGGAAACAACCCACCTACTTCAAACTCACATGAGCGAAAAAAATTAACAAAACAGTAAGACGAAAGATGGAGAAATAAAGAAAAACCGGTCAAAGTAGTAGAAAGCAGTAAAAGAGAGGAAGGAGGAGTGAAAAATTGCTGAATTCAGTATAACGGTTGAGATAAAGATCAAGTGTGGATACATCTGCCTCAATGACATCGATTCTGAGCTACATCATCTAGAGTTCCCAACCACTGGTTTTTGTTGTTACGTGGATCCCAACCGGCTAGAACGAATCTCCCTACATGGCTCAAACCAACAGTCAAAGATTTTATGCAGTGATGTCATGTTCCAGTCTGGCCGTCTTCAGCCTTAACTTACTTCAGCCAACATCACGCGAGGAGGCAGACGGTGACAGGGGATGCGTGACAGATTTCCCAGCCATCTTAGTCGAAGGTGCACAACTATACTAACTGAATTTCCTCTTCTGCCTAAAACTGTATACTCGACTTCTGCATTACTGACGCGACAGCACTACGACACACGGTCTACGCAACGATGGTCAAACATCAAAAACCTTTTCATGTCTTCTACCTTTAATGACAATGTTTCGCAGATATACGATAGAACAGAGCGTATGGCAGCACAGTACACTCGACCTTTAATGGGTAATTAAATAATGCGGCGGCGCCACAGATAGCGAAAGTCGACCGAGTCCTATGTATCCATGCAGAGATTTCGTCGGCTGCCGACACAACTGAGAAAACAGGGAGTCAAGTACTTAACTCTATACAAATATCCATAAATATACAATGGTTTTCTGCAATATTCGGTGCACATTGATATACTTATTCAGCCAGGTGAAAACGGATGCTTGACACTTGCTTAACACCCAAACAACTTTTAGCAGTTTGCTGGGAAGACACCTATGATAAAAGGAAGGTAGTATCATGTTACGGTATTCCTTATCTAAGGGGAACACCCTACTGCTACCAAGACCCATAAAGCAAGTGGCGCGACTTTTCCCTTTGAACCCCACCATACGATATTTAAACTAGGATAGCGACTGTTTTTAGACATACCACTATTCCACCATAATTTTAAGTGGTGCAAGATCTAGAGAAATTGTTCCAGCTGGAAGTTTCTTGAGCCACTGAAATGAGTAAGCCCAATCACCATATCAAGACAGTAGCAATCAGTTAAAGAGGAAGGTGCAGCTCATTGGCCTAAACAGCTGACTTTCAGACACTAGTTCTCAGATTTAAACCGCACTCTATCTCTAATCCCAAGAAACCTGGTAGTATCGAAAGCCCTCATGGACTAAGTGCGGCTGAGTCTAGTACATATACCTATACTGAGTGAAGGTGCATGGACTACTAATCAACATTGGTTAATAACAAACTAATGTTACGAGAAGTCAAAAAGCCGTATGAATTGGGTAATGAATCCTCCAACATCATATGCATGTGTTTATAGCGCACGAATATATTCAAAGACAGCGTCAAGAGACTTCCTGGTATTTTCCTGCACTATTCGCTAATATCTCGACTAACAAAGGCACTTAGAAATCGTCAAAAAAGCTTATCAAACTGGAGATATTCAAGTCGTTCAGTGCACTATTATTTGTAATGCAGTTTTCAGAACTTGGTAACAGGAAGGGTCGTCTTAGGTCATCATAAAGTAATTGACCCAGTCAACATTTCCACGGAAAAACAATGGAAAACGAGGGGTTGTTTTTTAAACAAGGGGCAAAACGTGAGGAAGGAAAAGTGCAGGGCGAATTGCGGGAAACAGGAGGCAAAACTAGGGGCTATGAAATAAAAACGCGGTGAACTTTGAGGGAAACGGAAGACGAGACAACAGGGGAGGTGCGCTATTCTGCCCCGAGTTTCCTTCACAATTAGCAAAATGTTCCCTCGTTTTGCTCTGCGTAAATGTTGATTGGGTGATATACTTTATACGTATCATGAGAAAGCAGTTCCAATTTGTAGTTGCTGGTTACAAAGATAAAAATAATGCTTAATACAACTACTTTCTAGTCAGAAGATAGTACAAACAGATATGATTCACAGGAAGCTCTAGGGTATATCGTCAACTTGCCTTGCTGGCACGATTATTACCTTCACCTTGACAATTTGAAATAACCATTACTTCCAATATCCAACATCTTTTTAACGAGCTTGTGTAAACCAGTTGATTTCTTCGCACTCGCTTCTTGGTCTTGTGGAACGGCTCCAGATCTTTGGCGGATTCCGATGCAGTAGGTCCAGCCACTCGTCTGCTATAGCTCTGATTTACAGAACAATAAGTTAAGTGTTGGTTTGTTTGCCTTGGACTGTGGTGAAGTTGGCTTCTTCAGATGCCAAGTTGCCATACAGTTGTGAGGACTGGTTGCTAGAGAGGGTTGGGGATAGTGAAGCGAAAACCTAGAAAGTGTTTGTGTGAGTAAAAGAAAAGGGGAAAAGTGAACTAATGGAGTAATCTACTTACACCCAAGTAAGGTGAGTAGGGGTGCAAAGGTATGAAGAACTTAGGTGAGTCTAACTTATGGCAAGTGGAAGGGGTGAAAAGGGCTTAAATGGTTATAATAGAAAGAAAACAGGTTGGGGTGGCTTGACATCACTTGGTGTCCCAGCAGTGCGTGGGTAGACCGTGAGTCTCTGCGTGACTGTCTAGCCTCTTCTTGAAGCTTTCAACAGTTGGGGCGGAGGCCACCTCTGCTGGTAGTGCGTTCCGGTACCCACAGACTCGGAGGGAGAAGAGCTGTGAATGCACATGCATTTTCGGCCTCTGGTGTGCCATTCTATTGCGGTTTCCTCGAGGATCTTCGTAGTGGTCACTCAGCAGGACTCCTCTGTTTGGGTGACTTGGGTTACTCACTATTTTGTAAGCCATCATTAAGTCGCCACGTATGCTTCGATAGCTACGAGAGTATAGACCTGGGTCTTTGAGTCTATCCTCATATGGTTTTCGTTGCATTTCAACAACCCCTTTTGTGGCTCGCCTCTGGACTTTCTCCAGTAAGTTTGCGCCTCTTTCCAGCTGTGGTGGAGCGAAGACGTCATGGACCTCTAAGTGGGGCCGTATGTAAGTTTTGTAGAGCTTCAGAAAGAGTTCTGGGGTGAGGGCACCCAGTTGTCTACGCACAAAGTGTAGTACCCCATATGCTTTTGAGACATCACCCGGGTAATTGTAACTGGTGTCCGGTTTCTCCGTCACCGTCAAACCTAGGTTTTTTTCTACTGTGGTAAGGGATAGACTTGAACCACAGAGATAGTAGGATGTTTCCTGGGGATCAGGAGTGCAGAAAAACATGGACCGGCACTTACCCAGATTAAATGCCAGTTCGTTATTAGTTCCCCACTCCTCTAGTGTTCTGAGGTCCTTCTGTAATGCCATAGATTCCGCCTCGCAAGTTATTGCCCTCCATAACTTGACATCATCAGCGTATAGGGGAATCGGGGAGCTGATATGTTGCGGCAAGTCACTTACGAACAGTAGGAACATCAGTGGGCCCAAGATCGCTCCTTGTGAGACACCGGATGAGGATGTTCTCTAAGGTGAGTAGACCCTGTTGACTTTCGTGCAGAACTCCCTGTTGTCTAAGTAGTTCTGCAGCCACGATAGCACCTGGCTGCCAGTACCGAACCCAGCTATCTTGTGTGCTAGAATATGGCGTGAGACGGTGTCAAAGGCTTTGGTGAAGTCCAGAAAAATTATGTGGACCGAGACCTTGAGATCCCAGCATGCTGTCCATTGATTGTGGGCCGTCAGGGGGTTGGAGGCACAGGACCTGCCCTTCCAGAAGCCATGTTGAGCGTCACTGAGTGCCCGCTTGGTGTCCAGATATTCTCCGATACGGTGGTCCATCACACTTTCCATTACTTTTGATATTACTGGTAGAAGTGCTATGGGTCTATAACAGTTGGGATTCTGTCTGTCTCCTCCTTTGAAGATGGGGGAAAGGACAACCCGTTTCCACTTTCGTGGGAGCTTTTTGTCATCCAAGGAGTGTTGGGATGGGTTGCAGAGTGAGCCACTTAGAGTACTTGCACATTCTTTCAACACAGACGGGCGAATGTCGTCACACCCCGGGGATTTTCCCGCGCTTAACTTTGAAAGCTTGTCGAGAATAACAGTGCGAGTTATCTGTATTTCGTGTAACTCAGTAGCATCGGGTAACGTTGGGGGCTGTTCATGCAATTGGTATGCTCACTCCCTTGATGGGATGTTTAACTGTGTGTCAAATGTGGTGCTCGGCATTTAAGCAATCTCCTGTCCAGAAAGGTTTTCTCCGTTCGGACCTTTTGTGAAACATGCTCCTTGGCTTGTCGATTTTCTTTTTGCCATGAATCGGCAAAGGTTTCTAGGGTTTACCTCAAGCCTTTCGGCTGGGTTGAACTGGAACGACCTCCTGTCTTTTCTTTCGGTCTTCAGTTTCCTTAATGATAAAGAAAGAAGGTTAACAGCCTGTGGTATTATTCGGAGTATTTGTTACTGTGAGGATCGAGTTTTTTCTATGATGTGTTTACTGAAGGAGCTAACACTTGTTTAGGTGTAATTCAGCCGTTGATCACTCGAGGCAATGGTCCCACTCCACTCCAAGATGAGTTGACTATGGCTTTTTTACCTTTTTCTGATGACATTTATGATGATGAGAGCGTAAGGGTGTAAACAGGCCAGATAAATCACATCGGAGTCGTTATTCACGACATGAAAGATACCGGCTAGTCCATTTTTTGCCAACGACAGGGCAAAGGAAAAAGATCCAGCTTGCCAATCACTTTTCACTGTTCAATTCTCAGATTAAAAATCCCATTTATAAACTGTATGGCCCATACGACTGGGTTAATAAATAAATTTCAGCTTGAAGCCTAGCCTGTATTGTGTTATCGGCGATGAATCTGTCTAGCTTTTTTGATGAATCCTGCATGGGATACATCGTCACGAACATTTCCGAAGCCAGGAGACTTTGTGTCTACACAGGGTTGATTGCCCGTTGGCTGAGGAATCCTCCACAACTGAGTATAAACTTTTTGAGCAGCAGCGTTTGGCCCGATTTCTATCTCGCCTATATGCCAGCAGGTAATGTGTTTGCAGATTTTTGCTGGCTGATCTGGTTTTACCTGCTCCAGACTCTCATTACCAACTGTGGTGAGTATAGTTTGTTGGCATCCGCTCACTGAATTTCAGTAGCCTGCTTCACACCAAGAACAAACTGTGGCATACTTTCAGTCACCAGGAGTCTGTGCCTAAAATGGAGAGGAGTTGAACTGGATAACCAATGGTTCTGCAGTGGTCTCAATCAACAGTGACAGCCCTGGATGACACGAGGGCTGTATCCCTCGTAATAAGAACTGTTTATAGAGAGGATTCTTCTGTGAACTGTGATTTTATTTGGCAAACATCTTAGCGCCAAACTAAATGGCATCAATCGTGTATTAGGGCTTCACGAGCGAGTGAGTAAATTGGTTATGTCTAACTATTTTAGGCGTGCTACCTTGTGGGAGTGTAATCTAGTTGGTCCCCTGCAGATCACGTAGACTTACGCTTACCAGACTGCCTAGATTCCGACCTCCGTACGTCCCAGAGGGGTGTAAAAACAATGTGGTTGACTGATTTCTTCTAGTAACCTGCGGTGTACTGAGTTTGTTTCGTTGAGATTTACTAACATATTCTGCCGACAAATTTGTCAAGATCGCCCTTCTCTAAGCACTTGACTCTGTGTTTTACTGTCGTGACAAAAGTCGTAATAGATCTAACTGACTCATTTGTACTTGTTATTTGGGGTGTAATGCACCAGGCCGTCTGGTTGATTTGTTCTAACCGTTACAGTATTCCTTGCTACCGCTGAATGGTTAAATTTTGCTGAAGAAATAGGTTCCCTTTGCAGTGGTTGGTTGGGTGCAAGAGTTTGCTTGGTTGCAGATGAAACAAAGTGATGCCCTTGACCGGTGATCCCACTTCTGCTTGCGTCCGTGTTTTGCTGTGTTCGGATTCGTGGATTCCTGTAGATTATTTGTTTAGCGTAGGTTCACATTTTTTCCAGGTCCTCATGATGACTTACTCATTGGGAGTTTGTTTCAGTGCAGGGCCCCTAAAAAGAATGGCCAATCACAACGCGGTGACCTCGACACACTGCTAACTAACAGAAAAAGTCAGTCAACCGCATCATTGCATGCCTGTCCGAGACGTATAGAGTCTGGAAGTCAGACAGTCTGGTGCAGCGTAAGTCTACGCGACCTGCAGGTGACCAATTAGATCACACTCTGGCAAAGAAGTGCGCACAAAATACTTAGGCATAACCAATTTAATCACTTGCTTGTGATACCCTAATGATACTATTTATTTTGACACTGAGATGTTCGCCAAATAAATCACCGCTCACAGAAACAAATCATCCCGGGTGTCCTCACTCCCAGCTGCAAATATTTAGAATGAGTTTTTGAACTGGTTTCACCTAAGGAGCATTAAGGGTGACATCATTTAGTGTGCCACTGGTTTTTCCTGGCGGGAGAAACCTGCTCAAAACAGACAGACACTCTACTGCGGTTAAACTAGATCTTGTTTCCATTTCCTAATTGTCCTGGTGTAGAAAATGGAGCATCCTTTTATTTCCACCGCTTTTTCTCCTGTTATGGGACCACAACCACTCTAAGCTCTTCTTGTTACCATTCACTAACTGACCTTTGTGAGCTCTGAGGCATCCATTGACGGCTGCCCAGCTTTTTCTATGCTGAAAAGTCGAAAAACTGATAAAAGCATCCGTAGATTGCCTCAAACATAAATGGTTACACTACCGCCCCTATAGTTAGTGACCCCATCTGCAGTAATCCAAATCTACTCCGTGATGATTTTATTAATATCCAAACCGTCGATAGACCAAATTCCCGTTATAGATTTTTTATCAGGTTTTGAAAACCTTACTTTTACCCTAGTTAAAATGTTTTATTCGAGAAGCCAAGCGAACTGTTTCTTTCGGTATCCAAAGTGTTAGAACCCATTTTGCTGAAAGTCAAGCAACCAGAAGACACATCAGTCCTGGGTATTTTTTCATCATTTTGACTCAGCACGCTGGGACTGTACATCGAGACTTATTCTTATAATGATTAAATCAGATTAGGAGGTACACCTCCTCCAGGAGACGATAATAGAAGCAATATATTTGTGACAGCGAATCATGCGACCACACGGCATTCCACAAGCAACACCTGGATGTTACTTTTCTCAGTGGGGCTGAGAAAGTTTAGAAAGGACAAATCGTCGCGCCACACACAGTCTTCTGCAGTAAGCAATTATTTGGACATTGCTGGTCGAAAATATTGGGCAAGGGCCACTTCATTGTGTAACAGCAGTGAAAACTGATACGAGTATAGCCACTCAGTATGGGGGTTAGATTCTACCCAGCTACTGCTGCCGTGTAGCGGGGGAGAATGTATAAGGTCTCATCATCATACCACTCAATAAGACTTCAAGGTCAGCGCTTCGCATAAGGCCGCTTTCGGTTTGCTCTGTTCCTAGGCGAGTGGTAATCAGGGGTCTAAGAACTCAGATATTTAGGCACAAGCAGCATTTACTGCCGAAGTTTCAGATGCGGTTTCATTTGGAGCCATGAAGTTTGCGGAGGTTGTGGTTTGGTTCGAATTGTCTCCTCATTTTCTCTTCTGCATCCCTGTGCAGTAATGAACGATAGTTCACTCATCTTGAACAAGGGTTGACGTTTAGCTCGACGCGAGATGTGCGTCGGTATGATACGTGATCACAATCTGTATAACGGATGAGAAAAAGAAATGTACACGCATTAGTAAAACTGTGGTCTGGATGTTCATAACTTCTTCATTGTTTTGCCGGGATATCAGTCTAGCAACGGCCCCTCATTTATAATCCTCAGGTTGCCAGTCAAAAGTGATGTGTATATTTCTGTCAGTTTTTAAAGTGTCATCCGATTTACGGGGTCCAGAAACTGACCTCAGGAGCGCACTCAGTATACAATCCAAATAACAAACGGGGAGAAGGGTGTTGGAGTGGTGGGCCAACTGATTTCAAGCGATGAGTATTTCGAAGGATACCCCAGTCTTTGAATCTTCTTTAGTTCAGAAGACCACGCTAAATAATTTACTCAGGACTATTGACGAGGTGGTTACAGACATTGATGCCTTCGCCGTGCCATCTGATTCTTTTCTTGCTAACAGTTGATAGTACAATTCCTTTTAGACTATAAAACATACATGCACTAAAGGAAACCGCTAGTGCTATTAAGAGCAGAATATTCGGGCCCTGCAATTCTGAGGTAGTACTGAACCAAACCTCTGTCTTTTTTAGGGCTGGTTTGAACCGCACAGAAGAGTGCTTCCAAACCTGCACCCACCTCTTTGCCAATCTTTCCCTAACCAGGATCCACAAATAATGAAAATTGGTCCCTGAAGATAACTTTTTCATTCTATGCCGGCAAAAAGGAGAGGATAAGCAGTTAGAAGCCGTAAGCACGAAAGATCTGTATTGTGGAAGCTTTCATCTTGTATGTGTGGCTCTGCTGGCACAAATACTAGCCAAAAATCACTATTACTAAATCATGCCTTTCGTCTTTCAAGCTTCAAGAGGCCGAAAGAAGATCCGCGGCTCCTCTGTGAGTAGGATAGTCACACTATGTGATGAAATTATCCAGATCTGGACAAGTAGCCCAAAATCCCTCAAGTCTCTCAAAACCAGTAGCGTTGCATCGAGGTTTTGAGAAAAAGCGCGCGAACATATATGCAAACATCAGGTAGGCGAAACAGTGGGGTGCGCACTCCTATTACGGCTTAGAAATAGTTAAGGCCAGCGTGCATTCACACATATATTTTCGGGATAAATCGAGAGCGCTCCGGAAAGGTATTTGAAGTGCAAAAATAGTCGCCTTGCTACGTACAGATATTTGACGTGAGTGAACGTTTACAAATGTAGGTGTTTATAAATAAGCAAATGAATATTTCATTCTCGGACTAGTAATTTAACGTGCAAGAAGCCAGTTTGCAGGCATCATCACATTGATATATGTTGGAAACGTACAGGATTTTATGGGACCTGGGTGGTGCGGAATTGAGGTCATTAAATTAGATTTAAAACATCAGGACATTTTACAAGTTATAAAGTGAACAAGAAAATACCACTTTTCAGCATATACAAAATGTTAAAGTTTAGACCGTTTTCAGTCATACTTCCGTTTTCCCAATGGTGGCACCAAGGTCGCATAAAATTCCAAATTTCCGTCACAAGCAGTCGACATATTTGATTCGTCTTCGCAACGCCCGTTTATGTCAGATAAACATGTTTTACCACAAGCTCTTGTGCCTATAGTTTTGGAGACCGAAATGACCCACAGTCACGGTTTGGGGAATCTGTAAGTTTCCATGTAACCATGTTATCCAAGTGAATATCTACTCAAGTGTTACTATTCACAGCGATATAGATTTACGCCATCAGAATTAGATATTTGGTGCAAAGGAAGAAACATCCAAAGAAATGCAGATCGGTGGCCATGAATTTTCAGTACTGTTCACATTAAGGTATGCAGCACCATCACGGAGGTGTATTCACTATTTGATGAAGTACTAGAGAAGTCTGTTACATGGCACCGTTGTGAACATGTGCACCTTAAGGTCAATAGATGAGTTGATGTCCTGAATTCAGCTGTCTGTCCAGATCTTAGCTGGCATTAAGACCGTCCAAAAACTTGGGTAATTTGAGAAATGATGAATGTTTATACGGTGACAGGGTCAAATGGGCAAATGGGATTGGCAATTCTTACTTATTAGACGGTAATTTTCGTAGGAGCACAGTTTCGCTGCTTCGCGAAACAATGGAATGTTTAGAATTAGGGACGTATATTCCTCATTCGTGTCCTGTTGTCATCATTCTTCACACACTGCTAGCAAGTAGCCAAGGGTTATTTGCCGTAAAAATGCAGAAGAAAAACATGTTCCAGATTCGACGTGAAGTGTGACAGGGAAATTAGAGTGCTTCTACTAATGTGGACTTAAACTCCACAAAGTACAACCTTTTAAGATCCTACGAAATGCAAGTGATTAGTGGGTGTGTTGACAGAAGTTATATTCACCTTCCCCTTCGCGGGGTAGAAAACTGTGCATTGCCTGAACACTGACACTTTAAAAGATTGAAAAGAGCAAGGACTTCTCAACAAGGGGTAATCAGACGGCAGAATCCCTCATAAGAGAATACCAGCATGAGTGAAAAAAGAACACACTACAACACCGATAACCCAGGAGAGGAAACTGCGATATCCTATCTCACTGCATGGTAATCAAAGGTTTGGAGGACGGTTGCTAGAATATGACGAACACTGGAAATCCCACTAATGGAATTCCGATGTATTTCAACGTGGTGCTTGAGGAAAGTATCCACGCTACCGCTCTTTTAAAATCAGAAAATGAAGGTCAAATTTATCCCCTACAGTGAATAACTCAGTTCGGAATTTGTTACACGTGTACGAATAAGCAATTTATAGGGATAAAATTGTGATACGCGTTTCGTAAATAAGCAAAGAACGGATAACAAAATCCAATCTCCATGCTAAGAAAGGAGGCAAAAGTTGGACTCCTCGATGACAGAACCGACTAATCTCATCCAAACTAAAAGTCACGACAAAAATACAGAAGCCTGCAATAGAACAAAACGAAGAGAAGACCACAAATGAAAGTCTATACGGAAAGGAGACGAATGGGGGGGATGATCACCAATTCTTCACACTTGTTTAACACTCACAGTTGAGAGATCAAGGGAGGAGATTGTTGCGCTGCTAAGTAGAAAAAGCATATTTGATGAACCGTGCCGAAATACCGATGCAATTTGGCCATCTGGCTAGATGTTCGCATATGAGTAGTGTAACTTAACACGAAGACGCGCCGAATGGTGTTCATGTTTGACCATGTGTTCTCAGTCAGTCCCTTGAAACCATGACGGACAGAATCAGTGTTGAATCTTCCAGACACTCATTCTACTAGTGTTTTCGCGAAAATTCCAGTTGCATTCGTTGTAGGACATACTTGATGTGACTTTCGCAACAGTTTTTGTTTGCTACCCGCACAACGACCTGACAGTTAAATAAATAGATAAATAAGTGTGTTATTTCCACATCAAAAAGTTTAACACAAGAGAAGCCAGTTTACAGACTTCATCACGTTGAAACTGTTGTGGTGCCCAGTTTTGTGTAAAACATGGTTATCGATCCGAACATTTTAGTGTGTCATTCCCACATTATTTTTACGGTTTGACCAATAGTCTATTTCTGCCCGTTGTAATGTAACTTGCTGATTGGTTGACTTTTACTCTTACTATGGGAATTTCTCCAATTGAGGACAAGATCATTTTTCATGTGTATACTTATTCACGTGTTTTGGATTGATTCATCGTTATTATATTATATTCTTGGAGTAATACACTCTCCCATCTGCCAGCTTAGGTCTTCTCTCTATTCGTCCGGGGGTTGCAGCCAATGCCTCTTGCATACCAGGTTAGCTGTCAGCTGAGCGCGCGTATTTTATTCGTTTCGGAATATATACACATACTAAAAGCGCATCGAACCATAACAGATACATCTCAAAATATCCACAAGACTTTACGAGTCCTGAGTGGTACGGTCAAAATGCCGTTAAACTCTGTTAAAAACAGCCAAAGATCCTGCTAATTATGAAAAGAAACAAGGAAATACTACTTTTTGACGTACGTAAAGTGTTAAAGTTTAGATAATGATAAATATTCTCATACAATGGGTTTGACATGTGAAATACCAGTTTACAAGCTTTCCTGTGACAGTTAGCTCTCTGCCCAGTTTGCTAGGATAAAATGTTTTCAATGATACATCTTTCGGTAAGATATTCGTATTAGCAAATATATCCCTGTTCTTACCGAAGTTACAAAAAATGGGCATAAATTCGAAAACTGTTTTCCTTGTACTTCGCAGCCGACCCTCATTAGAATTTGTTCCGAGCCTCACTTCATTTATAACCGTGAGAATGTTTTTTCCCACACAACAAATTCATAAATATTATAAATTTAATAGCCCAGGATTCTTCTGTTCTTGCTACTTATGTGGAGTATTGTACAAGCGTATTAGACCACTATTTGAATAGTGCAGCTATGTCTAGATCAGAGCAGTCTAACGCACTTCGAACCTGGCGGTCGTCAAGGCGGTCTGAATACCGTGAAATGTAACGTGTATCTGAAAGCTATGGGAAGTTGCACTGATTCAGAGATAAATCACAGAGCCTGAGGGATGAAAATCTTAAGATACGGAGGTAGAACAGCAAACCGGAATCGATATCAATGGAAAAGTAGCTCAGTAGAAAACCGTTCACTTCATTCGAAGTAGACGTCGTTGAGGCAGTTTTAACGCTTCTTGCAATATCTCCCACAACAGCCAAAAGGTATCCGGACTGATGATTCCCATCGCTTCGGGATATCATATTTTCGTCTGCCAACACTGTGGTCCAATACAACACGATATTCTGAGGAAATTTTCCCTATTGTTTCCTACTGGTCTGGCGGATGACGTATAAAACTTGAAGTTTACCCTCTACCTGCTCCGTTACTTGGAGTGAGCAGGGAAGTATTCAGGGTACATAGCTACAAAAGTAAACGTCGTTACCAAGTAGCCATCGGAATCGCTTACGCCATGCAAATGGATCACATAGAGATATATCCGTTGACAGGATGTCACTGCGGCCTGCAGGCCAAGTTGTTGATGTGACGCACATATTTCGTATCTACTGCTTGAATGATCTGCATCAACCTCAAAGTTTCGTCTCTCAGATTACTGTGGTGCAGAACTCAGCGAGTTAACACTGATCTCATCCCTAAGATGCTCTGTTCCATCACTTCGGGTGTAGCTTCCCCCAGCTCAACGGAAAGTGTAACTACAACATCACACTTGCTAAAAACATGCATAACCAGTTTGGGAGTAAATTTTTCACGAGGCAAATTATGAGCAAATCACACACCACCTCCACATGTGAGTATTTAGTCAGGTCAGGTACAAATTCACGAGAAAAGGGAGCTGGTACACGCATGTCATGTTCCCACACTGGACACCATGAACTGAAGACACGTTTTGGAATGGATACTCACCACAAAAGTGGGCTATTGTCTTCAAGCCATTCATATTTAAGCGCTTAAAAACTTCAGATTAGAGTGTGATGTGGTTTTAAGCACCGCTGACATATGCAGTTTGACTTTGTGCAGCCAATGTAAATATAAACTTCCTATCATCAAGCGAATGACGAAGAATTCCAATTCGCCAATGCTCTATACAACCGAAAATTATTCGATTTTCCTTTCCAATTTATATCGCATTTTGGCCTACCTGGTGACTTCGGGCTACGATGTTTTTTCTTGACAAAACTTAAGACAATTTTCTTCAAAGAACAGTCTTTGTTCATAAAATTAGCGCTGTCTAGGTTCACTGTCGGGATTTCTCAGAAGATACAATAAGCTTGAACGAAACAGAAAAGCTATCATCCGCCCCACGCAACGTTATTCACATCCCCTTGCACGCCTCTTTAGCACAAATGTTACATTACTGTTGAAAAAAAATTTGATTACATACATTGGATATCTGTAACTGTAATTGACGCTAACTTTCCAAATCCAGTTCCCCATGTTTGTGGACTTCCGATATCAGGCATGTCTTTCTGTAATCTTTATGCTGCGTTGCAAACAAATTATTTCCCCCAAACGGCGTATGGAATGAGTAATTTGAGTGTAATTTCAATTAGATTTTTCATTTCTTGTAGTATTTTTATAAGTAGTTGGACAAAATAATGACCACCAGTGTCAATCAGGCCATATTTAGCTAGAATGGCAACATGCCAGATACGGATGGTCATGTTTGCGGGATTGGATAAAAACCGTGGTCAGCTGATTGACAGCATGAATAGCTGATTTTGTTTGGTTTAAATACTGCACGAATTGCTCATCTGGTGGCTTAATTGTTACGCAGCTGTACAATAAAGCGATAAGAGATGAAATTTTCCTGATTTGGATGTAATAACCGCCTGTCCATGAGTAAATAGTTTAGTTGTGTATTTCTCCGTTAAATATGCACGCAATTCGTAAATTTGAAGCCAAGATGCTGGACAGCATGAAATAAACATGATTTAACTTACTGGAAAACTTTGTAGGGACTCCTCCATTCCACGCAACTCAAGTGACTTGGAATATTACTAAGGACTAAGTTGTTTTCAGTGAGTTTATTTGTTCAGATTTCCTATTTGTTATGCTTGATGCGCTATAAATGTTTTTTGCACCACTGGTGGCAAATGGCGCAATACATAGGGGAAAGTCGTCTGTGGACTGGATTCACTGTATAGTTCACACAGGCAGACAAAAATGGTATGGTAGGGTGTATGTTAATATTTCAGTGAAAAATCAAGTTTCGAAATATCTGCTATTCATTACTAACGCATTATATATTTTTATTTCGGGGGGATGTATGGTGCACAGTCGATGTGTTGAAGGACACAGATGAGGAATAACCATTACAAATTTTGCAATACGTTTACGGCTATACAGTAAAATAAATAATTTCCTACACATTTCCCTACATCATACTCGATAGTCCTACAAGCACGACTCTAGTTTACATGAAGAGGGTGAAAATACGGCCATGAATTATTGGTACTCATGATCTCGGACAGTGACCACTTGTACGAAACGGATCACATATAATGCCAGCGGTTAGACACTTCTGTTAAATTTCCAAAGGATGGAATGAGAACACAGAATCACAATGCAGAATATCAGATGCCGAGCACAAGTGAGGCTGAAACACGTGGATAATCAACAAGCTTTTGCTGTTTACTGACAGCATATAAAACTAGATTTAGATCCTGGTATGGAGCCCGCCGGGGTAACCAGAGCTACAGCAGTCGAGTGGGTAGAGCTGCTGCATAGGAATCCACCAAAGACCTGGAACCGTTCCGCAGGACCTAAAAGCAAGCGCGAGGAAATCAGGTGGTTTTCGCTAGCTTGTAAAAAGATATTGGATGACAAAGCTTGGAATTAGTCACACAATGTCAAGCAGCATGTTTGGGTCTGTGTCACTGAAAACAAATTCACAGAAATAAATGATGCTAAAGCTGTAACTCGGTCCAGAGACTGTTCTGATATTGTGGCCCACGAAGCGTAAGGTTCCATCATTGGACGAATCAATATGTCTTCATATGAGGTCAGTTTTGATGCTCCTCACTACGAGGTGGGTGTCTGTTATTAGTCGGAGGACCTGCATGTTTGGATGCATGAAGCATTTAATGCCAACAATTCAAGATGCAGTCCCAATTAAGGCCATAAATTTTGGATGAACTGTCAAATTAATCATTATGCTGCGGTCTCATTGTGAATCTGTTTATGAGAAAGAAGAAGAAACGTGTGTATGGAACTATTTACCGTGTACCTAAGTCAATGAGCAACAAGATATGAACAGAAAAATCAAGAAAGAGAAATCAGGTGTGGATTTAAGAGTTGTTGATAGAAAATTATGTCTTTTCAGTAATAAACTATGCTGACTTTTAATGTATGGTAAACACAAAGTATGCTAGCGAAACTATTTGTCCGAACGGCGCAGCATATCAGTCGGCATGTCTAATGCAGAATTTAATAGACCAGGAATAAGTGGTCGTCATACATACGGATGTATACAGAGGTTTCTAAGTAGGAAGAAAGTTTTGGCATGAAGAAGCGAACTAATGGGAGTCTTAACGTCTAGAAAATAAGACAATTTTATGTATAGACGTTTGCGGGGAACTCTGAGGACAGAATTACCAGTAATACAACTAAGTACATTTGGACGTTGTTTGGAGTCAGGCGAGTATGCTGTTCACCATATGGTATACCTTACTACAATGATACCGGTTATACAACGGAGAGGAAACTGCCTGGTCCACCGAGTTCTCATTTCCAAATTTAAAGCTATTTAACTCATTGAATAAAACTTAGAAGTCCCTCCCATATATATTCTTATGACGTCACTGAGAGCCATAAGTCGTCCGATCATGATCATGAGCAAGCCATTGGCAGAAGGTGAAGAAGAGCTGGCTTAAGAGGTCGACGATGTGGTATGGAATCTGGATGACCGCAATGTTTGAAGGGAATGCAATTGTCTTAATGAAATATGCTTCTCGTGATCAATGCGAAAGCCTAATTTCTTTTTGCCGACAATACTACCTTCTGATTGGCTGCTTAATTATGAAGATGTATGTATGGCACCTCGGATAGAGTGACGTATCTGGTCGAAAACTTCGGGTAAACTTATGGAATGGTAGAATATTCTGTCGAAAACTTAGGGAACCACAGAATAATCTGCAATAAATTTTTGGGATACCTAGAGAACTATGGAATGGTCTCAAAATTACTTCGGGCTAACTTAAGGAACTGAAGAAAATTCCGCAAAATACTTCTGGAACTGCGGCGAAAGTGTTGCGTCGCCCAAAGCTCTTAGCTGAAGTTAGCCCTGAGTGTATGCCAGCTAGGTTGTGATGTGCGAATGACAACGGTACTTAGTAGTTATGTTATTCAGACCAATTAACACCACTCTTCGGCCTTAAAATTCTTAAAACACCATAAAATGCACGGAAACTGTAGTCAGACAGTCCCCCAATTCTAGTAGGATCAAATACAACCGAACTTATGCCGTTATCGCTAAAAGAAAACAGACCTTTATCCATCGGTAGCGTACTCGGCAAGTGGCCTAGAAGCGCATCAGTACCTTACATGCGTTGTATGGCCTCTATTCATTGACTATGTTTGGTGCTTTTCACGTGCATTTTGTTAGCTCCTGCCGGTTAGGACAAAACCTGTGGCATTCCGGTCAAATAGAGTCGATATCTGCCCATATATCTGTTCACGTTCGAACTATGACAGTGGTAAATACACGGCTTGCATAGAAATTACAGCCTTTGATAGTTGAAAGACAGCGTGGAACACAATCAGCCCTTAGGTTACGTTGATCTCTTGCGTTACCTTTGTTGTAGAATTGCGAGATGTCGGTGAAACTCGAGGACCGTCCAACATCTGATTCCCTGTCACAAACTTCAGCTAGCTGCCATATGTTGCAGCAAAACGTTCAGAAATCCGATGGTGAACAAAGAAGTGCTGATATGCAATCATTTGCTTCGGTAGCCGTTGGAACTGTCAGTGACTCATGTGAAAATAAGACAAATGTCGTTGGGATTAGTTTAGATTCTCGAAGGAGGACTATGATCAAGACAGTAAGTTTGTCTCCAAGACATCAAAAGCTTGTAGAACAAACTTTCCACCATGCCTGTCTTTTATAGTGCCTATGAAAGGCACAGTACCTTGTCATTTCCAAATAACAGTAACTTTGTTCTGCTTGACTAGACTTGCCTAAGGCCGTATGAAAGGGTCCGACTAAATTCGAAGCGACACAAGAGAGATGCACGATGATCACCTTATATGATAACTTGCAAAAGAAATGGACGTTCAGAAACCTATACCTACTGACAAGCACTGGAAAGTTTAACCACAAAAAGTGAAATATATGTAAACGCAGTGTAAGCTGCAAATATATGAAGGATTTAGTTTAATTCCGGTGGATTGTCAAGAAAACTTGTAAGCATTTGCCTGTCAGAACACAGAGTGCCGAAGGTGTCACTCCTCACCACGTTGCAAACCTTCAGGGTTCAAATCATGGGGCATATCCGGTTTATCAGTGGTAATTGACGTGGCTTTTTCTACCTCTGCTTCAGCCTGAATTGGTCGTTAATCTTCACACTTTTATAACCGATGACAGAAATGCTCTGCATTGTAACCTTGTTACTGCTGACGTGAATGAGCGATGTAAAATAGTCTTCCTTCGACTACGAAGTATAGGCAAAGTACAGGAGTTGCAAAACCAGAGGCTTGTGGGGCTGCTAGGTGTGTTACTGTTACGTAACGCCTCACCAACCTCACTCAACTTGATGTGCTCTAGTACCTGCTTAATCAGTACCCTACCTAACGTGTGAGTACTGACAACGAAACACAAATCAAAAGAACTTGTTTCAGGAATATATTCGAAGAAGCAATATATTTAAATGGAATGTATGTTATGGTGATTATAAGGGCAAACGTTTACCCAACTTGTCTGGCTAGTGTGATTGAACTAGGGACTCCGAGTGTGTGCGCGCTAACCAACACAAAGGGAGCGCAAAATGGTGTCGAAGCCTGCTCGTCAAAACAAAACGCAAACCACGTTAAGTATCCAGAGGTGAGCTGGAGGTTTAATTAGTTGATTTAATTTAATTTATTTTTTGGCTCTAGTTGCATTTTGGTGGTACATTTCAATATAATCCCAACGTGTATTTATTTAGCTCAAAAACATGCTCTAGCTTGTTGAAAGAACTTGCCATTAGCTGTCGAAAGGCTCAGGAACGAAATGCATGAAAGCAATTCCTCAAATTACCCCAAAGACTGAAAAAGTAAGGGCGAGCTCGGTCCACCTATAACTTACAAAGAACAATTCAACAATCTGGGAATGGAAATGGCAGATGACGAGTACACATAGGACTACGTAAGTTTCAAAACGAACTTAATTACTTTGCGATTTCCCGCCACTTTGAAGCTACTTACTGGAGGCATGAAAATACGCATAAAGCGCTTGCTGCAATATTCATTCGAAGAGTGCTTCATGAAAAGCTTATCTTGGAATTCAATGAAAACTAGGATAGGCATACAAAACACATACATGGAGTCAAGCAAGAGAAGTTACTAGTAAACAAACAGTTAAATATTTATCCCACTTGCAGGAGCTTTAAGGCGATTCTGCCAAACATAACAAGGTACTGGAGACGAAACGTCATACCGGGCGAATGAAGACAAGAATTCGACACAAAGTTTTGCAGGCCTTTCATTTATAACCTTTTAATAGGTTTATGACAAGCAACTGGGAACCCTGCCAGCTGGTGACGTATGGGACGGGTGTTGTGTTAGTGTGTGTTTTAGATACAGAAAGTGATCACCCTCTCTAAACAATCTATTCATTCTTCCTCCACTTTTTTTTCACAGAAAGGGTAATTTTAGTAATAAAAAACACTGAGCCAAAGGTTGGGTAGTTATAGGAAACGTCGTGGAATCGTCAAAAAAGCTTGGGCTAGATGTAGGGCCACAACAAGAAATGTTGGGCCATCGTTGCTTCCCAGTTCAAGGGTATGATCTGGACCACCATATCTTCTTTTCATCCTTGCAATTCATGAACTGCGAAACTGAAAGTTCCTCTTGATCATTTTCTACCCTATAGGCGAACAAGACTGGATCTACTGTTGAGTTGTTATGCGTAAAAACTGCGGCCATGTTCTGATTTCGGCAGGAACGTTGGGTAGTTTATAAAATCTTGGAGACAGACGTAAGAGTAAATACACCAAAAACAAGCCCAAAAAGCATCAAGCCAGACTTGGAGAAAATGTTGCAATACCCACGTCAGGATCTGCATTTGTCTAGGGTTTTCTGTATTGAGTGGCCCAACATTGACTTAGTCAACCCCACGAAACTTTTGACTAAGTTACCAGTCAATCAAGAGACACCACTAAACTCTCCGTCTATATTACAATTCTGAGGCATTATAGTGTGCAATAAGATTTCCAGATCTTCATGAGAAGCCGTAAATCCTTGAAGCTTTTTGTAACCGTTAGCTTTGCTTCCAAGTTTTGGGAAATATAATGCACATCAGATAACGTGTAAATACTTGATTAATGAAAGAAACGGAAGTCAATAGGACATACCATTATTGAACGGCCTAGAAATAGCCAAGGACATATATGCGTATAAACCGTTGTATGTCGCAAATATTTTGACGCTGTAATATACTTCCTGGCATCTTGCCGCCTTTTTCGTTTACCTAGGAACTGTACTACCATCAAGGGTGGAATCTGAAGGCTATCGTTCACATATCTACTTTCTTATGTAAATATATACCTATAAAAGCTGGTTTGTTTTCATGTTACCTATACTGTATGAAATATATATTATCATTACTATAACATCAAAAACAGAGACCATAGGGGAAGGCCACTTCAACTGTCCTGGTGATAGCTAACCTGACAAACAAGACTGGCGACAGGAGCCAAACCTCTTCTCTTTGTCGCATAGTAAACAGAGGGTAGGATTAATTATGATTTACAAAATTTGAGAAATAGAATAGATTATTACATCTCTTCTCCTCACCAGATTGGAACACCTCAAAGGAAATAGCTGGAGAGTAAAGAAGCACGAGATGAAAGTCATCCCCATAGGGTACTGGTTTTCGCACCAAACAACCAACTCTCGGAAGCGACTCCTAGAAGAGATGTTATCTGAGCCATCACTTGTCTCACTAAAAATATGACTTGATGAATTCAGAGATCTGCCGAAAAAGGAATGAAATATGCTAATACCCTTCCGTTCTCATACCCAAAATCGTAATCTGAGTTCGGTGCTCTTTTTGCAGTTATATCCTTATCGATTCCCGATCGACATTTTAATGCACGTGATTTCAACTCTATAATGCTGTCACAAAAATTGCTAGCTTTTTAACTTTTCTATGTACCACAACATATTAAATGCTGAAAAATGATTTTACTATGTATAAACCTTAAACAAGCCCAGGTACCAAACTCAGACCAGCTCACCCTAAGAATTGATCTCGAGCTTGACTAACACAGGGGCCAGTCTCCAATAATTCACTTCAAAAATTCTCGACCTAACATGTAATATAAGAGGTCTGAGACTCTCGTGAGTGTCTTAGCCAGTAGTGAACCCTCCAAGCACCAAAATGCAACTAGAGCCAAAAAATAAATTAAATTAAATCAACTAATTAAACCTCCAGCTCACCTCTGGATACTTAACGTGGTTTGCGTTTTGTTTTGACGAGCAGGCTTCGACACCATTTTGCGCTCCCTTTGTGTTGGTTAGCGCGCACACACTCGGAGTCCCTAGTTCAATCACACTAGCCAGACAAGTTGGGTAAACGTTTGCCCTTATAATCACCATAACATACATTCCATTTAAATATATTGCTTCTTCGAATATATTCCTGAAACATGTTCTTTTGATTTGTGTTTCGTTGTCAGTACTCTTACGTTAGGTAGGGTACTGATTAAGCAGGTACTAGAGCACATCAAGTTGAGTGAGGTTGGTGAGGCGTTACGTAATGTTGATACAACCAACACACTCTACATATGTATGGCATAGGTATGCTGCTGAAAGAGTTATACACAGGCAGTTGAGGTCCATGTCTTCCATAGCAGCAAGTACGAGGATTGTCCTAAATGCTTTTTACTTACTGACATCACGCATAGTTTGAACCTGTCTAGACATAATAATAATAATAATAATAATAATAATAATAATAATAATAATAATAATAATAATAGTAATAATTATAATGTGAAACGAAGTTAATTTTAGAGAAAAACCAGAGACAACTTGACTGGAGAGTAATCAGTGTTCAAGATATTACCACTAATACTATTATTATCATTACTACTAGTTAACCACCATGCAAATATGTCACTGCCGTGATCAGCTAATAAGGCATCTGAATGTATTTCAAATTTATTTCTGTCATGTCAAGCTGTCTCGGATTCTTCCCTGTTAAAAGTTTAGTTGGTTTCACACCGCTATGATTACTATGTTTACATGGATTCAAACTCAACATGAAAGCAGTAGGTGACGATATTCTTATAAGGTCCGCTTGAAATGTTATAACTGCAGTTAAGTCTCCTGAAATTAATGAATAGCACTAGTTTCAAATGCGTCTTGTATACGTTCCCGCTTATTTATGTATATTCTGAAAAATTTAACCTGACTGACAAAAACGTGTATCCATTATCATAAGTACAGAATTAGGGAACTGTGGTTGGCTATAATTCCATATTCGATTAATCCGTTTCACGTAGCACACCGTGATAAAGTACTTTATAATACACACTATCTCATTGCGTGCAGTATCAAATCGAAAATGTAATATGCGACAATTAATTATCACTATTCGTTTGTTTTAAATATGTATCAGGAAACGAATATTTTGAGTTCATAAAACAGAGCTTCTCCGAAAACACAACGCACTGGATGATCTAGTGAATTCGAAGTGTAGGATTGGAATGTACCATACACTTGAAAAGTTTGTTGCAATGTTTGTAACTGAGTACCTTCTCCACGAACGCTCTTCAAATCTCTCAGAAAAGACAACTGAAGGACAATGTGTGCAAATCTTCATTCCTTAGCTGAATCATATACGTTCTGCATCAGGCAAAACCAACAATCTGTATCTCGTGAACAGCAAATTGTTAAATGTTGAAAATGGTCTCTTATTCTTATGCTATCCTAGATTTCAAAAACATTTACATATGACTCTGAAGAATATTGGAGAAATGGAAAAGAAGAAACTGATGAAGTCTCTTCTTCCTGATTATCTAGATTACATATTCCCATGTAGCTTTTCTGAATATGTGCATAACTCTTCTGACGTTTCTCTGTAGAAAATCCAATGCGAAATGCTGTCAATGGGATTCAACTTCTGTGTTCCCCTAAATAAAATGGAACAAATTGAAATTGAATCCCAGTTTGAAAACCTATATGAGCAACTCATTACTCTTAATGCTACCTCGAATGATGGTGAAAGTTGGCTTAAATCGAAGGCGGTTAGTATCACTTACCAGTTCCGAACTACATTTTTCATTCGAAAACTCTCAATCTCTAAAGGGAACTGGAAATCTTTAAGTGGATTACATCAGAACAAAGACATTTGAATTCTAAGCACCGATAGAGGAGAATGTGCAACACTTATGAATAAAGAAGACTACGTTAATAAGATGCTCTCTGATAAGTCAAAATTCGAAGCTGATAAAAGTCTTAAAAATCAAACTTCTTTTATCGAAATAATAATAATGATAATAATAGCCTTATTCTAAACGACACGTGTGCTACAGTGTGGAATTCTCAGCATGTAATTGATAAACAAATTTATTCCCTCTACAATATCTTTAAGAGGAATACGTATCGTATTTGAATAATGTTAATAATAACAGTAGTGAAAGGCACACTATTACATTAGTGTCTGCTTGGAATCGGTGAATGAATAGAGAATCAAGTGTAATTTTGGTGGTGGCGATTGACTAAGCCTGTAACAAATCTGCATTTCGACTTAGTTATCTGAGGAATAGTAATGTATTGTAGTTCTGTGCGTTTGTAAGCCTGTCTCTACCCAATATATCGATGTTTCTTCGTTTTGTTGTTAGTCGGATAAACGACAGTTTCAAACCATTTAAAAAGTATACATGACTCGTTTTATAGACATATTTAAAAGATCAAAGCAAATCGAAAGGAAAGAATTTGATGAGATATATTCGGTGGAAAGTTTTTGTTAGTCAAAAGTTTAAGCAGGCCGCCTCCCAATGCAGATTGTGCAACTTTTGAAACAGCCTGCAAAGTCAAAACATATTGACGGGAATACTTTTAAAAGCACAAAACCACTTAGGCCGCATATTCCAAAGTTATATAGCTGATTCAAATACAAAAGCCAGGCACTCCTCTTTGACCGATACTATCAATGAACGATCCGCCTTACCGCAAGGTAGCTATGCACAATGCCATAGCCCTTATGTAAAAGCTTTGGAAAACATGCTGTTTTCGATACAATCCAGTTCGTCCAAAACATTGCTAACTGAAGTGGTACCGGTAAGCTCTTTGTGTCATTTGATTTTGTCTCTTTATTCATAAATGTTCCGGTTATTGAAACTTTTGAACTTACATACAGAAAGATTGATGATATACCTATTGTAAAGGAAGAACTGCGGAAGTTTCAACTATGTACTAGGAATATTCAGTTATAGTTCATCGGTCAATTATATCATCAGCTCGGTGGCGTCACAGTGAGAAGCCCACTAAGACTACTTCTTGCTGACTTGTTTCTTCAAAGTTTAGAAGTCAGTTACCTTGAGAAATTGATAGAAAAGATGGAACTGTGCCAGAGATACATGGATAATTTTATTGTGTGTCAAAGTAAAGTGGAAGGGGAAAGCCTGCTGAAGAACTTCAACTCATGTCACATAAACCTACACTTCACAGTTGAACACGAAGGAAGTAATCATATCAAATCCCTAGACGTTTATTTATTAAAAGGGAAGGATGGATAGATAGAAAGATTCATCTATAGAATGCCTTCATGGTCCAGACAATATCCTATTTCAAATATTGTGTTCCGATCCGACATAAAAGGGACGTAATCAACACAAATTAATCATGAAATAAGAAAATTGAGTCTTATCCTAGCTGAAAACAGCTGCCGCGAAGGCTTTGTCAATAGGTTTTCACGTTGGTATTCATTATGGACTGACATCAGTTAGGGGAAATATTGAAACCTGGAGGCAGTGGAGAACTGT
Source organism: Heterobilharzia americana (assembly GCA_944470555.2). Classification (NCBI taxonomy): domain Eukaryota; kingdom Metazoa; phylum Platyhelminthes; class Trematoda; order Strigeidida; family Schistosomatidae; genus Heterobilharzia; species Heterobilharzia americana. The sequence goes on from OX104134.1 coordinate 87,484,469, forward strand.
TTCGTCCTGTTATGGGACTCCTCAGCAGTGTGCACTCGCTACCACACCAGCCACTTGACCAGTGACCTTCAGTTTCCGCCGCCAGCACATCATCATTGAGCCAGTGGGTCAAAGTCCAATGGTCTATGTTCTCCACTTTTGTCAATAAGTACTCAAAAAGTAGACAGTGCAAAACAGCAGTTCTCACGACTCAAAGACAGTCAGTGTTTATTAAATTGCCTTTTAAACGAGACGATGTTTTAGAAGTAGTTAGGCAGAGGATAGAAAAAAGATCTCACTACTCAGCGTGGCCATCACTTCTGAGCACCACCAGGTGGGTAATGGAGCAATCAGGACAAGATATGACTCTAATCCTCGACACACCAAACTGTATATGTCAATTCCAATACACTTGTGGAAGCAAATACGGAAAAGCGTCTGTTTATTTGCATGACTGAACATTTACCTAAGTGGTTAAGGCAAGCCAAATCAAAAATCCCACTAAGTTTTATTACGAAACACCTAGTGGATTACTGACATGACGTTAACACCACTATGTCTTTCTTGAATGTCAGCAGATGTCGGAATAAGAAAATACTTGCAATCTTGGAAGCATGTGTGATTAGAGTTAGTAAACCGAGCCTATGTGTACAGAAATAGATGGTAGTCACTTTAGTTCTACCATGGTAGAGATGTCAAAGTATATTGCACTGATTTATTCTTATTAATGTCTTTTTTTACATTTTATTTCTTTCCTTGCTTAGCATATTTGCCTCTTCCTTGCCGTCAGTTTGCTGCACTATCATTTCTTCTTGAACTTTTTCACCTAATAGACAAATGACTAATTTCCATCGCCATTATCATTATTATTATCATTGCTATTGACTCACTAATACCGTAGCCTCCTTTAGTCTTATATTGTTACAAAGCTGCTTAACTGATGTTCATTGGCCTTGTTCAAAATGACTTAACTTTTTATCTTTACAATAGTCATATTTTCATTGTCAACCTCATCGATATCATCACTCACTCGTATAATCATCATTATAATCAATATTTCTGTTTACCCAACACCTAAGGTTCCTTTGTATGTACCTTTATTGAGCTGTCGAGTTGACTATTAATTGTCCTATTCGAAATGATGTAATTCATCCCTAGTCTTTTTTATTTTTCATTATCAATTTGTCACCTCCCTCCAACCTAGTCTTAGTTCTATTTGACATAATTACATTATTCATTCTGTTATCATGCCTCATTCAGTTTCTAAGTCTGTATTATATGTGTATGTATTCCTTCACTGTATAACACCATGTAAAATCATGTATATAGAGTAAAAAGCTGACGAATCCTACTGAAATTTATGAGGTGAATTAATCTTGCTTTAATAACGTTTGTTGCTTGTTTTAACTGTCATTATAAAAAAAAACACAAGATGAATAGAAAAAAAAGTAGTATGTTATGTTTCTACATCTTTTATAAATGAATTCGTTGAGAAGGATTCCCGTCGCTGAATTGATTTAATGGGTTTTTAAGCTTACTGCTGAAAGTGCGAAAATTAACATAGATTTTGATATGGTATAACGTTTTGCCTACTGACCAAATACAAGTAGTATAAATGTCCGCTCGGTTTTATCCCATGGCCCAACGTCTGACCCCACCTACCGACTTTTGCCCTACAGTCAGGCCTGTTGGCCCGACTAATACAGCAGTTCAACTTTAGGCCGTAAGTGCGCTACATCTGACCCCAAATTGGATTCGTGGCTCAACTCTGGGCCCAATGCTTGCTGAAACTGACCCGATAGAAAGTTATGGCCCGACACTGGGCCCAATTTTTCCCTATTTAGCCCACCGAAATTTTTGACTGGGTAGTGATGTCATACTCTTTTAGTTCTGGTTGCAAGAAAGGCTCGGCGTTATGAAAAATTGAGCCCTAGTATCCAGTTTGAGCAAAAGAAACCAAGGAGAGATTGACCTGAACGATAAGATACTCCCTTATGAGGTACATAAATTGTCTTTGATATATTAGTCTACTATTACTCAAAGCAGCTATCACATTTAATGGGTGTACAGGGGCTTTGAAGGTCTTTGAGTATCTGTATAATTGTTGACGTTGAGGATACCGCTTGCTTTGGTTCCTTTTTCAGAACTTTTCTTGAACATTAAGTATGGAGTTTATTTTTAGAAAGGCCAGGTCGCACTAAACATGCGACGTCACGTTTCAAACTCTCAGCAAGTACTTCATGATTTTCAGTAACAAGATTTGGTAGAACTTGCTCACTATTCGTTATCTCCTGATGGATAATAGAGGGGTTACTGTCATCCTCATCCATCAGTGTACATGATCTACAGATCTACACTATCAGGCTTACCAGACTCATTTTCATCTTCACTAAATCTATCACTTCAGTAATTACTGAGTCATTTTAAAAATCTGGGAACTTACGGATGTAGATATCAGTTGAGTGTCACACAGCATTTGATTGGATTTCCCAAAAATCCTGAGCAGGGCTGCTTCTATACTTTCTTTATGAGGTCGTCTAAATGCTTGAAATTATTCATCAGAAAGTGCTGTTGTTATTTTTTACTAGTGCCACTTGTTATATCTTATTGATTTTCACCTCCTCCAAAAAACTAGCACTTATACTTTGGTTCAAGCGCTTTTTCTTAAAAATTTGAAGCAAAACGACTGGCTGTTAGAGGTTTCAGGGCTTCTTATGAGGACCTTGGTAATCTTATTGGATACTATAACAGATAATTATATTCCTTAACTACTGTGATACTTGACGGAAGCCCATTAACATTCGCTTGTTAGCTTTGACAGTCTAAGACTTATAACAGTGTGACTATAAGTCTATTTCCTGTCAAATTCATGAGATTTGCGTGATAGCCTTTTTAAATCTGAAAAATAGAAATGCAGATGCTTTACCGCCCAACGTCTAAAGGTGTTTAGAAGTTGTCTCATACTACCTGAAAAAGACTCAGAGACCAGCTACTAATTCTTTGTAATTGTTAGATACCTAGGGATAGGAAACCTAGAAAGAAAACAACTTAGTGGTCAGACAGGAATAGTATGTTTACCATATTACCTGAATACTCTGGGGTCTGTGAACTAACTGTCCTGCATCGTGGAACCATTCGCTGTTGCATGTGAAATAAATTTGTATGTATAAAATCTACGTTTTGTGCCGCCTAATCTGTATATGCAGCAGTTACTGCAGTCAGTTCTCGTACAGTTTCAGTTAAACTGTGCGTAAGAGAACACTTAATTATTGTGACTGGATGTGACTGTCGATTCAAAAGTCTGCTATTGCACATTCAACATTTACATCTCAACATATGAGGTAAGTGAGGAAGATATAAAACAGTACAAGCCATTTCAAAAAAAGAAAAGTCAGTATGTGTTAAGTAACTTTGTGTAGAGAGATATCGATTTGAAATAATAGTGACAGAAACAGCAATGAACACGTGATTCTGACCTCAAAGTTAGGAAATTTGTCCGCCTTTTAATAAACAGCATGTAAATTGCTACATCAGAAGTAAGTAAATCAAAGTGTGTAACGGCATACTTTTCGTGGTTTCGTGAAGATAAAGACTCTTTTACTAGCATACCATCAGCCTTAAGTGACTTAGGAGATAACAGCCAGAGATAGACCCTGGTTATTAAAGTTGGATTACAAATCGGAAAAAAGTTGCTCAGTGACTAGATTTAATATTTGACGTAATTAAAGTCCTCATTTACAGATTTAGATTATGCATTCTTTTTATTTGAATTGAGTGGGACCCCATTTGGATTCAGATACTTTTCATCCTAAGATAATTTGACATAAAAAAGTCTGCCTCAGTCCCGACCCCCTGATTGATATTACTTAGCGAAACATTGGAAATTTCAGAGCTCTACGAGCAGCTGGTTTATGACACCAAAATAACTGGTGGCCATTCGTGCAGTAGGCAACAAGCCATACTTTTAAGTGAAGACTCATGATACTACCTGGCTGCCCATACCTCGGCAAGTGGAACTAATTTAGAACGATTGACGCATCGGTTTGAAAACAAGCGTCAACATCAATGGGTCACAGTTCACATGTAAGCCTTGAGCAACCATAACAGAGTGCATAGTATGTGGTCAAACACTAGTTAACATTCTAATCACTATCGGTTCGTGATACAGTGCAAGAATAATTGATACAATCAGCGGACACATATGCCTACTCTTGCATTACCTATTACTGGTTTGACCTCACATACCATCTCTTTCCTCTGTAAGTCGAAAAATTTCATCTAGACACTAACCATCAATGAAATGCGTCAACAAACCACATAACATAAAAGTGATAAAAAGTATATTCCTTACAGTTCCTGAATGCGAATAACATATTTCCATATGTCCTTATACATCAGAATCACATTTCTAGTGAGGAAGTAAGAGGCTGCTTATTTTGCTATTGCCGAAACAGTAGCCAGCCTCACATACATAAATGTACAACAGTAATAAATAGTCAGTAATATATGTGTAAGAAGTTATCAAAAAAACGAATAGGAAAACACATTTAATAGCAGTTTACGAACTGTCCTTGTGTGAACTTGACAAACGCAGAGGCCAACCACTAATTATTCATACTTGTAATTACCCACGAGTGTGAGACCAAGAAAGAACAAAATAGGCTAGCCAGGTGGGAATGGTGTATTTGATAGACCGTGGCAAAACGTTTATGCGTTCCCACTAACTGGCTAGAGGATCACTCATCAGCGACGCAACGTAACAAACGGCGTGGATGCTTGGTAGTATGCCTTCAGCCTAGCCGTCCTGCTAAAATTCAGCATTCATGTTGAATCTCGCCGAACCTTAGGCTTTTGATTTTGAGGAGATATTTGCCATTGCACTAGAAATGCTCAGAAGAGCAGTTTATTTTCTAATGTATGAGGAAAATGCTATTTTCATGGAAAACATTGTAACTTATCCCTGTGATGATTGCTGAAATATGAACTCTGATGTTTTAGCTGTTGATCAGTACAAAGGAGACAGAAAATGACGAATATCAGCGTGTGGCTGTTAACAAGTTTAAGCAAAACTTAAAAGACCAAAAATACCCATTGATGATACCGTAGCAAAATTTTTATCAACTCATTCCTTATTTAGTGACCCATTTTCTGTTTCTTCCACTTTACCAAGTCCCACCACCTATTGTGTCATGTGTATATTGACTGAGCAACTTTTTAGTGCATTTATCTGACATTTTACCGATTATGAATACGACTGTACAGCTTGATAATGAAGAGAAACATTTTGCTGATAAAGATCTTGTTCTTCTTATTAATGAATTAATGGACATGTTTCATCAATTGATGTTTAGGTGTTGTAAGCCTACTAGTATTTCTGTGCCACGAATGTGTACTACAAATATATCAAAGAGTATAGTTGTAAATCGTAGTATTCTGATTTTATTTAAACAGTTATTGAGTTACCAGATCATAAGTGAAGAATGAATAAAAGTCTAGGTCGTAGCAGTATTCAAACAAACAACTTCCAGATTGCTAACCTCGTGTTATACCGACTGAGCTACAAAAACGAAGTCTTAGTTTCACTTTAACCATCATGAATTTTACCTGGCTGCCAAGTGAACCCGTAATGCGTAACTGCTGTTCATCTTTATCACATCTGCATAGTGACTTCTCGTTCCAATCTAAAGTGAGCTGAATTAGATAGGGCAAGCGTCATACTAATTATCAATAAAACTGTCTGAGACAGCAGTGGTTTTATTGAGCCCAGGACCAGTAACCCGAAAGCCACAGGATTGTAATCCTGCTGTGAACTAGGTTTCTATTTTATCTTCAGTTATCATACCATGTAAATAACTTCAGTCTACCGAACTACTGTCACACAAATACTCTCATAGATGGTTATTCAGTTAGACAATAAAGGGTTTCGTGTATACATAGAATAATATCAATTAGTTAGTGATACTAGCTTGTGAGCTATGACATCATAGAACTCACATGCATGTGAACAGGTTTTGAAATTTGCACCCTATCCATTAGTCCTAACTTTAAACGTCAACCATAAGTACGACTATTTAACCTTGAATCCGAACTTTTGTCTGCCACGTTAGCTTTTCATCAAAACTCTAGAAACACATCAACCTATAGCCTTATCTACAAAATTCAATTGTTTCGCTCAAATGTTTTTTGCTCCTGAAGTATTCCATAGATTTTTACCAACTTTGTCAGGTAACATAATGCATAAGTCTCAGTTCACTCCTTGTTGGAACTTTAATGTAATTTCTCTCTAAAAATGTATTCACAATTGTTTAATTTCTAACTAATGACTCTAAGATAGGTCTTAACTCTATAGATTCATGAGTCAACGCTATTCAAGGGTCGTATGAATATTCATTTGGCTACCATATTTAGTCAAATGAATAAAAAAACACTACAGATAAGCAAATAAGTTACTGCTTATTTTCATAAACCAACATGTTGTTCAATTATTTTCGCCTTCACATTGTATTTAGTCTGCTGTAACGTTGACAAAAATGTTATAGTGTAGATGCCGAAATTATTAAATATTCCTGTCATTAGGAAGATATGCGTTTGTAGCATGGAAAAAAGCTACAATGCTTAGTGATAAACAAATACAGCCAGTGAAAGGAATCCATTATACTTCACATTGAGTGAATTTACAAACAATATTATTATTTATCGAGCTGTCGAAATTCAGTTGGTATTCATAATGAAAAGAAATATGAAATCCAGCTGGTGTTTAGTAGGGATTGATCTCAACGTGGTTTTCATCAGCAATCAACATCAGTTGGGGAGAACAATTGGAAATATGGGAGTAAAGGGAGGCATTTCGTCTTAGGTTGGAACAACCTTGCTAGAGATTGAACTCTGGAATTCAGGTTTCGAGATGACAGTCCCTAGTGGGGTCTTTGATGCGCGCCACTGAGTAGTCATTTCAAAATCTTTTGAGCCTAAAATCAAATAGCTGAACAGTGTCCTCAGCGAAGTGACCTATTGGATTTGAGGGAGTAGGAAATTAAATAACGATTTTTGGAACGCATATGCATTCAAAATGTACTTGAATAAAGGCTGCTTTCCTCTCAGTTTCCTGTGCTTCAGTAAACTGCAAAAATATCAGAATAAAAAGATTAGTCTATGAGAATGATTTGTGAGGCGGAAATGCATGACGTATAAACTGATTACATTAACTGGTCACCGCAGGGGACCAATTTCATGTTGTCTAGTCCTGAGCGCTAACCGAATACTTTCGATTATTTTCAATCTGGCCACCAAGCTAAGAGTTTCAGCATCGCACTGTACTTGGAAAGATGTTAGTTGGTTGGAGGCAATCAACAGGAAGCCCTCAACCTAGGTTTCAAAAGCATGAAAAGGGGCTAACTAAAGGATTAATTCTTATCGGTCTACTGAAACGTTGATTGCTGCACTGAGGTGATCAAGTAAAGAGATAATCACTGACCTATTATTCAATAAAACCCTTGAATCAATCTATGTCTATTCAGAGCTTATGGAGGAATTAAAAAGTGGATACTACTTAGGTTAGGTGTACAGTGGTATGTACAAAAGGTAAATCAGTTGATGATGATGTTCGAACATGAATTTACTGAGATTACTTGAAACAGAGTTACGTATGGAAAGCCACTGTCTCATCCGATACATCAAGTTAGCCATGGTAATATTAAGTTGGAAGAAAGTCAAAAGTGATTGAACTAAGACTAGGTACCAATTCAAGAATTCTTTGGTTGCCGGTCTGAAATATGTGTCGAAATATAGGATGTTTAGCTAAGGATCTTTATATGTTAGGAACCAAAGACTGGAGACCGTCAGTAACATGGTTTAAAATCGGTCACAGTGGTGCAGATGTATACTATCTTTATCATCTTAGAAAACTTCTCCACTTTGTTAACCTACATTTATTTTATTCTTCTTCCTTTAATGCTGCTTACTTATTTAATCATCACTATCTATCTTTGAATTTTTTCCTCCTATGTTAAATTGTGACAAGTTAAAATAATGCACTTTCTTACTGCGTTCAATGTAGATCTGCCTCTTGATAAACCTAATGACAAAAGACAGTATGTGTAATAGCAGCTATTAGAAAATAGCAATCGGTCTTCTCAGTGTATGTCCAATCCAACCCATCTCTATTTTCTTCTGCATATCTATTGGGCGATGGGTTCTTAGTTGGTTGATTTGTTGCCAGCCAGAGTGAGCTCCTTGTTACCTATTCTTTCTGGTCATCTGGTTTTCAGTATCAAGTGAGCATAGATGGCAGCTGTTGATGGATATCTGTAGTTTGTTGTAAGTGCTTTTCGTGATGCACCAAGTTTCCGAACCATATAGCAGTACTAACTTGACATTTGTGTTGAAAATCCGGATCTTGTTCTTTATGTAGAGTGCAGTGCAGTGCAGTGGGTATACACACTGATTTCAGGTTAATGAAGGCCTGTCTTGCTTGCTATTCCTATCCTAGCTTTGACATCTTCATCTGAGCCGCCTGCGCTTGAAAGGATGATGTTAAATTAGGAAGTGAAAGAGACAAATTCCTTTACATTTCTCCCGTCGTTAGTGACTGGTGCTTGTTGTTGTTGGTTGGTTGGGTATCTCCATCACCTCCGTCTTCTCTATGTTCCCCCAAAGTCATGTCTTCACCACCTCTTCTGCCAGCTTGTTGGTTTTTGCCTGTAGACCTTCAAGGTTGCACCACATTAGACAAAAATCATCGACGAAATCCAAATTTTCTAGGGTCTTTTCATCGATCTAGCCAGCATATGCTCATCTTCTCACTCCTCACAGTTGTCTCTTGCATGATCCAGTTCAGAAGACCACAATCAGAAGATCATGGGTGATAGAAGGTGGCAACTTTGCCTTTCTTCTTCACTTGTCTTCATTTAAAAGGTATGACTGAGCTTTCTATTGTGAATCACTTGGCATGTGGCGTCTTCTTATAGTTGTTAAATGAGGTCGATAAAGATTTGTGGAACTAAAACCGTAGTGTTGAAGCAGCAGCCAAACTACTTCTCGATCAACGTGGTCGAAAGCATTTTCAAAGTCGATGAAGTTGAGGTAGAGGGTTGACTGCCATTCTATACTCTATTCTATGATGATGTGTAGGATTGCGATTTGGTCCGCACATGATTTGTACTTCTGAATCCAGCCTGTTCCGGTCATAATTTTGAATCCAGAGCATACCTTAGTCTCTCCAGGATGATGTGGCTTAATATTTTGCTTGGGTTGGACAGGGACAGGAGTATGATTACGCACCAGTTCTTACAAAGACTTCGGTCGCCCTTCTTTGGAAGTTTGACAAAGTAGCCCTGCTTTGAATCGGTAGACACTTTTCCTTCCATCCAAACCTCCTGCAATAGTGGTGTGAGCATGTCCGCTGATGACTCTGTGTCTGTTTTCAGTGCTTCTGAAGGAATTTCATCTGGTCCTGCTGCTTTCCTAGACTTCAGCAACTTTATGACATTCAGGACTTCACTACTGCTTTTGTCGGAGGGCATGGGTTCACTTGTAGTTCTGTGGCTGGGCTGCAGGTGTATTTCTGGACGAGTTGCAGGTGGTGGTCGATTCAAGAGCTTTTTGAAGTGGTCAGTCCATCGTTTCCTTTATTTTTCTTTGTTGTGGTAACTACGTTTCCTTCACTATCTTCCATTGGTTTCACCTGTGTCGGTCTCTCCCCAGATAATGAGTGACCTAGTTATTTGATATGACGTTGTCAGGTCTCTATCTCTCCTACCTGCAGTCTGTTCTGCTTCATTTGAAAGTGTGTCGTAGAAGTGTCTTTTGTCTTTGTGCACACTCTTCTTCACTCCTCTGTCCAGTATTGTGTTCAGTTCCTCTTTTCCTTCTTCATCCTTGCACAGGTTTATCTTATGCTTCACAATCTTCCTCTCCCTTCTCTACCAGCTTTCATATGTCCGTCGAGATCCATTCCTTGTCTCGTCTGGTCTTGTCTTGTCTCTTCTTCCTTCCTAACACCGTTATGCAGGTCCCCTTCATCGTCTCTTTCAAAGACTTCCAGTGTTTCTTCCACACAGGTTTCCTCGGGGATGTTGCCTAATGTCTCCCATTTTTTCCTAATGACTTGCTGACGTGAAGATGTCCTTTTAGTTTCGTTATTCAGTTCAGTTTCTTTTCTGGGTGTTGAACTTGAACTGTGGTCTATCACCAGCTTCGTTTACGAAGGCTTTCAACTTGGTTTTGAAGGTAGGTTCCCGTACTAGATAATGAGTGGTGTGAACTACCTACATCTGCTCCCCTTCTTGATACTGTGTCCACTTTCTTCAGGTTGGGATGAAGTCGATCTGGTTTTTAGTGTGTCTTGGTGAAATCTGTGTCGGTTTTTGAATATCCTTGTGTTTGTACACACTGCCTCCAATCACTAAATCGTTGAATGCGCAGAAATCTGCAAGCGATTCTCCATCCTCATGCATCATTTCACCGAGTGCCTCTCGACCCATGATAAGTTCTCTTCCTGTGTTGTCTGCTTCCAGTTTAGGACTCATGTCACCCATTAGAAATTTGATGTCGCTATCTGGGTTAGGGTCTTGTCCATTACTGATTACAGTTGTCTGTAGAATTACCCCTTCTTCTCTTCATCTGCATTATTTGTAGGTGCGTAGCATTGTATGATTGTTACTTTCCTTCCTTTTGAGTTGAACCTTGCTGTCATGATCCTGAAGGAGGAGATTGGCTTCCACTACATGAGAGTCTTCGAAACTCTTGGGGACATCATGATAGCCACTCCGAAACTCAGTGTACTCGTGGTTGTCTTCTGGGTGACAATATCGGAGTAGATTATTGACTCGTCAGTTGACAGTCTGGAGAATCCACTTCCATTCAGTCTACTTTTGCAGATTCCTAGCACTTCAATGTGATACCTTCTCATCTGTTTTACAATTTAGGCAGCCTTGCCAGCCAGCCAGCTGCAAACATTGTTCGGACATTCCATGTCCCCATTCTTACTTTCGCTTTCATCGAGGGAAGAGAAGACATATCGGCCAGTTGGCTTCCGAAGGCTTTCACCAACCGGCGTGATTTCGCCTCCCGATTCCAGCAAGGAATCAGTTTGCTTTTGTATTTTTTTGTGCTTTGAAGTTTCTTAAGCGTTTGGATTGGTTTTACGGGGTAAGGTTGCTAGCCCTATGCCCAAACTTCCGTCTTTATTCGGGCTTAGGACAGGCTAGTAAACTGGTGAGCCAGTATATATATATATATATATATATATATATATATATATATATATATATATGTATATATATATAACAGGACAGCGACATACTCGCCCTTTAACCGCTAGTCAGATATCCACTCGGTCAGCGCCACACATGACACAAATTGGAGAGTGACAAACGAGCCTCCTCTATCCCAATTGAGATTGTGTCAACAAACAGCACTTTCGGGCTGACGCAAATCTCGAAGCAAGGCAATCAGTCGATGCATTACACCACTTCACTCCCTGTCCTCAAACTGCAAGTAGTTGCAGACCAGTCATGTAGCACCATCTAACACTCGTAAGACGCAAAGCACATAACATAATAATAATGGCTTTATTCTGAAAGCTATTTCGGGAATACTGTACAGAACTTTCAGCACGTCATATAGCATCAGTTGGGAAGAGACAGTGTATATGTATACATAGCAAATGAAATCAGTAGATATTACAGGAAGAAAAGATAAAAATATTTGCTCTATCTACAACTTCCTTCAAAATGCACAACCAATTTATGTAGAAAATCAGATTGACATTTAGATTCATAATACGCAAAAGGCAACATGCTCATCTTCATTTAGTTTGCTTTCAAAAACAGAAGTTTACCAGTTAGTTCATTTCTAATACTTTCTTCATCACACAGCAGATGAGCTAAATACGGTATTGTAGAGTTTTATATTTTGGTCATCTGATAAAATAACTCCCGCCAGATGTTTACATGAGTTAATATGTTCGTCCAGAACAGTTTTAACTAGGGGGTTAAGGACTACACCACTAGTTCTACTGACAATCTTCAAGCTCTACGCAATATAGTGTAATGTTTTTTCAACAACCCAGGAAAAAATAAAGGGGAGCAATAGAGGAGGACAGGCAGGATGCAGAAGTTTATAAAACATAAGGGGAGAGGCTGAGTAATACCAGATACTTCCAACTTCCTAATATAGAAAGTTGGGCAGAAAATTCTTCTGAAAATTAGTGAGATGTGAGAAGACCGGGAAAGATCCGAAGAAAAACACACCAAGACAAATCACATTTGTAACATTCTCTAATGCGCAACTATCAATAGAACAGGAATCATGAGAACTAAGCAGTTTACATAAGTTATGTTCACATCTAAAATTAAAGTTTATGGTCTGACACGCTGAAGTATTTAGCATAAGACCATTCTAGGAGGACCATCGTCTTACAGTAAATCTACCGTTAGACAATGGTCCTCCGAGCTTGAAGCCTGTTACACATATCCTTTTTAAGATTGTTGATGTAAGATTTAGTTATTTTAACTGAAGATAGGAAAACCCCAAGCAGACACTCATTGGTAAAAGCACTTGTCCGTCAACTGACGGGTTCAAAACTCACCATCTACCGAGGTTTGGGCAGCCAACTAGTATCAAAAGCGTTCACACAATAGGTGTGGCTTATTGCCTATCACATGAATGTGCACAAAGCTGCTGGGTGTATTTCGATTTTATTTTCGAACCTTACTGCACAACATGCATATGATTGCTAGGTGCATTTAATAAATTTTAAAGTGATACCTCCGGCACCAGAAAACCGCAGGAAAGAGACAATGTGTTTTTTTGGTGGTCAACCTTCTCTAACGCCTCTTCCTGTAGGGAAGGCAACACCAACACAGTACTGCTGGTTATCGTGTAAAGCGCCTTACTACTATCCAAACAGCAGTAGGAGCTCGCTCTCAGAACTATATCGTAGCGTAGAAATTCACACTATAACGGTAACTGCTTTTCATGTCATCACTATCCAACAAACCTTTTTCGCGTGGTAGGACCTCAAGGAAGAAACGTTTCAGTCACTTTAGCTAACTGAGTCATTGTGATACGCAAGCTCGACCACCATGCCAAGGTTGCAGCTACCGATCGATAACTGCAGGTTTGATGTTGGTTTTGTTCGTCTGTCTTGCCTGCAACGAATTAACGGATTCTTATAGACGTGCACAGGGGAAATGATCATGCTACTCCCTGCTCTATGAATAATATGCTTCCCCACTCGAATAATGAAAAAGCGTTATCTGATTAAAATGTAATCAGGGAACGAAAAAATGCAAATGAAATCTACTTTTATGATGGCGTGATCACATGACCATAATATGAATGACGTCTACACATCCTTGAGGGACATATGTTATTAGTCACAGTTTAGCGAACACGACATCAGCACCATTTAGTTATCAAATAAAGCATTTCACTTTGAAGTTCGTTTATGTTACAAGTTTACGTCAGTCAAAAAGCCATTTAGTAAGAACCCAATCACATTACTCACAACTTTGTCAGAACACGATCCAAGACACTGAACAATGTATTCAACCTTAACCTCATTATTCTGTCAACTATCTAGAAATTTAATGAATATAGGCTTATTTTCTAGATTAGTTGAATGGATTCATTTCTCTGATATTTCCTCATCATTAATATATATTCCACTAACACCAACCTGTGATAAATGGTAATCACTATTTCAATGATTTGGAAAGTTAATTTCACGTCCATGAAAAAATCTTAATCAGATAACCGGAATGAACTATACTCGACGAGTTGCAAACTGGCCACCGTTCCAAAGTGAAAATGAAATAAACTGAACAACTAAAATTTACTTATTAGCATTTCACGTGGGTTACAGAACAAGATTGTGGTCGAGGTTGGAAAGAAAATAAGAAATAAATACAATTCTGAGTGAAGATAACACACAAAAGTTGAGAATTGCATGTACGTGCAGACTGTGAGCATGCATATATATATATATATATATATATATATATTATATATATATATATATATATATATATATATCACTAATGCATAGATATAATTTGTTTAAAAGACTTAGAAAAAATAAAATGTAGTAAATGATGATGTCGATCATTTTGTTTTCTTGATCTAGTGTGAGCAGATTGGTTTGGGATAAGAAAGTTAGTTGATGATCGTCAGAAGAAAAAGTAGTTGTACATGTGCGTGTAAGCACGTGTTTAGATTAATTCTACAATTTATGTGCAGCAACCACAGACGCAAATTAGTTACGAAAATGCGAGCACAAAAAGCAGATATACAAACATAAGATTGGAGCTGTACATGGCAAGGATAAGAAGATTAAAAAAGGTTATTCGCATAAGTGTTTCACAGAATGTTGTTATCGCTTTAAGTGAAAGTGATGATAACGTTATTAAGAGTAATACATAATAATAACAGTAATAATAGTAAAAACAGTTGATCAACTACAAACGTTTTATAATTAAGAGGTAAGAATATGATAAAGGGAGTTGGAAAGCCGATAGGATTGAGGAATGTGAGAGAACAGGATAACTGTAAATATGCATATGGAAAAGAGTAACAAAGCGATAATAAGAAAGGCTGATAAACATACTGATGATTTGAATTGCTTCAATGGAGTTTGAGTAAATTAAAGGCAGAAAACTATACATAGGTAAGAACAAAGTGCGTGTGACTGAGTGAAAATATCAACAAATGTCAGATTGCTCCCAGAATCCCTTATCGTAACCTTCATGTACATGATCTAGTAGGACATTTCGACGACTTTCACAATATCTGGCTTTATCCTGCATTTTCTGTTTCAATTCATTCAAATTAATATTGGAAAGATCTCGATCTAAGTATTCTGACAATTGTTCCGTCGACTGTTCCAAATCACTTTGATTACTTTCAAATATAATGAATGATTGTTCTTTTTCAAGAAATAAGCAAAAGCATATGTATACATTAATGTCCGTCGACAACGACAAAGAATTTCAACTAGTTTTCTAAAAAACTTGACATCTATCCAAGAAGTTCCATGTGCCTGCATCGATTCCATTTTACCTTGTACTGTTTCATAAAGACGAGCCTCAAACCTCAACGACTGCATATGATTTAAGTAACGATTTGAGTAAAAGAGATAACGGTCAAGTAATACCTAGAACTAGCCTGAGCTTCTCTGGCCTGTTTAGCAGCGGAATCATCATAACGATTACATGTGTACCACCGTGAAACCGTGTGGTTCCCAGCGATCTAAACACATCCAACAAAACTCATGTTTGCAATCTACGTTTCGACAGGTCATATGATTGCATCCACCATTTTTTTCTATAGTAGCATGACATTTTGGACACTCCTTTGTGTTAGCTGCAATCCAACCAAGTGTACCACTATCATTTTCAAGTTTTTTAATCCATGTTTTTAACTGTTCACAACGAACTGGATCATGCCACGGTTGACCACAGGCAAAACAAAAACACTCAGCACAGTTTGTACATGTGATCTGATTTGGTTCACGTGGACCAAAACAACGAACAGCATGTCCACAGTTAACACCAGGGCACCAAGTTAGTGCACGGTTATGACAAACAAAGCTATTACATATCAGTTTCTGAAAATGCTTGCGTACATTTTGATCGGTAATCATTTGAAACACAACCTCGTCTTCAACAAGTACTCGACAACTTGTTGAAGGGCAATAAATTCGATCAATTTGACTTTCTTCCATTATCTTTATTTTCAGATATCGCTGCCAACAATTCATACAAAAGTAATGAGCACAGGATAATCCATACATTTGACCTACATATCAGAGGGGAATAAAAGCGAAAGGATAAGATGAAATTTCTTTCAAAGATCAGATGATAATAATGTCAATGAATCAAGCAATCTCATGAGGCCTTAAATCAGCGATCACAGATAATACTGAGGATTTTTTATATGATCTAGACTAAGATGAAAACTTATATTCTATAAATGATATCAGCAGGAAAGGTCCAAAATAACTTTTCTGTAAAGTACTTTTATAAACCTGTACATACACAAAAACTATCAAGAATTCCTAATCATTGTCTTCATATGACGATACTGTTTTGACACGTATACGACAATGAAAGCTAGGAAATAGAGAATGAATACATTGGGTCGATAGTAAACGTTTACTTAGGGAGTTTAAGAAAACTCGATTCTAAAAGAATGGTGCAAATCTAGTCTAGAAAAGAGTGGCGTATGACTTTATTTTAATCGCTACAGGAGTGCAAATGCTGAAGCTAGACATTATGAACTAGATATCAAATCAATAAACTCAAGAGATGGCCCATAAAGATAACTCTATTCTTAATTCAAGACATGGCAACCATAAAAATAACCGCAAATTAGTTTTAAACAAAGATTCCATAATATCCTTATGAATACTTTTGCTGATAATCAAATCTAGTCCACCACAAGAATATACCTACTTTATTTTTGATTTAGACTATCACTCCTGACAGCTTCACTTTGCATCACATTTGGTGACTGAACAGTTAGTAAGAACCATTCAGAACAACTACCTGTAGCCATGAGTAGAACACCTACATAAAACATTCGACTGACCGACAGTTAACCATTAATTATCAAATATCTATCTACAAGCTGAATGGGATGGAAGTGTAGGCACTATAACACTTACCAACCTTGGGGAGACTTTCAAATCCCTTACGAATAAGCTATAGAAATTGATGTCCTGAGCTCAGAGGACCTTAAAACTGTTGGTCAGGATCCATTGATTAGAGGAACTGAGATGCTGATAAGTATACAGGAATAGGAGTCCCTTTCACTAGAATAGCGTTCAATCTTCATCAAATTAATGTATTCAAATAGAGGGAGAAATCATTCTGCAAGAACAAACAAATTATTTCAGATAACAGTGTCGAAGATCCTAGCGTCCATAATATCTCAATGTCTAACTATACTTTTAGAAAAACAAGCTGGAGAGATTCAGACGGATTTTATTCTTCAGCAGGAAACACTGCTAATTTTCCATCTTTTGACAAATTCTAGGACATACATATACCCACTGGCGTCCATGTGACAATGCTCAACTAACTGTGAAGGGAGTATTATGAAGGTATGTCAAGTTAATCTAACTCATTCAACTATGTCACGACTTACAAAATATTGATATTTCATGCAACTATAACCAGCTGTGTCTCCCAGAATATCCACTTCCCCACTCATAAATGCTGTGATGCATATAAGCCAAATAATTGGCTTCTCGATAACCGGTTCGTAACCAGGAGGAACTTTGATAAACTTAGACGACATATTCCAGTCAAGTAAATACACTGACAAAACTGCAACGTTCTTCAGATGCATTGGGCGCCGATTTAGGGTCTCCTCAAAACCAGCTCTACACTTATTAGATGAAACTTTAGGACTGGTCAACAGCAACTCTAAGGGATGAAAATGGATTAGTGGAATGAGTCTTTTCATATCTTCTACTTCAACAGGTTGTCTCACAGTCACATAAAAGGACAGCGACATACTCGCCCTTTAACCGCTAGTCAGATATCCACTCGGTCAGCGCCACACATGACACAAATTGGAGAGTGACAAACGAGCCTCCTCTATCCCAATTGAGATTGTGTCAACAAACAGCACTTTCGGGCTGACGCAAATCTCGAAGCAAGGCAATCAGTCGATGCATTACACCACTTCACTCCCTGTCCTCAACTGCAAGTAGTTGCAGACCAGTCATGTAGCACCATCTAACACTCGTAAGACGCAAAGTGCACGAGAAACATAATCAGAGTTCAGCTCAACACGTTTTGAAAACCATACATTTTGTAGGTGACTCCACTTAACAGGAAAATATTGCTTGTGTAATCACAGTCAATCAGATACCCTCTGCGCATAGGTCAGTCGCTGTTAAGTCAGACATAACTAAAATGCATCCCATCAATACATCTCTGACGGACACCAATGGATGTCGTCATTTCAGATGAAAACTCCCCGTAAGCTCTTACACGGCAACCTGAGTTCCAATAAAGTTTGATAAGCTCCGTACTCCTTTCACTGTCAAACACTGCAACAATATTTCTCGGTCGACAGAGTCGAGTTCCGCCTACAGGTTAGGCAATGCGGCGAGTGTCTGACACTTGTAGGTATGCGTCTGTGATCGACAACCTGCTGAACGTTAAAGATTTCACCGATGCACCCTCATTCTGGTTTGAAACTTGCCTGGATTTCTCAAGTTCGTCTTCTTCGAACTCCAGTTGGGCGTCGGATACCTATAGGCACAAGCACCTTGGACACAATGTTAGTTAAACTGATTCTCAGATGGTTGTCACAGGAAGATTTCTCTCCTTTCCTATCGACTGCAATGAGCAGTGAAGTAGAATAGTCTGACAGAACTACCTCTGATTCCCTTGTACTACCCAGTACTTCTGACACTTTAATTGGAAATTGCCTACCTCCATCCTTTAAAATATTAGGCGACGAACCATCAGGTCCTGCTATTTTATATCATTTCAGGCTCGACATAGCCTTCTCATCTTCGAAGGCCTATTCGCCTTCGGAAAAGATGCTGGGCAACTGAAGTAATCCTCTCAGCTCTGTGCACCGGGCTCTCCAGTGTTCCACGTAATGTTCTAACCACCTGTCTTCAAAGGTCATCAGTTTCCCATCCTTTCCGGTGGTTGTTTCACTAACCATCAGTAGCTCCTTGCAAATATCAATAATGAGCGTAGTTAGTCGCCAGGTATTTCAAAACCCTATTGATGTTTCCATCTCTCTCGCTTACCAACCCGCTACTGCTTACAATCGTTACAAAGACTCTCCCATCATTTACATGTGTTGCTGTTGCTTTTCATTGCTGTAAGAGCCAGCTAAAATCAACCTTTTCGTATCAATCGATTGGTATGTGGTTGTGGAAATTCATTGACACCTGCTTAACTTTGGATATAGGTCATCAATCGTCTCTGCAGCACACTGAATATCACATAAGGTTTCTTCAGGATGACCACTGCTGTCACGCTCATTATCTCCTCCGTAAATACCTACTTACTCTTCTCATCTTCCAATCGAGCACATAGGGTAAACTCTGGCCTGTTTTCTGCAACCAGTAAGGCATAGATATACACATAAAGCATAATCACAGTCTAAACAGGTACTCCAGAAACAGCGACAATCCTTCAACCACTCACACCAATGATGGCTTACGGTAAGCAACATAATCTGTGTCCATCGTTGGTTTTATGTTGACGGACGTCATGAGACACACTCGTTGTGCTGGCCACAAACAAGTGATTGTCAGAATTAAGTAATAGCAGACAATAACCGTTGTCAATTCGTCGGCACACATCTTGTCGATTGCCTCAGCTTCCTTACGTGAACGTTGAAAACGCCTGCTATTATGACCACGTCTGAACATTTTCCTTTGCTTTCTGTAACAAAACTGATAGCTTCTTATAAAACTCATACTCTGAATCATCCGAACTGCAGTCGGTAAATAAGTATGCGTAGATTACGGATAGACACTAGGTAGTCTCATGATTCTTTCTAATTTTTTTTACAGATCCATTCAGTCATACAGCACACATATGGCTGTTGACTAGTATCCAGTCAAGGAGTTTACTTTATGATCCAGAACCTAATGGTAGGTCTACACCGGCAAATGCACGAGTGTTAGCCTCTCAATATCAAAACGTTGATAAAGTGAATTCTGAACACACCCCATTGGTTAAGTGAAGTTACAGTAATATCCATACTCGGGTTCTGTACACGTGTTTCACAAACAATATTTATCCATGGATCGAGATTTTAGAGTTCTTGCGAGGGGTGCCTGCTGTCCACTTTGGCATAGGGTTCAGACGTCCAAAGCTCCAATGTGAAACGAACGGTAGGATCTTAGAAGGCTACGAGTGAGGTTTCAATGGCTTGGATCGTTGGAAATGGTTGTAGAGTGAGCGGTTTAGGAAGTTGCCAGAGGTTTATTATTGGTATTATGAGAAGGCAAAGGAGGACAGGTTACGTTTGATTGGATTTTGTATACTAATGCAGGTATGTGGACGGTTGACATTTCGACTGCTCATATCATGAGAGCTGTTTCTACAGGGTACTTGAAACAGAAGATTTGTGACAGCAGAAGCCATAGGGCATATGCTCAAGGCAGGATATCCTTGTTTGTTTCACGGATTTGAAAATGGGAGTAGTTTGCACGGATAGGTTGCCAGGGCAATCATAGGTTGTACAATAATATATATAATTAAAAATCCATCACAGGAACAAAACAAGATCAATATTTCTGAACACATAAGATATTGAATTTAGTAGACCCATCACACAAATAATAATGACGACCTGAGGATCTCGTGCAGCCTAGTCAGTTGGCACTTACACACTTGACATGGTTACAATGTTTTAAAGGAACTCTACAAAAGTACTACTCAAAACCTGATTCGTACAACTTACGTCAGTGTTATATCATGATTACAGACGAAAACAAAATTCGGGCCACTGTACTAGTCGGGTCTTTTATAATAAGATACACTAAATGCATGTTTTAAATCCAGAAAGTGTCTCTTTTCACAAAGCGCTAACTGGGTATATTTTTGTTACTAGTTACACATAAAATGCGCTTTGACTTCCAGTTGTTTTCCAGGTGATAACAACTAATATGGAGGCCATCTTTAGACAAATAACAAAAGTACCGATTGAATACATTAGAAAAATAAATCATCATTTGTGTACAGTCAGACAGCTTTTTGTCTTACAAATACAATTCATGAGTAATTCTGTACCTAAGTTTTTTCAACATAATCTAGCAAGTAACTCTGTATTAACATTTGATCAGCATTCTTTAGGTTCTTGCATAGACGATCATGTACGAAATCATATGACTTTTATAATAAATCATGTAATGGAATATATACTGACTGTTAGGATGAACTTTAAAAAGTGTATCAGCTTTACTTTATGATAGAATTGAATTGGTTTCCCTGGATAAAATATGTCTGAGCGCTAATCTGATGACAGTAGTCACTATTAAAGTCATAATATACAGATTGGAACTTTTTAATTTCAACAAATTAATCGAAATTACCTGATTAATAGTGGATAAAATAGGTACATAAGGAAACAGTTGATAGTTTAATGAAAAACAATATTTTCAGCATTCAAGATAGATGAAGTAATTCTGAATTATTAATCGTTAAGACCGTACGAAAAAGAGATTAAGAAAAAAGGAAAATGAATAAGGCAACGAAAACTTAACACTAATTCTAATAGGAAAAAGTTCATAATAGGAATAGGATATCCATAAAGATTAGACAAATTCCACTACAAAAGCGAAGTGCTATGTCAAATGTTAAACAAATAATGCATATGGAGTGATGACCTGTTACCAGATCAGGAACTGCCAGTAAAGTTGAGGTATAAGCGGCAACATGTTAACATGAAGAAGAAGAGAAACAGTATGAAAATCGTACACTCAAAAAATCAGACAGGTAGTTGAAAGCAACACGAGAATATTTACGTACACTCCATACTGATAATATTTTTTCCACTTGAAAATAATTCTAGTGTTAATTTCATACTGTACAAGAATTGGTCGCAAGTGAATAACTGATATAGACTTTTGTGGCTTAGTGATCAGCACTGACTGAAGCCTAATGATCAACTTCCAAACGTGACTAATAAGCCAAGTGATGCGAAACTGCAATCCTCTGAATTTTTCTGTTGGATATTGGAAGATGATCTACACGAAATCTACACTAGATTTCCCATTTATTGAAATTTTTCAGTAAGGCGGATCTGCAAGCATGAGGAAGGTGGTGTTCCTTCAGAAATTTGTGCCAACGTTAAGCAGACAATATTATCATACGATAAGGCATTACTGCGTTATGGTTCAAGATGCCACACCCCATATAACCAAATCAAGCGAAATGCGTTAAGAAGTAACGTTAAGAAATGGAGAAGAAAGTAGTGAAATATTGTGAAAAGAGAGCAGAGATGAATGAGACAGTCATGAGATTCGGTATGATGATCAGGTTGAAAATAGTGTGAAGATACACCTGCGCCACTACTGAGTTCGGTTCTTATCCTGGTTACCCTGAATCTGCGATCACTATTTTCTGTCGTTACAGGGTTTCAACGAGGAAGTCTACATTTCCCAACGCAACTCCGAATAACAGTCATATTCCTTACGGATTCACGTCACGTCTCAGTCTTGCCACCTCTAACTTTTTTCCAGCCTGAGCCTACTTCAGTCAACATTGTGACGTGGTAGACTGTGAATGATCATGCGTAACCCATGTCCCAGCCACCTGAGCAGATGAAGGTTGACAGCCTCATCCATTGACTTTTCTCTTTTGCCTAAAACTTTACACCTGACTGCTACATCACTGACGAAGTGACACCACGACTCATGACATGGTCTTTGCCACGAAGGTAGCAGTGGCAGAATATTTGAAGCCTTCTCATGTCATCAACCTTCATTGGCCATATTTCACAGTTATGTAATAGAACAGAGCAAACTGCAGCGCAGTAAAAGCAATTCTCAGTAGACAATCAGATATTATGGCGCTACGGAAAATGGTATAATTTGGCGAATGTCTAGCAAGTCTTTTGTATCCGTTCAGAGATTTCGTCGACCTACCTGGATTGATCTGACTTCCTGAGTAAGTGAACTGGTCAGTGCGCTCAAACATTTCACTCCTTACTTTTAAGCAAGGTACGAGGGAAGACAACGTTTTTCTTCATGTTTAGAGTTTATGTTGGCCAAAAGTAGTTTGTTGTCTGAGTAAGGTGGCAGCAGGGAATCACCGTTATTTGATCTTTCGCTTAGATTCTGAAAATGCCACGTTAATGCCTTTCTGTCTGACTTGGCCTACTTACTTTTGTATTGAAATTACCTGCTACAACCAAAACGTCCGTGCGTTGAGCTAGGTAGTTTTTGGTAAATCGGCATCCTTCACTTCTTCCTAGCTGCATTCAGTGGGTGCATAGGAGAGATTATAAAGGATAAGGTGAGTTTCACTATGTTTTTTAGTCTTCTGCATTGTTCAGTTGAACAGCGCACACCTAACTGTCGTCTGGGATTCAGTGAAGTAGTGAACTTTCCACTGCATCAATTAATCTTGGTTGCGTCATGTTCTTTGAGTTGGGTTTTTCAATCGTGATCAGCACTAATTTCAGTATGAAGTTACCTGAACTACAAATATTCTCCACCGTAGAAAATAATGCTATGCTACACCTGCAAGACGTTCACCAAGAGTTTCCAACCATTGATTCTTATCGTCTCGGGTACCCCAGCCAGACAGTCTTCATTTCTCCATGCAGCTCGGAAAAACAGTCAGAGACGTCATCAAATGGTGCCACGTTTTGGTCTGGCCACCCTAAAC
Organism: Heterobilharzia americana; assembly: GCA_944470555.2. Lineage (NCBI taxonomy): Eukaryota > Metazoa > Platyhelminthes > Trematoda > Strigeidida > Schistosomatidae > Heterobilharzia > Heterobilharzia americana. The sequence continues at coordinate 87,507,826 of OX104134.1, forward strand.
TCTCTTCCAAACTTATCCCTCTTTTATTAGCATGGAATGTCGAGGTAGGCGGTGGATCGGTATGTGAGACATGTTCACGCTACCTCAGCCGATGAAAACTGACAATCTCTATTCTAAAAATTAATCCCACTTTGACAACAGCACGTTCGTGGGAACCGATCACTGAATCTCCTGATTTATGAGCGGTAGCAATTTACTACACCAGACAGCTGACGTAACGTCAATAAGGAAACTTGGATCATAAATGTGTTGGAGAAAAATAAAGTATACCTATGTTCTGAGAAGTCTGGATTTTAAGCATATGAGCACGAATGTTCCATTCCATCTAGGGTTAATATATTAGAAGCTTCAATGTATAGTTGACAATGCATTTTTGGAATGGGACGTGCTCGGCTGGTTCCAGTAGCTAACCATTGTGGGAGAGCGAAATTAAGTTGCAGAACCTTTATGAAGAAAAAAATGATCACAGTAGTGTCGATTTATTTCGACGCCTTATCGTCGGAATTGGGAACATTATCTGAATTTCATGTTTTCGATTTCTGCTTGTCAACTTCATTATGATCCCATTTCGTCTTACTTATCTTTTCTATTCTGTGACGAACTCTGGCAACTTGGGCTGATATACAATTCAGTAGGTTTGTACCTTCATCCATATTTGTCGTTGTATTTATTTAGAAATAAGCCATTGAAAGTAGAGAATGGGGAAAAATGATGAGGTTCGATGATGATCAGAAGAGATCTCACGTCTTATTGTAAGCATGTAATTATCAGCACTTTGAACGACCCTACAACCCGCAAGTCGATAACTCATTGGGGTGGATTACTTTGCATGACTTTATCTGTTACCACGATAAAGTTATTGTAAGAAAGGGAATGCATAGCTCTTAGTGTCAACATTTTCTGAACCATCGTCCCCAAACAGTGAAAGTTACGCAACTGGGAATATTGGTTACTTCAACAAAACACCGTAGTACCATTGTAAACTTATGCATACAAAAGTACAACTACGACTGCAAACCTTACTTCTATTGGAGTATCAATAAATAATATTATGACAGTATACGCTTTTAGTATCAACACTATCCATATGATTTTTCTGAAATAAAAGAGCATCATAAAATAACCGTTTCGACAGGCCTAACAAAAAAGGAACGCTCCACAACCAGCAACCTGTGGCAGTGATGTAGATTAAATGTAAGACGTGAGAAGTACACATCCATTTCTAAAAATTTTGCAAACATTAAAATCGAATGGCAAACAGTTACTTTTTTAAAAGAACTAAAGGAATTAAATTACTATTGGGATCATATGACACACTTCATAAAATTGGTGGAAAGGATAACAGTTTAAGAAGTCAACAGCTTTTTCTTCTCCCATTTAGTCACGTTTTGGTGTATGACAGAGAGAAAGAGAATACGTCAAGTGACACATCATATGTGTATTTATGAATTTAAATCCATAGAAGGTTATAGCAACGTGAATAACAGATTAAGCTTGTTTTTATTTACAAAAAAAATTGCAATTTGTTTGAAAAGTCTGCAAATATTAAGTCACAACTTCGCCCATGAAGCATTTCAATATTTTAGTCTGGACAGATAAGATTATGATACAGTATTTACTACTTATTAAAAAGTACACCAAGTCAAATAAATAAAACAAAAGATATCAGACACGTCTGAATTATTACTTGTAATGATCAGTCAAAACCAAATTGAATTTAATGAAATAACTGACCATTTTTATACAATGTGAGACTGAAGCTACCACAGTACTTTGTCTCGACAGTATTGGATAGCGATTTCACTGTCTATATATATATATATATATATATATATATATATATATATATATATATATATATATATATATATATGAAACAACTACCGTGTAGAATCATCATCATCATCATCATCATTATCAACATAGGACCAGGCATTACTGCGTAACGGTCCGAGTTGCCACACCTCATATCAGCACATCAAGTAAAAGGTAGTGAGGTGAAGGATGAAGATAAGTGAATGCAGTCAAAAGAAATATAAAGTACGAGAAGAAAGGAAAGAGGAGTGACAAAATAGTGAGATTCGGTATAGCGTTGTTAAGATGAGGATAATGTGTGTATACATCTGCGCCACTGACTTCGGTTCTGAGCCATATCACCTAGGGTCTCCAACCACTGGTTCCTCTTGTCCCGTGGACCCCAACCACCTAGTCTGCATCGTCCTACATGGCTTAAACCAACAGTCAGAGACTTCATACATTGGTGCCATGTTTTAGTCTGGCCACCTCGGGCCTTTTTCCAGCCTGAACCCACCTCAGCCAACATTGTGTGACGAGGCAATCGGTGACTAGGCATACGTAGTACGTGTCCCAACCATCTCAGTCGATGAAGGTTCACAACCTCGTCGACTGACTTACCTCTTCTCCCTAAAACTCTACACCTAACTTCTGCATTACTCACATGGTGACACCACGGAATACGTCCTATACTACGAAGGCAACGGTGGTCAAATACCTGTAACCTTCTCATGTCTTCCACTTTCAATGGCCATGTTTCACAGCCATACAGTAGAACAGAGCGGACTGCTGTGCAGTACACGCGACCCTTAATAGACAAACGAATATCACGGCGGCGCCATAGGTGGCGCAAATTGGCAAAAGCCAATCGAGCCTTTTGTATCCGTGCAGAAATCTCATCGGCAACTAACCCACCGGGTTGATCCTACTTCCCAGGTAAGTGAAGTGGTCAACACACTCAACCACTTCACTCTCTATTGTTAACCGCGGTACCGCTGAAGACCAGTCCTGGAGCAAAAATTTGCATTTGGGTGGTGAAAATCGCATCCCAAACATTCTCAAATTCCCACTCAAAGTGTTCAGAAGACTCTGCATCTTGTCAGCGTCTTCACCTAACAGGACTATGTCATCTGCATATTCTAGATCTAAGGAAAATTCACCTGTGATCCGGTCAACGTCTTTGTAATTAGGTGACGAGAGGGAAACCTCCATAAGAATATCTATGATAAAATTAAATAAGAATGGGGATAGTGGGCATCCTTGACGGACACCACTTGATGAGTATAGCTCCCTGGACAACTCACCATAGGCTCTAACATGCCCACAAGTGTTCGAGTAGAGAGCTTTCAATAAGGTGATGTACTTACTAGGCACGCCTTTCAGTGACAGACACTGCCATAAGACTTCTCGATCAACGGAGTCAAATGCCGCCTTCAGGTCGAGAAATACAGCTATTGTCGGGCGTCTGTAAGCATGCCTATGTTCCAGGACCTGCGTGTAGAATCAGGTAAACCAGCAAGTATTATTTTAAGAACTTATTAATACTGGGTGATGATTGAAGGTGAAATGAAAATTTGGACCGCGGCCGGACTCGAACCAGTGGCCATCGTGTTTCCTGTCCGATGCTCTACCAACTGAGCTACGAGGTTCAACTGCTGACCAGATTTTTACTTCACTTCAATCACCAAAGGTTTTGCCCGACTACCGTGTGAATTCGTGACGCATTACTACCGCTCGATCGTATTCAATCATCTCCCAGTATAAATAGTAGTCTATCAAATTTCGGATGGTCAAATGGCAATTTATCGATAAACAAATGAAATCATTGGTAGAATTCGTTTTTACCGAGGCAACATATCTTCTGTAGATGAGAAATTAAGCAATGGAATGATGTTTCTATACAATTTCTTTTCTTGGTGAATTCCAATAAAGCGAGAATAGCAGTTTTCGCAGAATAGCATGGATCCATTTTCTTTCCAGGTTTCTTATCAGCTGCTTGCGATCTAGTACAATTTTAGGATCAAATTGTACAAAATGGTAGTATATTAGAGCCAATTTGGTGTAAAATTATCGGCTTAAAGAAAAGATAACATTGGTACGATGTAATTGAAGACACACGAACTGAGTGTTTTTGATAATCATAATCTTTTTTCGCATCAAAATTGATTCGTACACTTTTATTGCTACTTCATTTCATTTTATGTTGTAAGCAGCTGATAAGAAACCCCGAAACAAAATAGATTAATGCTATTCTGCTAAAGCTGTTGTTCTCACTCTCTTAAAATGAGTTTTTATGTGCACACCTTACTTAAAGCCCGTTCTGTGAAATTTGAAAAATGCATCCGATTATCTTAGTTTCCTACTATGATAGTAACTGTTTGGTTTAAGTGGAGCTGTGGCTCAATAGTTTAGGGAGATGACTACTAACCATTGGGTCATGGGTTGGAGCCCTCCTCCATTTACCGAGGTTTGGGCAACCAGGTATTATCACTAGCCCTAACAGAATAGGTGTGGCTCATTGGATACTGCAAAGATATGGACAAGGTTGCTGAGTGCTCTTCTTTGTTCGGTCTAACCACTTTTGTATGAACAACAATATTCGGTCAAAAATGAAACAATACATAGTATTAATTAACTGAAAGTCAGTTCGTGTGCGTAAACAACTATTGAGAGACTGAAACAAGCGATGCTTAGCAATTCGTACCGTAACATTTAATTAGCTAGGTTCAAATGATAGGAACAGCATAAACTCCTGGACAGATATTCACAGGTCTTGAAAAAGGTTTCAGTAGGTAAAAATTTATCACTTACTGGCTTACAATGTCATAATATTCAAAATAGTGAAGGTATTGTATTTACTGACCGACAGGGACAGATAACCGAAATAATCTAGTTTTCAAAAAACAGCGCTTGAATTCCTCATGCTACTGAATGCAGATGAAAAAGCTTATCTTACGCACACCTAGAGAGTAACAGCCAAGTATGTATCGTCCATGTTAGTAAAGTAGTATTCAACGCGGGACATAGAAACTAGTTTTTCAGAGGAGGAGAAAACAAGGATTGATGTTGAGGATTTAGAGAATATGATATCTGTTAGTCTGAGTAGTGTAAGGAGGTGTAAGGCTACCAGACTGGGGTTCTGGAGATAAAATGAATCAATGGTTGGAGACTGTTTTCGCAAGGCATCATCTACTTATTTCCCAACCTATAATATACTTTTGTCTAGTTCTATGTCGACTTTTTTCTATCCTTTTTTTGCATGTTGCTGTAAAGTGCGGTAACTTGAAACGATGGACTTTTGCACCAGATTCTACGTTGATCAGTCTGTCCCTCTAATATCGAGTCCATAAATAGGCAAAGAAAAAGAAACTGTCAGGAAATACGTTACTTCACGGGAAATGAAAATGAGAAATCTTACTTGGAGATATTGGAAGATAGCATATATCACAAAGAGCTTCAGTTTTATTTTCGTACAAATTACTTGGTCCCATAACAATAGTTGTCTCTAGGGAAAAAATGTCAAAGAAATATTTACAAATTGTTAGAAATAAACGAAGTGGGAAGAATAACAAAATACAAGTTTACTGGTAACTTTCAGTAGTGGTAATTTAGCTTATTTAAGTGTGAACAATGCAAGAACAAAGACATTTGCAGAATATAATGCTCTCAGTTTGTTTCACGACCTTTCATCAGCTGAAAACAGCCTACAATTGAAATGAATGAGAAATCAAAACAACATCCAACTATTGAGAAGAAGCCTGTTTTCCTTCGCCTAGCATTCAAAGGTGATGAGACATCTGAAAGAATAGACAGAAAGATAAAAGCTGCACTGAGAAGAAGCTTCCCTGCTGCCAAACTGACCTCAGTTTACGATACATTATGCTCAATAACACAGTCGAAAGTAGACAAATACCCATCTCATGTCACCTCCAACTGTGTATATCAATTCACTTGTGCTTGTGGAAGCAAGTACATAGGACGGACTAAAAGAAGGGCATCTACTCGATTTTATGAGCATATTCTGAGAAATCTGTGTTTGAATGGTAGAAAGATCTTTCAAAAGCGCAATCGCCAGGGATCTGATGGAAACAGGACATCAAATAAGTGTTTCTCAATTTTTCAGGGTAATCAACAACCAAAGAACACCATGTTTATTACGGTTTGCGGAAGCTCTTGCTATCAAACATTTTCAACATGAACCATGTACTCAGAAGAAGAATGGAATAAACCTTTCTTTAACTTAGTAAATGTATATAACCTTTTGCATATGTATATAGTCTTCTCTTTTCTTTTGATTGCATCATCTCTTCATTAATTACTTACTGATTGTCAATTACTTAACGACTTTTCAGTTTTCGATGTAATTGCGTAACCTGTTAGCTCTTAAACAGTCCCTTCTTTTACACTGATTTTCGTTTGCTGTCCCGCCACTCCATAGCTCCAGAATTTTCGATCTCATCAGATATAAATAGCCATAGATCTTGACTAACATATGTAACTACTAATCCTGTGTTTCCTTGATTTACTACCTTATTGTTAATCCTGGATTTCAAATCTCCACTTATTTTTGCGTGTTTGAAGTATGTAGTGTTATTACTACTACTACTAATAATTCATTTCAATTGTAGGCTGTTTGCAGCTGATGAAAAGCCATAAAATAAAGTGAGGCCATTTTATCCTGCAAATGTCTTTGTTCTTGCAGTGTTCAAATTTGTCAAGGGAATTAGACGTATGACATTTATTTAAATGTGCTTTTGAGAAGACAAAGTGCATAACGAGTGCCCCGTGGACACTGAAAAGCAGATAGATATGATAAGACTGTGAAAGCAGAATGCAGTCGGATGCACAAAAAAGGTAACGCGAGAAAGAAACTTATTCTTATCCACAGAGAAAATACTGAGACTATACATTGTGATAGGCAACTATGTTCAAAAACTGCTACTAGACCATAGGGTGTTTCAGATCTTGGCCGAAATATTAACAAGCAACTCTTCTTTTTTCTTCCGATAACGATGACGATTTATTTGGAAAGGATAACAAGAATTTAAGAGACCTGCATTTTAAAGAAGTTAGATTGCGACAACACTTTACATAAGTAGATCTATGCATTAAACAAGTTCGAATCTTAATCGTTTGATGGGATTTGAAAGATGACAAAGTGACATTATTATTGACAACGGAATTCAACGTCATTAAATCAGTATTTCTTTAAATATACTCATAAAAAATGTATGTGACAGATAGTGTACACGAAAAACTCTTTCCTGGTTATTCCGAAAAGTTATCGAGAATGCCCAGAAATGTTTCCCTCAAAGAATTTGAATACAGCAGTAAGAACCCGTCCTCAAGAGGGATGATGAAATTCTGTGTCTTCTGCATAAAGTAAAGGTGAGCTTTGTACGCAATCATGCACTACTGAATCTAAAAGTAGGGATAGATATAATCGGAAAATCCAATAATAACATTATGTTGAACTGATTTGAATGATAATTGGGGTGGTAATACAAACAGGAAACATTAAGTCTCATGGTATGATGCGGTATGACAACCAAGTAATAGTACGAACGTGTTATGCCTTTAGTTTTGATAACGCCCACACATCTCAATCTTTGAACTCGATATGAAATCTACGACAAATATATGACGCCAGCATCAATAAGTGCAAATATTTCATGAAAAGGGGTAGAATCCTGCATAGGAAAATTTCTATACAAGCCAATAACGATGAAAGGGATGAGATAAATAAAAAGCAGTACATAATAGCTTTGCAACATATCATTTCCATTCTAAAATTTTAGTAACTATCAAGAGTAGTTACCTATCTTCATCCAAAATGAATTTAAACTGGCATCGATAGACGCTAGTTAAAAAGCAACCAAGGAATGCTAAACATTGGTATCTACTCTTCAATCTGATAAGCGTCCCCCTTAATTATCAATAGTATCACTACCTTTCTGACCTATCCACTGCTAATTATTCAACACTTGATAGCACTCAAAAGCTAATATATTGCTGTATTAAAAACATCCCACACAACTAAGTTATATTTTTCTTTTATTGATGTGGATGTAGGAAATTTGTTTAGATAGCTTATCAGCATCTATTTGAACTTATTGACTAGCTCATACAGATAAACTCTGTGTGAAAAATTAAAGTGTTTAGCACGTTGTTTTTTATATATGCTTAGCCAGTAGCAGATAAATCTCAGTGAGAAGCAAGGATAAACAATAAGCTTTATTCTCAAATATGCAGCTGAATACCCATGGCCATTCAACATTAAGCAGAACGCATTACAGTATATAGTAATTCAACTTTGAGACCATAATACATTTTAGTAATGAGGTTCGATCGCCACACTGAGGTCTTGATAACATGACATCAGTTTCCATTTGGTGACAGACAAACAGGGAGCATGCCATGCTGTTGTTAAGTGAGAAACAATTATAAGTAAGATATTTGCCAAGACTACATTAAAGGCCTGTATGCTTAGAGAAAAATTAAAGAAATCCCATATTAAGTTTGTTCATTTTGCATACCAGTTATACAGTAGTATTTACTGGATGGTGTTCCAAGCAGAAACTATTGCTTACCTCGATATCATTATGCGCAATGAATTCTGCCTAAAATACCACTTAGTAAATAAAACTATATCAACCACTAAATAAAGAAATATAACATAGTTACACTGCACTATAGTACCCCAGTTGTACTCTTTATTAAAGAAATTAATGATCTTTACGATAGTTTAACTGAATATATCAGTAACAATTAAATAATCTCACATGATCAAGCAACGTTTGTTATTTTTAAAAAAAACATCAGATAGAAGTATATCAAAATACCTACCCGGAATCTCCATAGGATCTACAATGGATGCCTGAGCATATGTATGCGCTTTTCCATGTTCAAAATAAAATTCCATCAGTGCGTCTTTATCCCATTTGAAGTGAGCAAGTAATAATCGCAGATATGTTGGAGCAACTTGAATTATTTGTTCCACTTCTTTAATGATGTCAGACATTAACTGTGACAATTGATTGGGATGTAATATCTAAAAAATTATTATGTGATCAGTTCATCCGAAAGTATTTACACCGCTTTATGGCTCATAACTCGTATTTAAATTTTTCTTAAACACACAAATTTATGCAATTGTTAGTGTACGATTGCTTGCATCGATGAAAGTCTAATCGTTTCATATAAGTCGAACAAATCAGGTATTAAAATGCACATTAAATTAGACAGTAGTATTCATTTATTTATTGGAAAGAAACTGAATCTCAAATTAATGATCCGGAGATATGACCTTATCTCCTGAACCAATGACTAATCTCAATAACCAAGGATAATAATTTAAAATAAAATGGTGGTATTTCGGCTTTTCACAGACGACATTTTTAACCTAATGAAACAATCGTTAGTATTTGTGCACTACAGCAAAGCTAGAAATATGCTTGACTGGAAAATATCATCAAACATTTTGTAGTTTAGTAATTCTTGTCACTGGAAAAAATATTTCAAGATTCCCGTGAATATGTTAGACGCAAATCTGATAAAAAAAGTGAAACACTTCCACACAATGACCTTGATGAGCACTAGCAAATCCCATAGACTGTGTTCATGAATTTAGAAAGAGCGATATCAGTAATTTGATAAATGCAGAATTTATTCTTAGACACCGGTCAAAGTTTTCAAACAAATTTTTGCAATCCAAGTAAGCCCAAGAGGCTAAGAAAAACAGGAAGTGGTTTTATATTCAACAACAAAATATTACGAATAACTTTTGCATTTCTGCCTCCAAAATATCGCAGCACGGCCAAAGTTAAAGAAAAACCTGTTCATCCTCTAAGAACTATGCATTATGTCCTCCACTAAGTAATTTCTGTCTATTAAATTAGCGTGAAAGGAATGTTTTCACAAAATCAGAAAAGTAAAAAACGAATGTCCGAAACCCATCACCAGATTGGTGGATAAATTGAGTTGCAAAATCCTAATTCAGAACAAATGGCATGCTCAAGTTTTAGTAACTAAAAGAAACAGATTCGGTAAGGGCCTATTTTAGTCTTCATCAATGGTCAAAATGTGGAACCTAACGTTGTTCCCCTGCTTTGCAGATTTAACTTTAAGTTAAAGACTCATGGAATTGTCCTATGAACAAAAGCCTGCTTTTATGTGAGTGTGTGGGTATTCTTTCAGCCTTCATGTTTGCTTCCAAAAAGCCCTTCTTTACTGTGATATCTCAATTATTGTGAAACAGCGTGTACGTTTCAAGCCAACCAAGTTCATCGTTCATTGGTGGCAAATACATTTAGTTAAAACTCTCGAAAGAGTTGCTGTTGAGGCGTGCTGTACTTAGGGAAAACGGCAAACAAAATCACGGTGAAGTGTTTCGAATAACTTCCTTACTTCTCAGCTAGAAAAGTGCGTTTACCATACGCACTTTCGGAGACCTTGAAGCATAAACATCCGACGTTGCTAGTGTCACAATGAGTGTTGGGACTGAAGCTAGACTGGTTGACTAGGCCTAATTATATTAAAAACCAACTGGCAAAGGAAACAGCGTTTATTCATCATTTCTCTTTATGTTTCGATGGACTGCCGCCCGGTTGCAGCTGTGTCTTCAACTAAGTGACCTCAACCAAATGTGCTTGACAGAGTGTGGAGCTAAGGGCTGCTACAAAAGCAAGCTTTGAATATGGCCTGAAAGTAGAGTTATTCAAGTGGTTAGTGGCTGTTATTCGAGCGCAGGTCAAAAATGGAGATTGACTTCTGAAGCTCAGTAGCAATAAAAATCTGCCTTTAGTCGGTACTAACTTGAGAAGCAACCATCGTTGCTCTTTCTGAGCTCAAATAGAGTATATTGAAACTATCTACCGATGGTGCGTTCGGATTCAGGACTACCGTTCCTTTTAAAGGACTTGTTAAGTTTATCGTACATTTTAGTTGTCATTAAAATCATAATCCGGAAAAATTCAATGTAAACAAATTGGCTGCACCCACTGTTGAAAGCGAATATCAAGTCCTGTTAGATTTCATGCAAACTGTTAAATCTTCAGAAAACATAGATAAGCATTGGATGTGCGTACAAGACGCTAAGAAAATGACCAGTAAGATATGTAGGGTTTAGAAAAATATCTTGCTAATAAACACAGTAAATTACGCGTTCCTTTTTGATGCTTGTCCGTCTATTCAGAATGATGAACCAGAAGTAAGTTCTTAAGTAAAATAAAACACATAGCTGAGACAACTTACGTCTAGGATGAAGGTGAGACTTTAGTCAGGATGATAACTAGGCTTTTCAAGGTATGGCAGATTGAGAATGCCGCTTCTCTGTAATGAAGCTATTAAAGTTTCCATCTCTGGAAAGGACCTACTCAGTGTATGCAACAGTCACTTAGTTTCTCACTTTGCTACGAATCCTATTCCAAAGACTACCTGCTATCATACTTTGCAGGCTTTGAGGAATGTAAGCAGAAGTTAGGAAAAGGCTGAATTTGTTCTGATCGTGGACGCATTGATTATGTGTTTACCTTGCATCAAATGCTCAAAAATCGTCGTATGCATAGTGGGGTAAAGGATGTAGCAGAGATGAAATCAATTCGCTGAACAGGAACTTGTTACAGAATCGTCTGTTAGAGAGGCGTTTCTTTGCAAATTTTATCAAGATACTGAGGGTTCTGAGAAAAAGCACTCTGAGTGGGGTGAGATCGAACAACTACCTCCTTTTATTGTTCTGAACTAGCAGTGGGGTTAAGAAGGGTTGACCGATTCCAGAGTTCACTTTTATTCAACCTTTCCATCGATGACACTTTTCAGACAGCTCGAGAGTTTGTGATGTAGATTTGGCACAGGAATGTCTTTCGGATAGCATTTCTTGACTGTATGACAAAAAATGGACTGGTTAAAGTGCACTTAATCAGTTGATAATCCGTGTCCATAGGTAGGATTTGTGCTTCGTACCAATACCTCGAGATTAGTAAAGGCCCTGCGCTTGCATTTACCCTAGCTGGTGAGCCGTCAGAAGTGATTGAAGAGTTTGTGTATCTGAACTGTAAAGCGAGTGCTAACGGAAAGACTATGGATGTAATTTCCGAACATGAATCCATAACAAGAAGGGAATACGCCAATCTGGGTGAGCTTAAAATACCGATAGCCACTTGCTCACAATGACCCAACGACCTATGCCCATGAAACGCTTATTGCCTCGAGGTTTCACCACACCAGAAAGGTCTGTGAGATAGTGGTTAGGTAAAAAGTATTAAACATTATAATGTAAATTGCTGAGCTATGGGGTGGGTAGAAGGTGAAGTAGTCTTACTGCTGGCTGGAAGGGATAGGACAGCAGTAAGTTATTTCCTGCAGATGACCAGCAGTGCCACACATGGCATTAAAACTAACACATTCCAGTTTATTCCAAGGAATACATGTGCCAGGAATTCGGGTTCATATTCGGACTTGTAAAACGTCCAAAAAGGCTATGTGTAACCAGCCTCCAGCAGATATCCCTTGGACTATACGGTCACATACCGAACATTCTTTTTCATACACCTCAAGAAAAACGAGCCTTTCACTATATGGAGAGTCGATAAGTGCCAACCGATCTCACAACACTGTCAGTCCTCAAGTCCCCTCAGGTCACAATCCACATTCTTACCTGCTTCAATCATAACATTGAGCCGAAATTCTTATATCACCCTTCAACTTGTTTCACCTCCAGAGGTCTTGAAAACGAATGCAGGTAACGAGGACTGCATCTAAGGACTTCTGAAATCGCACTCTAAACTACACATTGGAGCCTTGGATATCCGAACACTCCGGAAAAGAACAACATCACTCATCCAGAAGTCTGTAGCCATTTCAAGGTTGCTGGGAAAAAAAGCATTGAATACTACAGCCGACTATCAGAGTGTGGTCACTGGTGAGAAAAGGTAGGTAAAGTAAGTTAGTGAGAATACAGCGGATATGTATGAGTCTGTGATTCAATTGCAGGGGGGGGAGGTGATTGGAAAGATGACCGGAACACTTTGATTAGGAATTCAACCGGGTTCCAGCTACTATCATTACCGCCTATACATTCGATTTCTGAATTGAACATCGAGCCTCAGCAGCTACAGAAGTCAAGAAAGGTATAGGTAGCCTGAGACGAGGAAAAGCAACAGGGTAAGGCAGACAAGTACCAGAGTTATCTAAAGACCGTAGTAGAGGATTATTGGTCAAATTAAATCGACTTTTAACTAGTGTGTGGGAGTCAGATATGATCTCTTCAAACAAACAATAATCACTAATTATCATATTCTTCAAGAGAAATCCTCTTGTGATAACCAAACAAGAATCAGCATGAAGAACATAGCCATCAAGACTCTAGCTTCCTTTATTATTGGACGTCTAAATGGAGTTCGGAAACAGCAAACCCAAGAAAACTAGGCAGACTTCAGGCCTGGCTGTGAGTGTGCTGACCAGATATTCACACTCGGTCACGTTCTGGTACACAAACAAATAAGGACTAGCGACACCGGCCATTTTATTGACATAAAACTCCATTCGACTTTGTAATTACGCCAGCTGATTACCACCCAGTCAGAAAAAAGCCACGTCGCCAGAAAAATACGTGATACTAAAATGTCTCAATCTCAAGGAAAATTGGAAATATAATATCATATTGAAAACTGAACTCCTCAAAGGAATGATTGCACAGTTTCACAGACATAAAACTGCACCCTAAGCAGCATTCAGATTGACCTTGAAATACCAATGTGATGGATCGGAAAAATTTACTTTATCTGAAGACTTAATGGCTAGTTCCCGTGAAATCGATGGAGTGGGTATAATAATATTTTCTCGACCGGAAAGCGTACTCCTTGACTGGATTCCAGTCAAAAACAGTCTAGGTGCTGCCCAACTGAATGAATTTGCAAGAGCTTCAAAGGGTTGTGAGACTCGTCGATGTATATTCATAATCTTCGCTTACGTACCCGATGACTGCATTTCGGATCATACAAAAAATGAGTTGTACCAAAAGCTTTCAAATATGCTACATACAGCTGAACGTTCAGATATATTCGCAATCGCAAGCGACTTCCACTCTCAAGTAGAGTAAGTGAGCAAATCAGAAGGGCATCTGAGAGGTATCCTATGCTAACGAACCGAAAACGGTGATCATCTGTTACAGTTTCGTTTGCATGACCACTTGTTTCTAGCCAGGATCCATTTCAATCTCATGAAGACACGTTACCTCCTCGGAAACCTCTAATATCAAACCAACGGTTAACACAAATAGATCACATAGGTGTAAGCCGTCGTTGGAAAGGATCGGTGGGGGATTGACGCTCTTTTGGAGAACCTGCCTGAACTCAGACTACGCGTTAGTACAGACACATGAAACACGGCAGTAAAGCCTTTTTACGCTCGACTGTAAGATGAAAACGGCAAATATGTAGTTAAAAAGATAGGCATTTTTTTTAAACATGGCACCAATTCTCCCTTTAATAAAGTTTAAGGTAATACTAAGTCTGTTATAGAAACGGTGGTAGCGAGTTGATGGCTTACATACGATGATTAACGAAAGCCGGTAAATTTTTATAACCTCGTTCAAACTGATATATGAGAGATTTACTCCAGCTAGTTTTAATTATGAAGAAGACCAAAAGCAGCTTAAACGCAAATTGACTAACAGTCTTCGAAATGATTGCCAGCCGTGGTGAGTAGCAAAAGCAAAAAAGCCGGACAAGACATCAGCATTTGGTATTACTTGACAACCATTTCGGCCTATTAGGGAAAGAGGCAAGTAGAAGCCAATTGGTAGCGAAGTCACCTCTCTTTGGATCAACAAACATCCTTCTGCAACTCTGAGTACTTCAAGTATCCTCAAAATTGAGGGGAGTGCACCAAATTTGAAATGATGCAAAGTGACTGATAGACTGACGAAATCAACGCAGAACCTCGCACACAAGTCCATTGGCTCAAGTTGCTACACTTTACAGCTGCATACAGAAAACAGGTGGATAGAAAAACAAAGATATCAAAATAGAAAAAGTTGTGCAGCAGAATAAACAATCTGAAAATAACGGTTAGTGCAAACATTCAAACTTTAGAAGATATCGAAGAGTGAATATATCTGCGCCAATGTGACCGATTTCCAGCCATCACCAAGGGTCTTCAACAACTGATTTCTTCCACTTCGCGGACCTCAACCAGGCAGTCCACATCTCCCAACATGGCTCATATCAGCAGTAAGAGATTAAATGGACTAGAACTACATGTTGGTTTGACTACCGTGAACTCTCTTCCAACCTGATCCGGCTTCTGGTGTGGCACCTCCAGGTAGGCAGTGACGCGACATCTGTAAGACATGTCCAAGCCAGTCCAGTCGACCAAGGTTCACTACCTCGTCAATCAACCTGCTTATCTCGTTTAGTAGCCTTCGCTTGACGCTAACACTGCTCACACGTTGATTCCACCAGATGCAAGCAATGTTACGAAGACATCTGTGATCAAAATCCAGTAATCGCCTCAAATCTCCTATTTTCAACGTCCATGAGTCACAGCCGTTTAACAGGAGAGGACGGATAGCAGAACAGTATACTCGTCCTTTGACTGATAGTCGCATATCTCGCCAGTGTGTGCCACAAATGAAAAAGTTGGTAAACGCCAAAAGAGGCCTTCCGTATGTCAGCAACCAGTCCACTCAGGTTTCTGCAACACTCCAGGTAAGTGAAGAGGTAGACATTCCACCACTTAAACCGTGATCCTAAAATTAGAAGCTGATGTGGACCAATCAATAGGAATCACCTTAACTTTTGACAGGTGCGAAACGAATTCCAAACACACTCAGATTTCTGCCCTAAGGTTTCAAAAAAAAACTGCACTGCATCAGCGTCTTCACTAAGCAGGACAACCGAGTCTGCACATTTCAAGTAAACCAGATGGCCTCAAGGGAGTAAATCAATAAGTCTGAAGTCAGATATACATACGTTTATGCCTATTAGCACATCTCCAAAGAAGTAATATCGGAAAGACGTCAATGGGCATATGTCGTGGACACCGCCATTCGTCGTCGAAAATAGCAAGAAGTAACGGTTTACAACCAAAAAGTTTCAAAAACGAGGTACGAAGTTACTGACTAGAATATTCGACATATTCGGTAGGGTATGGGAGTCAGAGTTGCTTAAGTCAGAATAAATTACACCCGTTATACAATCTTCAAAAAAACGGCGCAGATGTTTTCGTGCAGCAAACACAGCGGAAAGAAAATAACTGACATCACACCCACGATTCCACGGTTCACAGTGAAATAATGGACAATATTTGTAGCTCAAGTGGATGGTTTTGATTGTATTGTGTTCTCGGAGCTGGGTTATTTAACCGTTTAATCGACTAAACAACCACGCTCAGAGAACACAATACAACCAAGGGTTCATAGTTATCCAACATTTAACTTGAGAACAGCAAACTTCGACAGGTTTCGGGACACAGACACATTAACCGACGTCTGAAACCTACAATATTTTCGACCTGATGGCGGTATTCGACTCTGTCGATCGAAAAGTATTGTGACAGTGTCTCACTGTGAAGGCATTACCGAACAAGTACGTATCGTTAATCTAAGCTTTCCGTTCGTACTCATGCAACTGTATGATTGCTCATAGGGACTATCATATGAAATGACGACAACCAGTGGTGTCCACCAAGGACACCTGTTGTCACTATTTCTAACTTCGTTATAGACGTTTTAATGGATATGACCTAAGGTACCCCCAACTTTGCAGGGATTGACTTACCAGCGGAGGACATCTGGTCGACTCAGAGTGTGTGAAGGACATTGTCCTGCTGGGTGAGAACACTGAAAAAATGCAGGGTCTTCAGAAGTCCCTGAATAGAAGTCTGAGTATGTTTGGCATACGTTTCGCGTCTGTCAAATGCAAGATGATACCTATAGATTGGTCCACGTCAGCTTCTAATTTTAGGACAGGGAGAGAAGTGTCGGAGTACGTCGACCACTTGATTGGGAAGTCGCATCAGTTCAAATGTGTTGATTAAGTCTCAATTCAGATACAAATGCCTTTTTGGTCCTTGCCAACTTACGCCGCTTTTGTGCAGACGACACATCCAACTACCTACTACAGAACGAGTACGTTGCTCTACAGTCCATTCTGTCCTATCATACAACCGTGAAACATGGCTGTTCAAAGTGAATGTTAACAGACTACTTGTTTTTAAACACAGGTATCTTCGCAGTGTTGCTCACGTGCGACGGGTACTGGGCAAAAGAGGGTAAGTCGCTCGACTAGGTTGTGAACCTTCACCAGCTGAGCTGACCTGAACATATGTTCCACGTGTCAATCAACTACCTGGCTCGATTTACAATCTTAACCGAAGCGGAATCGGGTTGGGAAAGGGCTCAGAGTGGCCAGACGAAGGTGTAGCATCAGTTTATGAAACCTCTAACTGTTGACCTGAGCCATGTAGAGAGGTGTAGACTGCCCTTCTGGGTTCATCGAGATAACAGGAATCAATGGTTGAAAACCCTTGGTTGGATGGTTAAGAATCGGTCACAATGGTGCAGATGTATTCACTCTTTGACATTCTAAAAAGTTTGAACATTTTCCCTAACCTTGGTTTTCAAATAAGTTCTCCCACCACAAAGTTTGTCTACTTTGATATCACTTTTGTCCTAAGCATTTGCTCTTTGCATGATTCTGAAGTGCAGCAACTGCTACCGACGCGCTTATTTGTGAGGTTCTTATTTGATCTATCAGTTTGTTTGTACCGGTTTGAGATTAGCTGTTAAGTGATTTATACTACGATTCGGTGCAGTCAGCTGTGTGTCAGATCTGCAAAATCTGACCACCAATCAACTTGCACACAATTGGAAGAGTCGAGGGGAAATGCAATATACGCGTTTATGGAGGATATAGGGGCATATCTGAGCATGACGTAGGTAGTTAGTGATTCTCTGAAGTTACCAGTATGTTTTGAATGTGCTTTCAGCAGTTTTTATACTGTCTGGAGTCTGCTCTCTTAGTGGTTTGAAGAAGGGGGGGAGTGTTCAGTGCAAGACGTGGTCCTGAGAAGAGATGATGGTTGGATGAAGTGTGTTGATACTTGTTGTTACCTCAGGACTCTCTGGTTGCAGTCCTAGAGATCACGCGACTTAGTGACGTGAAACGTCATCAGATACAATTCAAAATCAAAGCTTGTGAAAAATAGGAAAAACACAATGAAAGCCTCTTTGAATAAAAAGAACCGACAGTTTGAACTCTTTTTTGTATGGCATGATGTTTGGTAATTTTAATCCGAGTCAGCGAGGGCAATTTCAAATCGACAGAGATAATTGACCTTATACAGTTGCTGCTAACCTATTGCACCAACGGTTGGGAACAAATAAAGCTGTCTATAAATATGAAGATAACAGCTGTGTTAAATGTGAATGTAGTCGGTAATTTCTTTATACTAGTTTTACTCTCAAGTTGTCAACTAACCCAATGAAGTCGATATGCAAAGAACGCTAAAAGAATGCAAAGAAAAAGGCATAATACGCCCGTAAGCAATGGATTTATCTGTTAAGAAATTATTATTGCTACTTTCTGATGTTGTTTAGTAACATAACAAAAAGCCCATTTAGTAAAGAAACTAAACGATATACACGACGATCATCTCTACCTTATTGATAAAGCTGCTTCTTGAAACCTAATTTCGGATTCCTAGCGGACTTCAGTATTTTGGCAGAAATTTTTGAATATGATTTGACTAGTAAATGACCTATTACAGATACACTGTCACAATCTTCAAAGAGTTAGGTAATGCATAAGTAGTTTTGACTAATATCTATACTACTGATATAATTATTTTGCTAACTGCAGCTTTGATCTTTCGTATTTTATTTCTTGATGTTATGTCCCATCAAATTAGTTCGTATTCATCAATCACGTTTAGTGCTGTGATTATACAAAACCAGGCAGTTGTTTATCTGTAAAATTTAGTTTTATACATTATATTATCCATGAAGGCGCTACATGCTGTCGAATTGTCTTTAACTTCACGAGACAAAACTTAATTACATTTTTACTATCGCTACCCAAAGCTACTACTTCTGACTAGCAAAATATAAAACGTTGCACGTTTTTGGAACCATAAGTATTGGAAGACAAAAGTCACCAGGAAATTGCTTTTGTGTTTTGGGTTTAAAGACAGAACACTTCTTGAATTTACCTCATATTCCAGTGATTCCTCTTCACGTGATTCAGTACTGGTGTATGGAACATCTAGTAAATTTACTAGCTCGTCGTTTTCACCCGAATGTATCGAATCATCCAAGGATATATCAGAATCATTCAGTTCTTCATCCATTTGCTAAACGATTCAAGAACATGAAAGATCGAAATAATAATATGTGAACATTACAACAATAATTAAAAACTAATGCATATAACATATGGGATTCAACCCATATGGTAGTATGTGCGATCATGAAAAGTACACTAATTTCTGCTGCAACTCAGTCTGTATAACGGTATGAACTGTCGTTACTGCACTTTCTTTCACCTTTAGTGACCCACTGGGAAAGTGAGACTGATTGGTAGAAAAAAAGATCTGTAAAGAAAATAGTACATAAATGATTTGAGACTAATGGAGATCTCCTTATGGACTGTCAGTCCGTGATGAATACTACCATAAAAAAATCCACATACACCTCAAACTAACCTAGCCTGGCTAACTAGTTCACTAATTACTGGCCGGTCCTAAGCCCGGGTAAAGGGGGAAGGTTGGACATAGGGCTAGCAACCCTACCCCGTAAAACAAATCCAACCGCTAAAGAAACTTCAAAGCACAATCAAAATATTAAAAATAAAAACAAACTTATTCCTCGCTGGAATCCGAGAGACAAAATGATGCCAGTTGATGAAAGCTTTCGGGAAGCCAATTGGCCGATGTGTCTTCTCTCGATGAAAGCAAAAGAAAGCATGGGGACATGGAATGTCCGCACCATGTTTGAAACCAGCAAGGCAGCCCAGGTTGCAAACGAGATTAGAAGTTATCGCATGGAAGTGCTAGGAATTTGCTAAAGCAGATGGAATGGGAGTGGACTCTCCAAACTGTCAACTGGAGAGTCAATAATCTACTCAGATATTGTCACCCAGACGAGCGGTCTAAGGCGCTAGATGAAAATCACGAACACACTCAGTTATGGAGTGGCTATCATGATGGCCCCGACAGTATCGAAGGCTCGCATGCAGGATCATGACAGCAAGGTTCAACTCAAAAGGAAGGAAAGTCACAATCATTCAATGCTACACTACGCAACCACAAATAATGCAAGTGAAGAGAAGAAGGAGGAATTCTACAGACTACTGCAATCAACACTGGGCATCAAAATTTTAATGGGCGACATGAATGACAAACTGGGAGCAGATAACACAGGAAGAGAACTAACCATGGATCGAGAAGTGCTAGGTGAAATGAACGAAAAGGGAAAATTGTCTGCAGAGTTCTGTGCATTCAACGATTTGGTGATTGCAGTGAGGCACTGTGTTCAAGCGCAAGGACATCCACAAAGCGACATGGATTTCACCAGACACCAAGACACACTAAAAATCAGATCGACTTTATCTCAATCTCAAGAAAGTGGAGACGCAGCCCACTTGACACAAGGTCAAGAAAAGGAGCAGATTTAGGCTCAGACCACTATCTAGTTCCAGAAACCTTCCAAATCAAGTTAAAAGCCTTCAAGGAAGCTGGTGATAAACCACAGTTCAAGTTCAACACCCAGAAACTGAAAGACGAAACTACAAGGGACATCTTCACATCAGCCATTAAGAAAAAATGGGAGATATCAAGCAGCATCCCTGAAGAAACCTGTGTGGAAGAACACTGGAAGCCTTTGAAAACTATATGGAAAGAAACCTGCATAACCGTATTAGGAAGGAAGAGGAAACAAGACAAGAAATGGATCTCGACGGACACATGGAAGCTGATGGAGAAAGGAGAGGAGGATGGTGAAGCAGAAGATAAACCAGTGTAAGGATGCACAACGACAAGAGGAACTGAGCACAATGTATAAAACACTGGACAAAGAAGTGAAGAAGAATGCACGGAAAGACAAAGACACTTCTACGAAACATTGCTAAGTGAAGCAGAACAGGCTGCAGGTAGGAGAGACCTAACCACATTCTATCAAATAAGCAGGTTACTATCTGGGAAGAGATCAACGCAGATGAAACCAATAAAAGATGATGAAGGAAATATAATTACCAAAGAAGAGAAACAAAGGAAACGGTGGGCCGACCACTTCAAAAAGCTCTTGAATCGACCACCACCTGCAGCCCAGCCACACAACTACCAGTGAACCCATGCCCCCCGACAAAAGCAGTATTGAAGTCCTGAATGTCATAAAGTTGCTGAAGTCTAGGAAAGCAGCAGGACCAGATGAAATTCCTTCAGAAGCACTGAAAACAGACGCAGAGTCATCAGCGGACATGCTCACACCACTATTGCAGAAGGTTTGGAAGGCAGGGCAGGTACCTGGTGATTGGAAGAAGGGATACCTCACCAGCGGACTCACAAAGAAGGGCGACCTAAGTCTTTGCAAGAACTGGTGTGTAATCATACTCCTGTCCCTGTCCAACCCAAGCAAAATATTAAGCCGCATCATCCTGGAGAGACTAAGGTATGCTCTGGATTCAAAATTATGACCGGAACAGGCTGGAGTCAAGAAGTACAAATCATGTGCGGACCAAATTACAACGCTTCGAATCATCATAGAATAGAGTATAGAATGGCAGTCAACCCTCTACCTCAACTTCATCGACTTTGAAAAGGCCTTTGACAGCGTCGACCGAGAAGTAATTTGGCAACTGCTCCAACACTACGGAATATCACAAACCTTCATCAACCTCATTCAATAACTATATGAAGATGCCACATGCCAAGTAATTCACAATGGGAAGCTCAGTGATGCACTTGAAGAGAAGACAGGAGTGAAACAAGGTTGCCAACTATCATTCATGATCTTCCTGATTGT
Source organism: Heterobilharzia americana (assembly GCA_944470555.2). Classification (NCBI taxonomy): domain Eukaryota; kingdom Metazoa; phylum Platyhelminthes; class Trematoda; order Strigeidida; family Schistosomatidae; genus Heterobilharzia; species Heterobilharzia americana. The sequence goes on from OX104134.1 coordinate 87,529,637, forward strand.
AGTGGATTGGACTGGATCATGCAACAAAACAGTGAGAAGCGAGAAGAGGGGGATACGCTGAACTGTGGAAAAGAATCTAGAAGATTTGAATTTCGCCTATGACTTGTATCTAATGTCGCACAAACTTGAAGATCGACAGGCGAAAACAAACAAGTTGACAGAATAGGCAGCGGAGACAGGATTCCAAGTGAATATAGAGAAGACGGAGGTGAAGGAGATACCCAACCAACCAACCAACAACAACAAACTCCAGTCACCATCAACGGGAGAAACTTGAAGGAAGTAACCTCCTTCACCTATCTAGGAAACACTGTTTCAACTACAGGTGGCACAGACGAGGATGTCAAAGTCAGAATCGGAAAGACAGCAAAACAGGCTTTCATTAACCTGAAACCAGTGTGGAGATCTTCTGCACTTCACTCAGCATGTGGAACAACATCCGGATTTTCAACACCAACGTCAAGTCAGTGCTTCTGTATGGTTCAGAGACTTGGCGCGTTACGAAAAAGATTTCCAACAAACTACAGACATTCATCAACAACTGCCTACACTGGCTTGTTACTGAAGATCAGACGGCCAGAATAACAAGAATAAGCAACAAGGAAATGTGGCTGGCTGGCAACGAACCAACCAAGAACCTATCGTTGAACGAATATGCAGAAGAGAGTGGAGATGGATTAGGCATACACTGAGAAGGCCGACTGGGGACTTCATGCTTCAGGCCAGGCCCTCAAGTGGAACCCCGATGGGAAGCGACGAGTTGGGCGTCCGAGGGTGACATGGAGATCGTGTGGGGAAGAAATGAGAGCTTCTGGGCTGTAGTGGAGCCAGGTTCAAAAGATTTCAGAGGACGGAGCGCACTGGAGACGTGCTACTAAAGCCCTATGTTCCATAAGGAACCCAAGGGACAAATAATAATAATAATAATAATAATAATAATAATAATAATAATAATAATAATAATAAAGAAGGAGGAATTCTACAGACATCTGCAATCAACACTGGACAAGACCTCAGTTGGCAACATCAAAATTCTAATAAGCGACATGAATGCCAAACTAAATTACTGTAATGTTCATTAGTGACATGCCTCAAGATGGATGTCAACTTATGAGGGGCTTTACCATGGGTTAATCAATAGGAAGCGAAGAGCGTGTCAACTGAAGATTTTGGTAGATAGTAGCGATACGTGGCGAATTGACTGAGGAACATTGAATTCCGACCGAGTAGCTGAACTGTTGACGCGTTCGCCGTGAAACCTGAAGGCACTGAGTTTAGTCTCTGATAGCTTTGCGGGTTCGTACTATTGGGAAGCCTCATACAGCTGCCCAGTGCCTAAAAGTTTCCAATGGTTCTAAAATGAAGTCAATCCATGATGACAGTACGCACATAAGTGGCGCTGAGGAATATTAGAGACAGCGGGTAATGCATTCCAAACGCGAACAGTTACCAATACGCGGGCAGCCAGGTAGTCAGGCAGATAAGATCATATAAAAACCTCACAAATAAGCGCGTCGGTAGCAGTTGCTGCACTTCAGAATCATGCAAAGAGCAAATGCTTAGGACAAAAGTGATATCAAAGTAGACAAACTTTGTGGTGGGAGAACTTATTTGAAAACCAAGGTTAGGGAAAATGTTCAAACTTTTTAGAATGTCAAAGAGTGAATACATCTGCACCATTGTGACCGATTCTTAACCATCCAACCAAGGGTTTTCAACCATTGATTCCTGTTATCTCGATGAACCCAGAAGGGCAGTCTACACCTCTCTACATGGCTCAGGTCAACAGTTAGAGGTTTCATAAACTGATGCTACACCTTCGTCTGGCCACTCTGAGCCCTTTCCCAACCCGATTCCGCTTCGGTTAAGATTGTAAATCGAGCCAGGTAGTTGATTGACACGTGGAACATATGTTCAGGTCAGCTCAGCTGGTGAAGGTTCACAACCTAGTCGAGCGACTTACCCTCTTTTGCCCAGTACCCGTCGCACGTGAGCAACACTGCGAAGATACCTGTGTTTAAAAACAAGTAGTCTGTTAACATTCACTTTGAACAGCCATGTTTCACGGTTGTATGATAGGACAGAATGGACTGTAGAGCAACGTACTCGTTCTGTAGTAGGTAGTTGGATGTGTCGTCTGCACAAAAGCGGCGTAAGTTGGCAAGGACCAAAAAGGCATTTGTATCTGAATTGAGACTTAATCAACACATTTGAACTGATGCGACTTCCCAATCAAGTGGTCGACGTACTCCGACACTTCTCTCCCTGTCCTAAAATTAGAAGCTGACGTGGACCAATCTATAGGTATCATCTTGCATTTGACAGACGCGAAACGTATGCCAAACATACTCAGACTTCTATTCAGGGACTTCTGAAGACCCTGCATTTTTTCAGTGTTCTCACCCAGCAGGACAATGTCCTTCACACACTCTGAGTCGACCAGATGTCCTCCGCTGGTAAGTCAATCCCTGCAAAGTTGGGGGTACCTTAGGTCATATCCATTAAAACGTCTATAACGAAGTTAGAAATAGTGACAACAGGTGTCCTTGGTGGACACCACTGGTTGTCGTCATTTCATATGATAGTCCCTATGAGCAATCATACAGTTGCATGAGTACGAACGGAAAGCTTAGATTAACGATACGTACTTGTTCGGTAATGCCTTCACAGTGAGACACTGTCACAATACTTTTCGATCGACAGAGTCGAATACCGCCATCAGGTCGAAAATATTGTAGGTTTCAGACGTCGGTTAATGTGTCTGTGTCCCGAAACCTGTCGAAGTTTGCTGTTCTCAAGTTAAATGTTGGATAACTATGAACCCTGGAATCTTGGATGCGATGCCAGTCAAGGTGATTTCGTTTTCATAAGTTAGTGTTCGTAATATTAAAAGAATATTGGGTTGTATGTAAATATGCTTAGGAAGTGTGCTGAGAGACTGTTCGTAGTGTTTGAAAGTGGAACTGAAGAATTTCGCCGTCGTGGATAGAATTTCGAATGACACTGTTATGATTAGTCAACGTTGAAGGTGACCACGCAGTAGTTATCGACAGTCTGGGATTATTGAGATGTCGCTGATTACGAAAGCAGTTTCGGAGAACTTTGCCATTATTTTGACTGAATGGAAGCTAATTATGGCTTACTTGATCGTCCCACACTGTTTCCTAATTTCCTGGGATTTTTCACAAGCTTGCATTTTCTAAAGTGACGAAATTTATGGAGTTCACAAGGGGTATGCTTTAGTATATGGCTACACACTCTACGCCAACATTTCAACTTCGTAAACTTACCACTTAATCGCATGTAAGTTCATAGTACCCACTAAGTTTCAGTAAATAGGTTCTATCTTCAGCACCAACGCTGAAGTCTAATATTCAATTTCATGAAACTTGGGTCTTTTTAATTCTCATTTTAGTCTTTAAATTCTTCTACAGGGATTGTGGAGTAGTGGTTACTGGTGTAGGATGTTGACTTTAAACCGGTGGGTCACCGGTTAGGATGCGGCTCCATCTATCACAGTTTGGGCAGTCAAGAAGCATCAAAAGCCCTCACACAAACGTGTGGCTCATTGCTTATTGCACGAGCATTCAACTGGTTGGTGAGTTAATTACAGAGTTTCTACGGGGGTGTGTACGGAGTATTTACTCGCAATACGGGACCGCATAAGTGCTTATTCATTACCTAACGTACTCCCACTTTTAGCAGTAAGTAGTCTAAAATCCAGATAAGTTCTTCAAAATCCTTAAAAACCATTATTATTACTATTATTTGTCCCTTGGGTTCCTAGTGGAACATGGGACTTCAGTAGCACGTCTCCATTGCACTCTGTTCTCTGCAGTCTTCTAAACATGGCTCCACGACTGCCCACAAGCTTTCATTTCTTCTTCACATGATCTCCCCCATGTCACCCTCAGCTGGGACGCCCAACTCGTCGTTTCCCATTCGGATTCCACTCGAGGGCTTGGCGTGTGGTTTCCCCAAACCGTCTTCTCAGTGTATGTTCAATCCAATCCACCCCCACTTTCTTCCGGATATTTGTTGGGCGATGAGTTCTGTCTTCGTTACCCGGTCAGAGTTACTTGTTGCTCATTCTTGTTGTTCTGGCCATCTGATTTTCAGTAATGAGCGTAGGCAGTTGTTGATGAATGTCTGTAGTTTGTTGGAAATGCTTTTCGTAAATTGCCAAGTCTCTCAACCATATAGAACCACTGACGACGGAATCGGTGTTGAAAATCTGGATCTTGTTCTTTATTCTAAGTGCAGTAGATCTCCATACTGATTTTAGAGTAATGAAGGCCTGTCTGGCTTTTGCGATCCTGGTTTTGACGTCCTTATCTGTGCAGCCGACTGATGCTGCCTAGACAGGTAGATGCAAGAGACTTCTTCCTTTAGGCTTCTCCCGTTGAAGGTGATTGGTGCTTTTTGTTGTTGGTTGGTTGGTTGGGTATCTCCTTCACCTCCGTCTTCTCTATGTTCCCCTGAAGTCATATCTTCACTACCTCTTTTGTCAACTTGTTGGTTTTTGCCTGTAGAACTTCGAGTTTGTGCGACATTGAACACAAATCATCGACGAAATCCAAATCTTCTAAGCTCTTTTTATCGATCCAACCAGCATATGTCCACCTTCTTGCTCATCACGGTCTGCTGCAGGATCCAGCCGAGTCAACCACAATCAGAAAGATCATCGGTGATAGTAGGTGGTAACCCTGTCTTTCTTTACTTGTCTTCACTTCAAAAGTGTGACTGAGCTTCCCATTATGAATCACATGGCATGTGGCGTCTTCGTATAGTTGTTAAATGAGGTCGATAAAGATTTGTGGCACTAAAACCGTAGTGTTGAAGCAGCAGCCAAACTACTTCTCGGTCGACGCTGTCAAAGGCCTTTTCAAAGTCGATGAAGTTGAGGTAGAGGGTTGACTGCCATTCTATACTCTATTCTATGATGATTCGAAGCGTTGTAATTTGGTCCGCACATGATTTGTACTTCTTGACTCCAGCCTGTTCCGGTCATAATTTTGAATCCAGAGCATACCTTAGTCTCTCCAGGATGATGCGGCTTAATATTTTGCTTGGGTTGGACAGGGACAGGAGTATGATTACACACCAGTTCTTGCAAAGACTTAGGTCGCCCTTCTTTGTGAGTCCGCTGGTGAGGTATCCCTTCTTCCAATCACCAGGTACCTGCCCTGCCTTCCAAACCTTCTGCAATAGTGGTGTGAGCATGTCCGCTGATGACTCTGCGTCTGTTTTCAGTGCTTCTGAAGGAATTTCATCTGGTCCTGCTGCTTTCCTAGACTTCAGCAACTTTATGACATTCAGGACTTCAATACTGCTTTTGTCGGGGGCATGGGTTCACTGGTAGTGGTGGTAACTAAGTTTCCTACACTATCTTCCATTGGTTTCACATGTGTCGATCTCTCCCCAGATAATGAGTGACCTAGTTATTTGATATGACGTTGTCAGGTCTCTATCTCTCCTACCTGCAGTCTGTTCTGCTTCATTTGAAAGTGTGTCGTAGAAGTGTCTTTTGTCTTTGTGCACACTCTTCTTCACTCCTCTGTCCAGTATTGTGTTCAGTTCCTCTTTTCCTTCTTCATCCTTGCACAGGTTTATCTTATGCTTCACAATCTTCCTCTCCCTTCTCTACCAGCTTTCATATGTCCGTCGAGATCCATTCCTTGTCTCGTCTGGTCTTGTCTCTTCTTCCTTCCTAACACCGTTATGCAGGTCCCCTTCATCGTCTCTTTCAAAGACTTCCAGTGTTCTTCCACATAGGTTTCCTCGGGGATGTTGCCTAATGTCTCCCATTTTTTCCTAATGACTTGCTGACGTGAAGATGTCCTTTTTAGTTTCGTTATTCAGTTCAGTTTCTGTTCTGGGTGCCGAACGTGATCTGTGGTCTATCACCAGCTTCGTTTATGAAGGCTTTCAACTTGGTTTTGAAGGTAGGTTCCTTGCACTAGATAGTGAGTGGTGTGAACCACTTACATCTGCTCATCTCTCTTCTTGATTTGATCTCGTGTGCAGTAGGCTGCGTCTCCACTTTCTTCACATTGAGATGAAGTCGATCTGATTTTTAGTGTCCTGGCGTCTGCCGAAATCCATGTCGCTACCTCCTGAATATCCTTGTGCTTGTACACACTACCTCCAATCACCAAATCGCTGAATGAGCAAAAATCTGCAGACAGTTCTACGTTCTCATTCATCTCACCGAGTGCTTCTCAACCCATAATGACTTTTCTTCCTCAGTTGTCCCCTCCCAGTTTGCCATTCATGTCACCCCACCCATTAGAATTTTGATGTCACCAAATGGAGTCTTGTCCATTACTGATTGCAGTTGTCTGTAGAATTACCCCTTCTTCTCTTCATCTGCATTATTTGTAGGCCTGTAGCGTTGCATTGTATGATTGTGATTAAGTTGAGTCTTGCTGCCGTGATCCTGCAGGAGCAGATTGGTTCCTACTGCATGAGAGCCTTCAACGATCTTGGAAACATCATGATAGCCACTTTATAACTGAGTGTGCTAGTGGTTGTCATCTGGGTGACAATATCGGAGTAGATTAGTGACTCTCAAGTTTACAGTTTGGTGAGTCCACTTCCATTCCATCTGCTCTCGCAGATTCCTAGCACTTCAATGTGATACCTTCTCATCTATTTCGCAATCTGGGCAGCCTTGCCAGCCAGCCAGCTTCAAACATTGTTCGAACATTCCATGTCCCCATTCTTACTTTCGCTTTCATCGAGAGAGAGAAGACACATAGGCCATCTGGCTCCCCGAAGGCTTTCACCAACCAGCGTCATTTCGTCTCCCCGATTCTAGCGAGGAATCAGTTTGCTTTTTATACTTTCTTTGTGCTTTGGAATTTCTTTAGCGATTAGATTGGTTTTACGGGGTAAGGCTACTAGCCCTTTGCTCTATCTTCCCTCTTTATTTGGGCTTAGGACTGGCTAGTAACTAGTGAACTCGTTAACTAGGCGAGGTTTTAAAAACCATATTCAAGATTATTTCATTTTTAGGTTGAGAAAACCTTGTTTTTCTATCACGGTATTCTAGGTCATTACAAAGTCGCTCTAGGACAGCAAAATCTTATAGTTCCAATTACTGCACTAGAAAATCACTTTTTCGACAAAGACGTGTTCTTGTCTTGTTGTGGGGTCAGTTGAGAAAACTCATCGGAGGGCACGACAAAGATGAATAGAGTTGGTGACAGTAAGGTGGGTCTCACGTGTTGCTAGGAGTGAGTGGACGGCTTATGGTTCCCTAAGCCATGAGAGTTAATATACGTGATAGAAAAGCCAGATTATTTTGGTGTGAGAACAAGGTCAGAGAACCATCTGCGTGATAGCAGACATATGCTCTCCCTGAGGGTGTTCAGAGTTGGATTCGTACTTAGAGAAACTTGTTAGGAACAATGGTAAGTTGTAGGCAAAAGGAATTTCTTAGGGATATTTGAAAAAGCGATAGCCCTCTGAGTACAAAAGCCCTCTATTCAAAAGTTTGGTTGCTTGAGAGGAACCTTACTGCCACCACCCCTATCCACTGAGTACAACTCCGACCTCCGATCTCCACAAGAGCGCTAAGTGTTTGCATGATGATGGAAATTTTTAGCCTTACTAATATTTTACAACCTTGCCTTGTATGACAAGACCTGAATGACCGATTTTATTAGTAAATGCAGCTTCTTGAGACCTCACTACACAATCTTGGCCATCGTACCCAGGTGAAACGCAAGAGACTCCTTTAAATTTGATAGTGAAGTGGAGGAAAACTAAAGTCTGATAACTGCACCTAGCTAGTATTAAAGTTTCAAATGATTTCGAGAAAACTGGATGGGTTTGTAAGACAATAAAACTTACAACACCACACCATAAATTCACCGTACACCAGAGACAAGACAATTCAAACCTGTTTAAATGAATGCATAAGCTGAGGATTTTTTTAATTTGCAACAAAATGAAAAGATTGAAACAAAAGTCGCTTTAACACATTATATCATATTAACCCTGAGCAGAAAACTCTAGCTTTCAGTGTATATTACTAATCAGAGGGTATCTGAAGAAGAGTGAAGAGGCTAAATATAACTAGCATAGGAAACACTCCTCTTAATAAGAAAAAACCTTGCCTACCTTTGAGTTATTACTAAGTTAAGTTAGCCGGGGTAACTGTAACCCACATCTTTGAAAGACAGAAGTTTATACAAAAATAATTCAATTGTCAGTCAATAAAACGAAAAGTGGTGGGGACTCTTTAGTTACGAACGTGAGCAAAAAGCGAACTTTCATAGGTCACGGACAATAATATTGCCATCAGAATTATTTGAACCTGTTGCGGAAATGAATGATTTCCAAACTTTCACTTATTGCTCCTGAGGTTTACTTTTCCTCGGTAAGTCATAATTTTTATGTATGAGAAATCATCTTTTGCAATAGCTCTAAGAAAGAGAGTAAAATACTTTTGTATGCAGCTGTCTAAAGACCATGATAACAGCAGCTAGGTGTTGCATGCAATTACTTCCTTTCTAAAATTTGGGCCTGAACACAGCTCATGTTAGTTTTGACTTCCGGAACACTTGCACAAACGAACTAACTTGACTGAGCAGCCAGTTTTTCTAAAACTTCAGATGGACGAATATGTGAGTTTTTTGAGAGGCTTCTGACAGCATAGATTCGGTAGCCGACGTAGTCTGACAGAAAGAACTCTTAAGGCGCTCATACTTTACTAAATCACTTTTGGGGTAAGTCAGTTCATTCCAGTCTCAACCGCAGAGTCCCATCAGGCGATGGTCGATTCTACAAGTAAATATTTGTGCCGGAGAGATATCACTGGTCTACACAGAAGTGTAAACATTTTGAACATATGCACAATATTCGTGCATGCAGCGGTCTCATGCATGAAGGCTTTGAGAATCGACAGATATCGGCGTCAGTTTTGTCTTAGAAAATAATTATGGACAGCCCTAACGATAACTCAGTTCAAAGTTGAGTCAACAATCAAAAACTTTGGGGCTATTGTTTACTTTTCTCGCTTCTTGTATAAATATCACTCAGTGCTTGTCAAAGTATAGCCAACTGGACTCCATCGCGTCAATTTAAGCTCTTTGGACTGGTCCATGTTGCGAGGTCCTGGCAGTAAATTTTTCTTTCTATTCTGAAACTACTTCGTGAAGCTTTGCTTCCGTCAAAATCAATGTTTTGTACCGTTTCAGACAAATGATGCGTGGTTGCTGGTCTGTTTTCTAATCTGTGTATGTCTTCTGAGGTTCCTGAAACTCACTTTTTGTCATTCTCAACGTTGGTTGGTCCTCACGCTCACTTGCCTGGATATCTTCCCTGCATAATTTGAGCGCTATTTGAAAAACAAAGTTTTGTTAGTCTTCCATTGCTATGACATCTTTGGCCTTCATCATGGCAGAATAAACATCCTACAGAAATGAACCACGGATTCAATTTCCTTAGAGAATGTGGCGTTTTGCAACATGTCATCGGTCTCTGAAAGAGCCATCCAATTCATCGATTTCAACGATAAAAATTATCATCTACCCGTCCCAACTGAAATATCGGAGTAACCTTGCATTTCGTCATTGCATTGTCCTTTGGTAAATGCATGAATAAATTGACAACTTGTGGGGATACTGTAATGTAATGCCTTTTGTTTATCTGGATAAATCTCTTCTAAACATGAAAGGCTGTCATTTCACTTCCATCCAATGGACTTGAATATCTGAGTCATTAATAAGACGTCCGTAATGTTTTACGCATCCTTAGTAGGAACACTAGTGTATGAAAAACAGATCAAAACACACTCAACATTATAGTCGTCGTGGCTCAACGGAATTCCGTGCGTATTTTATTCCTTTTCATGTGATTTAAAACGTCAGAAAAGTATCTGGTCACGATGTAAGTCGGTGAATCAATTATAGTGAAACCTATTCACCACAGGACATCTGACTTGTGTATTTTTACACCCTAAAAATCTTCACCGTTTGCAGCCTTTTGGTGGTGAAGAGAACCGAAGCGAAGTTCCTGGGTACTTTTCGACAGTTGTCAGATTCTACTAGTCCAGGGGCTTAGCGTGCTAAGTGTGGCTCATACCATCGCCACCGCAGGAATATTTCCGTCTGTCCTGCATTCTGATAGCTGTCTCTGTGTGGATTGCCCATCTCTATTCATATTTTGAATGTTCACATTCCGATATAGCAGTGCAGTGGGCTTCTTAGGTCTTTCGCCATTCACTGAACCTTTAATGTTTATGCAACTATACAGTCTCATCTTCACCAGGATCCATGACTACCTTCATGATAAACTTAGGCCGCTTAAGATCAACCTAAAACCAGGTGATATCATAATCATATGGCCGTTTATCTATCCAATCCAATATCCAATATCTTTTTGACGAGCTTGTGTAAACCAGTTAATTTGTTCGCGCTCGCTTCTTGGTCTTGTGGAACGGTTCCAGGTCTTTGGTGGATTCCGATGCAGTAGACCCAGCCACTGGTCTGCTATAGCTCTGACTTACAGAATAGGAAGTTAAGTGTTGGTTTGTTCGCCTTGGACTTGGTGCAGTTGGCTTCTTCAGATATCGAGTTGCCAGGCAGTTGTTCGGACTGGTCTCTGAATAGGGTAGGGAGTAGTGAAGAGAAAACCCAGAGAGGTGAATTTGTGTGAGTAAAAGGGGAAACGAAAGGTGGGCTTATGGAGTAATCTACTTACATTCAAGTAAGGCGAGGAAGGGTGCAAAGATATGAAGAACTCAGGTGAGTGAGGCTAACTCATGGGGAGTGCGAGGGATGAGAAGGGCTTAAATAGCTACGATGAAAGAAAACTTGTTACAGGGTTAAAACAGTTGTGGTGGTTTGGCATCAGTTGACGTCTTCTGTTTGGTTAGTATTGGAGCTTTATGTGGGTAGACCATGGGTCTCTACGTGATTGTCTAGCCTCTTCTTGAAGCTTTCAATAGTTGGGGTGGAGACCACCTCTGCTGGTAGTGCATTCCAATACCCACAGACTAGGAGGGAGAAGAACTGTGAACGCACATGAGTTTTTCACCTTTGGTGGGCAATCTCTTAGGGTTTGCTCAAGGATCTCCTTAGTGCCCACTCAGTAGTAATCCTTCGTTCAGGTGACTCGGGTTGTTCAGTATTTTGTAACCTATTATCAAGTCACCGCTTGACCTTCTGTAGCTCAGACGGCATAGGCCTAGGTCTTTCAGCCTATCCCCATGTGGTTATCGCTGCACCCCAACAACTCCTTTTGTGGCTCGCCCCTGGACTTTCTCCGGTAGTTTTGTGCCTCTCTCCAGATGTGGCGGTGCAAAGACGTTGTGGACCCCTGAGTGCTGTCGTATTTAAATCTTGTAGAGCTCCAGAAAGGGCTCTGGTATGGGGCACCTAATTGTCTTCGCACAAAGTGTAGTACACCATATGCTTTTGAAGCATCGCCTGGGTAATTGGAACTTGTGTCCAGATTCTCCGTCACCACTAAACCCGTGTCCTTTTCTGCTGTGGTATGGGATAGACGTGAACCCTAGAGATGGTAGCATACGTGCTGGGGGTCAGGAGTGCGGAAAAGCATGAAGCGGCACTTGTCCAGGTTAAATGCCAGTTCGTTATTAGTTCCCCATTCCTCTAGTGTTTTCAGGGATACTACCCCTAACTGAGGTCCAAAAAGTCGAAAAAACGAAAATGCTCCAGATGTAACCGAGCACATTGTGGATGCATGATAGTGATATTTCGGTTGTGACAATGGGTTTTAAGCTTGTTTGGGCCCAGTAGCTCTATGCTATGCTACCTTGCTTATTATCCGCAGAGTCTAACCTTAATACAGCCTAGGCTACATTGATATCCAGAGCTGAAAGTTATATACTACCGCAATCACTTGCGGTCTGCTGTGATCTTGGTGGTCTATTGAAAGCTTATCGTGTGTACAATTGGCACGCTGGGTGAACTGTTTCATTGAATTTGGTGGCTGCCAGCATAGCTCTCAAGGGCCTTACAAGTCATTGGGGCGTTGTAATGCAAGCTACCCTTGCCTATAATACTGTGTTTGACAGGTATTGTAAGCGGGATAGGTCAGAACTGGCTTGTCCGCGCTGTGCATAATTGATCGATGCGATCACTGACTGGGATGATAATCATGCTTGCTTGTGCAAACAAATGGTGTGAATAGTCCACTAGAGTGAAGGCATCCTTGTAGTCGCACCACATGATGAGACTGTATACCGTCCTGGTTTTAAAAAGTCTAGATGTGTATTCTGTTCTCTCCTGAAAACCAATGTGTAAATATCCGTTCAAATGACAGGTGTGTATCATGCTGTGAATAAACTGGTTGATCCTGCCAGTAGTCATATGCTTGCCTCAGAGATTAAGCCATGCATGTCTAAGTACATACTTAACACGGTGAAACCACGAATGGCTCATTAAATCGGCTATGGTTCCTTAGATTGTAAACGCTACATGGATAACTGCGGTAATTCTAGAGCTAATACATGCCATTATGCCCTGACCCGCAAGAGGACTGGTGGATTTTATCATTTTGATTCCGCTTCGCAAGTTACTGCCCTTCATAACTTGACGTCATCGGCGTATAGGAGAATTAGGGAGCTGATATGTAGCGGCAGGTCATTCAGAAACAGCAGGAACAACAGTGGGACCCAAGATTGCTCCCTGTGAGACACCGGATGAGGATGTTCTCCAGTTTGAGTAGGTCCTATTGACTACTCTGCAGAACCCCCTATTGTCTAAGTAGTCCTGCAGCCGCGTAGCACTTGGCTGCGTATATCCAACCCAGCTATCTTATGCATTGGGACTGTGTGTGAGACAGTGTAAAAGGCTTTGGAGAAACTTATGAAATTGCGTGGACCGGGATCTTGAGATCCCGGCACGCTGTCCAGTGATCGTGGGCCGTCAGGAGGTTGGGGGCACGGGACCTACCCTTCCGGAAGCCATGTTGAGCGTCACTGAGTGCCCGCCTGTGTCCAGATATTTTCTGATAAGGTCGTCCATCACACTTTCCATTACTTCTGATATTACTGGTAGAAGTGCTATGGGTCTATAGCAGTTGGTATTCTACCTGTCTCCTCCTTTGAAGATGGGAAAAGGGGTGGTCCGTTCCCATTCTCGTGGGAGCTTTTGTTCACCCAAGGAGTATTGAAGAGATTGCAGGGCGGGCCACCTGGGGGTATTTGCACACTGTTTCAACACAGATGGCGGGTGTCGTCGCACCCTGGAGATTTTTTCCGCTCCCAGCTTGATAGGTTACCGAGAACAACAGCGCGAGTTATCTGTATTTCGTGTAACTACGCGGCGTCGGTAACGTTGGCGGCTGTTCAGGCAGTCGGTATACGTACTTTCCTGGTGGAATGTTGAGCTGCGTCAAGTGTGGTGATCAACATTTCGGCGGTCCCCTGTCCAGAAAGGTTTTCTCCGTTCGGCACTTTTGTGACGCATGCTCCTTGGCTTGTCGATTTCTCTTTGCCATGAATCGGTATAGGTTCAAGAAAGATTTCTTTGTCCATAAAACAGAACTTCTGAGTTAATTCTTAACAGGGCTTATTAAAAGAGCCTTTCCTTTTTCTAACATTCATTGGCTACCCGCCTCAACCTGCTTTTCCTGAAATGCTTTTTGGATCAAATAAACGAAGGCAAACAGGTTAAAATAGGAACTCTGGAAGATGGGATATTCCTGCAAAACAATTTAACTGTGCTCTAGAAATCGGCCGAACAACAACTAGCTTACACTGAAAACAACGCATGTCGTGTACGTAGTCCGAATGGCACAGAAGTAGAATCGCCACTAAGAGAGAAGAACTTTAGTGTTGTGCTGTCGCAAAAACTAAAATCTTTTGCTATCTGTGAGTGGGTTGCATTTCGCACCAACTTGGAACTTGATACGTTTTGAAGGTTCTATGGAAAATCTGACAGCAGATGTTCCTGCTAGATTTTCAACAGCTTTATGCAGGCTCTCGAGGAGTTTGAGACTTGATTTTTATCTTATGGAATTCGCAAAGAGGGAACCGATAATTCATATGACATCTTAACACCCCTGGACAATTCCTTCTTCAGTCACCGGGCTTCCATCCCAACAGGAGTCTCGGGGGACATACATGGAAGTCAGACGGTGAACATGACGGGTTGGGTGCAGGGTGCTGCTTCTATTTTCAATGAAGTTTTCTAATTCCGAATGCTCTTCTTTCAGGGGTGGTCGAGTCTACCTTGTCAAAGAGGGTAAGTAGCATCTTAACGCCCACTTAGAATGAGAATGCGAGTCCAGTCAACCAATTTCTTTTGCCTATTTAACCGCAATCTGTCGATCTCATCACCAAGCTTTTTCGTAGCGCAATGGATAAAGGAAACTGAGGTCCAACCCTGCTTGACATACAATCTAATTAGAAGAAATCTTCCCTTATTTTGCGAGCTATCTGCAACCACTCTTCTATAAGCCGTTTTGATAGCTTCCTTCATAAGATCGGGAATGACCATGAGTAGGTTGGTGAAGATATTACTTCCATTATAGTAAGACACAGTTTTTGACAAAATTCTCCTCAACCCAGACAAGTAAGCAAGTAAATGCCGTTCAGGTGTGGAAATAGAAGTAATTTCTAGCGATATTAGCTACCGCATGGCCCAGGCATGATAACGGCAAACAGTGTGAAGATCTTAAACGTTAATTTTGTAAAACTGAGCTCACTTGTTGTGGAACATGGATGTTTAGGGGTGCGATATAGCAAATTAATCATCCTTGGTCATGGTAGCATAGTTATACAGAAACCTATGTATGCAAAATCAGCAAATGTGTAAGGTAGGGTAACGTACTAACAGTGGTAGTTGTAGGTACGTTTTATTACTCGAAGGATATATGGTAACCTGAAACTGAACACTGCGTGGCAAGAAGAGGACTACGAGTTGTGGGGGCTTTAAAAAATTTTGAATTCTGAGGGAAGGGAATCATTTGCAACCTTGGCAACGAAAGAGTGACTACGGTTGGGCTTTGAACATGACAATTCTGTCTTTTTCTGTTGGTGGCAGTGGATTCAGCAGACAACTATAAGGCCTCTATCCCTCAGCAGTTTCAACGGATTCTGGTTTTCTGATTATATGCTAAGTTTCGGTCACGTAGTGCACCGTTGAAGTGGTAGGGGCCCTAAAACGCTTGAGACTCGATTCCACTAGTGAATGCCCAAACATCCTTGAGCATAGACGTGGCTTTTCTATTAACTTACGTGCCAATATCTAAACACATTTGGAGGTCCCAGATCGATATCTTATCCCCCTTTGACTTTGTGATTCAGCATATTTTCGATGCTGTCACACTGGCTTTCCCACCTTTGGCTTGTTGGTGTAACACTTCCAATACACCGGTTTATCTTCGTTGCTGTGCTATTACCCTGAAATCCACTCCTAAGAAAATTAAATTATTTCCATGTTCCTATGCTCTCGTCACTTGTTGTCTGTCAGATATTTTCAAATGAAATGCAAAAGGTATCCAATGTCCGAAAGGTGTGACTTGTTCAACTTCGCTTCGGCTTGAGGCTCACTGTTGGAAAAAATCTGACACATCGCTCCGGCTAGAACTAGACAAAAGCCATTTTGGCTTGAGTGTTGATCACTTCAAGTAGTTTTACGAAGACCACTTCTAGAAATGGTACCTTCTTACTTGAGTTTCACGTAGGCGTCAAGATGCATCAATCAGTTCTCCTTTTTTGCATTCCATTTCAAAGCGAATATTACTGTGAGCATTATTAACTACCAAGAACATGTTCGTTGCAGGCTATCGAGAATGACAAAGCATGGAAGGCACATGTATCCACGACTAGTCAAACGACAGATTTTCCTAATTCAGAAGTGTCACACAGAGGAATAGATGGCATTTCAGACATAACTCATTGTCCTTACTAATATTGAGTAGTTTATATGATTATAGTCTCTTCTCTGTGGTAAGGGTAATAAGAGTTTTCACTTACCTAGGGCAGGCGCAGAATCATTTCTGCACGACGTATTTGTGCTGATTCGATTAACAAGGAATCGGTTATCATTCTCCTCCTCCGCCCAAGCAAGCTAGTTTTCATTGCTGTCACTCTACCCACTTCATTGTGTGAACGCGCGAAAGTGCGTACATAAATATGAAGATTTTTCTAAGTTTCTCATCTTACTAGGATCCACTAACCCCGATCTAGCTGTTTTGTGCCCTGTTTTCCAAATTGACCGCGGTCGACCACCTCGACCTACGCATTTAACCTCGTTGTCATTGCAAAGGGCTTTGTAAACCAATTTATTACGTCTGGTGGGATAAATGGGATCTTTCAATTTATGATGCTAGTTTCTGAGTTAGTTTTGGGCTTAAATGCCACTTTATTCACAGGCTTTTTAGAATTCTTCGTGACATTTTTGAGGTGCCCTCTTTACGTGGTAACACAGTGGAGGCTTTGAATCCTCTTCCAGCCCTGACACCAGTATGGGTATTATCAGTAGAACTGTCGATAATCTTGCCCGCGCTACCATTACTAATACTGATGCCGATATTCTCTATTTCTTATGAGTTTATGTACAAATTTAGGTGGGTAACTAACTATAATAATATCTATTCCAGAATGTGCATACACACGTCACTTTTACAGGTATGAATAAGCTACTACATAAATTATGTGTATCTTTATAGCAGGCAATCTCGATCCCCAACTTTTCCGTCACTAGGGGATACAAGTGTTGCATGTTTATGTAGTGAAACATCCCATCAGAATAAATATGGAAAAATCTGCAAGTTTGAAAAGTGAAAATGTCGTCTTCGTATCATCAAAAAACCGGGGTTTGTATCTGGACGTAACATGTGTTATCCAGAGAAGAATGAAGTTTGAAGCTAATGCTTCTATTGTAACACCTTGTACTTTTTGTTTAGGGTGATGATGGAAGCTTCGTGAAGGAATATATGCACAAGTCGTTTATTTACTGTGCTACATTGATGATTCTGGAGTTGTATAATTCATACATGTACGTAAACTTTCACATCAAAGGTTCACAATCATTTTGAATATTGAGACTGAGGGCTTAATGTCTGTCTTAATCGACTCCAGCATCCAGAAGCAATAGATTTGCTTTGACACGTCGAGTTGACCTCCAGAATATCTTGAGATGTGGTGCATTTTTGATGCATCTTGTTTATTGTCATGGACCTTTCCTAATGGGAGGCCGATTCGTCCACTTGACTAGGTCCACTCCAACTGCTATGGCGTGAGATGATTCCAAGTCCAAGTAGTGATTGTTATCATTATTATTCTCACGTGATGCAACTTAGTTTTGTTTCTTGACCTGATGTTGTAAATACTGGCGTCCGCACAATTTTACTGCTGCCTCTCGTTTCCTCGTAGTTAATCATTTAGTCATTTCAGCTTAGGAACTGCACATAGGTAACTAGCGTTTGTTCATAGTTTTGGTGGTAATATTCTCGTTGTCAGCCTTCTCAATGGAAACTGTCTTAGACTTTGTCTGTTTACTAACACACAGCTAATGATTGTAAACTCTGGCATATCATCAATGAAGTACTTTCATGTCCCAAAATCGAGCAAATTTATGCATGAAACTGAGTCACTCAATAGCATTTTCCCATCTCCAGGTCTGCAACTTTAAAATTAAAGTGGGAACCCTGAGTTAGGATAATTAGGTTTGTCCAAAGCCTTTGACGTCACACAAGAACTTCAGGTGCACCTAAACCAATTTTGTTCCAAAAGAGTGATTTTCAACACCACCGGGGCAAAAGTCCAGAAATCTACTTTTGACCAAGGCAAGTGCATATTGCCAGAAGTTTGCTAGAAGACTGGGCTGGCGGACCCAATGCAGTTGCTCATAAAGTGTTGGGAGAATTTCTCCTACAGATAAAACGCTATTCGCCTCTTAACTGTAACAGGCTTTTCAATGATAGAGGCAAGTGTATACATCAGAAATGCTTGTGCTTGTTGTTTTTCTAGTTTGACAGGCAACTAATAGCTGACCATGGAGGAAATTCTAATGTCGCGGATGCATCGCTGTGGCCTACAAGAGTTAAAAAGCTGAAAGATACGACTTCCAACTTCATGTGCGCGAACGAAACAGCTCTCGGAGCGCAGACTGATAAAATATGATGGCTAATGATGAAGAGGTAATAGTATCGTTAGCGCAGAACATTGACATCAGGGGATCTGAGGTTGCACTGGTGCCGAAAAGGTGTGATGGTAGTAGATGCAGTAATCAACGGACATGCAAGAATACAGGCATTATTTATATGTATGTGTACCTTATCTTTATGGGCTTCTGACTTCAACCTGTCAAATTTTGTAATGAGCTGGCCGTCTACCTCACGCTTTAAACTCTAGGATCTGAAGTGCAACTAGTAGTCAATGGGTCCCGTCATCTTACAGTCATATTAAGCAGTCCAGGCTGGCTGTGTGCTAGCAATGGCAGCGAAGATTGCATCGATTATAATAAATCTAGTTTAAGTAGAAATGCGGAACCACTGCCTTACTTTCAGGCCGGTCGAACAGAAATTGGTCCTGACATAATAAGTTTCCCAGATATGGGAGTTCAGCCAGAAGCCTGGATGACAAAGTGCAGCCAGAACAGTCCAAAGTGTTATCACCGAGTCTGCAGCCGTGTGTAGCACGAAACTCAGGAAATATAATAGTCTGGGGTATACTATTCACAGAAATATCAAAAGGTTTTCATCAGAACGAACACTGAGACCACCGTGGGCCATTGCAATATAGAATCTGATAGTTAAAACAGTGGATAGCGGGGACCGGAAGGTCAAAGCAGTATGATGTGACTTCTGTCCAATGTAGACAAGCGCCAACTCCCTTCATGGTGGCATTGCTTTTTCTGAGGCAGATGGTTAAATTATCGAGCTTTCATTGTCGATCCTAACGACACCATCAGCAGAATGTGTTCGTGTAGGTTATTATTCAAAGTACGTTATTATAATTAATACTGACAACGAAACCTAAGCGACTTAATCACGCAAATCGAAGAAAGCAACAACGCTCATTTTTCAGGTCTAAGCGATCGGTCCTTCACTAATGTGGAGTACCAGTAATCGCACTTATCAGTGTATACCATGTAGTCGCAATTTTAAACGGAAAGCAAAATATTCAGGGTCATAGCTGGGCCATCTGCTCACCTGACTGAGTGATTCCTAATTTCGAACTGGACTCGCTTTGATCTGCTGAACGGTTGTTGGTGTTTAACCACTTTATTTTTTATTGTTTGCGAAGCACTAACGTTATT
Organism: Heterobilharzia americana; assembly: GCA_944470555.2. NCBI lineage: Eukaryota > Metazoa > Platyhelminthes > Trematoda > Strigeidida > Schistosomatidae > Heterobilharzia > Heterobilharzia americana. The sequence continues at coordinate 87,548,884 of OX104134.1, forward strand.
TCCTTAAACTCATCACCCATGTGCCTTAAACAACGATTTGTAGCGCACTGTTCTTCATTGTAAGCAACAAAGAGTCCATATTACCAAAGTGACCATATCAACAAGCTGGTTTGTTTCACGTAGCCACCGTTGTATGGAATAAGTTAATTTATTATCAGCGTTACTAAAGTTATCCCTCCGAGCTAAAGGTGTTCATCACCACCTTAAATGCTGCCTTCGCAGGACAGGTTCCAACTATACTTGACATAGTGAACTTCCCTAAGGCGGACTAACACAGGATTGCGTTCCTCACTGGTTTATTTCAGGCAAAAAGACATTGAAGCAAGACAGGCAAATAGCCGTTAAAACCGAGATGGGCTAAGACGGTCAGGTCGCGGGCACTGCACAACACGTGATCATCAAATACTTGTTTCATCAGTTTGGCTGAGACTAAGCATAACCATAAGAATGTTATTTCTCTAATTAACAGCATTTCTTATCGCTCCTTATTTGATTCAGGTGGCAGCTCGACGGCCGAGACCCTACGCATCCGGCTGTTCCCGACTCCTGTTTCGTCGTTCTTGAGCCACGAAAAACTCTACGCTAACTAATTACCCTCAACTATGTTTGGCTGCCTTATTCTTTGTTTTCTGCGAAGCATCAACACCGTTTCTCTTGATTCATCTCTTATGTGCCATGAACAACGGTGTCTAATATATAGCTTGACATTGTACGTACTAATCAGCTCATGCTACCAAAGTGATAAAACCCGCAAACTGGATTGTCTTAGTGTAACTTATGTTGTATAAGATGTACCACACTATGATCTGCTACCAACAAAGACGCTTACACCACACCAGCACATGCCCTTTTTACAGGCATTATCTTCCTGTTGATCCAGAGCTGTCTTTATTCGATCACCATCTAATTCCGGATAACTACAGGGCTAATAATAAGTAGTTATTACATCTATTTATTCTCTGAATTTCATGCCATATCCTCTAAAGTTGTACCAATCCCTTCACTTTTAGACCTCATTGGTAGGGGCTTGTTGTTTAGTGGAAACTTTCTTTTGACTTTTGGATTTTTAGGTGGCAAGAAACTATAGCTCGCAGACATTTGATAAAAATACGAAGTTTGTTTCAGTGCACGTGCGTCACTGTGGTCCGTGATGGCTACCTGTCATTGGATGGGTAAGAGAAAGTTGGAGGCATGAGAGGTCGCGTCAGTTGCCTGCGAATTCGGAAGAGCATTGCGAAAGACAGGAATGTGTAAAGAGAACACAGGCGCCGAGCAGCTAGTGGTTTATTATTGTACCCATGGAGTACCTAATGAAAGTGACTTTGGTTTGCATTTGAGAACCTATACGAGCTCGGGCTCGCTTACGTTAGGTCTTGGAAAGAGAAGAGGGGAGGTAGTTATTGTGATCTCAGATACAGAAGTGTTAAGTATACATTAGGAATTTCGAGGGCTTATAGCGTGGGCAGTTAGTCTTTATGATCTTTTTAAGTTAATTTTTAATCGGCGTTCCTGTTTCGCCATAATCATAAGCTATCATTCGGATTTATTGGGAATAGATCACTGGTTATAAGATATTCGGCGTCACTCTCAAAGACTCGCATATCACCACCAAAGGCCTAAAGACCTCAGATAATGGTGTTTTCCTCATACCTGTCATGTCCTTCTAAAGTTGTTCAGTTATTCTTATGGCATGGTTTTTCTTGACGTCTGTCGCTATTACACTCATGGCAAGTGCTGTAATCGCTTTTCTTTCCTTAACCCCCACTCCCTTTGTCAACCGAAGTGGTGCGGATGACATGGAGGAGGTTCGAGATTATCAAACTGGTCACTACGCACTCAGGATCATTCATAATGAGTCTTGTCGTGCTTAATCACCGTACATCTGAAGATCTCAACCATACTTGGAAATCTCACAGATAACGGTGGTTTCCATGAGTCCCCAATATCATCCGTTGTCGTCCACTGTAATATCAAGAACCATGCACACGGTTGATCACTTTTCAATCCGCCAACTGGGGTCGCTTGGTGGCACATCTCTTTTCCTTATGCTTCGGTCTAGTTACCAACACGGTCATCAAAGTGAGCCGCACCAAGTCCTCAGCTTTCCAGTGCTTGGTCACTGAACAGTGATGTCATACAAATGTATTGCGTCACTATTATGTTTTGACTGCATGTGCCAGCAAACAGGGCTATGTTGACGTGCGGTTCTCCGCCTTGCTTCGACGAATATAGTCCTAGTTAAGCCTTGTCGGCTGCCAGTCTTAGTGAAGTTGGGCTTAAAAATCGGTTCGCAAACCAGCCAGACTCTAGTAAAGAAATTGTCATGACCAGCGAAATAAGGCTCATTTCGTGTCTTGGAACACCTAAAGGATTCCTCAGTATCTAGACTGAAGAAGGCGGTATAGTAAGTCGAAATCCTGGAAGTGTTCCTGGGCAGATTACCGGGGTCGAATACATTGCGCCAATGACATCATGCTCCTTTGTTATCTTAAACCTGATGGCCAGTCCATGTAATTTATTTTAATTCACCAATGGTTTGGGAGTTACTCCACGATCACTGAATTGTTCGCGGAAAATTTCTAAACAGTGAAGCATGTACTAGCATGCAGATGTCTTGTCTTCTCGACAACAAAGTAAACATTTCATGGTTTTGAACTTCTCAACCACAAGTCCAGTATACAATGATAAGCAAAAATGGAATATGACGGAACTAATCAAGAAAACCAATCATCTCAGTCTCAGCGGTTCCAGTCTGGTACTTCGATGACCTTTTGACGCTTCTCCGAACAATACGCTGGTCTCAGTTGCTGAGGGATGTAAGTCATTCAGCGGACTTCTGTGATCTTGGTATTAGTCCACCGTGTGAAGCGTGTCACTACAGGAATACAAATAGATCGTCATTACTCTTGTGTCCCCGTGTACGAGGGTACACGTTTGCCACTATCTCCGCAAACCAGACCCAGCAGTAATGCAGAGACATAAATCAAATATTACGATGAGTTCCAGCTTGAAGACCACCAGAGATTTCTATTCGACTGAATTCGATATGGGCTATCTTTCTGCATGGGGCCCTATGCCCCTCTGAGTTAAGCCTTGCCCAAGTATATGTCACTTAGGGCAGGGCATGATAAGCATAGCTGTTTACAGCAATGTTCATTATGATAAAAAGTAAAATGGAAGTATCCTTCAGAGGTGGTACCTTCGCATAATGCAGTCAATGAAACCTCGTATGACAGAAAAATATTACCTTGAATGACGAAGAAGGTTAGTTTAGGGGAAATAAGTATGGTAGCAACAGATAGGGGTATTCACCACAAATAATAACTCATGTCCATTCGATACGGCCTAGTCAAACTTCTGGAATACCTGAACCTGACGGACAAACACGAACTACTTGATCAGCCTTCCTCCATGACCTCGAGCACAGGATAACGGCACTTTGAAGGAAGTGGGACAAAACTTTGAAAAAAGACAGGTGTACTTGGTTAGAACGGAACGGCAAGAGGCGAGTGCAAAAGCCAGTAAACCGTTGAAGAAGAATGATTCGATTGCTCTTGCGATGCGGAGTAATGATAACTGCATGAAGACGAGGCGATTTCGCTGTTTCATGAGGCAAGAAAATGAAACAGTGAGACCACACGTAATTGTTGGGTCATTCCACAGGGATTTTCCCATAACATTGAGTCACCATGTATCACCATGTTTGAGAATCGTTCACGAGTCTTCAGAAATTGTTACCTGCCTCGAAACCGATTAGAATGAGAGATCATGAACCTTCAAGTTTGGGTTTACACGGAGCTGAATGCAGTGTGCGAACAAAATAGATCACAAGAAATGACCACACAGGAATGTAAAGGACTGGGTTTAAATGCATCATTCGGTCAACGACGAAGTAACTCGGAAGGTACAGTCACAAATGACTGGTAACATAGATTATACTCAACCTTCGCTACTAGAAGAACGCAAGATGATCCAAATGTTGGCACCACTTTCAAATAAAGTCGGCATCAAAAGATTTTTTGGGGGCAAAGCATGGGGATTATCAAAACAGTCTTTTTCTTTCCCGTACAAGTAACACTGAAGGTTAACACAAGTTGGAATTTTAACAACTAAACTTAAAACTAAGGCTAGCAACTTAGATTGGTTATCAGGACGTGCAGCGGCACACCGCATGGTCTGTTGTTGTTTCTCTGACCACACTGTCCTCATGATGGGTAGAATTACGCTCAGGATATTGTCGTGCTCACTTGTCTCCTGATGCTTCTAGCAGATGCAAGTTAGGAACATTACTAACCAGCGTTTCCTTTGAAGCTATCAGCTCCGGTCGTCTAAAGAACCTATCCTCACTAGACTCTAGTAGATCTGCAAAACTTAAGGACCTTTATAACTGCAGTTTTCGGGCACAGAAACTAATAAGCTCTCGTTAACCGTCTTATTACAGATTTCTGTGTCCATACCATCCTTTAGTGACTGGGTCACTTTTGGACGTCGATACCACTTATTTCGGAAGTCGATTTTGAAAGTGGATTACTCGACGCGAAAAGCATATCCTTAGGGTGAAGATGTCTGTTCTTGAGCCCTACGCTCCTCTGCCAGGTCCTCACAGGTGCTTAGACAAGGACAGACAGGCAGAATCAGCACACGATGCGCTGGTTCGGCTTGCCACACTTTACAGCAGTATACAAAAAACCGTACAGAATACTACTCATGTCAAAGCGAGGAAAGGTTCATGGGGCTAGACGGTTTGAAAAATTCAAGGTCTAGAGGATGTCAGAGGGTGATTAAACCGGTGCCACCCTGACCTATTTTTAGCCGCGTCACATGTGGTTCTCAGCCACCGATTCCTAGCACTTTTAGTAGACCCTCAGCCAGTCTGCTCCTCCCTTTACGTCTCGGACGGATAACCACGCTTCATGGACTATTGTGAGACCATCCTTCGACCAACCTGAGCCCGCTTCTTAACCAATCCAAAGTCCCTTAACTTTACACTCCCAAGTAGGCGGTGGCTCGGCGTGTGCCCAAGCCACTGCTGTCTCGGAAAGTTCGTGGACTCATCCGCCGGGTTGGCATCTTGCCTAGTGCTATTCGCCTGACCTCAAAATTGCCCAACTTGGTGATCCCAGTACACGCGAACTGTGCCGCAAAGACACGAGCGATGAGAACCCTGTCACATCTTCATATCTAGTTCTAGCGGTCACATCTCACAGCCACATAACAGGACGTAGCGGACTGCGGAACAGTCCACCCGCACTTTAGCAGCTTACCACATATCTAGCTGGCGCCACGGATGATGTAAGCTAGTAAATGGCAAGTAGACCACCTTTATCCCGACTGAAACTGCGCTTATGGACAATGCTTCTGGACTAGCAAAGCCTCCTGAGTAAAAGAAGTAACCAACGCGTTCTTTCCCCTCGTTTCCGTATCCTCAAACTGGGAGCGTTCAAACTCCGGTCCTAGAGCATTTTCTTACGCTTGACAGGGCGAAACACATGACAAACACTATCAGGCTCCAGCTCAACGCTTTCAGAAGACACCCACCTCTATCCTTGGAATCACCAAGTAGTAAACCATCGAGCCTTGCCGCTTTGAATCGTTCCAAACTCGAAACGGCCGTCTTGAATTCAGGGATTGCTGTGAGGCAGATATTCGCTTCCTATTCTCGTTCAAGCTTGACGCTGAGCAACTGAGGAGTTGCCCCTAGATTGCGGGGCTATGCTTCAAAGTCCTCTATCCAAAGTTTTAGTCGTTTGTCCCGAGAGGTTATCAGGATTCTATTATTTTCAGTAATGGTTGCACTAACCTCAGTGACTAACAGATATAGCCTAGTGCTGATGCCTTTGCCGTCTGTCACACATCTGTTGCCCATCGCCTCTCGGCGCCGTTGATAAAACTCCCACTTCGCTCGTGTTACAGATGTTTTCAACCCTCGATGCTGTTACAGCCGGTAGGGATGTCCATCTCATCATTAAGTCCGAACGTTGTCGTTGAAACCCACTGAAGTTTGTTAGTCTTCATACATACGCCACCGACCATCTTTACCATTGTCTATACAACGCACTAAATATCATACTGAAGTGCCTTGGAATGGCAGCTGCTGTCACCCTCAGATGGATGTCATCTGTCTCCTCCATGGGACAGTGGCATACATGCTACCACGCTAACGCGTGAATGGGGTCCGGACAGGTACTCCAAAAGGAGTGGAAATCGCTCACCGATCGTGTCCGGCGACGAACCAAGCGATGAAGTATTCGCATATCTGCTGTACGTCTTATATTGGTGAACGCCGTGTGAGACTATCCCTATGCTCAAAATTAGGGTTGTCAACAAGCAACTGGCTACCAGAACAAGACCGCAACACCCAAGACCCTATACAGGTTGATTCAGCCTCCTCGTTTTTGCATTACATTTGACTTCTATCGCGAATATACCTGAACGTTTTGCTTTATGAAACAAAATTGACGGTATCTGGCAAAATTCGTAAAGAGCACCATCCAAAATGCATTCAGGGGATGTGTGGGCCTACAATACAAGTAGGCGTTGGATTGTCTAACAACCCTGAATGGTTTTAGCAGACCGATTCTGCCGAACTGCACACAAAAGGCTGTTGACAGGTTTCCAGTTGAAGAGCGTTAGTTAGGGTCCATGGACGTTCGCGAAGTCGGTTTCGAACATTCACTGCATTGGCTGCGTGAAGTGAAGGTAGAGTCCGCACTGGAGTCCTGGAGTCTTGAAAACAGAAAAATATTCGTTGCTAGAGACCCAAAAAATCTGACAGCAATGCCTGCCGTCCGATTAGGCGCAGACATTTAGACATTGAGAGCCCCAACATGAGATCTACCACGGAGTTCCAAAAGGGCAGGAACGAGTTGCTACAGGTAGCCTGTTTAGAGAAGGTGTGTTAATATGACTGTTTCTCCGAAAGTATCTCCATCAAGTGATAATATGAATGACACGCGCGATGGGCTAGCTATGCGCGAGGCAAATTATCTACGTAGTTTTGGCCTCCGCCCATCTATTCCAGTTGATTCTTCATATAGGCAGTGCCTACTAATAAACGTAATAAAAATGTGCAACCACCTGGTTTTAATTGTGTTACTGTTTGCACCTGTTAAACTGTGTCCACTAGAGGTTTCTGGGCGAAGGTTTCGGCGAAATTTTCAGTCACAGCCTCTGTTTTCTCTTCGTGGTCCTCGATCTACGAAATACTTTTATTCTTCCGATTGGAGTGGATGTTTCGTAATAAGCATCATCCCCATAGGCTACGCAATAGAATAGTCGGTTTGCGTGTTTTTTGCAGTCCCGGCAAGGCTGGCTTCAATAGCAGTCTGAAGTTGAAAACTTCCTGAAGGACCTTCATGACCTGAGTGATTCTGCACTTTTAACTAGCTGTGCATGGTTGGGTGGATTCTTTAACATCCTCGATCATCCCAGACTTTAACAGTCACCCCAAAAACTGGTGAAACAGACAGCCACGTTTTTCTATCCTTGAAAAGTTGCCCAACCAGCCAAAATACCTCAGTTTGACCGGTTATTTTGTCAATTGCTAGAGTGGTCTTTAAAGCCACTCTGTTGGAGATGTTTGGTATGCCTGGCAGATACGTCGAACAAAGCCGTATCTTCGCCGGGTTCTACGGACGCAGATGTGGTCCAGGAGTTGCAGATAAAATTCCGTGGTTTGGGTCAGGGCCCCTTTTCTGACGATACGGCAGTAAGAAAAAGCCAACAGGATTTGATGCGGTTCGTCAAAGTTATTCAATAGAGTGCATCAGCTAAAAGGTTATATGTGAATGATACTCGGAGTTACCTGAGAGTTGCAGTCCAGTTGTCATGACTCACTTGAGGAGTGGTTATTGGATGCTGAACAAAAAGAGAATGCACGCAGTTTTTAGTGCATAGGAATTACGAAACCACGATCTTCAATACAGTGTAAATAAATAAATAAATACGTAAATAAATGTCTTATTCTCAAATTGGTAACTTAACACGAGAAAAGCCAGTTTATAGGCATCGTCACATTGATAAATATCGAAATATCCACGAGATTTTACGAGTCCTGAGTGGTACGGACGAAGTGTCATTAAACTCTAATAAAAAACAGCAGAAGATGGTCGCTGGTTATGAAACGAACAAGAAAATACCACTTTCCAGCGTATACAGAGTTTAGAAAGTTGGGAAAGGACAGCACATGGTCCGGAGTTCTCTACCACCTGACCGATAGCTTGCACCTTGGCGTGGTGGTCAGGCTTCCATACCACGATAACTCAGTGAGCTATATTGGTGGAGCTCTTTTCTGCGCAATGTCGTGCCGAACCAGGTAGGTCCGTTGGACGGTGGCTAAACACAAAACAGCTACCCTTACACTTGGCTTGTCCTTAGATGTCATCAGCAGTCAGTGATCATCCAAAACCATAGGACGTGTGCCCGGCTTAATCTTCCATAATTCAGACCGATTTCCGCGGCACCGTAAAGGACTTGTGTGACCAACCTCAAGCAGATGCCTCTGGGCTCTGTGGTCACGCACCAACCCTTCTCCATGTGTCTCAAGAAGACCTGTCATTCGCTGTGGGAAGCCGGGAAGTGTCAATCGCACTCACAACTTTTTCAGCACTCAGGCTCCCTCAGACCAGCATCCACCTATCTCATCCTTGCCTTAGAAGCTTGCTTCACGTTCCCCGTTTAAAAAAACTTACATAATCTTCAACTTTTTCCCTGGCGCTGCAGCTTATGAAAGGAATTCGAGTTCACAGATCAGCAGCACCGGTCTCCTTAAACCGGGCTCAAACTTGCACATTAAAGCTTCTAATGTCCACACCCTCCACCAGCTTGGTCTCCATGCTTCATTAGCCAAAACCTAGTAACTCAGTCCACGGATGTTTGCTGCTTTTGGGAGACACACAAGACCGAAGTACGGTTATTCGTATAACTTTTCCCAGCCAACATGATGTCCCCGCCAAATTCACCCTTCTAGTTTCTACGGATTCTACGGCTAGTTCTTAGTGTCTTGGAGGTACATCTATAGCTTTGTGCTAAGACAGAAAGTTCACTGCCCCACTGCATCCCAGTTGACAGTCACCTGTGGGAATCTCAGAACCCCGGCTGAACGAATGGATAAAAGTGATTGCCCATTATAACTGTGCCCAGATAAGCGTTTATTTCTGGCTAGCACAAACCCCGGACATAGGAAAGACAATGTTTGGCATGGCATTAACCGATCCCAACCCAGTGATGGACACGCAGAGACCACATTGCTATCAGTCATCGCTGAGGAGGGTCAGTGGAAGACTGCCGCTCCCTCCGGAGAGCGTGTGTATATAGCGACCTTGCGTTGGCTCAAACGCGTGTGTCTGCATCTTGGTGGAGCTAGTAAAGCTTTAGCAGCCACAACATCATGAGTGCAGATCGGCAATGAAATCGCCAGAGTTGGTTTCAGGGAGAAACTGACTGGGAAGTCATTGGGAAAGAACTCGCGTCCGGAAGAGGCTTGGTGCCGCGTCCAGTCTGCTGTAAAAACAGCATTAAAGACCACAGCCTATTCGCAAAAAGTGGTTATCGGCAGCTGGTTCTGAATTGATAGATACACACGAACGCACATCTGCAGGCTCTGAATGAGATGGGGAGCTAACGCAACTCAAGTGTAGACTGACAAAGGTCTACACAATGACGGCGAATAGAGATAGACAGTGAGGACTAAAGGGATGGAAAAGGCAGTGGCTGCGGGCAACAATAGAAAATACTTAGTCGTGGTGAGGAAATTGGGACAATAAGGTCAGTGGTTAGTGAGACTGTAGCAAAGAATTATCGGTTCACGATTCACCTGTAAGGGAGATGACTGGAACAGTGGGCAGAACACTTCGAGAAACAGTTCACCTGACCTCCAGTCAACATTGTCTTACCCGCTATCCAGTCGGATCACAAACGAAACAGTGGGATAGGCCTTCCAGCACTTGCAGAAGTTGGGAAAAGGGTAGATAGCATGAAGAGAAAAAGGGCTGTAGGACCAAAAGGACTAGTTTTTGAGGTATGTAGGGACAGTGGTAGTGTGATTACAGTCAGGTCAACTGAAGTATTGACTGCTTAACGGTCACCAGAATTCTGAGTGGGGCTCTGAAAAAGGAAGCTCAAGAAAACCAGGTAGGCTTTAGACCTGGCCGTGGGTGTATCGACCATATATTCACACTCCACTGGGTTCTGGAACACATGCACGCTTAACAACGACCAACAACGGCTGTACTTCTCGGCTTGAAGGTGGCAGTCGACTCCGTCAACCTGGAAGTCTCATGCAATGTCTCTCACCGAATGGGGTACCGAGGAAGTAAATCACCCCACTGTAGGTTCTTTACTCGAACACCTGTGAGCGTGTGAGAGCCTGTGGTGAGATTCCAGATGAGTTGTATACACCAAGTGGTGGCCGTCAGCGATGCCCACCCTCTCCTCTGGCTACTCGAGGGTCTACCCAATCAGAGGAGAAATTTCGGCCGACGTGGAAAATGCAGATGATGTAGTCCTGCTAAAAGATGACGCTGACAAGGTGCAGAGTCTCTTGGACGTCTTGAGTAGCAATCTGAGAAAGCGAGGGATGCGTTTCTTGTCACCTAAATGCAAATTGCTGCCTCTTGACTGGTCCTCGACAATACTTTGGCTAACAACAGAGAGTGAAGTGGTGGGGTGCGCTGAACACTTTACCTACTTGAGAAGTGGGATCGGCCGTAGTGTTTCATCAGTCGACGAAATCTCTGCACAGATACACGAAGCTCGTTTGGCTCCCGCCAACCTATGCCATCCTTGGCGTGGCCATGAGATCCACTTGTGTATTAAGGGTCCAGTGTACTGTACCGCACTCCGCTCTCCTCCACTATATGTTTGTGAAACTTGCCTATTAAAGGTAGAAGACAGGAGAAGGTTTCAGTTGTTCGACTACGGTTGCCTCCATAGCACAGGCCATATTTCGTGGTGTCACTAAGTGAGTAACGCTAACATTGGGCGCTGAGTTTCAAGGAGGAGAGGTAAGACGGTTGATGAGGTTATGAACCTTCATTGACTGGGTTGGCTGGGAGACGTATTACGCACGCCTAGCCACCGTCTACCTCGTCACACAATGTTGGCTGAAGTACGCTCAAGCTGAAAAAAAACTTGCGGTGGCTAGACTAAAACATGGCATCGATGCATGAAGTGATTGACTGTTCAGTTGAGCCACGTAAAGCTGTTCTAACCGGCTGGGGTATCGAGAAAAAAGAAACCAGTGATTGGAGACTCCAGGTGATATGGCTCACAATCGATGTCAGGGGCGCAGATGTATACACACATTATCCTCATCTTGACGCTGTTCTTCATCTCATCGTCTCATCCTTCCCACCCCTTTCCTACCGCTTTCTAATTCTTTTGACCGATTTCTCTTTCTTCCTCCATCTTCGATTTTACTATCTTTTTGCTTGATGTACTGATATGAGATGTGGCAGCTTGGACCATCAGGCAATAATGCCCGGTCCTGCGTTAACCTTGATAATGGTGATGAGTTCTCCACCAAGTTTACTAAACCTTGCAGCTGCCTGCCAGACCCATGAAGGTTCGGAGGATTTTTATGATGGCTGGCTCCAGGTAATTCAGAATAGCTGCCACTGTGCCTGATAATGAGCCTCTACTTTTGTTATCGATAGTATTCCTGAGGAAGCTAAGAGGTCCGTCTACTGTTTGGAACTGCTGAATGTCGTCTGTGGTACCACGGTTTCTTCTTCTGATAAAATGCTATGTATGAGAATTGAAGGTGATGCTCGTCATCTACACTTGTGGTGAGACAGCCGTCGTTGTAAGGGTGGACAGATTCTGAGACAAAAAAGTACCATTCACAGAGCGTTGGAATGCCTGTGCTACATTCGGAAAACCAATAAACATGCACAGAAATTCAAACAGTTCAAGTTCGAGAGGTCTACCCTCAGGCTCGCCTACACCGTTTCACCAAAGGATAATTTCATTTTGTTATATATTAGATATCATCGTCAGGCATCTACGAGTAGGTCACAATGGTTAAACAAATTTGCGCTAAGGATAGTTATAGCGACTTCGGTTAGCAGCAAAATTAAGTGGATTAGTCTGCGTTGATCTAAGTTGAGGTAGGTATACCTTTTCAAAGGCTTCTGTCAGTTTTCCGCCGACAGCTTACAGACTCTACAACGGGTTATGAAGACGCTCACTGGTGGTTGTGAAGAGTATACTAGTTTCCATGCCTGTGCATATGAAATAGCAAACCTCCGTGTTCCCGTCGACGACGTAAGTATGACCAATGGCTGTTTGCACTGACTACGGTTGTCGTTAACTTGTCCTGCCAAGGCAATTTTCCAACTTTAGACAAACTTTGCTGAATGTGCACTGTTTCTGACAAATTCTTTTTTCCCTAAAATAAATGCCATAGGGCCAACACCACTTATGGCTCTCGAAGTTGTTTGTGAGACACGTGAACTGTAACGGTGAGACGAAACATGAGGTTGCTAGGCTTTACTTGGCGACTTAAAGATTTGTGTCCAGAAAAGCTGCTAAACAGATCTACACAGGTCTGTCACCTAGACTCTGAATATTCGTGAGATTACGTTTTCTCAGAACGGCTCCTTTGAGCAGAGTATAAGGATTAAATATATGTAAAGTCCCTGTTTAGTTCCGGCAGTAATTATCTTATGACATCAAGGGATTGAAAGCGAGGATATTTGATTATCTCTTCTCGAAACACAGCTCCACGAACAGAAACTGTGTTTCTCCCTTGTCTGGACAGAAAGTGATGAGCTTGATAGGGTGAGTTATCGGCTTAATGGAGATAATTTTGGGAATCTGGTCGCATATGAATACTGAAGTTCATAATACGAAAAAACAAGATTTATAAATATGAAGACAAAGATGCAGAAGTACAAAAACAAGCTCACCAGCTTGGAAACGTTCCTGGACGAAACTGACAGACTAGAAGTGCAGTCGGTACTTCCTCATACTTGGGAGGTACTTGAAAGTGCGAGAACAAAAAAGAAAACAATAATAAAACCACGTAGAAATGGTGGAAATGGTACAGCATTTCAACTAACTGGTTAGAGAATAGGGTATCAGCAACGCAACGTAGCACAACATGTCGAATGACTTCGATGCTTGATCATGTGCCTTCAGCCTAACCAGTCCATAAGGACTGTGAAGGTCAGCATCAGTGTTGAGTCATCTAGGACCCTCTATTTTTGATTTTAGTGAATCATTTGCTGCTACTTAGTCATAGAAAACGACCATGGACGCTATTCAGAAATTCCAATTTGAAAGAATATGACCAAGAGAAAAAAATAACGACTAGAGAATACTGCCGTAATAATTCTAGACGAAATTGGGTACTCAGTAGCATAGCGCGCTAAAATGAAAATCTGCACAATAGTAACATACAAATTTACCATAAGTTTCGTCAGGAAGTTTCCACGGTGGATACTAGATACAAGAGCGCAAATTAATCAATAGCGATTATTTGACTTCCCTACATAACAGATTCATGAACCTGACGAAGAGCTCGAATATATTTCTAAACGAAACTAACAGTTCACAGAATTAGTTTTTACATTCACTGTTGTCCACTGTAGAGTTCAGAGATAATCGTCAACAAAGTTCTTCAAGATATTTCTGTTCATATGGCTTCAGCCTGATGATAACGAATAGAGAATAACTGGTAACACCAGAATGAAGGAAATGGCAGAAAAGCAAAGCTTGACGAAACAGGCTGTTGAATGTGTCAAATATCCACAAACACCGACATTATTTACACAACAGAATATTGAATGCAGAATTGATAAAGCTGGCTAACAACCATGTGGGGTGGTGTATAAGAGCCAGGTAAAAGAGTGTCCATCTCAGTCTGTGGTCAGCAGAACTATTTAATGCTTTTTCTGTCCCAGTTCACTGAAAATGCATTGAAGTTTCCTGCAGCTAAGCATCCTTGCTTAAAGGTCTAGGTAGTTAACTGATTCAGAAGGAAGTTCTCCATCTCACATTCTGGGCTATGATATGCAATGACCAGCTTGAGATTTCCTTCTTTGAATTTCATTTAACAATGTAGCTTTTCATATGACCTATAAGGTTTAAATTACTTCAAGGATGATACCAGTATCCTTGCCTACTAGTCGATTACTTGAAGGAAAAGAGAAAGAACTGTTGTAAATGTGATCCACTGTCGGTGATCTCTGAAAAGAGTCAAGTTTCTGACATAGCAGATATGTTGAGGAATTTCATGCGCATAATATTATTTAGCTGAATCGATTTATTCAGTAGGCTGGGAATATTTGTGTACAAAACTATGAAATCCTTCCAGTGAGTTAGTGTCTCAGAATTCTTTGTTTTCAAAGCCTTACAGCACGAAATCACACTACTTTACGATCCTTCTCTGCTTCAGATGACGCGGATTCCAATTATTCCTCTGTCTTCCTTTTTGTGATTCGACCGGCAAGAGACAAACCCTTGAGCACAAACACTTTTGTTCCCTGAAAATTATGAGCATTACTTAAAGCTATGTTTCCCTCATCGATTAAATCAAACATGACTTTGAGTAATCGAAGTGTTCTTCAAGAATGGCTTCTTTTTTGCCTATCTCATATATTTGAGTAGGCTGATACCTGAAACATTTTCTAGTAGTACACTGTTGCCAAAGCTCTGAACTTCACTAAAGTTGTGTTCAGAATGGTTATATGGTCCTAGGTCGATACTTTTTCAACTCTGTTGAAGAATAAAGACTTTTTACAGAGTTTCACTCTTTCTTTTCTCTTTTTAGTTATGCGGTTGGCTCTGAGACTACTACCGGGTTCTTATTTCTCCACTTATTTTTGATCACTTACCAGTTCTCAGAGTTGTTGAATGTAGAAGACTGAAAAAGATCTGGTTCAAAACTTTTTCCCTTGAAAGAATCATCTTATAATTTATTTCCTTTGTGTGCATACATCGTCACTAGTTAGATCACTGCGTGGAACCTGTTGATCACAAGCCTTTTAATGAGGCACTGGCAATTCTCCACCCTCAACCTTTGCAACTCAAAGTGAATTGCTCTTATAAATGGCAGTTTTCAGACTAAATCTACTAGGTCTAGGGATATAGAGACTTGAAGATAGTAACTTCGTCTTGAGTTACGTAATTTTTGTAATTTTACCTACATCATACGTTGTAGGAAGTTTCCTAACCTGACTTTCGTTGGAAATATGTGGGGTTTTGTATGGCGTCAGATGCACTGTTATCACCATCATTAAAATAGTCAGCTTTTCCTCCGGAATCCAACGTTTTCATCATAGTATTTGGAAGTAACTTAGTTTCTTCGACTAGTCTATGGATACCCGTGAAGCAGGACAGTCAAAAGCGAAAATTTCTTTCCTTGTTATCACGTTTGCCTACATGGGTCTAATTTTTGTGCAGTTCTCATAGCATTCGTTACACTGTATTTCATAAGCCACATTCATGAGTTATGTAGAAATGATGCTTTCTTATATCTGCCTTGCAATTCTTCTTCTCTTGGTCTATTGTTATCAAATTTTAATTAGTGTCAGTAATTGACCACCTGAAATGCTACATCCTTCTTACTAGTCATTACCATTATTCAGCCTGCTACTTAAATAGCGGCCTACTCTAATTTTCCCCATTTTATGGTGATTAGTTATCATCCTTTTAATATGGCAAATTCAATCATTTTCTTAGCGTGTTAACTGTCTTTATCAGAATGGCTTTATGCACTAATAAAAGAAACAAATATCAGCGTGTAGGCAGTGACGACAAGCTAATTAAAAAAACTTTTTTTGGTCAATTTATTGTTTTATGGACATATAAATCGGAATTTTTACTCTAATGAAATCTGAATTGGTCATTTCTTCTGACAGTTGAATTTAGTCATTAAACATGTTGAATAAATACATCACCTTAAGATTAAGAAAAGATAGAGAAAAAAGCCAATGTGAACTTTATCAGGTTTCGAATAGATGTCAGGTGTTCACATCCATCTTGTGGTTTCAAATGGCCAAGAGATATAGCATACATTACGTAATTACATTTAATTTCATAATCCCTTGTCTATTTTCTCAGTCTAAACACAAATGTGTATTGATTAACTTCCTTTAGTTACTCATATATTTTACCCCCGGACTGGAAACAATTCTAGAATATACTACCCACTGTAACATATATACAGCTTAGTAAATGACTTAATCGAAAAGAAAAATTTTTCTTCGCTGAAACCACGTCCTGTCTTTTCCTATGATATAGCATTATTTTGAAATATTCATTGTGAGATTATTTTTATTTATGGCTATTTTCTGCATGATTCTTGAATGGCAGTTATGAGCGTTGTTTGACGAACAAAATACTCTGCCATTGGAATCAAATAGAATTGTTCCAAGATACTTGTAATTTTTGACATTGATTTAGTCATAAGATCTTTTTAGTTGAATTCTTCGAGTAACTAAAAATAGTCTTTTGATACCCGCCTATTATGTTTGAATTATTTTGATGTTGAATAATGCCTTCTCTTTTGGACATATCACATACGTGAATGGGAACACTGTTGTCGTATTTCGTTTATGAATAACTGTCAGTTCTTTGCTTCAAACTTTCCACAATTTCTTCAAGTGATGGTCATGTGTAATACAATATAACGTTACATATATATATATATATATATATATATATATATATATATATATATATATTAATCACTTCCAAATGAAAATGTGCCAAGCTTTACTTACAGAAAAGGAGTCACGTAGTGGTTAGGACAAACGGAGACAGGTTCTATATGCAAAAAATCTCATAGGATTGAAGCATAGCTGAAGACCGCATCAAAGCATATGTAAGCACAAATTTAGTTCAGCCAGACGTTCCAAAATATGATAAGGAAAGTGGAAAATAATGGTGTTTAAAGTTGGGAAATAAAGAAGTGGCAACAATTATGAAATGAAGGTTGTACAATATAATGAGAAGATTTAGGTAGACTTGAAAGTTAGATGAAATTGTAGGGGTTAAATAGAATATCACTACAGAATTAAAACAGTGGTTAGGATTTTGGTTATATGGTTAAGAAATCAAAACAAACATTACTACTTGAGTTTATGAATCTGTTCCTGCCAATTTAATGGTTATAAATGTTGGAAATTGCAAAAGATTTGTTTTTATGTGGTGATAAACAGTTAATTAGGGTCTATACACTGTTTCACCACACTTCACGATCCGTATTCGTTCCTCTGAGTCACAGACCTTTTAGTAAATATTTGAAAAACTATAATAATTTGTTGCATTTTTTTCAGTTAACCATGTTACTGAGTGTGTTAATCAGTGTCCACATTATTAGACAATATAAAATGAACACAAGTGAAGTATTCATTTACTGATGAACACACTGTTCTGTAAGAGGCGAATGTACTGATCGCAAAATAAATTCCTGTCATTTACCAGTACAGAGATGATAAAATATCAGAATTCGAAATCAGACCAAGTGACTAGAGTATCACACTGTCTAAGACGTAGATTAAGGGCATTAGACAAAGATGACTAGTGATTTCCACAAAAGATTAAATCACTCCTACTAGTTTTTTTTTTAGCTGAAATAGCTTTGCGCTGAACAATCTTCATTTCGGAAATGTTTAGTTAGTTAGCTTAAAAATGTAAATTAATTGCCTAACACTGGATTCAACTCACTTAGGGTTTGTTTCAACTGGGATATATATCCTTAAATTTACTCGTCACAGAAATATTATTGTGGTAGGAACAGTTAATTGATTTCGTGAACATGTGCCACTCAAAATTATTTAATTGAACGGGAAATACTGAATTTCAGAAACAAAGTCAATAAATTAACCAAGTTGGTCTATCGTTTTCGTGATAAATATGACCTACAACTCTTTCACGTGATCTCTTTCAAGGTCAGTGGGGATAATGGTGATTCGCTCCTATTCTATTGATTATTTTTGTCTATGGCATAAAACTGAGTTATTCTTTGTTTAATTTTCAATCTATGAATGAAGCTTTCAGCCACTAACCTGAATTTTAAGTGGCCAAGCAAAATTTACCAATGGACAGGTTCCCTGTGTGATACATCTACAAAGCGAGCTAAAATGGTAACGAAAACCTTTGTATAACGATGTTAAGTACTTCAAGATTCAGCATTACTGACGTACACGACTTAGTTGCCAAGACGGAATAAAAAAAGAAGTCACTTCAGTGTTGTTCATAGAAGAATATTCATTGACCGGAACAAGTAAAAACAAGACCCATCATTCGTAGACTCATCAAGTGGTTTATTAAACCCTATAAAGCATGGAATTGTCGGCAGACATTCTCTTAGGTTATTCATACAAACGGAAATGTGAAAGATACGTCATCATGGTACTGAGGAAATTAGTGAATGGCCTGAGAATGACTCGACTTAATTAACCAACTTTAAAACAAGACTAGTACTATCAAGCAGACAAAGATTTAAAAGGCAGTTGCCTTTTTCCTGATTGATTTCCTATCGTTCATTGAAGGCCATAGTAGCATTGAGAGAAGAGTCATATAACGAGACTTGCAGCCTTCGTTAATGCTCATATTGTCAACACTTTTAATGCTCAGTATTTCACCTATTGTAAATAATGCCGCCATATGCAGGTTGCGAGAATGGTGACATTTTAAATGCGTCAATGAGTGGTCAGTGGTAAATAACAATACCGATGTAGTCTGGTGAAGGGTGGTAGATTTTCTGTAAGATCATTTGATCTTGAGAATATAAACTTAGCGTTACCATTTTAAATCATACTAGTAATGTATAAGCTATTGGGGTAAAACTGACTGATGTTAGTGAGAAATATTTGAACAAGGACGTTTTTCGAAGTCATGAGTACCTAAGTGTAATATTCAGCTATATAAATTCTGTCTACCTGAACAATGGTAGGTTTCAGTTTTGGAATTTGTCTTAAGGACACTTTCAGTTTTGTGTTTAACCATAACGCCTGACCATTAGTGCACTTATTAGCTATCTGTATACGTATATTTGGGAACTAATGTTTGTAAGTTATCAATACTCCTAAATGGTAGTATTTTATCTGACAGAATCTGTATCATCAATACAATATACGGCCTGAAGAAATGAGAAGTATTTGTAACGACCATCTGTTGATACGTTTTCGTCTAACCTGTAGGCAGGTACGTTGTTGCAGGGGTGCGTAGAGAAGTGTGAGTGAGTGCGAGAATCTGGAAGGAAGAAGAGAAAGAGAAAAAAGGTGAGCCGATGACTCAGAAAGTACACAGGATGTACTTACATGTAGTGATAAAAGATAGCTGATAAATGGTAGAATTTGACAACGTAGAGGTGAGGGAGTATAGAAATCGAGACTGGAAGGTCAGTGAGTAGGATTTCGAATGCGTTGCATACTCTCTACTTCGCATAATCTAAGCTTTTCCCTAGTTAAATTCCCTTTTTTGCCAATAATAGTTTATTTTTGATTAGAATTACAAAAAATTGAAATGAAGATACGTTATTTATAAATGGTGTACCATTTACTCCGTATTTTCTGTTTTCATGAATACATAAATCCCAAATTTGATAGTAATCATTGACGTCAATTAAAATCATGTTTCATACTCTTTTAACTGGCATACATTTTTCATTATATTACGTGAGACCGAATTATATTATCGAAGAGGGTTTGTCTACGTTTTGAACATTAGAATTTTAATACTTTATGCTGTGGTATAATGTATTAGAGTGGTTAAGTTTTTCCTGGAACCTGGATATGAAATGAAATACTTGACAGAGGTTTAAGTTTCATAGCTTATCTATGACTGTGACAGAGCTACCCCAAAAAGTATGACAAACCGATGAGACAGGCATGAACAACAAAAAATGAACGCACCAAAGAGAGAATTATTAAGATGGAAGATGATGAAACGTACTGTAAATGCCAACTACCAAATGGAGTAGGAAATAAAGAAAAGACAGATTTCTAACATTGCAATTCATGTTGAAACGTAGCTTTCCAATTAAGAAACAGGTCGAATGCAACATTGTATCGTATGTCACCTATGTATTGTAATATGGAACTGTTGGTCATTCTGAGTTAACTTTACTGAAACGTGCTGGAGGTGTCGGGGACAACTTTGAACAATCTGTCCTAGCATATCGCCCAATTACGTGCGTACGCAGAGACAGGTGTTCTTACATCTGCACATGGAGTGATTAGCAGTGGCTGTCTTTTCTTTGCTCTTGTGTTCCTTGAGCAACTAGTAGAGATGATTTGCGTAGTGGGCTGCTCTGGCAGTTTCCCTTCGTTCGCACTTTGGACCTCATTTAGTATACCGCAATTGAACTCTCAGTCCAAAAGAGGCTTTTCCTTATCTACATTAATAAATGACTAACTGGTATCAGTTTTAGATTATGAGTATGAATC
>OX104134.1:87569329-87611289 GCA_944470555.2 Heterobilharzia americana
GTTGAGTAGAAATCTGAGTATGTTTGACATGGGTTTCACTGGCACTATGAAATGTAAGATGATGATTTCGGACTGGTCTTCTGCATGTGCTTCCAGTTTAGTGATAGGAAGTTAAGTAGTGGAATGTATCGACCACCACACTTACTTAGGAAATTGTATAAGTTCAAGTGGGTTGACTGATGACGAAATCTCAGCTCGAACACAGAAGGCTCGTTTAAGATTTGCTGATTTACGTCCTATGTGGTGGCGGCGAGATATCTGATTATCTGTCAGAGAACGAGTATACTGCGCTGCAGTTCCTTCTGTTCTGTTAAGTTATTTATTATTATTATTATTATTATTATTATTATTATTATTATTAGTAGTAGTAGTAGTAGTAGTAGTAGTAGTAGTAGTAGTAGTAGTAGTAGTATTAGCATAGTATACTATTATCATTATTATTTGTCCCTTGGGTTCCTAATGGAACATAGGGCTTCAGTAACACGTCTCCAGTGCGCTCCGTCCTCTGAAATCTTTTGAACCTGGCTCCACTACAGCCCAGAAGCTCTCATTTCTTCCCCACACGATCTCCATGTCACCCTCAGACGCCCAACTCGTCGCTTCTCATCGGGGTTCCACTTGAGGGCCTGGCCTGAAGCATGAAGTCCCCAGTCGGCCTTCTCAGTGTATGCCCAATCCATCTCCACTTCCTTCCAATGCATATTCGTTCAACGATAGGTTCTTGGTTGCTTCGTTCCCAGAGTTCCTTGTTGCTTATTCTCATTATTCTGGCCATCTGATCTTCAGTAACAAGCCAGTGTAGGCAGTTGTTGATGAATGTCTGTAGTTTGTTGGAAATCTTTTTCGTAACGCGCCAAGTCTCTGAACCATATAGAAGCACTGACTTCAAGTTGGTGTTGAAAATCCGTATCTTGTTCCGCATGCTGAGTGCAGAAGATCTCCACACTGGTTTCAGGCTAATGAACGCCTGTCTTTCTTTTCCGATTCTGACTTTGACATCCTCGTCTGTGCCGCCTGCAGCTGAAACAGTGCTGCCTAGATAGGTGAAGGAGGTTACTTCCTTTAAGTTTCTCCTGTTGATGGTGATTGGAGTTTGTTGTTATTGTTGGTGCGGTATCATCATCACCTCTGTCTTCTCTACGTTCACTTGAAGTCCTGTCTTCGCTGCCTCTTCTGTCAACTTGTTAGTTTTCGCCTGTCGATCTTCTAGTTTGTGCGACATCAGATACAAGTCATCGGCGAAATTCACACCTTCTAGATTCTTTTCCACAGTCCAGCGTATCCCCCTCTTCTCGCTTCTCACTGTTTTGTTGCATGATCCAGTCCAATCCACTACAATCAGGAAGATCATGAATGATAGTAGACAGCCTTGTTTCACTCCTGTCTTCTCTTCAAGTGCACCACTGAGCTTCCCATTGTGAATTACTTGGCATGTGGCGTCTTCTTATAGTTGTTAAATGAGGTCGATAAAGATTTGTGGAACTAAAACCGTAGTGTTGAAGCAGCAGCCAAACTACTTCTTGGTCAACGTGGTCAAAAGCATTTTCAAAGTCGATGAAGTTGAGGTAGAGGGTTGACTGCCATTCTATACTCTGTTCTATGATGATGTGTAGGATTGCGACTTGGTTCGCACATGATTTGTACTTCCAGAATCCAGTCTGTTCCGGTCATAATTTTGAATCCAGAGCATACCTTAGTCTCTCCAGGACGAAGCGGGCTAATATTTTGCTTGGGTTGGACAGGGACAGGAGTATGATTACGCACCAGTTCTTACAAAGACTTCGGTCGCCCTTCTTTGGAAGTTTGACAAAGTAGCCCTGCTTTGAATCGGTAGACACTTTTCCTTCCATCCAAACCTCCTGCAATAGTGGTGTGAGCATGTCCGCTGATGACTCTGTGTCTGTTTTCAGTGCTTCTGGAGGAATTTCATCTGGTCCTGCTGCTTTCCTAGACTTCAGCAACTTTATGACATTCAGGACTTCACTACTGCTTTTGTCGGAGGGCATGGGTTCACTTGTAGTTCTGTGGCTGGGCTGCAGGTGGTATTTCTGGACGAGTTGCAGGTGGTGGTCGATTCAAGAGCTTTTTGAAGTGGTCAGTCCATCGTTTCCTTTATTTTTTCTTTGTGGTGGTAACTACGTTTCCTTCACTATCTTCCATTGGTTTCACATGTGTCGACCTTTCCTCATATAGTATGTTGGTTATTTGATAGAATGTGGTTAGATCTCTCTTAACTGCAGGCTGTTCTGCTTCACTTAGCAATGTTTTCGTGGAAGTGTCTTTTGTCTTTCCGTGCAGTATTCTTCACTTCCTTGTACATTGTTTTATACATTGTGCTCAGTTCCTCTTTTCATCGTGCATCCTTACAATGGTTTATCTTATGCTTCACAATCTTCCTCTCCCTTCTCTACCAGCTTTCATATGTCCATCGAGATCCATTTCTTGTCTTGTTTCCTCTTCTTCCTAATACGGTTATGCAGGTTTCTTTCCATATAGTTTTCAAAGGCTTCCAGTGTTCTTCCACACAGGTTTCTCCAGGGATGCTGCTTGATATCTCCCATTTTGTCTTAATGGCTGATGTGAAGATGTCCCTTGTAGTTTCGTCTTTCAGTTTCTGGGTGTTGAACTTGAACTGTGGTTTATCACCAGCTTCCTTGAAGGGTTTTAACTTGATTTGGAAGGTTTCTGGAACTAGATAGTGGTCTGAGCCTAAATCTGCTCCTCTTCTTGACCTTGTGTCAAATGGGCTGCGTCTCCACTTTTTTGAGACTGAGATAAAGTCGATCTGATTTTCAGTGTGTCCTAGTGTCTGGTGAAATTCATGTCGCTTTGTGAATATCCTTGTGCTTGAACACACTGCCTCCAATCACCAAATCGTTGAATGCACAGAATTCTGCAAACAATTCTCCATTCTCATTCATCACCTCACCGAGCGCTTCTCGACCCATGGTTAGTTCTCTTCCTGTGTTGTCCCCTCCCAGTTTGGCATTCATGTCACTCCACCCATTAGAATTTTGATGTCGTCAATTGCTGTTTTGTCCAGTGTTGATTGCAGTAGTCAACAGAATTCCTCCTTCTTCTCTTCTTTTGCATTATTTGTGGTTGCGTAGTGTAGCATTGAATGATTGTGACTTTCCTTCCTTTTGAGTTGAACCTTGCTGTTATGACCCTGGAGGAGATTGGTTCCCATTGCATGAGAGCCTTCGATACTGTTGGGGACATCATGATAACCACTCCATAACTCAGTGTGCTCGTGGTTTTCGTCTATTGCCTTA
This sequence comes from Heterobilharzia americana, assembly GCA_944470555.2. NCBI lineage: Eukaryota > Metazoa > Platyhelminthes > Trematoda > Strigeidida > Schistosomatidae > Heterobilharzia > Heterobilharzia americana. Next base: position 87,572,605 of record OX104134.1, read on the forward strand.
GACCGCTCGTCTGGGTGACAATATCGGAGTAGATTATTGACTCTCCAGTTGACAGTTTGGAGAGTCCACTCCCATTCCATCTACTTTAGCAAATCCCAGCACTTCAGTGCGATAACTTCTCATCTCGTTTGCAATCTGGGCTGCCTTGCTGGTTTCAAACATGGTGCGGACATTCCATGTCCCCACGTTTACTTTCGCTTTCATCGAGAGAGAGAGAAGACACATCGGCCAATTGGCTTCCCGAAGGCTTTCACCAGCTGGCGTCATTTTGTCTCTCGGATTCCAGCGAGGAATAAGTTTGTTTTTATTTTTAATATTTTGATTGTGCTTTGAAGTTTCTTTAGCGGTTGGATTGGTTTTACGGTATAGGGTTGCTAGTTCTACGCTCAACCTTCCCCCTTTACCCGGCTTAGGACCGCTAGTAACTAGTGAACTAGGTGACCAGGTGAGGTTAAATAACTGTGATATATAGCCACTGAAAGTAGAAGATATGAAGCGATTACGGGGTTTCGGTCTCAGATGTCTTTGTAACATTGCTCACGTTGTGTGAAATCACCGTGTGAAAATCTTCAGGTCAGGTGGAGGGTACTAGGCAAGATAGGGAAGTTGAATCATGAGATTTTGAACCTTCATTGGCTGAGATAGCCTGGTCATGTATTGGGGAAGCTAAGCCATGGCTTACTTTGATGTGCTATTCTAGGGGAAGTTGGATTAGGTTCGAAGAGGGTTGGGGTGACAAGACATCAGTCAATGACTGTTGGTCTGACTGGTGTGGGAAAATGTAGCCTGCCCGTTGTGGTCCCTGAAACGATAGGAACCAGTGACTGGGGATTCTTGATGACATGGCTGAATATCAGTCACAGAGGTACAGATGTATTCACTCCTTAGGATTTTCTAGAGCTTGAATTTCTACACTTCCAGTTATCTTCAGATTATTTGTTCTGTCACACGGCTTTATTCATTTTAATATCACTCTTTTTCCATCCTCCTGTTCGTTTTGTACTACTGTGATATGTGGCAACTTGAGTCGTTAAACTTGTGTCAGATGTTCTACGTTGATTTTAAAAGTGAGCTAGTTGAGTTGTTTAGGCTGTTTAGATAATACAAATAGAATTAAGAAGCTTCTCTATTGAAACATGTTTTCGCTCAATAATTTACACTTTTGGCAGGTAATCCAAGTGCATCGTGTATGTTTTGTATAACCAATACTCGGAAAATATGTTGCAACGTTTTATGAAAACACCTTCCAATTTCTTTTATTTCTCATTATCTTTGATTGCATATTTTAGGCCACAGTGTTTATAAATATAGAACAATTTTGCCTTGAGATTGTTTCACGAAGTACTTTCTATGTATAAAATTAGTCTAGTCTGTAATTATTTGTGGGATTCATTTATATTTAGGTATACTGTTATTAACAATATTACTAAATGACTAAGAAACAGCTGAATGTTCGTTTGTTTGTACTTTAAATGATTAACTTTGCTCAGTGATAATTTCTGGCAAGATTAAATTTATAGTTTCATTAGATTTAGATTATCAAAATTTGTAAACTAAAACATTTATAACAGTCAAAAACGTAGATGAAAGCTACTAATGAAGTTTTGCATGATGAAGTAGGGGGTTTATTTATGTATAAAAGATAAGCAAAGATAGGAATTGTTACAGATTATTTAATATACAATCAGATTTTCAAAGAAGTTGGTTGTCGAATCAACTCTTCATTAGCTAAAATCTAAGCTGTAAAGAAATGGAATAGGATTGGTGATTAAAGATGGTTGACTGAATGGTGAGAATCATACATTGTCTAGGCTTATAAAAGTCGATTTATAGACAAAAATACATTGTTTTACAATCTTTTCTTCATCATAAGTACAACTTATTTGGTAGTAAAGCTATATAACCTATTTTATTGCTGAATTCATATTGCTTCCATGCACTGTCGATGGTATCTATCAAGTAATTTAATCCTAAGATAAACATACAAAACCAAAGCTTGATGTTGGCAGCCAATGAAATAATACATATTCTATTGATCTGGTGGGTAGGGGAGACAGCACTATGGTTTCCCATATTTTTAAATATTTTTTGGCATCAAACAGATACATCTTACCACCACTGTCATCACTATCACGTAACACTCGGTTTTGACGTACTGTTAGTTAAATATTTCAAGCTGCAATAACAAACTCTGGTTGAAATCCTCAGTTCTTATAATGGGAAATATTTATTTTCTGCTTATTCGTTTGTAAATATGATGAGAAAGCTACGAATCCCTATTATAAAACATATCTATTTCTGCTGGTGTTTGTTTATCTATCTAGTTTTTCCCTACACTTGACCTTAATTTCCTAGACATAAAACACTTATAGTATTATTGCTTGTGGTATCTTTTTGTCTGCTTTGATACATGTGATACTCGAACTCTCAAGGCTATTCAAAGATATTTAGAAACAGAGGTACTTATGTTGTTATTTATTTCTTTGATGTGTGACACTCATTTTTTCAATATTTTCATACTAAGAAAACGAGACTGGAAATTTTCAACCATAGTTACAAAGTGACTAGTTTAAAGTGGCTTCATGGTGTAAAATTTTTACACTGTTGATCATTGCAGTAATTATGGTAAAATGAAGTATGAATAAGGCTTGTTGAGGAGTCACTTCAATATGACAAAATATAGCAATAAAAAAAGTTTGATTTGATATTCTTCTTTAGGTTATTAGAGTGATTCACTTGTTAGTTTGTTCTTTCGCCATGTTGATGGTAATAAAGTTAACCGAAAACGTGAAAACTGGTACCTAAAATCTCTCTTTGAAACAACAGAAATCCAGAACCAGTCTTGTAAGATAGAACCAGCCGAAAGAAAACAAGTGAAAAGCACTGTCAGACAGAAAATGAAACTGTTCATTCAGTTCTGATCTCGGAAGTCAAAACATCTGTAAGCCATTTAAGTTGAGTTTGGCTTGTAATGAAATAAGTAGAAATGGTCATCAGGTTGATTGCAGTAGCCTTGTAAACTATACGATTCCAAGGTCAAAATTGGATTTATTGCGTTTAAACAAATCTAGCTTCAGGGAGATTTTTAACGGTGTTTGGCAAATATTTTCTCTAACTCGGTTGTATCATCGAAAGTCGCATTTATCCGGAATTCAACAGATTTCATCTTACGACTTTATTTTGTTGAAATTTCACTTTAAAAAGTTTGATTTGCTTTTTCCATTTGGGCTAAATATAGAAAATTCACCCTTCTGTTTCCTCATTGTTTTTTATCTGAATAAGTCAATACGTGAAGACACAGGTGCTTTTATTATTACCATCTTCTGATTCATAGGTTCACACCTACACTATTCAGTTGATCAACAGTTCGTATCACTCATAAAATTTACCATGAATCCAATTTTTTACTGCATGGACTGGAACTCTCTGAGCGCCGATGTCACTTATGATAAATTCCGCTACGCTGTTATATGACCTGAAGTTTTTAAAATGCTTACTTATTAAATTTTATGTCAAAAACTCCTTAGTACCTCACTTATTTATTCTGCATTAATTTTCTGGAACATTACACGAGGAAGTATGAGTATGGTAGCGTATCTAATAGGTGTCAAAAACTACCTTACTTTTCAACAGCGTGTTCCCAAATGATCCAGTTAAGAGTGAATAAACACAAAGTTCCTTCAAAGTCTAATGGTACTACTTTCAATAATGAACCACAATCCAAAGATGAGCCTCTACCTGTGCATACTACATGCTCAGTTACAGTATATGGAAACAATATTAAAAAACCTACAAATTTCATACTGCTTAAAATAACCTTTGATAGAACTAGAGCAACCTCCAAATGATTTTTTTTCTGTTATTCTGATAAATAATACCATAAAACTCAATGACTTCATCAACAAAATGTTTAAGTGTAAATTTGTGATAAGTCAAATTTATCGAAACTGTGACTACAGGGTATATAAAAAAGATAACTATAATTAAATACTCATATTTATTCGGGGACAATCATTATTCACATTTTGAAAAATATAAACGTTATTGACTAAATGAAAGGTGAACTGATCCATTTTTAACTACCTCCTGTTTATGAAAAGCAGGAGCGTAAGTCGATGACAGGATTCAAAATAAGTTGTATTAATTCATAAGCTTGATATCTAATAGTGTTTTCCGTGAATACCGTATTTTGGCATTGCATTTTTCTATAAACCACCTTGCATGTTTGATTTGCAGGTGATTAAACTATATGGAATTCAACTTCCAAAGATGAAAACAGAATGTGTGTACAAGTTAAAAGACTAGTAGTTTTCGATAATGAGTTCCACTATGTAAACAAATCCTCTTTTATAATACACTTTGCAACACCGATAACAATCCGACAGCTAAAACTACCGGGTAAAACAGAAATCTCCCTACTGTTACTTCTGTATTCAGGTTTTTCGTTAAAGTTTGTCAGTAAACTATGATACGAAATCATGCATGAAAGAATATCGAGGTATGAAAATTATACGCCTAGACAGATATATTTTTGCAGTAAAAATTTATGCCTTGAAATATTTTCATGAGAATTTGGATAAAATCTAACCTTTTCAAAATGTATTACGGTCATGCACCCGAAGCCTCTTATCAGCGCATATGTTGAATGAAGACCCACTAGCTGTTTGTTTGCTGCATTATGGCCGAATGAGCACTGGGAACTAACTCATGTGGAAACTCCTACAGAACTAACAATTGGTGCAAAACAATAATATGTGGAATGATTGATTAAATTCTATTTAACCGTCAATTTCACCATCAAAATTTTGAATAAGCCATTCGATAACCAGTAACATCCTTCCGAAAATTCAAAGTTTTACAGAAAAGCAGAATAGTTAACTTGGACCTGAATAGTTACCTGATGGTCGTTCAACAGTTGCTTAAGGGTACAAAGTTCTAAAATTTCATTATTTTTTCCTGGCGAAATATTCTCTGTGCCAGATGGCTCGATATTATTGACAGGGAGACCTGGAGTTGAATGTTATGGTTGTTGTTGCTCGTCAGTAAGGCACATCTACACGCCCAAGGGAACTGATGTCTGTCTTGGGATTTGAACCTACTTCAATCAATGTGACAGCGAGAGACGTTAACACTGAACCATTCTGATCGTGACTGAACTTCTGTTGGACTTGATTAGGTACAACCACGGGTAACTGAAGAGTAAACGATTTCTTGCTGTCTAATGTTGAGCGTGGTGCATTACTGTAACAGTCTTAATATCATCTTGATATGACTTTGCTGCCAGTCAATCTCTGCACTTACAGCTTAATTGTACTTCTAAGAACCATCAAAATTAAAATACTTTGAGCTTCATACTTACGAATCATCTGACTTGGTTGTCTCGAGATAGAGTGTATTTTTCATTATTTTCCTTTTTGATGTTCACATTCTGATGTGAATTCGATAAACAGGTATGTTTATTAGAACTCTGACAAGTGTCAATTTTGGTGTGTTACATCTGAGTGACTTGCTTTCAATAATCTGGTGAAATGCTTTCAGTAAGTTCTGCACATGATGGTTCATAAAGCTGCTTCTGTCTAGGTGCATTGAGTGACTTCTTAAAAAGGTATACCACCCATTGATCAAAAGTTTTAATATTAAAATATTCTAGCACAGAGAATACAAAATAACAATTACCCACTTTGTGATTTTAAACCCTCTTCTTTAGTGCAATGTTTCAGTACTTTGTGATCTTTTCTAGCATTCTGACAGTACCATCGCCATCTACACCAGTCACTTTAAGAGTATCAACTGAATATACCGCTCAGCTATGGGAAAGTGCTGCGATATTAAGATTGAAAATCTTAACTGTGTAAGAATTTCAGAGTTATATTTTTCAGCTGTCATTTAACCACGCAAAACATGTAAATAGGAATATTTACTGTTATAACAGGGTGAAAATATGAAATAGCCTTTTCTATTCATTTCAAACTATCAATGAGTCAGAAACGAGTTCCTAAACTCAAATCTGTTTTATAACTTTCCACCATTGGCATTTCTGTAAAATGTTTGCAAGTTATGAAAACTTATTGCCTAAAAAACCTCCTTGAGTATAATAAAAGCGTCATTTCATTTTTGAAAAATATGTAAGCTGTGTAAATCCCTCTTAACCAGTTGAAATTAAGAAACGGGGTTACCATCCGCAATGAGGAAACACAAAACACATTTTTTTAATTGATAGTAACCATATAATTGTTTGCTGTTGTGGTGAACAACTACAGACAGATGGAAAATTCACGTATCTGGCTAGCAGCGCGAGTTTAGATAGAATGTTAGTGTAGAATACTTTCGCACACGGACTCGAAACCTAGATTTCTGTATATTATTATCAGTTATTTTCGGCGCTGCTCCCCTTTTTGCCTGGCTTTATGATACTGTCATTCTCCATGTTGCTTGTTTCTAAGTGACAAGGTTGTACAAAGTTTCCTTTCAAAAAATGACACAATTATCAAGAATACACCATTGAAATATATTTGCTGTTACTTTTCTATCCTTTCGTAAAAGCAGCTAAGCTTCTCTCATCCGTTAACAATCTGAATCATTATGTACATTTTTTATGACGACTTTTATTCTAGGAACCATTTAACAACATATTACTGAAGGCTTTGAATTAGCATATAAAGAAGTCTGCTCCATTCAAGTTTTCATTTCACTTCAATCATCACGCCGCACCAACAATTTTGGTATGTAGAAACACGGATATCACAGACAAATACATATATCGAGAATGAGAGAGAAAGACAAGAAAAGATACAGGATTGTTTGCTTTGTTCCCAGTAAGATGTGAGCTTGATTGTCTCGACATACTAAGGTTATCTTATTTAAATCTAGCCCTCTCTTTTCTGGAATATTTTATGAGTCAAAGGGTCAGACTACCCTGGTTTGCATAGCATAAATCCCAAATAATTTAGTCTGAAATTGGCCTAAATGTTCATCGCAAAATAAATTGGTTTGATTGTATATTCATGAATTCATATTATTTTCTGTTAATTTGACAAGTGATTTCGACGAAAAACTGCATATTATATGGTACTGACTGACATGAATAGTGGGATATAGAACAAGTTATTCATCATTACTGGCTGATCTCATCCATTTTTTCCAGAAACCTTTAAACTATGTTGTATTAACTGACTTCTGTGAACACCTGCTACTCCTATCACTTAGTTTATATAACATTTACAAAGCTTTTATTCTTGGCAAAAATAATATTATGGGGCACGCAGTACTTTTTAGCGTGAATAGTTCTATCTTCAAAGGAGTCCGCCAAAAAATTGACAGAATAAACTGTAGCTACTTGTATCATTCTCGAATTGTTGTGCCTATTTTGAAGAAGCTCAATATATTTTTGACTAAGTTTACTAGACCAAATTAACACGGGGAAATCAAAAAGCTGTTTTCTCTCTGGCTTTTAAGAGCTTCCCCATCTTACTGATTCATGGTTTATATGTATCATAAAATTTAGTCAAACTAGAGGTGATATTCCATGAAAGAAAAGTGTAGGAGAGGACCTCTGCTTTCAAAGTGAGATTTCCGAAAAAATCAAAGAATATTACAAACGTTTTTATACCCTTTAAATAAGCCTCATTTTCAGTATAATCATTGTAGGTGCTTCCATAGTGATCAGAAAGGTGATGTTATATTTACAGAGGAAGTTAGAGTCATTTTTTTGTTTTTTGTGAGGTTTTTACACAGCACAATATAATTTCTTCTAGCTCGAAAAACATTTTTAATGTCATTGGAACTTTCTTGATAATTCGGCTTTGACATCAGGATTTTGTACTTTTATGGTGCATCGATTTTGACCATGATCTGACCTCTAGGTTACAGTTCACATAGACTAATTTTCGACCCCGACATGTTTTATTATATTTTAGGCAGACAAACACGACATGGACATGTTTGACGACATCAATTGAAGTGCAGTATGCGAATGGACCACACGTTCCATGTAAATCAGATATCTTTTCACATTTATCTGCTTTGACTATCAAGTGAAGAAACCGATACTTACCTCCGATAGTTGCAATTAGCGCTTACCAAAGCTGTCATATCACGAGCTCAAAAGCCAGTCTTAAAATAATCAATTCGCTGAAATGTTATTAATGTATTGACATACAATGATATCTTGTTTAAAATTCATACCAAAACACAATTTGAGAAGTTAGTGCTGTGCAAGATTACTGTACTGTTTGAACTTTTTGAAAGATCCTTTTAATGTTCTTACAATGGAGTTTAGATGGTTAAGAGAGATTTTATCATTTTATCATTTGTATTGCCATGTGTATATTTTTGTGCATATTAGGAATTAATGATAATGAACGATAGTACAAGCATATATCAAGCTCAGTATTAGCAGCATATCACTAAGTTAAGTAAGAAAGCAACTTGGAAAGTAGTTAGTCTAGATTTATTATTATTATTATTAGTCAATGTTAGACACTGTGATCAAAAGTTAGTGTCGAAGATGTGAGAAACGTATAATCATAATTCTTTCAGGAAAGCTGTTATTACAGAAAAACAAATTGTTCAAATGGATGCCGATAGAAAGTGAACACATTGAGCCCAAATAATCAACTGCAGCAAACATGTTAAATGGTTATTCAAAATTTGGAGTCGTTAAGATCCACTTTTTCAGCATCGTCTAAGAAAAAATAGTCCTTATTGAATTAGTTTCAGTAGAAGTGTTTATCAAGTCATACTGCCACTAACTATCTTGAATTCTGGAAAGATAGTAAACGTGATTCGTAGTATTAATTAGTATTTGGGATTGGTGTCACCTAGTTTCATATTGTGCATGATAAAGGACAGAAAAGCAATCGATTGTTTCATCATAAATTGAAAAACTAAAAGTTAGCATGTCGTAGAAAGTTAGTAATAAGCATTTACATACATTATAGAAAACAATGAAGGAGAAGTGAAAGGTAAAAATAAGTCAGCTTCCAGAATGTTAATAAGACTTTGATAAATTACCTTCACTTTTGCAATGCATTGCCACAGATTTTACTACTTGAAGTTATTAATTCATTAATTTTAAACGCATTCACCTGAATGGTATTGTGTTATAGTTATCAAAACTTAATTGGAGCTTATGATAATGAATGAGGTTTAATTCAACGTTTTGACTTGACTATGTGGTTGGCATAAGCATGAAATCGCTAGTAACTTATATCAGCATTCAAAGCTCTAGAATTAGTTCAATAGGGTTTGTAATATATAAATAATGATGCATGAGTAATCTGTAATTAAATAATCTCTGAACTACACCTTACTTCAAAACCTTCAGGGGATCTCAGTACAAGCGCTTTGGCTACATGGATATTCTGGATTTATGCTTTAGTGAATGAAATGCATTCACTGAGTGATAATGTAATATAATGGGGTTTATGTGAAAGGACCACAATGTAAAAGAGAAGTACAGGATAGTACTGGGACTAAAAAGAATAAATTATTCATTAGATAAAAGAGGCTATTGGTAGGTTTTGCTCATAGATAAGACAACTGAATTATTTCATATGACCGAGATGCATTGCTGGGTATGCATATGAATTAGTCATCTGACCGATACAATAACAGGAAAATTGGTGAGTAAAGGTTTTCTCTTAAAAGTAAGAATTTTGTTTCAATGAAGCACTAAAATTGATGTACAAACCATTACGTACATTTAAAAAAACTTAGTTTCTATAAGATGAAGCCATAACACGCTGCCTACTAGTGAAAGTTAGTGTTATGAAGCATGCATGGATAATTTAAGGAAGTTTATGCTTAAATCCATTTTCATACCAGTTTTAACCTTATTTAAAGGATGTGCATAAATAATCTAAATGTGAGGTATCATACTTGAGACTGAAGAGTATGGAGCAAAAATTCATGAACATGAATTATGAGAACGACTACAGAAGGAATAGGAAGTGTTTATTTTTTTCTTAACACTAGTCTGATTTTTTTGATAGAGTGCTAATGAATCAGCCGAAGATAAGTTTATATATGATGAAGCGAAATATGCAGTGTATAACAAAGTATTCAAAATAAGATATTTCGGAATCGACATGCAACAGAATTTGAAAGTATTGATCTGCTAAGCGTCCTGATTCTTTTGGACAATCAGTGTGAACTTGTAGCATATCATTGATAACCATAAGGGCTAGGATTGATTCCACCATGTTTTGTTTGGTCAACTATAATTTATGATCAGTTAATACACTTATACAGTTGATTGAGGAGTTTCCATTTAGCTTATGCATTATATGCAGTTACTAGCTACCTATTTAAATCTTGAATATGTAGTTACCGTTCGTTTAATTGCCAGTTGTTAATATAAAAGTATTTTCAACAACTAGTCGTTTAAATGTTTGGAAACTTAGTATCCAACCGTGTATCAACCGTCGAAATTTTCTCAAACTGATATGTTACAGAAATATTTTGGTTAGAAGTATCTCCATTTCCTGAAAATCATAATGTAAGAATAGGACTTGGGCACTGTGATGGAATCTAATTTCCCTTTATTGCTAAGAACGATAATTAGTAGGACTATAGAACCACGTGATCAAAGTTTTGTAATTACCCCGATAAATGTGCAAGACGTCGCTCAGTAAATATTATTGTATCATTATGCACCACATCCGATAAACTAACCTGCTATGATTAACATAATCCTCCTTTTTTCTATTGCCTGTAAAATTAGTTGTGCTTATGCTAGACGTAATGCACCTTGATTTTCCCTTACCAAGTTAAAATTTACATGAATGGGTCTGAATCTGTCTATTCAACGACGTTCATTAATTCATTATGTGTTGATATTAGCAAATACGGAATTAGTTCATACATATGAAACTAAATAGGTAATCACACTAGTAGTGTCAAACAAAGTCAAAGTGAAAGCTGTTCTTTTGAAAGCAGTTTGTCCTAAAATCGTAACTTTGAGAAGCAACATATTAAGAAATATTTCCCTATATCAATAATACCAGTCTACAGTTATCTCAAATGGTTTCATTGATAACTGCTAATCTCTAAAATGTTTAGCGGCATTTCTCTCTTTACTTGGTTAAGGCATAAAAAGTATTTTATTTGTTGTAGTTTTCACGATAATGACCAGTCATGAAAATATGTCTGTACAGTCGAGGCACAAAAAGCTCCGTAGTAACTTCACTGACTGCAACAATGGGTGGTGCGGGTCCGAATATCATATCAAGGTTGGAAAGCGTCTTGCTGATGAGTGCTAGCATTCACGAAACGTAGGTCGAAGGGTTACTTCGAATAGCCTTCAGTGAACTAAAATACATCAAAGTGAATCACAATGGTGAACCTCTTAGGTTAATGGCTAACATTAGCTTGGTTTTTCCCCGGTTACCAGTCAATAGGTATGCGTGTTTCAAAAACTAAATGAAGTTATTATTGATAGGTGGGGATTGTTTTCATTATTTCACTACTGTAGTAAATTCACATCGCATAAAATAAAACTTTTTTCTCTTAAACGTTTAACAGGTAATTTGAGTTCATTCATTCGAAACTTGCTTTCAAGAATCAACAGGTCTTTCGTTTCAGCCACAGTCTCATTCATCAGTAAACTATGGTAAACTCAAGGTAGTATTCATAACTTATTGACATCGATTAGCGAACCATTCAAAGTCTTCATGAACTGGAGAGCTTTTCTGTTCGAGGACAGGATTTATCGGGAGTCAGCACGAGGGAACAAATGTAGAACTTTCAGGTTTCCTGATATACAGGTTTTCATTCTAATGACAAGCCTCAATCTGCAGGGTCAACTAAGCTGAGTTTGATGCCAAACACTCAATGCTTTCATTGTATGATGATTGCATAATAAGGCAAATGGATAAAATTTGGAGAATGTAGAACACTAGTTTTCAACCCAGCGACGTTACCTTAGGTTCCTTACCCTTGAATATAAGACAAATGTAGCACTATATAATGATATTGGTGACCTATTCGTTTTAGCTGTTATTATATTTTCAGTGTCAGACAAACTTCAGTTTTAGCATCACTGTAACGACAGGATCATTTTCACTGGATCTCATGAAGAACACTTCTGTTAAGTGAAAAACTGAATTACTATGAAGATGAGTTTTGCTACTGACAATGCATTATAGTAAATAGTGTTCAAAGGCCGAAAAACCTTGCTGCAGATATCGAAGTGTGAACTAATTATGATTTTAAAGTGAGTTTTATCATTTACAGTAAGACAAAAAAGAAAAGGTTTTGGTTAATAGAATGCAGGAGTTTTGAAATATATATAATACGACTTTTTCAGTCAAAGACAAACTTTTGGGATGAGTATCTTTATATTTATTCTCAACAGTGTATGATGAAATAATCTCAATAATCTGAAAATATTAAAGATCAAATTCAAATTTTTAGATGATAAAGTTAACAATTTTTTTCCTGGTGAATCACTAAAATACGAAGTTTTCAACGTGATTATTCCTAAGCTGAAAGCCACACGTTTTAACTCACTTCCCCAGGAAATAAATTGGCTCACTATGCGCGAGTCGTTTCTTCGTGTCGTCTGCAACTGAAAAAGCAACCGTAATGCAGTGTATTGTGAACAAGATGATTTCTGCTCGAAAAAATCTCCATTAATGCAGGTGAGTCGGATAGATTTTTTTGTCAATTAGTGTTCACTGTTGCGTAAAAATATCATACATTAGATGTAACAGATTGCGTAAACAATTAAAACTGTGTGAAATGACCAGCCAACATCCATTTAATTCTGTCCATTCTCTGTCCAGTGCTACATTGTCTAAACATTTCACTATCAGTCGTAGTTAATTTTCATAACTAGGCCTCACTTTGTCAATTTTGATGGAAGGACCTAATTTGTATCGAAAACTATCTGTTAATGCTTTAATTTTCAATGTCTACTTCTTTGGTAGACGCGAAGCATGAAACTCTGAATTGTATTTTTTCAAATTATCCCACGATTTGCTTGATTCATTGTTAATTTGTGTAGAAAAGCAACTCACTTTCAAACAATGTATAGTGATTGGTTTAGTCACTACCATTGTGACATTCTCATCTGACTATCTGCTGTAAGTATTTTAACAGATAACTTCCCTTCCAGCAACTTCATTAGCAAGAGTAAAGTCATCAGTTTGACTTTATGAGAAAGCTGAGGTATGTCAGACATGTTATCATTCTGGGTGATAGTTAAAGTTGAAATGAAAATATGGGTCATGGAACGATTCGAACTACCGACCTCTGGGTCCACGGGTTGGTTCTCTACCAAGTAAACTACAAGACCTAACTGCTGATCAGACTTTGATTTCACTTGAGTCACAAAGTGTTTTGTCTGACTGCAAAGCGGTGGCTGAGTTGGTAAAGCAACGGGTTGTCGGTAATTCGAAACATGCCGCGGCTCAAAATTTCATTTCACCTTCAATTATTACCCAGCAGCAGTAAAGTTAGCATACTATTTTCGGTTTTGTTAGCTAACCACATCATCGAAAATTTCTTTTAATAAGATAGCAGTGGGATCAATTACAACTGTTATTTTAATACGAATTTATTATTTGCGTTAAAGAATGGGTTAACTTAAAGGATCAAATTCTCTTACAGTTTTAGTATAAACTACGAGGATAATGAGAAAAATCCAAACAAGTGTATTAAAGACTTTTTGTTTATTAATTAAAAGACAATATGAAAGGAGGATATTCATTTCAACAAACGCTCATAAGGTCTTACAATTAGAAAGTTGAATTTTACTGCGCTAAGAAGGAACTTGAGAATGCGTTACTCCTTCCTTGATCTTTAGTTAGGTAAAGACTATTCCTATCTCCACTGTTTTTCTTCTACTTTTTTTTTTCACCATCACATTCTGTATCTTTATATTATTCTGAATGACATTTAAAAAGTCAAAAAGAAAAATCGATATACTTACAGTCCTTGATTTCTATTTAGTTTTGGAAATGTATCTGACCCATTTTTAGGCCTAGAAATCCCACTTTATAGAAATAAGACTTGACAAGCATTTATTGAAATAAATATCCTTCGTTTATAGTTTCTGAATACTACTTAAAGTTATTAGTTCGAAAGTGAGTTGCTTTTCTACACAAATTAACAATGAATCAAGCAAATCGTGGGATAATTTGAAAAAATACAATTCAGAGTTTCATGCTTCGCGTCTACCAAAGAAGTAGACATTGAAAATTAAAGCATTAACAAATAGTTTTCGATACAAATTAGGTCCTTCCATCAAAATTGACAAAGTGAGGCCTAGTTATGAAAATTAACTACGACTGATAGTGAAATGTTTAGACAATGTAGCACTGGACAGAGAATGGACAGAATTAAATGGATGTTGGCTGGTCATTTCACACAGTTTTAATTGTTTACGCAATCTGTTACATCTAATGTATGATGTTTTTACGCAGCAGTTTTCATGAGGTCTACATCAAATGCCAGATTAGTGTCTGTTATTAAGTTTCTTTTAGCAAATTTAAGCGTAGCAATGAACCGCATTTAAAAAATTAATGCACATATTTTAGGTGTCCTGTAGACTTTTCTGCACGAAGTGCAAAATTATGCTTGTTTTATTTAATTATCAATGAAATTAGGCAAGAAAGTTATCTCCTGCCTTACCAGTCATAACTATCTTATTGAAGAAATTGGGCTGAATAAAATAAACTTACATATGTACACTTCCAACTTTAATTTCAAGTAATCAAAATTTGAATGAAAACCACACTGAGAGGTGAAGTTAGTCTTTTTACTAACAAATCCCTCCATTTTCATTTTTCAAGTCAAAAAAATATTTTCTGTTGATACAGGATGCACAGAATATCCTATTAGTAAAAGCTAGTAGTGAAAAAGGGGTCATTACTCGAGAAATTTTCGACACAAGGTAGTAAGTCATGAAAACGCAGTCATACTATTTAGCATGTTAGAATTTTCTTTTTTGAAAAAAAACAACAATAAAGGTATAAGAGAGAAGCTGTCATTATGATAATGGTAGGAAAAGGCT
The DNA here is from genome assembly GCA_944470555.2 of Heterobilharzia americana. Classification (NCBI taxonomy): domain Eukaryota; kingdom Metazoa; phylum Platyhelminthes; class Trematoda; order Strigeidida; family Schistosomatidae; genus Heterobilharzia; species Heterobilharzia americana. Next base: position 87,587,621 of record OX104134.1, read on the forward strand.
ATCAAACAGAAAAAAAATAATTGGAACAATGTATCTGTAGTAACAATCAGAGACTAAGTGGTATTCGATTTATTTGCACGCCTTCTACTTCCTCTAAGATTCTGAATAACTGGTTCTTGTAACTTTGGAAATAGAAAGTTAAGAGAACCAGGATTTTCTCAATCGTAAAAATATCTAGAGATTGTTTAGCTTGATATCTTATTTTGAATTAATCTTAATGAGAGTTGGCAAACTCTTTCATCTATGCCTTCAAACAAAATGTTATTCTTTCAAACAAATGTATCATAGTGTTTTTCACTTAAAGCTATAAACATCATACCCTGCGTATACAGTTTTCTGCTTCTTATTAAAGCAAAAATCAGTGAAGGAATTATTATTATTGATTTGCTGTTCTTCAAAAAGTATTGTAATCAGTGTAATTTATATGTCCCCTGCATTAGTTTCCTCAGCTTACACGAATAATAATAATTTGAAATTTCCTCCACTATATTTTCTGACTTTCACATCATGCATGAAGCTTTTCTATATCCTATTAAATATCACGTGTACATTAAAATATTTTTTTCGGTTTTCATCTCAGTCAACAGACTAGATGTTTCCCTCATGTTATTACCATGTGATGGAATTGATGTACCTAGAATAGCTGCATTTTACTTTGTTTCACGTATGAATTCTTCAATTAAGATAACTTTCTGAAAGGCTATGTAATGGAATGCATCTTTAACAATTTGTTTTTAGGTTTGAGAAAAACTAGGTAAAACCTTCTTAGTCTTCATAAAGCTGCTAAAACTCGAAGTTGCCCATCATTAGGCTTTGAAGATCAAAGGTTTTAGAGGTTTACTGGTATAAGTAAATAGGTAGGGGAATGAAATATGCGGAGATAACCAAACTGTTCGTGAGCTACAATGGTACATTTTATTATCTTATCCTTTATGGAGAAGCAAAAATGTTTAAAGATAAAGGGTGGTTCATAACTAGGAGACTGGTTTTGTCAGGTGAAAACACAATATTTCTACAATTTCAGTTAAGTATTAGGGTAAAGATTCATTAATTTTCTGATTTATCCACTAAGAAGCTGACCTATCGAGTAAAATTATTCTTACAAAGTGGAAATGTAGCTAAAAAATCTCGAAAACTTTTAAAAGTTATGTTACATGAACTAAACTTATTCATATAGTGATGATGGATAGTGGCTGGCATTGGAATCCAGGATGCGCATTCCGTCCTTTTTGGGACTCTTCAGCCGAATGTACCTGACTCCCTGTGAGTGATGTTGTTCCCGTCAGGATATGAACTCGGGACCGGTCGCTTCAAACATCAGAGCATTATCCACTAGACGACCGAGCCATGATAGCCACTTCTTGTAGGACGGGTATTAAAGCAATAAGGCTAAAAATATACCCGTCCTACAAGAAGTGACTACCGTGGCTCGGTGGTCTAGTGGATAACGCTCTGGCGTTTGGGGCGATCGGTCCCGGGTCCGAGTCCCAGTGGGAACAACTCACTGAGAGGCAGGTATATCCGCCTGACGAGTCCCAAATTGGACGAGGTGCGCATCCTGGATTCTACTGCCAGCCATTATCCATCATCACTATATAATTAAGAACACAGCCAATATCGTGGCATCCTTGCAGGAGCCCAAATGCCAACAGATACTCATCAATTAAGTTCAACCAACAAGGGTATAATACAAGCAATAACAGTCAAACTTATTCAGTTGTTCTTGTATGCAAGCAGAGACGGACAACTATTTCAATGATATTGAAAAAAGAAATGCATACCGAACTACTTATGATACTAAAGGATCTTTGAAGTGAATTGTATTGACGACTACACCACAAAACAATCTTGACAACAGAAGCAGTGCTTCTCACTCGCTTGGTAAGATTCATAACATGAAATATTGCTGAAAAACCGTCTCACCTATATATCGAGTTAAGATTCATTTTAGTTCTGCTAATTTGATAAGTAGGTACCAATATATATCTAGGTCTTTTACTCCTGCGGAATTTCGGTCCCAATTGTGCCAATCAGATTCGTTTTCCTACATACATTATAGACTGTTCTCTTGCTGGAAATGTGTAGGATTAAAATCTCTAAAAAATGTATATCTTTTTCAGGATTCCATTGGCGCAACTGCATTTTTATTTTGCAATAATACTCATTCTTCGTAATCTCATAAAACTCATTTCATTATCATTGTTTGACTAGTTGAATCCCATCGTTCAATTTTTATTTGAAAATAAATATGCTTTCAAGTTCTTTTCAGTGTAGAGCAATGAAACTTTCTCGTGGAAAGGCAGTGATACTAAATTGAAAGCCAATTACCATCATAAAGGTTTTTCACCCGTTTCACATATGAAGCTATTAAATCACACTTATATGCATAATTAGTTTATACCTGTTTTGTAATAGTTGTAATGATATTCTGAGAATGATTACAGATAAGCAAATCACTCTGTGTCAAATAAGATATTATTCTTGTCAGATCCAGTTGTGATAAAGGTGTTTAGATAATGGGTTCTGTAATACGGTTGTAGCATTTGGAAATTTAACAACTTTTGGATCAATATGGAATCCATGGCTTTATTTAAGGATGGAAGAGATTAATTAAGATGCAGTGAAAATATTGAAGTTGGCATTTTCAACAAGTTGCCCAGAATTTTAAAATGGGCCAAAAATTAGTCAGAAGTAGACAATGAAAGTAGTAGTAAACTTCCTGGGGTAAAAGTTTTAACGTTACACTTGATTACAAAGCATCAAATATGTCTCAATTTAGTTACATTTGTTGACCAGGTTTTCCAACAAAGCATTTTTGGTGACCCATAACCATCCTGTTTCAACCAAATGAAGTATTACATTCTTGGATAGAATGTGTACTTGTTGATTACTTTAAGTGTTCTAGAAGAAATTAATGGAAAGGTGTACACAAAATAGATCAGATTAAAAAACTGATGTCAAGGTGGTATGGAAATAGGTGATGAAGGGACTAAACTCACAATTTTGATTTAGCAGATGATATTGAAGAGATTATGTGTATTTATCTATGGGTTCCCAGTGACTTGGTCACTTTCCAAGTTCAGAGTTGTTATGAGTATCTGTTGCTATTTCTGACGCACAAAAACTAAGCAGCTAATAAGAATTCTTAATTTTAAGCCTGAATATGGAAGTTTGTTGATGCCTTGAATGGACTCTTTGCGGAGGAGACTTCGGCTTTAGTTTAGGATCTGTAAAGCCTGTACTATGGTGTTCATATCATGTGAATATGGACAAACCATATGAATGCAGACGGTAAATTATGTTCGAAACATTATTCAGTAAAACAGATTCCATTAAATTCAATGATGAAATTCATACAGCTAAGGACCACTATGAGTAAAAGGGAAATGAAATGTAGCGCAGCATCAATGTGAAAAAGGATAATCAATAATGATTCAATGAAAGCAGTAAGTCATGTTATACAAACCTATGCGAATAAAACCAAAGAATCTAGCAAAATTAGAATTACAAGGAAAGCGTACGAAATATATATTTAGGAATCATTCTTTCACGATTTTGACAAATGTAGTGGTCAACTACTTCTTCTTCATACTTCATGTATAAACACGAGTGTAAGACGAAGAAAGAACACAACCGCGTAACAAGATTACAATTGTGTATTTATTTGATAAACCCTGCCAAAATGCCGAGATGCTTGAACCAGCTGAATAAAGGATCACATACCAGGAACATAGTACAACAACATTCCAAATGGCATAGGCACTTGACTATCCTCCCGGTAGCTTATGAAAGTCAGTTTCAATGTTAAATCCCGTCGAACCTTGGGCCATTGACCTTATGGTCGTAGGTTTACTGCAGGCGGTGGGGTGTGAAAGTAGGTTTCGATGAAAATGATTGGTAATTTGAGCTGTTATTTTAAGTAGAATTATATATATATATATATATATATATATATATGAAAGGATAAAAAATAAGTCTAAAGGGGCAGGATGGGAGGAAATTTTCTATTTTTGAAGTAAGATAAGATGTCAGTAGCAGTAAGACATTTTTCTGAACATCCAACTCAGAGTTGCTTCATCAGCAGTGCCTCTATTTCTGTATTTCAGAGGATTTTGAGTCCGACGCCGTTTGGGAAGTTGATGGGACCCCGATAAATAATCGAAAATGACTTATTGGTATCCATATAGTGTCAGCATGTTTCATCTGGACTTGGTGTGCTGGTGTGACGTCATCAATGGTCTATAATACGTCTGTTGTAAAAAAATGTAAAGTTAAAACTCAAATACGAAGTCATTGAAAAGAATATTATTTATTTATCAAAAAGTCTTTTGAAATATCTTGGGAATTTTTAAACAGCTGAAAAGTTAGTCAGAACTGTTGGGTGTGATGAATGTTGAACTCGGCTTATACTTTATAAATCATTTTCAGTAATGTAATATACGTTGATGAATATTGCTAATCTTGAATGCATGTTTATTTCATGAGATGTTATTATCATTTTGTTCATGATGTCACCTTCGAGTATATTTAAATTACGAACAGCCAGTGACGTATAAGGCTTTTGTGTATGAAGTTTTGTCGCTTAGCCAGATAAGGAAGTAAGAGAAGTGTAAACGATAAACTACATGCTGTGTGGAATGAAGTAGAAAAAATTTTCATACAAGGTGAACACAACTGGAATAATCCATTTACTTTGAGTATATTAATTTAACTTGGATTTAAGTGCAATATGACATTGAATAGGTTCAGCTTATAAAAAAGTGCTGTCTTGATATGACTTGCACTTTTCAATATAATCAAGCATAAGGTTATCATATAACATCTTCAAAGCAATATATGAACGGCTAAGCGCTGGTTACGAAAGCAAACATATTTATTTTTAGCACAAATAAGCCAGTGTCTCATGAATCACAGTATTTTAAAGAAGAGTTAAATCACTGAACAAACCTTTGTGCAGCAATTGTATTACAGTAGACTAGTTAAAGACACATTTGTCAGGAAAACGGCAAACTAATTATATTTCCTGATAGCATTATCGCCTAATCGAAATCACCTGTCTGATTTAATTAAATAACTGTATTTTTTGTTGATAAGTAAACATTTTTCATTCTTTGGTTGTCCATGTCCTCTATTAAGCATGTCACTTACTTGCATGATGAAGGTGATGGTAATAGTTTACTGTGAAAATAAATGTTTGTGCGTGATGATTAATTTTTCATGAAATCATAGCCATGCGAAATGAACAACTGTAATGATGATAATTATCATCGTGAAACATCATGTTAAGAGTAAGACCTTGAAAATAATAGTATGATTATATGCTACTTGTCTGTAGTTTATTTTCTGTCATATTATAAAGTAGCTTATTGCAGATGCTATTATATTCTTTTATGACTAAGCCCCATATACATCTTATGATTCTTTGTGTTGATGACAATGGTGAGTTTAGAAAATCCAGTTTGTTGATAAGAAAGTAAGACAAGGAACAGTAGTTGGCTGACTTACCCTGCTATTCATGTTAGTAGTTCATAATGTTGCCATTTTAGAGTGGACTTGACTACGTCATTTACAAGCAGTGATATAACTAACGCTGGCATATTATTTTTCAACGTCTGAGAAAACATTAGTGCCATCATAGCTACTACCGCTTCGCAGCTGTATGGTGAATCAGGTCTTTTAACCATTGTAAGTCTAATTACACCAGTCATGAGTTTTAGAAACTTGTAAATACAGAACCCATCCAGCTTTTTTAATTTATAAGAAACGTGCACGCGATACAGTTAGGGAAAAGTAAACTGGTTACCAACCTTATTTGAGTATACTATTATATTTTAAATGAACACCTCACAAACCAAACTGAATATGATTCTTTGTTGAGTTGAAACTAGCTCATAGGCTTGAAACCTTTCCTAGGCCACCGTGTGTTCTTTGAAGAAAAGACGGTTGTCTAGCTACTACAACCCATAGGAAACCGACACTTTCTGACAGGTATCTAGCTTTCAGGTCACCTCATCCAGTGATAGCTAGGGAGGGTTTCGTCAGATATCTAAACAAAAAATGTCTAGACAACTCACTAGCCACCCCAAGGACTTGGTCAATGAGTTTAAACACATAAAAAGGCGTTAATTATTATCTTCTACAGTTTATCAAGAAATTTGTAGGAACATATAAGAAAACAAATAATGACATCAATACGAGTACGATTAATAACATCAACACGACTAGAAATAAATATAGAAACTTCATTGTGTCACCTTATAAGGAAGGTACATCAAAAACTTTACGTAGAATTCTCAACGAAGCTGGAATTAGGGTGAAATTTAAACCTACAAACTCACTCAGAGATAATCTTAGTTGGCTTAAAGATCCGATACATCTAGTTGAGCAAAATTTAAAATGTTTCCATTAAATATTCAATCTACTTACCAGACGGATGAGCTATTTCATATTCAGTCACTGTTCGCGCATTCACTGCGGGTACAAGCGTGAAATTCTGATTAATAAGGAGGAGTCTATCACTGAAATACCAGCATCGCCTTCATTGTCTGTTTCCTGTAGTCGTTAGACCAAATCAGTTCAGGTTTTGATGCGAAATTAAAATTAAAATTCTTGTTCGTATTATATGAGATAGAATAAACAGGATATAACCAGTACTAAATGGAAACACTGGTTGTTTCAAAAAACATAAAGATTCACGCAGTAATGGTGAAACAAAAGGACAGCTTAAAAAATAAAAGGATTCTTTCATCTGTCAGCTTTTCAAAGTCTTAGATATGATTTACTGCTAAAAGAAACAAACTTATATTTACTTAGTATTACATCACCATAAAATATTTATGATAGGAAGAATAAAATGGATTTGAAAATGCAGAATAGGATATAAATACATAAACGGTCTAAACATTTTAAAATCCTCTGAAAAGCAACCATAGAAATTTGCTTGTTCGAAACCATAACGCAGATGATAAAGATGGGTTACGTTTATCTTATCACAGAAGAAATCAAGTTTAACATTATGAGAAGCACACTTAGAAAGAATAAATGGCCTTTTTTTAGAAAGAAGTGCCAGTAAGATCTTATCTGGCAAATAATTCCTGCAGTGGTATTCAACTTAAGCATGTAGCTGGATATAAAGAAAACCTATGATCTAAGTTAAGTATATATTTCGAAATGAAGCCATTTATTCTCTAGTATCCTGCTGTAGCCTTTTTATACAACGTATTGCCAGAAACCATACAAAACGGTCCATTTTACATGGAATACATAATCAGTAGGTGGATGGTTAGATACATATAGATGAGTCAGAGCGACAGCATATGCTACACTAGATTTACCTTATCCAAGGAAGCAATTTTAATTGGCTTAAAAATCTATTTTGACCTGGTGGTTAAAAATATTGCATGTCGTACACTTTTCCTATGAATAACCTGAGAGTTTCTCTTTGTATGTTCACATCGTTTTTGGCCTAGCTTTGCTTATTCCTTAGTATCTTTTATATTTTGAGTGAAAGCATTAGGAACGGAATTATGCATATTTACTTTCAAAATGTCTACACAGATTACTTGTTGAACCGGGTCAAGTTTGAAATAACTAACCAGAATAAGTCAAAAGTTAACTGTTCGTTAGTTGCGTCTTTGAAAGGTTTATTTAAATTGTTTATGAAACTTCATCCTAGACTGCTACGTAACTTTCAATTTGACATCACAATATATTTTTTCTGAATTCACCAATTTTGTTCAATCTTCACTCAAGCAAACATTTAGCATGGTAATCATCATGGAGTTACCTACATATTTCATTATTTAGTAGCCAAAAGAAAAATCATCGACTCAAATGAATTTATAAATGCAAAAACTGAACACTATTCCACATGATGTATTAGTTTAAAGTCTTAGAAAATTAGAAGGATACAGTGGAATGTTACAGTTCATTCTAACAGATATAATTCTGTCTTGTATAGTTTGGCAGACTTTTGAAAATGAAATATTTTGCTGTTTGGAAACACATGTTTAGCATTTAAAACTAAGACATTTATCATTATAGATTCACTGGTTTGATATATTTGACCCAAAAGGAGGATAACAGGTAATTAGGAAGAGAATAAGTGCTCATAGTCAGATTTCGTGACTATGTTAATAAGCAGACGCTATGCAGCTGAATTCATGCGTCTTTGGTCTCAGTATGCAAAATGTTGGGAGTAGAAAAATGTAAGTATATATGTGCATGGAGCCAAAATAGCCTCAGACTTAGTGGATTAGAATACAAATTAATAACAGAACTACAAGTAAAAGAAATTACGAGTTGACATAAATCTGGTATTGTTTAAATTGGCAAATAGTTTTAATTAGCACCTAATGAGGCTTCCTGTTAAAAATCATCATCATAATAATAAGAAATATCCTCAATAAAATTTAAGACCATTTCAAATTTAGGAATCCGCTGATCAAATTACTTTTTATTGCAAACACAGGCTTGGCTTAATTAAGGCGCTAAGCAGAACATTCACCTAAGTTTGATCTCACTGTAAACAGGTGTTTTGCAAAGAATGGTGTTATTAAAAACACCTATTACATAGGTAAGTAACTGGTCCACCCTGGTAATGCACAACAAATTGCACAAAAAGAAGGCTGTTGATGAATTTAGTAGCAGTTAGAAACAAGCATTTATCTCTGTCAAGGTTTAGAAGTCAACTTTTCGATCTGAGATTGAATAATAGTCACTAATCACCTAATATAACTCTTTTAGAAACTTTTATGACCAAGTTTTGTATAAGCGTTCTCAGCATAGCTCTATCTGCTGAGTGTAATTTGAGGTCACTCAGTTAACATTACAACTCATTTCTGGCTGTGATCAAGTTGCAGTCCGCTAGAGAATACTTGAGGATTACAAAAGGATATGATCTCAGTTGCCTGTTTCTTCTTATTCCTAATCGAGACTTCTAGCCTAACAGAGTAGAAGAAACTATTGAAGAAGATGCAGACAGATTAAGTTTTAGTATTTAGTGCGACGTCAACTCCATCAGTGTCAGATGCCGATACGGCAGCGACTCCAGATAAGTCCATTTAAAGCATACTTTTCTAGCTAACAGTTGGAGAAGTTATTCGAAACACCACTGAAATTACATAGGCAGATCTTTATCATACGGTGATGGTGAGGCTTTCCAGAGTCGTGAGGAAACCTACCTACTGTCCGATTTGCATCAAGTTCCCAACGTTGAAGGTAAACAGCATAACTGACACGTGCAGTATTAGGACAGTTGGATACAACACCTCACTGAACAACAAGTTTTTGATTCAGAACAACGCAGCTAGGGTGAGACTGTCATTCTTATTAACTTGAACATAGTTTATAAGAAATGATCAATCCATATCAGAATATCCGAAGGAAAAAAAGCTATTAATAACCACAAGAAATCTTTAAATTTTATGAGTATCCAAATATAGTGTGTCCATTTTTTCATTATAGATTTGTTTCCATGTTGCCGAAAAGTAATCTACTAGTGGCAGTATCAGTTATCCGTAGAGGGAAATATGAGGATACTTAAGCTACTTTTATAGATCAAGATCAAACTGAAACAGGGTTGAGATCCTTTTTCAGTCTACATTCTTCCTTGAAATCAGGATCTTATTTGTTGTATCGCTCATTTTATTTAACATGTGACAATTCAATTTTTGAATTTTTGCTAACCATTCATCTGTGTACACTCGTACAGAGCCTTATGGTTTTGCAAATTTTTTGTAAAGCTCAGAATCTTGTCTCATTATAAATTATTCCTGTTCAACTCATATACGAAAACGATAAACGGAAGGCTTCATATCGGTGTTCCAGTTTCTACTGCCAGCAATAATGTTCAGTATATTCAGTTTTAAATTCTATGGAGAGATGGACCTGCATCCTCGCTAGATGGTGTGATGAGATTTAAAACTGAGACTGATATCACAAAAGAAAAATCACTATAAAACTACTTCACTTCGAGTTCTTAAGTTTGAATATTAAAGGTACAGAATAAATTAACTTTGGATAAATTATGATGAATTTTATTGCAGTAAGCGCAGTCAACTATAAAATCGTTTGTTTCGTGATGAAACATTGAGTAATTCACTTGTCCTTTTCCAGTTGACATATGAAGTAATTTCAAAGCAGTGAAGCGAGTAAACACTTGTTTGGTGATAAATATGAAAGAGATCGAAAAACTGTTCTATATATCTAATCTATAATGACTGATTTCAGTATGAAATATATACATCAACTTACTGAGTGAAAAGTTACACTAAAAACACCTAAACTAATGAATATGCATAAATCATAGAAGGTTGACAATGACTAGGAATAAAAGATAACTTAAACAAATGAAAGTAGAAAACTAACAAAACCTCATAGTGTGCGTCTGTGTCCATAGATGAAATGAGTATCAGAAGTTTACATCAAAAATAGTTTCCCTATTGATGCGAACCGTTTATTCTAGTGTTTTCTCAATCTGTCAGTTCGACTTTAATCATCAAGTAGGAATATTATAACATTTACGTTCCAATTATCTTGTCGAAATCCCTCGGTGCAGTAAATCCAAACATACTTCTGTATCATTCCCGAATGTGTTTCACTTCATGTAAGGGGTATTTCAACAGAACTTGCATCAACTCACTTATCTGCTCATATCTTGTACTTGAAAAAAGAAACTTCACAAGAATGATTTACTATACACAACTTCATTTAAAGGTATCTTCTGACTGTGATTTTGAGTGAACAGCTTGCTTACAACCATTCATTTAGTAGGCTGTTACATAAAGTGAAATTAGTGAGTTCTTCGAAATTGAGGGTGTGCACAATGTCGGATATACACAGTATATGTTAAAGGTTTATCATGCTAAAGTGAAGCAAGGAACTCAGGTATCGTTAATGTACCCATAAAGAACTTAAATAAAGAGTACCCGATACAGTTGATAGACTTAAATATATACTCAAGATATGTTCTAAGTAAAGATATTTATTCCTTTAAAATGAAATACAGAAAAATTAACGATGTAAAAGGAGAGAATTCTAACCAATAATAAATCCTTAAAGTGAGAAAGAGTAATACCTATTCAACAATGCATGGCAAGATCCTTATTTACAGGCCTTAAAAAAGCAAGAGAATCAAACAACACCTACCAGATTATTTAAAAGCTTTCAAAATAGTAGCTTTTTAAAAATGTTCAAGCGATTTGTTATTATTACGTAGTTTATTTCATTCTTAGAAGTTATTCTAATAACCAGCTGGGAGTAGTAATTACTAGGGCCAGGTACTTGAAGCTATCAGTCACTCGAGAGACAGAAAACGTTTCAAACCTAAACTACTGGTCGACGTAATTGAGAAGTTTCAGTAACTGGATAAGATCATTTAGCATTTCTTAGAATCTATTATAAAGGACTACTTGAAAGATATCCACTTCAAGTTGAGATTTGATGGTGTGAAAAAATTTGACCATTGACATTCGTTTGGTTGGTCTTTGTATTTTCTAAAGAATAAAAAATGTTTTTTATGGTGAATGAAGCTATAAGCGATTGTTAGATATACTGTAATTTTAAGTATTTACCTTTTTTAATTTCTGCCGCCTAGAAAAGCGATAAAATTAGAAGACCGCTAAGTTTGCCCTCCAAATAGCTTAATTAGTTTTCATTTTTAACCACTGAATTTATTACTGCATTCTTGAAAATAAAATAAATATTTAGTGGCATTAGCAACAAAATCTGGTACAGGTGTTTCATCCTCTTTTAAACTCAGGCATAACATCTTACGAACCAATCGACTATCTCATTTGTGAGGATTTATTTATTGATCGCAGGTTGGTATATATCACGGACTGATGTCAGTTGGAGAACCACTCTGAAATTAATAAACATATCCTCACAAGCCTTCGGATAAAATCACTCTACTGCTCATTAATGACTTGTTTCGAGATGAGGTTCCCGAAGTTCCAATGAGAAGTCGTGGCCGGTGGAGCCAACCAAGTTGGATACGAAGACCGGTACTCATTTACGGGATTGGATGGAGGTCTTTCTACATTATGGACTGACAGGAGTAGAAAATATGGACAATGGGATTCCGACGCAGTGGCTCAATGGTGACAAGCTGGCTACAGAACCTGTTTTTGGGTTAGATCCCTGGCAACGTCATCATTGCGCCCTGCGTAGGAGTCCCTAATTAGAATAAAACAGCTTTTTAGTGCTTCCAGGTTTCCACTGGTTCTCCAGTTGATGACAGTCCGTGAACAGCATAACATATCAACTCGATTCCTTAAATTGATTATTTCAGCGATTTATACTTCACTTTTCTTTGCTTTGACCAGCAATACTAGTTTACAAAGTTTTGTGGTTCATAATAATTCTATATAAAGAGAAAAGATTGGGGAGTAGTGACATGTGACACATGCAATAATAATTCATAAAAAGTTCCAATGGAAATTAAAATTGTTCTACATCGATCAACTGACACATCTTCATTCTTAGTCATAATCTTCATGAGTACTTGAATCATCTTGATGAACAGACTGAAATTTATTTTGATGATTAGTCAGTTACTACTTAGTACCTGACCTCACGATGTTTAAACTTCAGAGAATTTTTATGACTGCCACCCAATAAAAATCAGTTTGTTAGTAACATAACAAATTTAGTCATTGCGATCCTCTCAGCTTATAGAAAGGATTGTATGATACTGGTGATTACCAAATGATTAATCCAGTTGAGTTATATTTAATTGTACTAACATGATGAAGAAATTCAGAGGAATCAGACTTGAGTTAGATTCTTATTGCAGAAAATGTAACCACCAAAAATAAGGATAAAAGTAGAGGGTTGTGGCAGAAGGAAATTTCATATCAGAAAATGTAGTCATAAAAACCTATGGTTACTAGATCAGCATATAAACTTCTTATGAATGATCAGTTTAGGGAGCCAAAAAAAAATCATTCTGAATGCAAAAAATTGTTCTTGGTCCAAGTTAAAGCGTGGTTGAATATGGTAAAGTTGGATTAATGTTTAAAGCGGTGCACAATAAAGTTAACTGACAGAGTCTTCGTGAAGTCGTTCATCTTTTCGTGTGATACCTTTCAGTCTCAGCATTATGTTCATTGAACAATTACCAGCTATCGTAATTTCAAAATCGGGATAAATATGTTAGCAACTGCATTTTATTTTATCATTGGAATATTGGATACTTTATGAATTCCCGTTATAGGATATGGAATTGCTTCATGTTTCTCTTCCATATTAGGAAATCATAATTGTTTAATAACCTCAACAAACGTCCATAGTATAATTTACGACTGAGTTTTAAATAGGTCCACACCTATAAGCTTTTGGAAATTTTACTCATGCTATTATGAGATGACTAAAGCTATATATTATTTCACTCAAAATGAAGTGTCCAGTTAAATGGTTGTCTGTGAATTTCAATATTGTAAATCCTTGCATGATTTAATAAACAGTCAATGACTTGAGAAAAAATTAATTCAAACAAAGAATAAGAAAAAAGGTAAAAGTTTACTAGTTTATATTCATCATACGAAGACTTCGCTGCTCAGACTATACATAAGACTCTTGACAGTATTATGAAATGAAGATTTCGGTAGATTAACCTAATCAGCTTCAGTAGCTATCGTTAATGCTTGAAGTAAAACCTGACTCGCAAATTTAAGACCCCTACTAAGGGATTTATAGTACATTAGGAAATTGAACCAGACTGACAGTGACGACTGTGAACAAACTGACACATAAATAGTAACACTAAGGTACAAATAAAGATATTACTTATTATTCATTAGATGACCGTTGAACGTTTTTATTTTTATCTAAATTGTGGTAAGAAAAATTTGTTACTTTTATGGCCGGGTTTTTACGTCTACTTTGGCAGAGAATAAACGACCATAAGTTTGTTGGCTTAGATATTATGATAATCGCAAATGCAAAACTTATTTAGTATTTGGCCAAAAAAACGTGACTGCAAACTGCCTTACTGTAAAAGCAAAATTCAAAAGGAGATGCATAACTATGGTGACTTATTCATTAACTTGGTATGAGGCATCATTTAACTTCTGAAGAAAGAAATATGTATTGTTCTTAAGGCGGTAGTGTGGTACAGGTCTATGTGCCATGCTATGAGTCACACTAAATGGTAGACAGTTTTTGACATTACCCAACTGTTACGGCCAAAATAGTTGAAGCGAGTTATGAATCTGCAAAGTTGAGTGCCTTAGCCAATTAGACACACTTCTACAGTGTGATGCGTTCTAAATTACTGTATTCAGTAGTAAATATTTACCGATTATTGAAAAATAAATCAGTGGTAAATAGCATCAAACAATAAAATGAAAAACTAGCGAACTTCCTGAAAAATATTGGATAAATGTAAAACAGTACTAGATTGAAAACACGATTACTCATCTATATTTTGGATCAGTTTATCGAGAAGTTCAATAAATGATACACTTTTGAGATCTTTTCTAAGATTCTTTGAAAAATTTCATCTAACATATTGAAACGGTCGTTTCGATAAGCAATGAAATGAACTCAATCTGAATACGAGTACACACATGAGAAACTATAGTTGCAGTGTGTCTCATTGAACGATAAATCTTTTTAATAAGTCATATGAGCAGAGTTGCACTAATTAAGAAATCACCAAGAAAACGTTGAGCAATTTAGACTGGAATTCACTCATCAATCTGTTTATTGTCCCATAAAAATAGCTGCATCCTTCGCTTATCATTCTAACCATTATCTCATATCTAATTATTTGACCTTTCCTTCTCCTCTCATAGCTTCTCACTACATTTGACTAAATTATATGCATTTTTATAGATAGTCTTGTAAGTTCATGTACTAACGAGAGATATGACATTGACACCAACTTCTCTGTTAATGGTAGCTGACTAAATTTCTGTACAGGCTAATTCTATAGGAAACTGAGGGGTTACGTTTGTACAAATGAACAAACAACGTATCAGACGGTTATATTGATGGACAACAGATTTAGTGAATAAAATCAAATACACAACTTATAACTGTAATGAAGTGGAACGATACTGATATGATCACAGAATACCCTAACCGCTTCCGCATTCCCCCTATCAACAATCAAGACAAGACAAGAATCTACTAATTTACCGGCCAATATAGAAATTGATAATATCAAACTAAACAGTAGTCATAGGATTCACTACGGCAATAATGAATAGTTGATAAAGTTATTCAAAATAACCTGGTTGTTAGTTACTTGTTGTGATAACCATCTGGTTTGAATGATACTAATTCTACGGAAATTAGCCTTCTAGTAACAAAAATAATGTTAATGAGAGAGTAGTACATATTCTGACAAACGATTATTTGCCCAACAATAAAAAATCCTATCTACCCTCCAATGAAGGGAAGATATAGATTAAATGGTATCAGCCTCGTGACTTACGAAGAAAATGCGATAACATTTTAAAGTTGAGTATGACGGAATTTACTGGTGGCTGATACCAGTCGAATAGAGTATCTAGACACCACTTACAAAATGATCCGTTCGTTCAAATTATTATTTTATCAAATTTTCATATTGCAGACCAGGTTTCATACACTTGAAAAATATACTCACTAGACTGTAAAAACGCGTGTCAATGTTTACCAATGTTATAGCAAGCAAGCTGGTGCTGACCGCGTACTTGATGCAATATAACTTGTGAGAC
The DNA here is from genome assembly GCA_944470555.2 of Heterobilharzia americana. Lineage (NCBI taxonomy): Eukaryota > Metazoa > Platyhelminthes > Trematoda > Strigeidida > Schistosomatidae > Heterobilharzia > Heterobilharzia americana. The sequence continues at coordinate 87,603,328 of OX104134.1, forward strand.
GCTGTGAGTCATTTGCCTTAGCAATTACTAGCCCTCCACGTTGTGTAAACTTTACCAGTCATGAGACTAACTAAGCACGAAATTAAAACTATTATAAAATCCACTCTGGTGACTACAGAATTAACCAATTAGTTTTGTTTATTATTCCGACTTGAAAGGTTTTTAAAATGCAAAATAAGGAAGGCTTATAATCTATTTCGGTAGTTATTAAGGTGACTTTTAGGACCACTCTAAAATTAGACATGTAATCGATATCCCATCCTGATCACCACTAGTAGGGCAAACTCACTTCTATAAGTGTATCATGTTGAATTGTATTATTTGGAAAACTTAGTATATCTATCTACTCCAAATAAAAATGTTTTTCTATTTAACAGTGAAATTTTTGAATTTCGCTTTCAAATTCTAACTAATTATTAGTCTTTGTCATTAAACTATTGCATGGAATAATAATAAATATGAGAAAGTTATGTTCATAAAAAAAAATGGAAAAATCAAAAATTAGCAGCGAATTTATGCTCATGATTGTACAATCGAAAAACGAACAAACAATAAAGGCTGTGTGTAAATATACGTACACTTAAATATTTACATCAATTGTATCGTTGATTAGTATACTGTCACATCAAGATAACGTGAATGATAAATGATAGGATTGTAGGGATCGGGAAACAAAGCCGCAATAACTGAAAAAAAGTATGATTAATATTACATAGACGTAAAACACTTGTAGTCATCTGAATTTGAGAGACCTTGTTCAGCAATAAGTGTGACAGTTAAAATTAAATGATTGAATACATAATAAGTATTCAAACATAAGTAATCAAATCATCACTATGTACTGAAATTGTTTGGCATACGAAACCCACCAAATGCATATGTATTGATGAGCGGAGATCGAAAATACGATATAGTGAAAGACTGGGAACACATACGAAGAGTTCTGATTTCCTGTGAAGCATGGTAGAAAAAGAAAAAAAAGGCTCGAAGAAGGTTGTTTTCAAAGGACTAATTGCGCCGTATCACGACGAACTTTGAATTGAAAAAGGCAAACCAACCAAATCAGAAGAATAAACGCTGAGGTTTAATTAAGAGGTAAATGAAGATCAATCTGGATGACTTTAGTATCACCAAAATAATTGTTATAAAAATTTAATGCACATTTACGTGAATTACAAATATCAAAGATATCATAATCAACACAGTCAATCCTCAGTTTCCCACGTCACATGACGAGTAGTACCAATAGAACTTTCTGTTGCAGGTTTTTCACAGCTGACTCGTGGCGTGACAAGTGAAGCAACTGGATTTCCTGAAGTTGAGGGAATTGAAGTAAAGTCTACAGGTGTAACTGATGATTTTTCTGTAAAAGTATTAACCTTTGTTTCACATTATTTGACGCAATAGATAAATTTATAGAGTAAGATTCATCCAGGTTATTTGGATTATCACGAGTCCATGACGTTTCAGGAATAAGGAAGATAAGTTACATGAAGGTGCTGATGCAGTTTCATGTAAAATTGAATTTGTTGCAGAATTATGTTTTTGATGACGTGAACTTCTATGAGACTTAAAACGATCACTGATGTCTTTAAAAGTGCATCCAAAGAGAGAGGAAAAATCCTCTGTACTAGATTCTGTATTCCAGGGTAAAAAGCACGGATGCCTGAGTTCAATACTTTTACGACATATAGGGCACTGGTCTACACGATCGGCACATACGCTACAACAAATTGTGTGGCCACACGGAAAGAACACTCGTGAAATTGGTTTATCCATACAAACACGACAGAGTGCTACTTCACGTAAACTTTCTTGAACTATCTCTTGTACTTCCTAAACAAAAGTAAGAATAAAGAAAAATCACTAGTATGTATAAAGACTCTATTATATATTCACTGATTGTAAATTTCCTTATGCATTGAATATTGTTTTTCAAAGTGCTAGTTTTGAAAATTACAATCACAAAATTCCACCCACTTGACTGAATACTTGCTTTATTACTGCGACAGCCTAATAAAAATAACTATGAAAAAAATAAGAAGTTAACTTACGAATATCAATCCTGAAAATTTAAGTGTCATCGCATTTAGTAGTAACAGTATCAAATAGCATATTGAGCTGTGATATGCACTTTTATTACATAACGCAAACTATATCGAATGCATGTAGGTTAGTGAAATTACTTAGTTTCTCAGAACAGAAATAAAGGTGTAAGCTTCAAAGTAATTTATTTGTGACTATGAGTCAGTATATAAATCATCGAACCGCGGTAATTAAGTTTCGAAAATCGTGATATTGACACAAACTAAAAAAAATCTTAGAAATATTTGGAGACATAGGTCAATGTAATACATTTACGACCTGCACGAATCGGTTAACAGATAATTACCGATATATCTGTCAAGTACCGTTAGGATTGTGTCGGCAAAGTTTTCGATTTGGTTATTAACCTGAGTAACCCAACACTAAGACACTAGGTATCATGTTGGGTCAATCGATAAAATATTTCATGCTTGTTAGCAATCCCAGATACAGTGAATCTGTAGCCATTGAGGAACGCAGAAGTTGAAAGCCACGTTTGTTACTTCAACACTGAAAGATGCAGGTTCAAATAAGTGAGGAAACATAAGTTTCCGCAAGGTTGTACATAATCCCCACAGCTATCTGTCAATTGACTTCTAACATTCCACACGAAAGAGTTAAAATATTTAAAAATTATAGATCTGTATAACAAACTAAGTGACTGATTAGAAAAAATAAATTTTCAAATGCGATGACAATGAAATAATATTTACATTACTAAGATTTGAAGAGTAAAATAAAGAAACAGGTAAACCATCCAGTTCAGCTAAAAAAAGCAGCGGTTAAATGAAATGTAGCAGGAAAGCAGTGAGGAAACAATACTACGGATACACTATGATAGCAGTACACTCTGTATTAAGCCTTTATCTTGATACCATGTATAAGTATATCCGATAATTTCAAAACAAACAGTTACGACTGCCAGTGCAATGCTTTCACTGTTATCTCAACAGGTGTTGCTGACTGACATTTTTATACTGATACCAATTTGAATGAGAAAAAGTTGTTATGACTGGATAGTTTAATAGATTTTTAAGTGCTTTTATTCATCAGTGGTTTCGCTTCCAGTAGTTAACTGTTTATTTGTCAGTGTTCTTATCTCTCTGCCTAACATGGTTATTTAGACACATTCTATAGCTGTGCAAAGCGTTGGGAATCGATGAGGTGGAGAAATTTGGGCACTGGACAACCTTGCTTTGCTTTTCATGCTTTATGAAACATAAATACCAAAATAATCAGACACTCTATTCGTTGAAATGCTGATTCTTTGAGGACATAGCACACCAGTAAGGCAGACTAGTGAGTGATGAGAGTGGAAGAATATGATTTTTGCGTACTCAACACCATACTGGATTTCTGAATGCGAAAACAAAGATTTGTGAGCGATGCCCTCGTAAAGTTTACACGACTGAAAAAAAGGAGGTACAATGTGAAGTGCAAATAGTTGACCTAATACTCAGATACTTATTCTTCCTAAGTTGATGTTTAACAGCTTCTTGTGTTTATCTGCTATTCTCATCTAACTGATAGCATACTATAGCAACGTCGTGTAAGCAATTATGAAGACCAGAAACGTACGAAGGTGTAGTAAATGTGGCTATTAAATGAAAGAGTATCGTACATTATTGGTGGCAGTGGATTGAACACATTTTACCTATGTCCATCTAGAGAGGCATTTATTCCAAATGATCACTGTTAGTCATCGTTCTAAATAAAAGGAACGAGGAGACAGTCACTTGGTAACATAGCACTAAGAGGTGAAAGACAGACGTGTTCGGTCACCTTTTGTTTGTAAATCATGATTGTGAATATTAGGTACATGACATCAGGCGACTTAGTAACTTCAATAATTATCAGATATAGTTCCGAATTGTGGTGTAATTTCTTGATTTTGTTTTCGAAAGGCTGATCTTGTTTCTACCTCCTTTGATTCTTTCTATGGGTTAACGAAGTTGCTGAATTGTTTTATGTGACATATTTTCTAGTGTCTCCACTGTAGTGGGTCTGTATTAAAAACAAAAGTAATTAAATAATTCTGTAAAAGATTAAACTTTAAGATAAAGTCATTTTAGTACGAGAATTCAATACTTCGGTGAAGGATAAATCCATTAGAAATACATTGCAAGTATATCTTGTGGATCTCATTCAACAAGACGACTACAGTGTCGACTTCTCAGTTGAGCAGGGAACAATTAATTTTTGTACAGTTTCGTCTTCAGTATTCAAAATACAGTGCCTAATGTTTCGGAAATCAACATCAAGACAGAGATAAACACAAAAATATATTGCTATTATATAGCGATCAGTCAAGACTGTCTACCCAATTTAAACTAATTGCTAAAGTTTAGACACTTGCTTTTCTGAGCATGCATATATTTACATCTCATAAGGTTCAAGAAAAGTGAAAAACTAAAAGTTCTCTATACTGCACATGAAAGTGAGAGCAAAGAGTATCTGTTTAAAGGAGAATTGTATAGGGATTATGATACAACTAAGAGTCCCAATCAGATCACTGAGTCAGGAACGTGTAGCTGAACTGAATTACGAATGCATCAATAATATTAGCAAACACTATGCGCATAACATAACTAGCGGTATGAAGGATTCAACAAAGGTTTTCACTGGTACTACAACTACTTGATTACTAAAAATACTCAAATATGTATGTTTATATTACTCCAGGATAGTAGATATTTTGAAACGAAGCTGACTAAAAACAGAAGTTAATTTGTTTGAACATAAACCATTTTTTGACCTTACAATCTTGGAGGGTTTCCAATTTTACTGGTCAAGTGTCTAGGTGATGCTAGGATTATGCAATTTAGTTGGTATTTGTTGATGGTTATGTGTGAAGATAAAAAGGTCTAAAATAAGAAATAGGGGGAAATGTTATGGATTGCAGAGTTATGCATTATAAATCACAATCGTTAAGATAATTAGGTGGAAGCTGTAAACACATTGTGTGGTAGGAGTACTAAGAACCTATATATTAACTTCAGTTATTCGGTTTACTCCAGTAAACGTTTCAAGCTCAACGTTTAAAAGAATCATCTGTGAAAAAAGCCCGTTTCCATGAAGTTTTCAATGTTTCAATTCATCAACCCAGTGTTGCAATGGTAGTTCGGATTGATTGACAATAATAAGAATGATAAGGTTATCGGACCGAAAGAGATCTGAACGTTAATATTTGTCATTTACTAGAGCGATATTCATTTGGTATATGAAAGAGTTTAAATTTTAATCAATGCATCTAGAAAATAATCGTATATTTTAGGAATGAAAAGTAACAAGCAAGTACTGAATTGTTACTTTTAATTCTTGAATGAATGATGAATTTTAAAAAACGAATTTAATGCTTATTTACACGTTTAAGATAACCGATAAATTATGGCAGAAAAGCACTACATCTCAGAATTTTGTTTATTTAATAAATACTGACCAAAATGTAGTGAAACAAACCTTTCGTATTTGCTAACAAAATCTATCCAATCCACAATCCGAATAAATCAATCAATAAAACTACGACATAGTTATGGGTTAGTCAAGGTTATTCCCCTTCATCATATCATGCGGTAAACGCGTGATTTTGCCATGGCGATTGGGAAGAAAGTATAAGTTGAATACAATGTATAGCTAACACTACAGACAAATTGATGTTCTAAATAAGTACAAAAAAATTAAGAGAGCTTCCTATATTTAAAAATAGTCTAACACGTTGGATTCTTTGAATATACCCGTTAATATTACCTAATTTTGTAAAATAGTATTTTAACAAAAGATAAACGCAAAAAGCAAACTACACATAGGGAAGTGGCTAATTATTGTGTAGAAGGATTTTATTTGGCAGAAAACTCATTATACTGAGTGAACATATTGCTGAAAAATAATCACTTGGTATCGAGGATAATCTATAAATTTTTAGTAGTGTGCAGCACACATAATCGATTACAGTATGAGACCATTTGCCTGAACGCCTCAAAAATATTCAGTTTTCAACAGAGAGATTTTTGAAATATGACTACTTACAACAGAATTGCTAATATAAAAATTAAAAAACACATGTAACACCAATTACTTCACATAGAACGGTGATGGAAAATAAATATATGAACTTCTCTTTAAAGTTAAGAACAGTGTAAGAACTTCAGACATTTTATTAAGTGTTGAGAGAGTTTGTAATTTCAACGGGAATGTCGTTGCACTAATATACTTCAATATATTAGTTATCAATATCTGAGAAATAAATACCAGATTGGCAATTGATGTGTAATACCTTTAAAGTGTGTTGCAACCTTAGATGAAAGAATTCTGTAAGCATATGGGCCTAGATAACAAGGTATGAAATATTCTTCGGTGGTTAAACAATGTAGTTGGTCCACTTCTGCAGTAAATCGGTAGTAACATCTCCGATAGCATGACTGCGTAATTTAGGATCATATTTCAGGAGACATCAGTCCTCTCGAGGTTGCAGATACAGTTTGCAGATAAGTGCTAAATAGCACGAAACCTAGGTCTAGAAGTTTCCAACCGATTGAAAGCAACGAACTGATGATAAAAAGCTAACAGTGCGACAAGAGCATTTTCTTGGTTGATTCGCTTGAATGGGAATTTCCACTTTTCTAAGATCATTGTTTACTTAACATGAAGTGCAGTAGAGTGATATTGGCAAAATAATAGGTTGATTATAAAGTAGACGACAACTGCCTTTTTTTTTGAAATACATGTGTGACGTGTTTTTCAGTATGATGGAGTGTGTAAAGTTCTTAACACCTTATAGTAGCTATCAAAGTCGGTCCTGGTACAACTTTTTAAATTTACTCTTTTTCGATAGTTTTACTATGGGTTCTTAACACAAAGATGTTATTTGGATGGAGACAATCGGCAGGAAGCCCTGGACCATGGTTTCACGCTCTCCGGGACTCGTCAGCAAAACTTATCTGCAACCTTGCAGGAACTGATGTCCTCTCTATGACTCGAACCTACGTTATTCACTGCTGCAGTCAGGATGCTACCACTAAGTTATTCGGGCTACCATTGACTTTCTGAAAGACTGGTCACTACACGGTAGCAGTTCTATTTCGTCTAGTTCCGACTGCTGACCGAATTCCACTGAATATTTTGGAATATGCCCACCAAGCGAAGACACTTCCCGTTAGAGGTGTGTTTGAATAATATGATTAGTTCACCTTCTCTGCACCCTAATTCAAAAAGTGATCGCCGTATTAAATCTCTGTTGTCTTGTCTTTGACTAATAAAACTTAATTGTATATTTCATAGAAGCATCTAACCGCATAACTTCTTGATTTATTTCTAGGTTTATCAGTTATTATAATAATAATATTAGGTCAGATAGCATCAGTAACTGTAGTGTATTAAGTTACTTGAGTGAAGTTCAAACTTGCTAAGTAGTCACGTCTGAAACGTATGTTTCCGAAACATTGGCAAAAAATTGAATACTGTGCTTGAAAGCACCAGTGATAACGCGGGTTTACTATTAACCACCATCAAAGAAACACAGTTGCTGAGCATTTAAGGCAGAACTATTAGTGGTCATATTTTCAACCACTACCAATCAGTCCAACAGGGGAAATAAATAAAAGTAAATCATAGTCGAAGATAATGATTTATAGAACCAGTTTCAGAATATTGACCAGAATATTCAATCGAATAAAACAGTGACCAGCAAATATGATCTGTTTCGTTTAACTGATTCTCACTTCTGCCCTTGAAATCTCACAAACACGAACTGTTGAATCATTTACAGATAGTATATATATATGTTATACTGGTAAACTAACTCTCCACAGAAATCAACAAGAAAGGATTGGTAGCTTCAGTCGAGAAGCTAACTGCAACTACATAATGCTATTTCATCGA
>OX104134.1:87611789-87712354 GCA_944470555.2 Heterobilharzia americana
CTGAGATGAAAGAAGCCATCATAAATGCAACCATGTTTATTCGCCTCGACCACGAAAATGCACTTCACTCAACAGTCGGAGCAGGTTTTAGCGACCAAGAGGCAATCAGTGGAAGCCACCAGCCACTTTTACGAGGCAGTCGCAGTAGGTGGGGCACGAAAGCCTTACGTTCGGTAGGAACCGCTTAGTTATATGCCTCTCTGTGCCCCACCTTCAATCGAATGTTGAAAATGTCGACTTCGTTGTTTTCACTAGCCGCAAACCGCTAATTATTTCTCCCCGCTCAAAGCCCAGTGAGTACTTCCCGCATGCGTTATAACAACTGGACTACATTTCCCAGTTCACTTCAGATATCCTCTACATATCTGAAGCAAATAAATATGGCTGACGCGCTGTCTCAGATAACCTCGACAAACGGTGCCGAGGGTGTTGACGTTATTGAATTGGCTTAGTTTTATGAGGAAGATCCCTAGCAGGGCTAAAAGATTCAGATTTAAGTGTGCAGAAAGTTTACAAGTTGGATAGGTGGAAGTATTGTCTTCGCATTAACAAAAAAGCCAGGTTTGTGGCCAGACACTACAGATATCACCTGGAGAAAAATAAAGCTTGAAGCTAATACTTCCATTGTGACAGTTTGTACTTTTTGCTTGGGATAATGATGAAAACTTTATGAATCGTTTACATATTGTACTTCATTGACGATTCCAGAATTGTATAATTCATCCATGTTAACACCGCCGCCTTCACGGGTCATCACAACCTTGCAGTGTTGGACTTTGCTGGTCACTTTTATAATGAGTAAATCCTAGATTCTGATAATTATGAGGTTGCAGTCCAGTGAACATTTTAATTTCTGCTCGTTGTAGTTAGGTATTCTGAACTTGGCAAGGCTGGTTACCCTCTATGAAGGGTAGTTTAGCCATGGTCTATTCCTTAAGTAACTAATTCTCGATGGAAACAGGGCCAACGTTTAGAACTGAATTATTTTTCTACAACGAGAAAAAACAGACAAGACGGCAGGCGGGGAAAGCAAGAATTTCGACAAGGAGAGTGTTTTCTATGTTCATGTTTCTCCTTACTTAACTTCCCTTGCTACGGCTTTCATTGTATATCCTTCTTCTATAGAGTGTTTAAAAATATAAATTTGATGCTATCATGTTGTGTAGGACTTCTGTTTTTGATTACTGTGTTGGGTGGTGCACAGTGTGCCGTTAGTCTGAGGTGGTAACTTATGGAAGTCTCCTCAACGCTTCGTATGAAAGGCCAGCGTAGGTGTGGTGGCTCTCATTATACATTAAGAGAGCCGAGTATACGAAGTGTCATGAAAGAGACCATTGGTGTATTCCATAAGCCGTAGAGGTCACCAGATGATAAGAAGTCAGCCAGTAACCCACCAAATTTAGAGGTTGTTTTGGAGGCCTTCACTTCAGCTGGAAGTCTGTTCCACAACTGAGAGAATTTGACGGCAAAGATGTTTGTGTGCAAGCAGGACTTGAACGACTTCATTCTGACTCTATGGACGTGGTTGCGCAGATCGTAACAATTGTTGCGTTTGAACCGAAACTCACCACTGGCTGTAGACGTGGGTTTATGTAACACATTAAAGAGCACTGTCAGGTTACTTTTGAGTTGTCTCATCCAAAGTGTTTCTAGACTTATTGTTTTGCATCTGGAGCTGTAGTCCTGTTTGCAATCGTGTCCTAACAACCTAGCTGTAAAATACCTTTGGACACCCTCTATTTTATTTGTCTTTTATGCGGATACCACTCAGTACAAATGGACAGTATTCTACAGAGTAGCAACTTGACTTCTCTGAAGTGGAAGTTACGAACTATGCAACCCATCAGGATCCTAGATTTGCGAGTCCGTGATGCTACCTGTTAAGAAAATGTGAGGTCCCTTAAACATCTTAGTCCAAGGTCACATACACTTTTAAGAACTGGAAGTTCCGTGGACTGAAGATGTACTTGGATGTCCACCGATGGAGCACCAAAACATATCCAGCCACATTCGCCTATATCGAACTGAAGTTTCTGAGCAGTAGACCATGCGGATATCATATCGAGCTCCCTTTATATAAGTGCTTGGAAGTGGGATAAATTGTCACGGGTGACTGTGTGTGCCACTTTTAGGTCATCAGCAAGCAGGAATGGTTAACCGTATGTACAGCAGTTGCAGGTGTCATTGACTTATAAAGTAAAGAGAAGGGGGCCCAATACACTGGGAAGGAAAAGAGAAGATCGATGAGGTCCGAAGTCATTTCTTAGAATCCTGAATAGCATGATTAGGTCTTCCTCTGTCTGCGGTAGGACAAAGTGAATAGGTCTAGCTCCTTCAGTCGGTCTCCATGGGTGAGGCCAGCCATCGCACGGATCGTGCAAGTGGCTGTCCTCGGAACTCTTTCTAGAGGGACTGCGTCACCCTTCGGACAAAGATTAGCCGCCTGTGCACAGTTCTCTAATTTAGACCTAACTAGGGATGTGAACATGCCACCACTCGTTTTCGTGGACGTTATTCGTAATGCATAGAGTCTTCAAACCCCGAGCTGCCACCAGTCGACAGTGAGCCGTAGTTTTCAAGTCAAAACTCACCGTGACTCCTAGGTCATTGTGGATTGGTACTGACGGTAAAGGAATCCCATCAATAAGTAGGTGTTGCTGAGTGTGTACCCCAAGCGCATGCTTACATATTCACCTGCATGGTCAGGCATCAGCCGCATCTCTGGCCAGGTAAACAAGCCGTTCAGGTCTGCCTGAGGCTCACGTATATCCTCATCGTTCCTAATTTCCCGCCAGACTTCTGCATCATCAGAGTAGAGAACCATGGGGGCTTTGATGTTTGGCAGCTCATTTACGTTTAGTGAAAGCAGTGGGGGTCTAAGACCGTGCCTTGCGGCACTCCACTGTCTACCAACTTCCAAGTGATGAGTTGAGAATTGATCCTAACTCCTTGTCCCCCACCAATAGGAAAGTCCCTTCTCCATACGAGCAGACCGCCAGTGATCCCAAAACGTCCCAGTTTCCCGAGCAACCTGAGATGAGGTACTTTGTCGAAAGCCTTACCGAAGTCAATGAAAATGACATCCAGACGTATCCCATCATCTTTAGACCTTACCCAACTTACTCTGACTGTTAAGTGGTTCGTGTAGCAGAGAAATTTCCATGAAAACTATGCTGTGAACGAGGCAATAGGGTGTTGCTCTCCGGATGGAATGTGATGGCTTGCTTGATTACTCTTTCCAGGATTTTCGCCACAGTAGCAGTCAAACTTATTGGTCTGTAATTTGATGGCTGCTGTTCAGAGCCTGCAGCGTGGATAGGAGTTACCATGGCACCCTTCCAGTCATTGGGGAATGTGCCTTTACTGAGAGGCAGTCTGAATATAGTAGTCAGCTAGCTGGCTACATAGAGTGCAAGCTCTCTCGTATCCGGTCCTAATGATTTTTCTACATCGAGAGTACTTAATGTCTGAAAAACATCATCACGATAGACATCCACAGAGTTTTATCCGCTGGATTTCAAGTGTTTGCGGAGGATTCCTTTGTGAAGACCTCGGAAGAACATCCAGCCATAGCTTCTGGCTTTTCCTTATCATCCCCAATCAAATAATCATTTTCCATAGTTCATATAGGAAAATAACCCTTTCGGATGCTGCAAGACAGCCTGGGCAAGACGTGTTTCAAAGCATATTCGAGACCAGCGGGTGGCAGCGACTCGTTTATTGTGGGCTTCTTTGTAATGCTTCACCACTTCCGGTGCAACGAGGTGGGTGGCAAGACTCCAACACTTTTCCTTACGTTGTAGCAGGATTCGGATTTCTTGGTTTATCCACAGAAGACGGTGTATCCTTTCCCTCGGGACAGTCCACGGAATGAACGGTTGGGTCACTCATGCAAACAGGTGTCTGAAGGAGCACCAAGCGTCTTCAACTGAGGCTTCTGGAATGACAGTCCAGTCCTCCGAAGCGGCTGACAGGTTAATAGCTTCCGTATTCGCTTTCCACACGTCGAGTCTAGCCCGAGCATCCGCCTCGTACAAGACGTCTGCTGCGAATATGGTGATAATGGTGTGATCACTTTTACCAAGGGCCGCTAGGCGCAGGATGCCGCATACATCGTCTTTAAGTGAGAACACTAAGTCTAAGACCGATGCAGCATGCTGATGATCATATCTGGCTGGCGTCCTAATGTGCTGTTTGAGAGCTAAAGAAATTGGTGTATCCACTAACCGGTGGCCAAACGAATTCCGTGGTACTTTTGTCGTTGGTCTTTCTCAGCCAACTGGTGGTGCGTTGAGGTCTCCTACAAATAGATACCAGCACTTATCCGTCCAGCGGGTCCGCCTACTCAGGAGGAAGTCTGCCGCCTCACTTTCAGAGCTTCGGCATATTACGATTAGGTTAAATAACTTTGCCTCTTGCATTTTAGTCGGCAGTGCGGCATTTCTCATGTCCCACTTCCATGTTTCACTGTTTTCGCGGATTTTTCAGTTTAGTTATTCTTAACGTAAAGGATGGCACCGCCACCTTTGCCTGCCAACCTGTCACTTCTCAAAGGGATGAATCCTCATGCTTCATGGTCACTGATCCAAGAAGGGAACCACGTTTCTGAGATAAAATAATGTCAGGGCTTTTGCTGCTTTTCACATTACCTAACTCAGTCCGCTTGCTTAGAAGACTACGTGCATTTGTGTATTAGACAGCGAAACTACTTAACTGAGTTTCCGTCCCGCTCGTAGGGGCTTCGGCATCATTTGCTGCTAAAACCTCACTACAGGAAAACCTACTACTTTCAGCTCTTGCTCTCCTACTGCTAATCTGAATTTTGGTTCTCCTCCTGCCTCTCATTTTTTGATTTGGTCAGCAAGAGCCGAATCCTTTTGCACAAACACTCTAGATCCCTAAAGTCTGTGAGCATTTCCCAGAATCTGATTCCGCTCATCCGCTGACTTGAACACGACTTAAAGTGGGCGGAGCTTATTGTTAGTAAGGGCTGTTTCCAATTTTCTTACCTTATATATCATGGGTAGGGTGACTCCTGGCGTGCTTCTTAGCAGAGTCAGGTTCATCGGACTTCGTACCTTGCCAAGATCGTGTTCGAAACATTTAAGTGATTCTGGCCTATTTGCTTGCCATTTTCAGGGTACGGCGTGCAGGGTTCACTAAAGCCTAGTCCAGTGACCTCGGGACAGAGAGCCTCATAACGGCCTTGGATCCCATTCCGTAAGATTTTGTCAGTGGTTGGGTAGCTGAACTGGGAAAGACTTGCGGCCTCAATGCTCCGGTCGTTGGAAGTGAAAGCGCTTCACTCCTGTTTCCTCCATCAAAAGTAGACCTAGTCTTACGGTCAGCAGCCTTCAACCTGGGTCTGCCAACTCCAGGAATGCGAGATCCAGAGGACACTCGCTCACCCTGCTTGGTGTAGTTTTTTCCAACCCGCTGTCAGCAAATTTTGTAGGTGGTGTACGCACCCGACTTACGGCTTGTCGTGAGAGGTTCTTGGAATTTCGCACAACAATCTGTGTCAGAGGGAACAGTGTCGTTGCCACTGTCGCAGTTATTGGCTTTGATATTCGACGGCAGTTTCTTAGTTACTATATTTAGAAGCGTCTCTGCTTCTACTAGGTGCGAATATCCGAGCAGCACAACGTCCAAAGTCAGACACTTCCTGCGTTGCTGCACCTTTTATATGCTGAGGGTGTGAGGCTTGTGCAGTTATCGTGGAGCCAACTGTTACATTAGCTACGTTGCATACCAGAGGCGCCGTGAAGTGGCACACAGCCCTACCGCAAGCATTTCAACGACACTGCTGGCTAACCATGAAGCACAAACTTAAGGAGCACATTCAGTTTCATGCTGTGTCCACCGGGAAATCACCCCCAGTCATCCTGAAAAAATATCGACGCAGTGTTTTCAACGAGTTGTACAAACTATCTCATCCAGGTGTACCAGCTAACACTGGGCTTATCACACACTATTTCCGCAGGCCTGGGCTGAACAAAGACGTTAAAAAGAGGCATATTCGGTCCATCGAAAGTGTCATATCACATGGTATGTTGAAGTTTTTCAGGCTCTTTTCCAGCCATAGATGGAGGTTTCAACCATGTCCACATAGATATTGTGAGTCCTCCACCAGAACCTAATGGATTCACACAATTCATCTGGCCAGAAGCGATACATATCAGAATATTGATTCCGGGACCGTCACCCGTGTATTCGTCGAGATGTGGATGACAAAATCGGATGTTCATTTAAGTGACAGGTAGCCGTCGGCGCCAATTCTAGCGTGGTTTATTGCACGATTCAACCTCACTCCTAAATTTCAATCGGTTATGGATTGCAGCCTACCGTTCACAAGCAAGTGGCATGTTGGAAATTTTCCATCGACGGCTGGAAGCCATCCTTTAGTGAAGAAATAAGCCCCAGTTGACAGAAGCACCATCACCCTTCCTAATAGGTACCTGGAAGTCGTTGGAAGCTGGTTCTGAGTGGACCTCCGGCGAACTCACTTATGGAACTACTCTTCTCCGACCAAACGAGTCCAGTTCCTCTTCAGCTTTCGGGCATGCTTTTGATAGAACGTCTTACTCGACCAGGCCTACAGATATGCTACCACCAGTCACATCTACTCCTGCCCGACCTCGAACAACGTATGCTTCATTCACCACATTTTACGAAGGACACCACGATTTTTCACGCGCTAAGGTGCCATTCCTTGATCGCTTGAACTACTGTTCACAGTCATCTAATGGCACACAATGCCTTTTGTAACTGAATGAAAGGGACGTAAAGATGCTGTGAAGCCAGCCCAACCAATTCCCGCCATAAGCAGCGCTTCCGCTCACAACGGCCTACCGACAGATACCACAGCCGTCGAATTTCCCAGTGGTGTGCAGGGTGATACGACGACACATCAATCTTTCACACAAAAAAACACAATCAGATCAAGCAGTCAGAGTTCTGGAATGTGGAGGATCTTGGCCAGCTGTTTTATGTGCGTGCAGATGTGCCAAGTTCTAAGGGCTTCCGAAGCTTGTTTCACGCGGCACCATTTTACTAGGGATGCGAAATTTTTTCTAACATTTCATCATTACGGTATCTTTCTCACTACCAGGATGCTATATGTTTTTAGGAAACCAGCCACATTCCCTTGTTGACGTACTTGTTTTTCTCATAAGGCGTATAAATACCTCACATTTCCATTTCCATGAAACATTTTCACGGTATTGAAGTTCCTCCATTCCAGACGCAAGGAGAACGGGAGACGGTCAAAGGGTCATGAAGATAACGGTCGGCCTACCTTTCGATTCATTATTTCTTTAACGACAACTCAGGCTAATTTCAAATAACCATCGGTCTCTCCTCACATTTAGCCCGCCGTGACGTAGCTTCGCTAATGGTAAAACCAGCGAGGAGTGCTTCTGGCGGCCACTTTCCCCATGAGCCCGCCGCGGAAGGAGTGAGAAATAGAGGTAAATGGTCCTCCAGAATCACTAACCTAAGGATCGACGACAGTCAACACTTATGCTGACTCACTTGTTCTTCTGGGGCTTTTTTGGCCGAAAGCTCGTGATCAATCAACTACACCATTTGACACGTGGTTGTGCGACGTTGCGTTGCCCATAAGTGATCCTGTAGACGGCTGGCAGGAATGGATCGGTACTTCGGCGCGGGCTATCACGCAAACTTTTCTACCCGGCTACTCGATTGTGCTCTTCCCTATTTCTGCATTTGTTGGCACGTAAGAAGTGTGGATGGTTAATGGTCGACATTTATTGGTATAAGAGTGAAACATCAGCAGCGTTAATTCGTTAAATATGTCACACAATGGAACAGTAATATTTACTGGACTACTTTTCGGAAATAATGTATTGCCCATAGCCACATCAAGATAACTACACATCTTAAGATAGCCCCATAAAATCTCCGTAAGCTGATAAATCTAATGAGTGAACTGGAATGAGTTGACCTTTGTGTTTTTTAAGTTCATGCAAGATTAATTCCAAAAGTCTTTCAGGCCGCCCCTGTGTTTCTGATTGGGCATTTTCGCTGACACAGTTCAGTTCTGCATCAAAAATGTATCAGGAATTTCTGATTTGCAGGTGTCCGCCAGAAGTGCACAGAAATACAGTACATGCGTATTTACCGAAATCTGGTCTGGAAAAGAGGATTCTTCTGCTAGCCGGGTGGACTAGTTGCACTGAAACTACTTTCGACTTCCTGCTCAATCTCCACCTTAGAACAGACACCAATTTGATACTAGCTGGCAACTTAATACGATTGATGTTATTGCTGTTATTATTAACGTCTCATAAGTGCAATAATTTTTTCGCTTAAAAATGATTCACACAAAACGACATCACTGAAATCATGCGCACTGAGAATTCCTTGCTACATCAAACATGCTTCGAATAAGGCAATCATTATCAGCATCGAAATGCTCTCCGTGCTGTGGATCTTTGTGGTCATTATTTCTTCCGAATGCTGTCAGTCAACCTTACTCATCCTGCCTACGACTACGACTCAGGGATATCTTTCAAACGTTTTTGCGCTTACCTTCTATTCTTTGTTAGCCTATACTGTATGGAATCATAGGAAGGCCTTTGATCACCCAGATAGCCTCTATTTTCTCGGCCAACCGGATCTACAGTTCACGAGTACCAGTCCACGAAGATGCATCCTAACGCCGTAGGGCAGTCGCAGCAACCACACTAAAAGGGAACCAAGCCACATGAACTACATTCGGGATTTCAAAGGCAGTCAGTTTTGTATGCTTGTCCGATTCATGTTGCATGCAATAATTCTGAAGTGCCGATTCACAGGACAATTTTTGCCGCATAGTATGGCATTCTATTATGTCATTTACCTTTACCCCATGAATATAAATAAAAATGGATACATATATGCGTGCCGTTTCATAACTATGATGACCTAAACTTCAAAGGGTGCTGCATTCAGAAATGTTCTGTGCGACTGATTCTGGGACCCAGAATGAAATCTTAGCAGAACCATTTTCGCAAACCCCACTTCATGCATACTGTGATGAATTTGCTACGCCATGTATACTTATGGTGTGATCTAAGGCATCCATGGTACATTCGCCAACTCGGGTTTGGTCTTGATATTGTTTTGAGGCGATCAGCACAAGGACTCCTACCTCATTTCGGAGCCTCTCAAAAGATAGTGCCGAAAATCACACCCTTTGAGATTAAGATAATCTCCGAAGGGCCATCCTGAGGCCGAGTTACTGAATTTATTAGCAATTAACACCGTCTGGTTTCCACAAATTTTGTACTTAGCAGTGGTTTTGGCCATCAGGAAGGACAGATGTCACTCTCTCCTTCAACTGCGCGTGTCGTTTATCACTACTTTGTGCGTAAAAATTTGTATTTTCCGTGCTCTAACTGCTTAGTTTTCGCCCCTATTCACATTTTTTGCAGTGCTAGTTTACGTGCAGATGAATATCTATACCTTTGAGTGTTTGGTGGGAGCTTGCTGCGATCATATTTGAGGGATGATGAGCACAAATCAAATTGAGTCATTCGACTTTTGAAGTTGCCCGAAAGGCGCTTTGTGTAGGCAGTTCGAACGAAAGCTCAAGTGACAGTCGTCACGATTGGTTGCTCGTAAAACGACCAAAGAGGAGCGAGGGCATTTGTGTTCGCAGCTACAAAATTGGTACAAAGTGGGTTGTAATTATACTGTACTGTGCTGATAAACGGTATTATTGTTTGCATAACAGGCAATAACTTTTGAGTGCAAAACTTGGACGGTGGTTAGTATAAGGAAGTGAATTCTGAGTATGCGGTTTACGGAAGATTTATGATGGTTGAAAACAGCAGGAGCAAACCTGCGACGTCAGTTCGGAATGTGACGCTTGTTATTCTTTCAGGAATCCCGTATCAACTATTGTATATTGAAAAACGGGTGCTCAGCTGACGTACAGGCAAAGATTATTGATCGGAAACATGTGTCAGTTGAAATAACAGTGGAGGGATTAAGCCAATGAACATATGCACTGCAAATTCTTTTGGACAATAAAGTTGCTCAAAAACCGTATACTTGATATAGTTATAACGAACATTTTGTTGGCGACGTAGTCTTTGCTGTTGCCCTTGGTCAGGAATCGAAAACGATTTAAACTGTAACAAAACGTGTGGCTAACGTGGGGCCGGGAAGCTGTGACTTAGTACGAAAATGGGCCTCCGGTTTTGTAAATGTTGGCAAATTGGAGTTAACTGAGGGTTGAAAACTGCAGAATGCAAGTGGCACATGTTGAATTGTATTGTAGATTATATACGTGCGGAACATTCACAGTATATGATTGATCATACTGATATTTACTTCTTGTTCATCTGAGAAAGCGCGCCATACAGGCTTCTCTTAAATGGGCAACCGCTTCTCCAACCCCTCCAACCAAGCAAGTATATCGGTCCCTGGTGATTTCCACCATTTAGCTGCGTAAGCGAAATTTTTTAGATTAACCATTGATAAACTTGCCTTCGGAGAAAGAAAGTGACCTATTGATGTCTAGATCACTGATCTGGATGAAAAATCTACGGAGCGGAACTAATGGTTCCCCACTACCTGCGCTGCTTAGTGGTATATTTCGATAGGTGAGAAACTCTAGATCCAGTCCAATAATGGCGCCATCTTAGGACACTACTTACTCTTTATTTCAGAGAAGCGAATGAGAGATACAAAATACTTTCGCAGGCAGACTTCTCCAAGTGAAGCGGAAGTGAATTGAGGCATGGCAGATGTTGTGAATGGGTAAAGTTGGATCTTTTTATTAATATGCAGTGGAATGAACATGGGCGAAATCAGTTCAAATTGTGAGCGTTTTATGAATACACCCACATAACTGAAGACTTATTTCAACTCCTTGCTCACTGAAGCCTCGCACAACCTTCAGAGCTAAAAAGGATGCTGTGAGGTTGGGGTGGGAAGCAAGCGCCTCGCAGGTTACATTTATAACACTGTGTCTTCCTTACTGTAACCCCTTCATTCTTTACAGAACATACTCACTTGGCTTCTGGAACTTCCCAAGTCACGTTTCGCATCCTTTTTACTGGTGTCTGCATTTTATCCAGCAGTCGTTAAGACATCCATCCACATTGTGTCCGATATCAGTAGTGTTGTAAAATATCCATACTAGTACTAACTAAGTGTACCTACACTCAATCTACGGACATAAATACATCATCACTATTGTATACTTGATCTGAGTACTGAAAAATGCTTTCAAAACCTCTAGTGTTACCTTCTCATATGAGTTGTAACATGCATAAGGAGGCGCATAGTATGATACTTGCTTGGCCGTGTGTTGGTTGTACCGCTGGTATTTCAGCCCCTGTGCAATCCATAATGAAGGTCTTTGTGATACTGCCGCCCAAAATATTCTCGCAAAAGCAGTGAAGGACCCGTGAGAATTTCCTTGAGAGCCCTTTTCGGTACAAGAAAGCACCACAAGCCCTCACAGCTTTCTCTGATGGGGAGTTGAAATAGCGGATATCTTCAATTTTGGTCTCTGTTGCGTGGCACTGCCTCAGTTTTTTTTACCACACAGCTCTATCTGCTTCCTGCTGAGGAAGCAGATCCTTATCAGCGGACCTTGGTTAACTCGTTTCGAGTTATTCCTCGGACTTTTCATTTCGCCCTAAAATGTCGGATGTTACGGCTTGTAGCTCATCGAATAAACGTCGCTAAATGTAAGGCACCAGTTATGACTTAAGACTTCAGATTTTCAACACCCCTCCTGGTCATCGCTTTGTTCGCTCCCTGTCTTAAAAGTCGTATGATTACACTTGTGGATGATGACGGGAGTAGGACCAGCCAAACATTCTTTTTTTGTTATTGGAAGCCGTTTGCGGGCATTGCATGAAACGAAAACTCGGTGCAGAAGCCGTTGCGTACAGTTCTTCAAAGTGGAGAGGCACACCAACTTTGAACCGATGCAACTGAAATCATTTGTATATTGCTCTGAATTTTCGACACCGAATGTTTACACGTACACCGTCCATGGAAGGCCCGTTCTGTTCGGTGACTTGAAATTCGCTTAACGCTAGACTATCAGTGACGCAAACCATCTTCTTATAAACAACTAGTTGGGTATTAACAGCGTCGAAGCTTAGTATACCATGTGGAACTTGTGACTCAACTAAGATCAACGTCCTCCGTTCCGTCTAATTTTGTTTCAAGTAACCAAACTATTATACTATACTGTGGGCCTGTCTGTACTATGGAGTGATATTTTTCTGCTCTTTTTGCAACCTGCGGTCACTTTTGACATCATGATAAACACTGATGCGATACCTTCGGTATCATTCAGGACAGCTCAACCACTGGAGATTTCCTCGCCATCGTCGATTTGATGATGCCTGTAAACTGGCTTCTCTTACGTTAAACTCTTACCTTGAAAAAATATATATTTATTACTTATGTGGTTGTCATGCGCTTTCCTCCCCGGATTCTTCGTCAATTTTACCTGGGTTTACTGGAAGACTGTTGGCCGAGAGGCTTCTGCCGCTTGAAAAGCCTCTCACAGTCAAAGGTGTTCGGGTCGTCTAAGTATGATAAGATGAGTGTAGGTACCAGTTTCCAGAATTCGGTGAGTCAGTCGACGGTATGCCTTAGCTGAGGTCGTTGATGAAACCACAGCATCTTTAAGCCGTCACCTAGCAGTCTAGTTGAATGAACCCGGGGAGCCACTTGTTGGTGGGAGAGGGAAAATAAGGGCCACTTCGCAAATTACCCCTTGAACGTCAGCACGGAATAAAATACCACGAGTGCTGGATTTCCTACTATTTCTTCTGTATACAGCTGAACGGGTGACCATCAGAAAATCCCCTATAGGACTTTACGCCGATTCCCTAAACATAAGTTAAGACAACGAGAACCGAAGTATACTTAGGATGGATTTAAACGCTTTGTTACCCAGGTCAGTGAAACGGGTGTTATCTTTGACGCGGGTAAATGTGTGCGAGCATGTTCGTGTGGGATGCACCCATGACGTCCAACTGTGGGAGTGGTTATCATCTGGGGTGGGGCCAGGTGGGGTTGCGGCAGCTTCAATCAGGAGGCTGCTACGTCCCTCGCACCTGGCGACCATAGCCTCATCCAGGCAAATGTGCTCAAACTTCAAATCCCAGGAGTTCTAACTACGGGGCTACAGATGCGGTATACAGTCAAGAGCACCACAAGCAGGAATGTTCGCTGTTGTGAAGGCAGACCTAGAACACTGCGACAGTGAAAAACATCGTTCGCCCCTCGGCGCTCAGGTCGTCATCACCTTACACCGACACGTCAAGAGTTAGACCAGCAAACTTCACCCAACACCGACTGCACCAGTCAGCCTGGAAAAAAACCTAACTAGGCCTGTTCCACAGTGGCTGAGCGGTCAGTAAAACCCAAACCACTATGTGAGAAGTAATTTCAAGTGTCTTCACGGCAACGTGAGGAATAGAGTCGGAGCTCCGATCTCTGCTCTCATCTTGTTCCGAAATTGTGATCATGATGGAAACACGGTTTCCACTGGACACTAGCCACACGGAAGTGAACAAAGGTGACGTAATGTCACAGAAGGCAGGGAACACAAGGACAGTGGGGGGTTGTAAATACACCAACAGTTTGTTCAGAAGTGAACGAACTTCTTGATGTGTATTGTGAGAGCCCCAGGCTCACTCTGGTGCCACCTCGCGGTCAGATACGCTACGTTTCTGGTTGAAAGCGTCTGTATTTTCCTAGGTACACGGTGGCAACTTATAACGCAAAGCAAATGTACTCCAAGTAATGTCCACAGTGTCGACTATAAGGTATGATCGGACTCTAACGACCAGAGACTTCGTTGCCCTGACCCCCAGCCTAGAGCAAAGCGACATAACTTCTAGCCGGGAGTCTAATCGTAAACGCAAAACGCCATCCAAATGTGCGAAAAGACTAGCGATGATGCCTGCTGGGGTCGAATGGCTAACCATCGAAAGTGGATCACCTGTCGACTAATGACCATTTATTTGCCGAAAACGTACAGACTCAAACTCCTGTTGGAAGCAGTGATCACATCTTGGTGGTAATCTATCTGGTAATTGGCGAATAAATGTCGCGGCAGGAACGTCGTCTTTGCCTCCGTAACAAAAAGCAAATTACGAGTGAGTGAATAATTTTCTGTTGACAGCTCCATGGTCAGCAGAATAGGTTCCCCTAATGGTTGACAAGTACTCGGAACTAGCAAGAGGCACCATAAGAGTGGCGACGTCTCAAAACGTTCACGTGGTGGCACCAACGTCTCAAAATCAGAACTCACGCCAAAAACGGGCACTCACTGCCTCCCGAAAGTCAGGAGATAAAGTTAGCACAGATAAAAGGCAGATCATGACGCACATACAGCTCTACAGAATCAATGCAGCATCAGGGTTCGAGGGACTGGAGGCCGTTACAATCCGACTTTGTTCAGCAGCTTGATGGGAACTTCAAAAGCCTGAAACGGTTCATGGTGAAGAGAAACACTGCGAGCCAAAGAGCATACTTCAACAAAGTTGTGAACAAAGGTAGCCACTATGGATAGATCGCCGAAATGTTAAGTACCACCTTTGACACACAGCTCAGTATCTCATCATGCAGGCACGTGTACTCAAAGCCTCAGCGGCCCCCGAAGTTGCTTGACTCTGTAAAGTTATTTGAGCCCCAGATAACTAGCACCATTATTTCTCATGAGCTATCAAGGCCTAGTCCGGGAAAATTCTCAGCGTGTGATGACAACTACCCATCCATGTTGAAACAGTGCGGAAGTGCCCCCTAGTGGCTCACTCTACGACCTTTTTCAACGTCCTCTGGATGAACAAAGGCTCCAACGGGAGTGGAAACGCGCCATCCTTTCTTCAGAAGAGGAGACAGATGTAACCCGACCCGTTACCGACTAATAGCACATTTACCAGTAATCTGGAAAGTTATGGAAGGCTTAATAGACAACCGCATCAGGGATACTTGGGCACAGATCAAGCACTCGACGATGCCTAACACGGCTTTCGAAACGGAAGACCTTACACCCTGAGCCTCCTTACAGTCCATGGACACTGGACAGCATGCTGAGACCTCAAAGTCCTAGTTCACGCGGTTTTTCTGGATTTCACCATAGCCCTTGAAGCAGTCTCTCACACCGTCCGAGTTCACAAAATAGTAGAGTTCGGCGTCCAGGCCCAGGTGCTGTCGTGGCTGCGGAACTACGTAGACAGTAAGAAGTTTCGGATGAAAGTCAACAGGAGCTATTCAGCTTGGAGGACATCAACGTCCGGTGTATTGCGAGTTGCAGCTGTGGGTCAGCCAATGTTCTTACTGCTCGTGAATAAATCCCCGCTGTATATAAACTCTCCAACCCGCCTATACGCTGCATACATCAAGTGGTGAAGAGCAGTAAGATGTGAAACGAAATCAAATGCGATAAATGAAGATCTGGAAACACTCGAGCGAAAAATAACGAGTGAGCATCCAGCCTGGGTAAATGACGGTTCATACTTTTCCGCTATTTGGATCTACAGAAAGTATCTGTGGTTCACATCCTTCTCGTGCCGCTAAAATGTAAGATCCTGGTGTAATGGTGGCAAAGAAATGGGACACCGGTCTTAATTACCTAGGAGATACTTCAGAAGCATACGCTGCTCTACACTTAGCATGTAGAAGACCAGGCATCTTCACTTCAGAGCCATTTTCGAAACTTTACACGACTTAAATAAGACCCCACTTGGAAGTCCGAAACGCCTTTGCTCCACCACACCTGAAAAGAGGCCTGAACCCTTGGAGAAGTTTCTGAGGCAAGCCACAAAGGGTGATATTGTAATGCAACAAAAGCCATACGAGCATACACCAAACAACCTGGGTCATCACCCACATAGTTACCGAGGGTTACGAGATGATTCGATCACGGTTTTCAAACCACTAAATAACTTAGGGATACTACCTAGCGGCTGTCACTCAGATCCTCATGGAAACCAAAAGAGAAGCATCTACGAAAGGTCAGAAACTCGTATGCCTTCATAAGACTGTCAACAGCTTCAAGAACGGGCCAGACGTCACCCAGTGACCCATGGTGCATGCTCGCCTAACTGGAATATGAACCGGACAGAAGAAATCAGACGCTGCCACACCACTCCAAAGCTATCACCTCTACACCGATTCTCTTTCTACTCTAATCACTCAAATCCTTTCCATCCCTCTTACTCACTATAATTTGAACTCGCTGACCTAAGTTCTGCATACGCTAGCGTTCACTGTCGTCTCATGTGTACGTAGATTACTCCTTCATTTGACTCTTCTTTGTCTTTTGCTCACACACGTTTGTCTTCCTGGGTTATCTGTTCACCTTATCCAGCTTTGCCTTGTAACAGGTTCATACAACTGTCTGGGAGATCAACACTTGGAGAACGGAACTGCACTGAAATCTGAGGAAAACTAACTAACTCCAAACCACCTGCTGCTCGTACCAGGGCCATGGTAAGAGAGTGGCCAAATCTACTGCACCGGAATCTGCTGAAGACCCGGAACTGTTTCGTAAAACCTAGAAGTAAACACGGAGAAATAGACTGGTTTACAATGGCTGGTTGAACAGATACTGGATATTGGACAACTTCATCACTGGGCTACAATGACCTAGTAGTTACGCCGAACCTCGATTTGAAAACCAAATATCTTGTCTGGGGTGCTACTTAAAGGTATCCCCTGACCTGTTATGGGTTGTCGCGCGGGTTTGGGAAAATGCTTGTTTTCTGTTGGTATTTCTTGCCTTTTTCTAAACTATGAAACGCAGTTAATCATTTCGTAATGCTCCAGTTATGTCTACTGAGACTGCAGCATTTTCAGAAGCTTGGGATGTCCCAGTTAAAAATGCAGATGAATCATTAAACAGCGAAAGGAAAATCCAGTAGCAAGCATATTACAGGGGCACTGACATTTCTCAGTGCACAATAATGTTACAAAACCAACTGGTCCTCAGTGAAAGTTAGAAACATACGGGATCAGAGCCATTGTCACGTATCTTGATATATACTTCCAAAAAAAACAATAAAATTAACCACTTGTGTCCAAAAGGTAGTTGTTGACAATATAAATCTCTTACAACAAAATATCCCAGTATTTGGAGTATATTACATACACTTCAGACAATCCCATATAGCAGACTACCTGAGCACGATTAGATATGAAAAACCCGCTTCACTTATGTGGCTCAAGGTCGCTTGGAAACAGAATCCAGCTTATAGTCCCACTGCTTGTCTGTTGATTGGTCGCAGCTGGGGTTTTTGGATACTTTGGGTCCGCCACCATGTACGCATCTCTACTCAGATCCTAACTGAAAAACTGTATACGACCAGCAAATCATTATCGGAAAGTTGACGCAAACGTTCTGGAAAGAGCTCAGAGAGATAATAGAAAATATTGTAGTTCAGGAGAATGGTCTTGATGTTGTGTTATCTGAGCTGAATGGTTTGTTTGTGAAGCTTTCATTGTCATCCTCTGCAATATGAGCGGCATAAACTTCAGAGGATGGTTGCCTTAATGATCTCTGCAATGGCTAGACTGATCTCGAGAGCCGGACCTCTTCGCTTCATCGCATCACAGACCGAGGATAGATCTTATTATGCTATGCGGGATTTTGAGAAGTGGCTTAACCTGACCTGTATTTCTTTTTTCTCCCAACCATGTCGGAACACCTCAGAGGACGTCATTCTGTGTTGTAGTTATATAATTCAGTCTGTAATCTAGATAGTATATATTTTAAAAACCTGCAACCTACGGATAATCCTCAATCTGTTCTATCTAAGAGTAAGCATTTAGTTGTCCCTTTGCTTTACAGTTCTGTACTGTCGAGATTGGTGTGCATTTATACAAAATTGTAAATTTCTCAGTTATTAAAAATGGAAATATGCTTGCTTAAGCCAAGTTACGGATCGAGAATCTTTAATGTAGATTCAGGCTCTATTTACTTAGTTGCAATGCAGGGGCTGAATTATGATTAAAGATATTAGAAAGTTATGGTTGACGCAGTTCAGCTGAAACACCTAAAGCCGAACGTTACTTTATTTTTTACACCTTCGTATGGGATCCCACTTACTGGTTTCGATTCTAATTTTAGCCCAACATCATGAACTCTGCGAAATCATAGGTCTACTGTATCCATTGACGAATGCTGCCTCAAACTTTGGTCACGATTTCTAAAATACAGTACACCAAGCCGTGAAATAATATATCACTTATCATTCACAATTAAAGTCTGCGTTTAAATTCTAACGTTTTTATTACGAATTTCTTCAGCCTACTGATATCTCTCAATCTCAAGGCACCTAAGTCCCATCTATTGGTACCATGAATACTGCAGCTATCAGTGAGTATTCAGAATCAAGATCTTGCGTTCACTGCCACTACTGATGATGAAAAGAATACTTCTGCTTTTATCATCACTAATATATTTGCAATGTAAGCGAAAATACCATACATCACTTCTGATTAGGTCAAAAATTTGGATTAATTCTCATTTTTCCCTACAAATAATTATCTTGTACCCTTGCAAAGCGAAAGCCAAATCCATTGTCATCTTCATGATGTCTTCAGTGAAAGGTAATACAGTTAACTGAACCCGATTACATGTCGTCTAGCTAAATGTGGTATTTATTCAAATATGAGTAGTGACGATTTACTTCCTTGCGGTAACTACGTAAATCGTATTTCCTCTCCGTACTTCCAGACTAAAAGGCATGCAATTGATTTTGGGATAGAAGTCATTCTTGAACAAGAGTAACAAGTTTAGTTCAGATAGTTGGACCTTCAAAATACTTTGGAATTCGCTACCTGTGGTCATCGGTTGGTAATCATGATCCCACTTATTTTTCAATGTTAGTTGTTTTCAGCTTCTACTGATTTGAGGTATGACTTTTTCCTTCTTTCTCATTCAGTCTGAAACCTTTCAGTCTTTTTGGTCTGTTTTTTCGTTGTTTTTGGTACAGTATAACGCTGTCATAGGGTAGTTACTCCTCTCCTTTCTCCTCTATTAAAAGTGGAATATATCCAAAATTTGCGTCTTACATGAGGGGCAAAAAAGTCAAACTACTACTTTTGTGCCCTTTTCTAAAGACATTTTGAAGGAAAGAGTAACAGATATTTGAATAACGAACTAAGTTCTCTTATATAGGAGAATACCGGAGGTGCTACTATTATATCAGTCTTGGTATTGGAGCACATATGAATAACCAGAGGGAAATGGACAGGGTAATGAACAAACATTTACACTGAGAATAAATGTTGAACTAATATTTGGTTAATCTGACCTACTGCATCGTTAGCGATAGGGCAGGCATATTATTTGGCCGGTAGTCGTCCTACGTTACTTTCGCAATTGCCAAAGGTCTTTCTTAATTTAGTCTGATCCTGATATTTAGCAAAACAATTTTTTCCCGGAAATCAACATGTATGTAGCG
This sequence comes from Heterobilharzia americana, assembly GCA_944470555.2. Lineage (NCBI taxonomy): Eukaryota > Metazoa > Platyhelminthes > Trematoda > Strigeidida > Schistosomatidae > Heterobilharzia > Heterobilharzia americana. The sequence goes on from OX104134.1 coordinate 87,631,247, forward strand.
GTATCAGTTGATCCCATACTGAATAACCGTATTTCCATGTAGGTTGTTGAAGTACTAGTATACCGATGAACAAGTAAAGTGTAAAGTCATGTCTTACTTTTCACAAGAAGTAAAACTCTAGTCCATAATTCCTCTTTTGGTACTTCATTTTAACAACCAATAGTTAGACCTCGTAAGCGTTGTATGGAAGGTATCATGGCTTGATTTGATTGTCTTACCGTTGACCCACTCGTAACTCACTTTCAGTATGAACGGATTCAGAAATAGGTGATACGAAATATTAGGTTTCAGTTATATGTCGCTATTAACGTAAAGGTGAAGGGGACATTAAGTCCACGAAAAGAGAAATGTAGTCAAAAAGTCAGAGAACACAGTAAAATGTATTCAAAAATGGACTAATTTGTAAATATCAGTGTTGGGAACAATATGCTACTAGTTTATTCTGTTCAACACTATGTGAAGATTCCTATAGTGTGATGACAGCAAAACTTGAGAAGTACTACTGATGAGTAGACTGTTCATGAGTTTGGAAAGAGATGAGTTTCCATATAAAATTCTCCAAAACAATCAGAATTGGTAATAGGTAGAGGCAGAAAGTAGCCGAAAAAGCAGCTGGAAACCACATTTATTTCCATGCAACCGAAAACGGAAACTGAAAAAACATTATTCATAGAAAAATAGAGCAGTACAAATTATCGAACTGTAGCTTCGCAGAATTGAAAACTGGTGAAACTGACATGATGAAACAATATTTTAAATTGAAAGCTTGCTAAAACATTTCTATGCAGTATGCAGAAATGCAGCATTAGGACAACTTGGAAAACCATCTTCAAATCGAAGTTCAAATGGTTAAGGATTTGTTCATAATCGGAATAGGTTACTAACCATACTTTTATGAACTTCCAAACAAGAAAACTAGAGGACTATGATATTAGGTATCATTTTCATAACTATCCAACAAACTCTTGTGGAGGAATTAATGTGAAAAATGAATTTTGTTTACTGAACTAACAGTACTGGGTAGTGTTTTGACTGTCGATCATCCACTTGCAAATGGGGCTCCTACCTTTCACCACATTTAATCAAACCTTTTGTTGTACTGAAGCGAATACTACGGACAAGTGATTTTTGTAATTTCTATGCGCCACTATAATGGCCGTAAGTATTTCAGTTTGCTGTCATTCCTTTCACTGTCTGAAGCGGTAGATATAATGTTGATGCAATCATGTTACATCCAAATGACAACAGCATGCAAAGCATGAAATGCTTGGATTGCTCCGCAGAATACACGCTGAAGAAATTACACAGTTTCATCGGCCACAGTCAGCATAAGAAAGTATCGTAAAGATACTTTTACCCGGCAGCAAAGAAACCTTCAACCTCATATTTTCATTAGAAAAAGCTATTTAAGCTAACTTCATGCATCTTGTGCAATAGAAGTAACTCAGTTCAGTACGTCCGCTGATGTTAGTTTTCGAACAACATTCAGTTAATGTAAGTTTTAGAAAATGGTTATCACAAGCTATTGTGCTATCTGTGGAGAAGAAATAAGAGATTTACAAGGGTTCGCAATTGAAGAATCTTACTTGTGCTATGTTTTATACATCACCAGCTCACTGTTTCACTTTCTTGATGATCAACAGGCATCATTATTATACATAATGGTAAACGAAAGGCAGACAGGATGAAGTGTTCTGACATGATCGTAATCAGTCAACAAAGACGACCTCATTGACGACTCTCTGTGTCGTTAACTTTCTTAAAAAAGTTAATACCTCAATGTGCAAAGCCAGAATATCCATTTCGTCTTGGTGTGCATCTTACTGGTCTGGTTAGTCAGAGAGTGGACTGACAGTTACTGTCTCTTTTTTAAAAAAGTTGCCACTCTTCAGCATTTGTAGTCAATTTTCAGCAGCCAAACCTATTGAAAGCGTCCTTCAGTCAAGGGTAGAGTACTTGGTTTCATAAGAAAAGAAGTGTCTTGTTAAGAATATTTTTTGATACTAGCAGTCTTTTACCAGGTGGTTAACGGCGGCTTCTGTCTGTTCACTATAATCATTGGAAAATAAAGAGGGCTGTAGCCATAATTACTGATGTTTGTGACATTTGTTAAACAATCTTTAAATTTTTCTTTATTCTCAGAATTTCGAAAATTTTGTTTGAAATCGTTGACTTCTTGATAATGATCAAGAAGATGTAAACTCTAACCAAGATTTATTTCTCCCTATTTTTCTGTACGAGGTTTGCATAAACCAATAGTCTATGGTTTTCTATCTATCGGGAGTTAAACGTCTACTGACTGTGATTTGTCAGCGAAAATCTTACAGTGACGTCCCCGAATTACATTTGTGATGAGTCAATTCAATCCAGCTCTAATCTATTTTTAGTAGTACAGCCCACCAATAGTGTTAACTACACATGGATTAAATTCGATAGTTTGTTTGAAGTCTTAAGTCAAAGGTGAATTTTTACAAGCTTTTTGATGTTGCTTATTGGCCTAGAGCACAAATGCAATTTCAATCGTTTTATTGGTTCAAAAATTACTGAAACTAATAATTACTATCACCAATTAATTTGTTTATTCATTCAGTTTTTTGAATTAATTAATATGCATCAACTACCAAATTCCCTCGAAGGATTTGTCTAATCAACATTTAAAAATGACCTAGAGTTACAAATGAATGAATTCTATACATCTAAGTGATCACGTGATCAGATGGAAATTTAAATAGTCCTAGTAATGACCTTTAATTGTATCTTTTTCAGTGAACTCAAAATATGGCGATTCATTCTCAGCATAAAGATATAGTTCAACAATACTTGTTTCTTTGACTCTCAATGTGGGATATTTATAGGATAATGAATTTTTTGAATTCTTCTTCACTAACTTTAGTTGTTTAGTAAGCAAAATCAACTGAAGAATACTCTGCTGAGTTGTTTATTGCCATAGGAGGTGTAAGAGTACAGTGGAATACTGACCTTTAGTACATACTTTTATAGCTTGCTTAAAAACCTATATTACTTAGTATTTTGGTGAATGACGAATTCCATTTTATTTGCTCTTAGATTATTGTTATCTCTTCACACTCTTCCGATACTTGAAAAAGGGAGTTCATTTTGAGCATATTTCATAGGAAAGAAAGATTTCAGAATATACTAATGAATAGTGAACTAATTTATTTAGTATGACAATGAAATACATCTCAAAAACTGCTTATAACCTAGTGACCTATTTGAAGGTTATTGTTCCAAAACATTGATAAGGTATACACACTGCTGTTTTCTTGAAAATGATAAAATTGTTCAATCTAGCTGTTACTAAAACTAAGAAACTTAGACTGTACAGTAAAATAATAAATTGAGGAAAAGGGCAATATTTTATTTCCTACTTGTCGTATAGGCAAAACACTTCGTTGGGCTTCGTTTAAAAGAAAAGAGAAATTTTGGCAAACATCATTTTCACTTAATTACAAGCCTTTCAAATTTAAATACTTTTGATGTGTATGTATACGCAATAAGACCTTATTACCTTTTCTTTATCAAGAAACAGAAAATTGTTGTTGCAAATAATTTGAATGCATTTGATTTATTAAAATTCTAATCATTTACAATCTGAAGCAGATTTATTATTAACATTAATGCTTGGACCACCCATAAATGATGGATCCGAAGTTATTTGAAATTGTAATGAAGCACTCCATAAATTACTCTGAAGGAGGTACCGTGACCAGCCAGTTGTCCGGAGATTTTTTATCACTCTATTGGTTTATACTCAGAGGCCGATTTCCGCATTAGTACACTCATTGCAAAATACCTTTTGGGGATATTAAACTCCACACAAACCTAATTTCCCAGGTTATTCTTATTATTTTCTGACAATTTCCAGTAATACTATGTCAGTAATCGATTTGTTCCAGTTAATTTTGTTGAATATAAATACGATTGTGAAGTTCCTGATGGTTGAAATATCTTTAATTGCTGTAACACCTTTACTCAACGGCCTAATAAAAGGATTTTCCGTTTACCAGAGAATGCATACCAAGAGAAAGCCTTTAAGGTGTGCAAAAACACCACTATTAAGTAATCAAGCTAAGCAAAAGTGAAAAAATATAGTTATAGAAACTGTTGATGGGTTTAACTAGTCAGTGAGGGGTAAAACAGAAAACCAGGATATTGATTTTGTAGGTAAAAATAATAAGACTAATAAAATATGCAGCTCAGGGTGTGAAGGTTCAGAGTGATTTTTCTTCTGAGTTGTTTTTCCATCTGATAAACATTTCAGCTTCCTGCTAGGTAATGTCACCGGTGCATCCGATCATCCAAAGGAAGTGAAGTAATTGAATGTAAATGAATATTCCTAATGTGCCACTTTGCCTCATTTCTGACCTGATTAATCAGCTGGTTAGTGTGTGGCTATATGTTGAGGCTGATTGTTTGAATCCTTGCCTTTGGTTTTCCCAGAGGACTGAGCAACTTTTTCATGGGTTGACACTTTCTGTTGTAAGCAGTGCGTTGAGATCACTTCGTTGCAACTGGTTAGTCGTTCTTGTTTGACTGAAAGGATAAAGCTTTTCCTGACCTGACTTTTCTGTACTGAGAAGAGGAAGCTTTAGACCGGTTCGTCTATAACTTTCAACTGAAGTGGTCTTCGTTGCTGTTATCTGCTGCTTAGGTTTTACTGGAGACGAATCCTTTGGTACTGATTAGCTAAGTATAAGAGCTTGGTTAAGTATACAAAGGTTATCTTGGTCTGAATAGCTGGGGATCTCCTCTCTGGTTATATTGTAGGATACCTTGTATTCGGACTGGGTGATTCCTGTCACTGATTCGTTTTGGATAGGCTGATTTTTATGTTCATATCAACGTGGTGTCGCTAACTCGCTCGAGTACCAGACCTTCAAGAATTATCTGGCTACTTTTGAGTCTACATATTTTGAAGGTATGAAAGCAGAGGAAGCAGATTTAGGTGTAACAGAGTATTAAGGTGAGAGAATTCATATCATAACTTTTGACAGCTAGTTTGTGTTCATGTGGATATTATAATACTGGTCCACTTGAATTTACCACTCAGTAGTGTTTGCGGCTATTGTAACTGACTTAGCAGACTATAATGTTCATTTCTTCTTTGTTGACCAGGTCTTTCGGTTTGCAGAAGACATAATGAAGCGAATCTTTTGTTTTATTTGATATTGGGATTCCAAAAGAGTGTAGTTATTTGTATAAACTTTTCCAATAAATTCTCGGTATGCGGAGGGGTGATATTTTGCTAATATTTCAGTGCATTTTGACTTCGGTTGTTTTGAAAGACATCTCCATTTTGAATAATCATTGAGTTAAAGTGTTTAAAGCAAACATTTTTATAAGATCTTTTTGATTCTCTTATGATGAAATGTGTGTCTATCCGTCTAAATATTGGTTGTTACACAGCTTTTCTTGTGGAACATCAGAATTTTAGTGTTGTATTTTTGGACGCCATTGATACGCGTTGTTTTGCATTACACCTGCTTTTCAAAACAACCATGTTCAGTTTTTGTAACCAAAATATTTAGGAATATCAAACGTCTGTTTTTTCCTTCTTTGTTAATTCGATTCATTTGAAAATATTGTTATACATATTTTGAGTAAATTCAATATCATTTTTATTCAGGTTGAAAAATAAGCCGTCCACACATTACAATAACAATCTTGGCTAGATGACTGGTAGGATTATCAAATTCACTTACTACAGTACTGCTTCTACGGTGATCCATGAAGCAGGTCATCAGATTAAGGTTCCTTACATTTGTTCATATATCTTTCTGTTGAATTCCAAGTATGTTGATAAGCAAAGATCTATTAATTTGAGAGTTTTGATACTTGTATGAGATCATATGTCGTCGTTAGTTTAAGATATGAATGTATTGTGTTCTCTTACAAACTCAGGCTTCGACCTTGGGAAAGATGGTTTTTAAGTCTCCACAAAATTTGATAAGTATGGTTTATTCAAGAACTAGGTTGCTAACTTATTTCAGCTGACTGATTTATTGATAAGACAACTTAGTTTTTTTCTAAGTATTTTGATAAGTTAGAGGTCTTGGAAACAACACAACTGGTCGTAGAAGCACGTCTGTTTTATGGCTCTTTGGTCTCTTAAAATATCATGGAATTATTGATCCATTTGGGTTCACTATTCGCCTACCTATCTTTCTGATTTGACTTTCTTTTATAAATTTGTCCAACTTGTTCCACATTTGATTCTCTAGCTTTTTGATGGGGTTGGATTTGACTCTTCTGTTTGTTGTTTCATTTTTTTCCGGTAGATTCAGTTTTGCGTAGGTTGACAGTCATCCATCATTTGTCTGGTGGTAGATTTCAAGTAACTTCCTCTTTTTTGCGTAATTTTAACACCCTTGAGTCATTGTAACCTAACTCACAATTCCTAGGGTCACATCTCATCAGCTGAACTTTCGTTTGAAGAATTTATTGGTGTTTATCACTTGTAAATACTGCAGGCTTCACTTACGATTCTCTGACTGCAAAATATTCTAAGTCTATCACATTGCTTAGGTTACAGTTCAATCCCTTTTTCTAACAGCTTTTTGTTAAGGTAGGAGTACTCAGGAAGGAAGGTTCACAAATGTACCCCATCAGACTTTGTTATTTGGTGTAACTGATGTCTTTTCCCGTTTCGTAACTGAATTTATATACACTCCTCTCATTTTCTTTTCATCATGATGAGTATAGCTTTGGTCAATGTGTTGAAGGCCACTTTCTTCAGAATTGATTGTAAATAGTTAATTTTACTACTTTTCTTGGGTTGGTACTTCCACAACCTGCTATGAGGTTTTGAGATCACTACATGAAGCATTTCTCGTCGACTTTTCTATTGGATTTTCCAAACTCTTAGTGTGTTGACTGGTGGTTTTTACTTCAAACTAGCTGGTAAGGTATGTCATCATAGGCATTCATCCAGGAAGAACAGTTATTGTGGGGTGGAGCCTGTATTCTAGTGAAGGTCTCCCATTACTAAACAATTAGAAGTACCTTGCGCCAAGATGATCTAGAAACCATTGAAAATATTTGTTACTCAGGTTGTGAATGTTGAAACTGAGTTGTTATCTGAACTCCTTTTCATATCAACATACGTTTGAGTATTACGCCAGACATCCTCAAAAAACTAGTTAGTTCTAACCAGCCATGACAAGTGACAGCGAGAGGATGAAATCAATTATCTGAATGGAATCCGAATAAAGAAAGACATTGTAAGATGAAATTTGTTTGACGCTTACTTTAAGTGATGGCAGTCGTACGTTTACTGTTGATAGGATGCCATCTTACTAATCTATTGATGTCTTTTCGATTTAGACGTTTTAGCGTTCTCAAGAATATGGCAGATATACTTTTCGCAAGTTTGTTTTTGAAGTATCTACCTTCAAGTTCAGTTCTTTGTGATGATTCTTAGTGAGGAACCAATTTTTCTAAGACAATGTTCAGCAAAGAAACAAATGAGAAAATGTGCAGGGAGTCTACTCAGCTGAGTTCTGAATATGCGACGACAGCCCATAAGCAAGCATTTCGTTCTTTAAGTTTAGAATATTCGTCTCTGCACTGCTTAGAATATATGCTGTGAAATCTGATTTTCAGCACACAGTTAAGAATTGAGTGATAAAAATCTGCAACATAGTTGTACTGATAGCCAAATATTGTTCAAACGAGCTAAGTTAAATATGAAGTAGACAGTGGGTGATACACAAGATTCTCTCAAGATCATTGTGCGAAGATAATGCGTCAAGTAAGTCTGTCTGAAGTTCTGAAAATTATGCGTGGAAAAAAATTCTATTGAAGGAACTTTCGCTCCATATGCAAGTAATAATATTGTCTTAGCCGATAAAATGTTCAAGGTCCACTTCTGAACATCCTGTAGCAACAGTTTTTGTAAATTTTAAACCAGCCTATTTCGATAATGATTAAAACTTTGCTTTAAAGAATTTAACAGTTCAACAGATTCAGTGAGTCGAAGAGTATATGGTAATAGTAATAACACTTCGTTCCAGTTATTTTTAAACCAAGAGTATGATGAGGGTTATATCTGAGCCATATAAAACATATAGCTAAGCAAAACAAATTATAAGAACTCACCTCTTCCTTAAAACTTCAGAAAAACTGCTTCAAACGTTTTAAAGAATCTTTTGTTCATTGTCATTTATTGAATTAAGGATTGTCGTTTATAGATAACTTGTATATTTGGCTATACTTTTATATTGATCACTTTCAGAAAACTCTGCAATCAATATCATTTTTCACCAACAAATGAGAAAACTTTTTTATTTTACTAAACTTGTACAGCATGTGTGCCTGTAAGCATGCGATACCGTAGAATAATTATAGAGTTAATTGATTAGTCACTGGAGAATAACTAATTTTATTTGCGTCTATGTGCTGACCAAACTCTACGAATCATTTTCTAATTTCGTCCCCTAGACAGGAGGCTGTGGAACACTGTACATTTTGATTGATTTTAGACGGTTGGAGGCAGTTGACAAGTAGCCCTGACTGAAGTTTCATACCTGTTGACATTCAATAGAATTCAGTCAGCTCATAGGGCTATACAAAATTAAATTGATTACTGGCAGTGACCAAGCATTACATTTAGCGTAGTACTAGCACCTCAGTGGTTGAGTGGCTGAGTACTAAGCTGACAGGTGCAGGTTTGAAACTCTGGGATTACACAGATTCTCTCTAGGTTGCAGATACACTTGGTGATGAATGCTAACAGGTACAAAAGCTAGGATGAGGGCTTCCTGTCGAAAGCCTCAAACCATCTTAAAAACATTGAGTTCATTAGAAGACACACTAAGTAATTACACTAAGTTAGTTGGGCATGAATTTTTTCAACTCGCGATCCAGTTTGCCTGGCAAGTTGTAATGACCGCGTTCTCAGGCACATTTTTCAGCTGCATGTATTTTATTTCCATTAAACTGAGGAATGCTGCATATTTTTTCACCAATACTAAGTTGTATTCAGTCGAATTGGACAAAGGCTACCAAGCTTGAAAACCACTTAAAACCGTTTGTTGTAACCTGTGTCTGTGAGACGTCCAACGTTTATAGATGCTATTCAACCTTAAAATAGTTTTGAAAGTACAGAGTCAATCTTAAGATCATTTAATCCAAAAAAGAGGTCGTCAGCGAAAGGTGTGTAAATCATTCAGCTGGTTTAATCGGTCAGTCTAATTTATTGGGACATATTCTGTTTGATCTGTTTTTCAAAACAAGGCAGAGATTTCAAACTAGGTATAGGTGAAACAGAATAACCATAAAATTAGTAACTTCATATTTATCAGAATGGTTGGATCCGGCGTAACCTTCTAAACAATTTACTCATTCTATGTAACTTTGATATCTAAGATTTATTATGGAATTTGATTAGGCCAGTCCTAAAAGTTACATAGGCTACTACCACTGGCAGACATTTGTCGCTGTTTTCCTCATTTTATGCACATGTTTAGTGCAACTGTAATATTTATTTACTAAAACATTATTATCAAATGTCTGCACGAACTGAACGCAGACAAGATACTTGTGGTGATTTCTGATACTTTAAATTATTCCGTCTAAGAGTATTTCAGTTGCTTTGTTAGATGTCGACCATATACCTTACGGATTTGTAATTTCACTGTCTTGTTGTCTGAACAAAATGTTTCAAGACTAGTGGGCAAGTTAAACTATCTATCCTGTAAACGGTGTCATTATCCTTTATCAGAATCCAGTTCCTACTGTAGACAATTTCCTTAAGTCATCTTCTTCTTGAAGCATGCACTGCTACGTTTCGAGATATTGAAATTAAAGATACCGCACCAGCCACATCTCAAGATTTAGTTTGGGACTGCAACTGGTTCTCAAATTTTACTATTCTACTGCCATGTTATTCCGTCACTTTACCTCTCTACCTACTTGAGAAGTTTTCTAATCATTACCCTCTTCTTTGAGAGTCGTACGCAGGATATATTGTTTAACACTTTTTCATAGTTCTCAGTAACTCCCAAAACAGCTAGGTATTTATCAGTGTCTATCCTTAATAAAATTTAGGTTATCAAACTGTGCAGCCGTTCTAAATGAGTAGAGTGACATTTGGGACCTCTCAGTCTGATTTCGACAAAACGTTCCCAATTCTGCATATGAAAAAAATTGTAAATTTTCGACACAATGAATATTTCATGATAATGTTTTCTTCAACTGCCTCATTTTACACGTTTAGAATTCAAATTTATTCCAAGCATAGTGAAGTTAGAAATAATAATATAATAGAACAATAGCCAGGTACACTTCTAGCTTAAAAAACAACTAGAGATAATGCTTTAACTGAGCAGTTCAATTCAAATAGATATGATGCAAATTATTTCATTATTGCAAAAGATGTGAAAAAAATCAAAAATATTATTGATGTGAAGACTGGTATTTTTTGTCACCAAGTAAAAAAATGTCTGAAAGTTATTAAAGACAGAAACAGTAATCCAACCATATTTTTGAAACTTTATTAATTAAATGATTTTATATCAAATATTGTGTCCAGTGGAGAAGTATGACTGACATTCAGTGGTGTGTCTTTAGTCGGAAAATTGTAGAACGGATTATTACCTAAATTGTTGTTACCGTGGAAGTTGCTGCGACTCAAATCTTGTACGTCTCTTGTATTCATGCTGTTGCAAACTGATCATCCATAGGAAATTTTTTCATCTGAAACTAACAGAAATAAAAACAGATGTGTGAATAATAGTAATAATAATATAAATTGAAAGATTTTGGCTATTGAAAATGGGTAGGCCTATTGAAAATTCAGTTTAATGTCAGTTCCCACATTCATTATTTTATTTTAATACCTCTCTAAGTTCTTTTTTCTTAGGAGATATTCTTCTGATGCCTTCTAAGCGGGCCAGTTCCTTCAAACTCTAACTGCTAACTACTTAATTGTACTTCATTCACATAAAGGCAAAGTTAAAGAATAACAACCAAGTTCAGCAAGAGCATTAATTACCTTGAACGGCCAATCAGAATGCTGGGGCATAGAAAGGTAATAATATGTACGATAAACGGATAATAAATGCAGAAACTACTTACGTAGGACAGTTTTAGCGACATTTTGAATAAATGTGTTCCAGTTTTACACTGGTTTGTACAAGTAAAACTAACTTCGGCACATAAATCCATCTAAATGGCTGTAGGTCATTTCATCTTTAGTACATGAACTGCTCTTATTCTGTCTTTGAATTGTGATTGAAGCGCTCTGATAACATTTGAATATTTTCTTGTCGAAATTTATACGAACTCAGAGGTATGACTAAATGTAAGATGCATATAGCCAAGTATGCTTCGTGCTTGGTAGGGATATCATGGGTTCTCATGAATTACTGTTCCACGAATAACTGAATGCTGTAAAATTGGAGTGACAAAACTAGCGCTTCTGTTTTCGACTCTTTTGATAAACCCAGTTGTTCGAACAGGTCTTTACAAGACCCAGTCGCGGCATGCAGATAGAATTTTTCTAAGCACAATTTAGATTGAGAGAAAAAGATGGTTTATGATAAGTTAACGAAACAAGAAAAAAATACCACCAGGAACAAATTTTTTATTGTGAAAAACAGAACATCTGAAGATGTAGCCACTATCAGCTCCCTTATAATGCTTGATAGTCATGTTTTCAACGCATTACTGGATTTTCTGACCTCCAATTAGTCTGTCATCAAAACAATACCAAAAACGGTATCTGGATTAAAATGCTAACGCTGTAGACGCACGTCGTTCATTGCTAGTAGCGTATAAGTTAGCCCAGTTGCACAGTGATTGGTTGCTCAAGATTACTGGCTCATTCGTTGAATTCGGTCGTTATTCCTTAACTTCACTCCCTCATCCTTAAAAATAGTACAACATCAATTAATTACGGTTTAACTAGAGGAAAAATGAGTGGTGACTGACTTGAAACGATTGAAAATATTTGAAGCTCAGGAGGATAATTTTGAAATCATTGTGTTCTCTGAGTTGGATGGTTTATTCATGGAGCTGTTATTGTCATTCTAGACAATATCATCAGTTTTCTGAAGTTTTTGCTGATGATATTGTCTAGAATGACAATAACAGCTCCAGGAATAAACCACCCAACTCAGAAAATACAACACCATCATAACTGAATAGCAAAGTATTTTGGGTGTCTGCAACTGTTCATGCTGACTGCAATACTATAAGAGTAAGTGCGAATGTATTTGTCATTCTCCACTGTTAGATTATAAATATTTGAGTTTTTATTATGGTATCACACCAGTGCAACCACTAACATTGTTCATGAAGTGGATTGCAAATAGCTCACTATGCCACATAAAGACTTGTAGTTGCAGCTGACTTTTTTATGTACAATCATTTTATGAAGTTGTGTTTGCTTTGAAGTGTACTCCCTTCCGTTTTTATTTCTCTTCATTATTTCGTAAGCTAAATTCATGACGATAGGCTGATAACGTTTTATAAAATCTTGAGAGTATTTTATTTAATTAAAAGACACAACTAGGTAATTAAACCAGATTAGGAGGGAGTGAACCTGATACGATACGTAAAATGGATTACGTAGGTCATCTTGAAGGTACAGGTTCATTCCTTGTTTAAAAATCCTTCCATTGACATTGAAAGCCTCTGACAAATATTTCTTTCTGATAATTTTACCTATTATTACCAGGTAAGACATAAGAGGGGGCTACTGCTGTCTAGCAAACAAATGCAAATATCTACATGCTTACCTTCTTCCGATCCTATACTTAATACCAATAAGATATAAATTCTAGGCAACTTACAATTATTAAAGCTACAAAATAATAACACAGATGAACAGGAAATCAGGAAGATTTATCTTTTAAGATAATCTGTTCTCTATTCTGCTTTCGAGTAGTAATAATTCCTTCGAAAGTGTTTTTATGAATTCTGGTAGACATGGTCTTTGTTTTATGGCTTTGCTACCGTCATGATACTTCTTTGACGTTTTTAGCGGTTTACTACTTAATACTGAAAAGTAGTATACTTGTTACCTTGCTTTTTTATAAGGTTGCACTTACTATCGTTTGGTTTCATAGGCTGCATCATCATAACATGAAAACCAAATGAGATGGAAAAACAATAAATGAGACCGTAGGTTATATAAGAAGAGACTGAACAAGTAATTAGTTACTCATGATTTTCAGGTTCTTGAAGAAAATAAAAGTGAAACGAACCTGCACCATTTCACTGATGATTTGCAACTGCCATTTCCCAATACCTTCAGACACTTAAATGCATCATTCTTAACAGCAGTCACTGACTTAATAGAGGATGATCTTAATGAATTCCCAGCACTATTATCTTTTCGCATCTGGAAATTATTACTCTGCCTAATATTGAATTTCAGATCATGAAGTTGTTTAATATAAGTAACACATAGAAGTCACCTCAATTTTGACAGGCTTACAATTCCGCAGACTAGCTTAACTTCTTTATTCATAAATGAATGTCTAGTCTCATCACTTCTGTCTCTACGGTAACATTTTTAACTGCTAGTATAAGGAAGTTACACAGCTAAAAACTAGAAGTTTCAGATGTTTTCTACCCTCATCTGTCATGTTTCAGGGTTGTATAGTAAAACAGAACAAAAATCTGAATGAACAAATAATCGATGCAGCCTAAGGTAATTATAAAATTGTCATATCTGGTTATGGACACGAGGTTTGTTAATAATACTGTAATAAATAGATCAGAGTGATTACTTCCATGAAAACTACTTTGTTCAATTAAAAGTACCTAATGTTAAAACAGGGACGTGCTAAGATAAAGAGTTAGAGGAAGGACTGCATAAATTCCATAAATCTGTTTAACAGTAATTCAGAAATGAATATGTATATCAATAAAGCAAGGAAATCTTTTTATGCCATCATTAATAAGTTTATAAGAAACATAGCGAAATGGAATCAACCCGTATGTAAATTAGATAATTAGTTGGTAAGGATGTAATGAACTAGTCGGATATTTGTTTCAGAGTTGTTTTTTATACATATATCATAATAATAGCTTTGAATGGTGATTCCTGACTGGTTTAATATACAGTTTTCATAAATATCAAAAAATTAAATACTATAAAAATCACATGTGCTGATTTTTGACCGCCATATGCATACACTCTAGCGAACTAGCTTATTTTCTGATAAACCGAAGCCGGTGATGTTGTTACAGTGCATAATTTGAAAACACTATGCACTCACATGATGAGTGAAGTGAGTAGTATTCTTTTATCAACTTTTACCAATATAGCATCTGTTTATACTATGTCCAGTGAAAACATCAGTACTAGTCAGTGAGTTTCATTTTCAAATAAAGAAGCGACTGTTTCACATCCCATTTAGATGTTTACTCCTTACAGTAATGGAAACTAATGAAGATATCCTATGAAGAGGTGGACAAAACGTCCTTTTATTTTGGAAGTACGTTTTTAGTTCTGAAAACCCATTCAAAACTAACGAAATGAATTTTGAAAACATTTACATCATTCATTTAGAGTCCTTTAGAAAAATAGGCTGTATTCCCCTAAAATTTTACTGCAGATAGGCAGTGGTTTCCTTAGGGCTAGTGAGACTGAAGAAAGCGTATCAGTGGTAAGCTTTTCATTTATGCGATAGCTGGAAAAAAAACATTCTGGTTGTTATAAAAGTAAGGTATGACTAGTGTATGGTTTCATACTTCATCAGAAAGTTAGTTATTTCAGTAATTTGGTGTTCATTTTATATAATCAGGCTCTAGCAAAGGTCAAGGTTTGACCTACGTCATCAATTTTGTATAAACATAGCATTTATTGAACACTTTAGTTGCGTATACTTTAGATATTAGTCATCACATTGTTTTTGTGTAAATGTTGCATGATGATAATCATATGCTCAATAAATAACGACAATTTCTACTAGATTTAGTGTTTCACTAGAAATTCGCTCTCGTTCACCTTTTATGTATGTGCTAAAGAACGGATGTATATAACAGAAGTTCGCTTATGCATTCGGAACCTTTTAGTTTTGTTTTCTTCACTAAAGTGACATACATATATATTCACAACTTGCTAAAATAATAACACGTCTTAAAACTTATGCAAATTCGTCTTCACTTTGAGTGATAACTAATACCTTTAAAAAGCATTTGTTTCGTTTTACTTAATGAATTTATGTCACTTTAAGTTAACATGTCCAGGACGAAAATAACAAAGTTACGAATTACCAAGTGGATAATTTGCATATTATGCAGCAATTTACTGAAACATATGTTTTCCACTAATACACAGCACAGCCAATATAACTACTAGAGTTAGTTTTTGGAGAAACAATGGTGCGAATAACACTTATATGCCTATGTGAATGGACAAAGTGTGAAAATAAGCAGCTAAAAAACATACCTTAGTTGAGATGTAGATTCTGCTGGATTAATCTGAGTTATGACAATTTTTTATTTCGGTAATATTTTGAGACAGCGGTCACAGTAACAATTTGAATTTTTAACATTTATTATTCCATCCGCAATTCACAAACGTTTCATGGATACATTTGAGTTATTACAGTTTGTCGGTTATAAAGCGGACAATATTTAAATCATATCACTGAACACCTGAGTCAGGTTTTTTATCATTAAGATCACAGCGAAACATCAACTTAGTCAAAGGTATAATCCACTGTTCGAGTCTACAATCCTTGTAACGATCAGAACTAAACAATGATGCATTGCTGACATAAATTTATTACATGCCCATTGCAGAAATGCAGAAGAAAGCAAACGGATTGAAGGAAGATCATCAAGTGAATCAAAATTCCCAATAGTATATTCCTCAATTAGTCTGGTAAATTACGTTTATATACGACACATTTTCTTAGTTGAAACATTAAAAGCAATCAGACAGTTATGAAAGAAAGTGGTAGTCATTTCAGTAATTGAACAAGCGATAAAAACAAAAGGCTGTAAAAAAATTGGTATCGGACCCCATAGAGTTAATCATAATTTAGTAAACTTCAGAATAGTTACATCCTGTTCTATCGAACCACTGAAACAACTTTGTATCTGAAATGTGGTTGTAATGGACGATGATAAATTTGCATTCCAGACAATGGTTTTACGACGAAATGCTTTAAAGGCATTTTCAAGTTGTCAGATATTAATTTGTACGAAGTTTTAAACTTTATTTCTTGGTTAACTAGGAAAGCATATATTTTCATTTGCCTACTGAATGTGTTTTCGGTGGTCTGTTAAATGTACAGTCAGTTTAACTTGATTTGACTTAGTATAGTTAAGGTGAGAAAAACCCTTTGGTGACCATCTGACTGATTACTTAGTTTCTGCTCCATGTTTTATGCGCTAGCTGAGTTCGGTACTTACTGACCGAGAAAAACTGAAACTGGCTGGCGGTTAGGTTCTGTAGTTCAGCCGCTTAAACATTGAGCCCATAACCTCCAGGTATAGGGCTCAGTTTATTACACAAGTAATATTTTGTTTCAAATTCGTCCATGGTTGTTAGATTTTCATAGACTACCGTGTGCATTTTGGTAATTGGTTCTAAATCATGACTTTTTCTGATACGCATTGTTTAAAAATATTTTTTTATGTAACAGCTAGGAATCGTGGCAGTTGCTTTTTGCTTCTGAGTTGTTTTCTTAGGTTTTTGCCAAGTACTTTGCTGCAACAGGTTGTTCTATAGAAAAACAAAGGTACAGCTAATTATTTTGGCAGTAATGAAATAGTAAGTTGTGTTGCTTGTATATTTATTTATATAGAACCTAATTTCACTGAAAAACACCAAGATAATGATTAACAACAGAAAAGACGATGAAAAGAAAATAAAACAGTCAGAAGTTATAAAAACCCACCATTTAAAGAAAAAATAAGATAACATAAATCAACGTAAAGACTTGAAAGAAGATGCTGCATGAATAAAGCATGGTGTATTCAGCTTTCAGACATAATTCTAAGAGTTACAATACTTCTACTTACTTCTCAGGATGAATGCTTATCTTGCAACAGCTTGTGAAAAATAACTTCACTAAGTTAATTAATTTTTCGGGATGTAACGAAACATGAAAACATCAACCACAAGTTTTCAGAAAATGATAGTGATATCACTAGAAAAACACCGCAGCACGTAAAATCACTGAAAGTATAACTACTTTAGTGTTACATCCTGCGTAACTGCGACTTAAAAAAGTTTAGTTGCCAAGTGCCTGGTATGTCTTGTGACGCAAAGTAAATCTTTGCCCTCGCAAATTATTAGAATGATATTTGCTTTATTTATTCTGTGGCTAACCGGAGCTAATTTTTTAAAATGGGTCATTTGGTACGGCATAAACGTCAAATGCCAGGTAATGAACAATGCAGCACCTTCTATCCAACTCTTCTCAGTAACGGGCAATGCAGAAAAAATCCACCGGATAGAATATTTGACCAACTCAAAGACAATATTCTGAAACTAGATTATAGCTTCGGCATTTATATATTTCTTTCATAGTTCATGTGGATGAGATTAGTAAATAATACATTTGAACAGTTAGCAGTCAGTGGGAAAAGACCGACACCTCTGAGTAGCAAAAAATGAATAAAAATCACTATAAAACATTTCGTAGCTAAAATGGTATTCAGACCAGGGAAAAACAAATAGTTGACAAATATGTATGAACTGTTTTGAACAAAAGAGTACATTCTCTAAAAGCTTCTATAGATAAACAGGAATCTTATAAGCCATGTTTTAAAAGTTTGTATCGAAACCATACTTATCCGTATCATCGTTTTTTGAAGTGTAACTCAGTAAATAAAATCGTTGAAATTAAATTCTGACTAATTGGACTGAAATGCAGTTTGCCGTGGTGGCTAATGCACTATTTGATAAACCTGTTAATTTTACGGACTGCATCACGATGTTGTCATGAAGTCCCTACATAAATCTATATACTAGAACCCAGTGTGGAATCAGAAGAATCTGTACGAAAGATAACGTCACCGATGAGTTAACCAGATTTCGACAATTCTCATACAGACAGATATCAATCTAAATTTACTGAAGAAAACTTGAAATCCAAAAAGATTACGGAGCAAGTTATTGTGGTTCCGGAAAAGACTTTACTTATGGTGGTTAACTTCAGCAGTAATGCAGAAACAGAGATCACGACGAACCAGCTGTCAAAATGTCTGACAAGGACATTTTTCGCTTGCCAGTCATAAATCAATTCTCAAGTTGGAAAATGGTTAAGGGGCATGTTAAGAACAACCTATCCCTTTAGTTGCTTCTGCATCTTCGTATAAGCTTACTCGCTCCTATAGACTTAGTTATATGATCACTAAAAGCGCACACCTTTCAGACGAATACATAGGAGAAAAGTGCAAATCAATTCCAAACTCAAATCAATAATATTTGGTCAGTACCAGCAATATGGCTCAACCAGTTATCTTTCGGTGTAATCTGCAAAGCCACGTGGAACAGTTCAAAACTAGTGAGCTTTCGAGGCTTCTCCACTGAAGACGCACAGGCAATCCACTCAATCGGGTCTGATCTCTACGTCCGGAAAGATTATCTTCACCATATTAACTGAGCATGGTCTTAACCCTTCCCTCATATTTTCGAATTCATTACAGCTGGTCAGTCTAGTACTATCAGCCCCTCATTATGTCTGTGGTTTTTTCCTAACCTTTACATCTATCAACTGGAAACCTCACCATCGGATTTCACATTTACCAAAACTTGTCGTCATGCCAGATTCCTATCCTTCTCTTTTTCTGCACTGTTTTATAGATCGTTGCAAAACCCTTCTCCATGCTTTTATTCAACCTTGTACACTAACGATATTATATAATAATCTCGTCCTATGAAGAGTGGAAGAAATCTATAAATGATAAAGCAATAATCTGATTTTGGAACTGCTGTCTTTGAGTTGATCAAATATTCTATCCGGTGACTTTTTTCTGGACTACGTGGGACAGATAAATATAAGTATCCATTTATTATTTATTATTATTAAACAATCGATAGATGCAATATTTGGTCGTGACAATCTATTGAAACGAACTCTTCAATAAAATAACTGGACAAATAAAACAACTCTAACAGTTAAAATGTATAACTATAAAAATGGGGTTCGTAAGTGTATGTACTTCCCAATATTTTGGTTTCTGGTACACTTCTTTGAGTCGTAATATAGAAGTAAAAATATTACAAGTGTTCTTTAACATTTCGATCCAAACTTTTATCTTTATCAATAACAATTTCTAACTTTTTAAAAACTAGTCTACGAAAAAATGCTAAAGAATCCTTATAGCTCTCATGAGGACTTTCAGTTATACCAGTTGGAGTCTAAATGCTGAGTTGCACTCCATCATTTTATCTGACTCGTTTCTGAATTAGATAACCTAGAATGCATAAGTTAACAAAGTTCATAATTTATTGATTTGAACTTGCATGCTGGAGTTGAGAAAATGCTTTCATGTGCTTCTTTCTGTGTTTCAGAGCTAATAATACTACTTAACATCCAAGTTTTTGACTAAGTCAGCAATCAGTTTGTATTAGTTGTTGATCAAAAAATATGCTGTATTATCCTTGTAAATGTTTTTCACTCTCAATGAAAGTGGAGAATGTTTGAAAATTCTATATTGTTGTTCATATATGGAGATATATGACATGATTTGTAACTCCAAGGTAACCAATTTGATGTTGTCTAGTGTTAAGTGCTAACCGAATTTCATTGATTATTTTCTAATGTGGTCACCCAGCTAGTACACTTAGCATCATGATGCATTCTGACTGATGTTAGATGGTTGGTAGTCATCAGCAGAAAACCCTATGCATCCTCCTGCCTATTACTTCTGGCAAAATAATCGATAAATTTTAATCAGCACTCAGGACTAGACTAAATGAAAATGATAACTCACCAGTAAACGATCAGTTTAGACAATTTTACAGGATCTCAGTCGTAGCCCGAATATTTTAGTGGTAACGTCGTCGACTACAACAGTGGGTGACATGGATTCGAGTCTCAGAGGGAATTTCATTTCCTTTGATATATCTTGCTGACGACTGCCATTAGGCATGTAGCCTAGGTGCCTGGCTTCCCGCCGACTGCCTTTGACTAACTAAACACGACGAACCACATTTCACTCAGAAATCTGGCTAAATGGATGCAACTGAACGGTCTCATAAATCCACGGTCTTAAAAATGAGATATATTGAATGTCCACTGGCACAATTCAAAATTAATCCATGATAATTGGAGAATTTACTGGTAAACGTTTAGATTAGTTAAATATTATGCTGTGATAAGAGTAGTACACTTATATCCTTAACCTGAATGGTAATATTATTCTCTAAAAATTTAGGAACATTTTAATGCAAGATTATCATAAATTGAAAACCACAAGCAGTTTCACTCATTACATTGTGAACCCTAAATATGTTATTGGGACTGGTAACACTTCTGGGTTAAATAGTTATAATTTACTTATTGATGGGTAGCAGTGGAATCCAGGTCGTGAGTTTCGTCCTGTCTGGGACTCTTCGGCAGGATGTACCTGTACCTTAGGCAGTATTGAGACATGCTAATACGAACCCGTGTTCCAACAGGTCGATCAGTTCGATTCAATTTAAAAACGGGAAATCAAAAGCATCAATAAATAAATAGACAGAATTTAGAGTCTTGGATAGATAGATTAAAGTCTAAACCGTGGTCCATTGAATGGATGTCATATACCTAAACATTAAGCTGCAGAACTAAATGTAGAAACTATATGCAGGAAACAAAAAACATAGTTGAATGAACTTCAAATATCATCTCATTTACCTACTGTGAAAATTGATAAAAATCAACCGCTGAATTCATACTTATGTGAAATAAAGTAAACACAGTTAATTAGTGATAATTAAGAGTAATTCCTGATTCCATCTTTTCTATCCAATACTTAAATTACATCCCAATAATATATTAAACTATAACTTGCTCGATCACTACTGCAAAAGATTATAAAAGATATTTAATTAAGTGGCAACCTGTCCGAAAGGTTAAACCTTTGTTTATTGGCAGCAGTAGTTGTCTGGGTGGTGTAACTAATATCCAAAAATCACTTTATTGAATGGAGAAACTACAATCACATTATTGTATACCATTACCAAGCAAATAACTTTGAAAAACAAGTGTATGCATTTGAAACACATTGACTTACAGTTTGAATACTGGAGAGTGGAGATGGCCAAAAACTGGCTGTTGTAGAGTATGACTGAAATAGGAAGTTGCACCAAGTGGTAGAGGCCCAAATACCTCTGTTATTGAACTAGAGTTATTTTTTGAATTGAACATCTGACTACTGGCATTCGTTTGTGAGACTTAACACCAGAAAAAAAAATGAGGCTTAATTGAAAAATTAACTGTCTTTCAAGTATCGCAAATATTAGTCAAAATAAAGCTCACAATGATGATGTTCAGTATATTTGATGAATTAAACGTATGCCAGCATAAACATTTATCAAACTCATCAGTGTTATGCATGATAAAATGAGGACAGAGCACAAAGCACAATTTATTCGAGAGATACTGTCACTGTCATTATTGAAAAAAGGTTGGTAGTGTATTATTGTATATATATATATATATATATATATATATATATATATATATATATATATATATATAAATATATATATATATAGTGAAATATAAATATCTGCTGAAATTCGTTTCTAGCTAGAAAGTAGGTGCTTTGCAGATAGATTATATCGGGCAATGAAATGTATTTAGTCTTGTGGAGCATGAAGAGGAAGAAGGAAAAGAACTGTGTTTCCTATTCCGTTTGAGACAAGCAACCTAAATCAAAATTTTCTGTATTATAAGCCTGAAACATTAAACACTAGCATAGCATATTTATTGCAGTTGTACTCTCACTTTTTTCAAGTAAGAGTACTTTGTCAGATAACAGATAATTCCTAGTAGCTTTGTGCTAATCCAGTATTTACTTCATGATATTTTGCTTTCATAAATTGGTATCTGAAGTGTCTTCAGTAATATGGAAATTTCTAACATAGGTTTAAATAACGTTTTTGAGTTGACATTGACTATTGGTCTACTTTAGATTTACATATTTTCTCGAAAGACAACATATAATTAACTTTGAATAACCTTTCTGCAGTAAAAATATGTATTTCATGATTTTAATGGACAATATTGTTGGCTATATGTTTTGAGCATCTTGTATTGCTGATTGAAGTATCAAAATAATCACTTACCTTAAAAACTAGGTAAAGTATGAAAGTTGTGTTAATGATTGAATATGATTACGAGCAATAAATAGTGCTCAGGAAATTATCTACACAATAACACTGTGTACTTGCGATCCATATCGGATTAACTAGGTTAACATGAAATTACTGGACATTGGATTTTGCAATCACTTACCTGCTTGACACCTAGCAGTAAACTTTCCATAAATACAAACTTCAGTTGTACCTTCGTCTTTAGTTTAATCTATATTCTGAATATATGTAGTACATAAAGGTGGGCGAGATGAATCTGACCAAAGCGAAGATGTAGGATGACGTAAAACATACGTCAACAACTACATTTGTGTTCACTAATTCATGGTTAGATCCCACATAGTTTATTTCAAAATGTCTGAATTATTCCCTTCAAAGGTGATGCGACACAAAAATTGGTGATTAAACTCCACACTTGTAGTAGAAAATACTTTGATGTACAATTCGACAAGCTCAGCATCACAAAATGGTCCCTAATTTTGGTGATTGCTATCTTATTGTCTTGTTATCAAACCCTACTAGCCTGTTGTATCCATTAGCATGTTTGCATGACTACTGGTAGTCATTGCTGGAAATGATCAATATAGTGACGTTTAACTATGTTCGGTATTAACGCATTTGTCTAGGAATGAAATTCCTAATGCTCTTGAGTGCATCACAGAACAACCTGAGTAGTTAGAAGCCGCACAGGCTGATTTTATGATTTTGCTAGCACTGCCAGAATGATCGAAACACTAGACGACCGTCTTGCTCATTTGGCACTGGGCTCATCAGCGGTGTATTCATACAAATATAGCTAGTATAGACGGACTTTCCATATTGTTTGAATGTGACTAGCTGACTTGCAAGGACAGGTATACCTTAAATAAGATGATCAATTTTTCAAATTATTTGTAAACTGCAGGGCCCTAATCGAATGAAACGGACGTCCGGTATTTATCTCATTCTAATATGCGTGACAAAATCTACAGACCAGCCTAAGCGCTTTCTAACTACTCAAGTTGTTCAGAAGTACATTTAGTTAGTTCATAACACTTTGGTGAAGGAGACGACACCTAATGATCTTTTCTGGGTAGTTTCCTTAGAAAAGTTTCTGGACACTACTTTTAGGGGTTGAAAAACTAACCAGCTGCAGGGAATGTCAAAGTGGACCAACCAATTTGTAAAACATTTGCAAATTGACCATCATATCAAACTTCTAAAGTAAAAGACCTTAAACTTTTCATTCACTGCATTTATGTTCTTGTTTATTGTTTCTGGTATACTTCAAGGCAGCTAGGAAAATACTTGTAGGAATAGCGGAGATCAGTGAACGATTTTATGCTCTTGTATTTGCATTGATGTTAGGCATGTTAATTTATTTCGATCAAAAATATTTCAGAATAACTCAGAAATCTCTGCTGCGATAAACTTAATCTATCAGCTTCTCCATTAACTATACTTATTTGGTGAGTGAAAAACTTTAATGAACAGTAATTGTACTTACAAAAACCTTGGTTAAAGCTGGCGAAATGCAGACTGTTTGAATTCTGAGATCTCGAATCCACAGGCACACAATTTTTCAAGACACTTTCTTGCTTATCGAAATGATCATCGAAGGCTGTCCATTTGCTTCCAATTTCCTCCAATTTTTAATTCAAACAAAATATGTATATTATAAAACAAATGGAAACAAAATGTTTACTAGCAACAGAAAGATGTGCTTATTTTAGGAGGTGGAATGAATCTTCATAAATAAATTCCTTTGATTTTTAAAATATACTCCGAGCACTGAAACAAATTCATGAAAAACAATAAACTATATCTTGTTTATCATGCACTCTAGATGTTACACTGTTATCAGGTTAAATTTGCCTATTCCTGTTATAATATTCAGCATGGGGATCTTTAAAAGTTAAGACAACTAAAGCAAACTTCCTGTTCACTTGTAATATAGTCAAGTTTACGAGTAAATTGGAGATAAGTTTTATAATATTCAGCAATAGTTTGGTGATTGTATGTATTGTTGTATGCATGTCAAACTTAAATCCCTTGTGACTACTCTGATATACCAATGGAAGTGAGAGGAAACAAAACACCTAAGTGTTACCTGCCCATGATGATGTGAATAAAGATTTCAGATGGCGTGCTTTTATTTGACAGCAAGGATATCTTTGTCAAAGCAGTATTCACTGCAGGCTAACTTCTTAGTTGTGCAGTTTTTAGAAGCCAAATAATATGATATTGTATTTTATCATGGGCTTGCTCTAAACTGAATGCCCTTTAATATCATCAAAGGAAATAAAAGCTTAGTATTATCTAATTCCCAGTTTCATTCCGTCTTCATCAGTACCTAAGGAGACCTGCATTAAACTGCAGCATACATGAGGGGTTAAAAATTGTCTACAAAAACGAAAATCGACGTAAATTTATCATTTAAGCTTAAATTTTAATGAACAAATCTGATCTTCGTCTGCTTATGCTGCTTGGATATTTTCAAATAAGCTACCCTCTGTGCTTCATTTGAAACATTTTTATTGGACAATCTGAGATGAAACCTGATTTATATCGCTTCCTTACTGTGCATAATGTTAGTTCTTATGTGAATTCAAAGGAACTACGAATTAGTATCATCTCGTAAAATTTCTCTTCTGAATACCCTCTTGAAATTGACCGAACAGACAAACTGTTTGAAAATATTTTTTTGATGAATGTCTTCCACTTGATGCTGGTTAATGTTTTCCTAATTTGAACAATAATTAAATATTTAAAAAAACAAGTTTAAACTTAGTTCTACTTGAAACTTTGGAAACGGAACATGAATTCTATTACAACACTGCATGTAAAAATGAGTGGGACATTTTTAGCAGAGGTTACTTACAATATAATCCTTGTTCCTGAAGACTAGATATATTGTTGGTTTAGCCCAGCACGTTTTACACAGGTTACTCACTTTTAAGTTCATTGATCAGTTTTTTAGGAAATATGAAAGGTTACTTAGTAAAGTCATTTCAGTGCTTCTTTGGCTGTCTACTTCCTTCTGCACAGAAAAACATGTTCATCTTCCTTTTATGATACAGTGAAATTTTGAAAACCTTTATTCATTGATGTTGAAAAACTCATCAAAATTGACTGCAGGTCATTCCTGTTGCACTTAGCTAAGAGTTATCATTCATTAAATAAAATTCAAGTGGTAACTGGTTGTAGATTTAATAAATTTTCACTTCACATCTGAATCAGCCGTTGAATTACAGTTAAGGCTACCGAAGAAGAATCAAGTATTATGTCTTTTATTACGCCAGTCACTGAATAAATGTTATGCTCTTTTCGAAATCATGACTTGCCGGGTGCAGTTGTAGGGCTTTTATTGATAACAATATCAGGAAATCTTATTTAGCAAGGTTAATCTTACACACTTACATGTCTATCTATCAATATTTCTTGAATATATTTGAACACAATTCATTCTTTTCGTGAACTTTTATCATGCAAGTATCATTTTAACAAATGTTGCTGGTCCATTTTATTCATTTTATGTAAGCAACACTAATTATGTGATTATTTTTACTAGTTACACTGTCGCTGCAATAACTGAATTACTCTTAAAGGGATTGATCACTATTTTGTTAGGGGGCTGAAAGATGACTTTGTACGTTTTTAACCACTTTACTTGGTAGAAATTCACTGTACTTATATATATGCCACTCTAAATTTATTAGAAACTGTAAAACTAAATTTTCGAATAATATGACAGATGAAAAGCTATCCCACTAATCCATCAATGCTTTCTTTAATATGTTCGTCAACAGTTCAGATTCGCAAGACGATCTCAACATTGGTAAATTAAGTGTTAGACAAAAAATCTGGAAAACAATGAGCCGTATAAAATGAGTACAATGACGTAACATACTTCCTGAAGTTCACGTATGCTTAGGCCTGCAACACAGATACTTAACACCACCAAAATAGTGAAATCTTACTTTTGATTTAATATCAGGACACTTCATTTCTTTTGATGGATTAACATTATCACTAATATCCACCAACTGAATCAAATCAGAATCATTTTCCTCTTTGGCTTCGGAAGGTACTGTATCCTTGGTATTTTCTGAAGAATCGGGTACTTCCTGCGGAAATATACATATTATTCGCGAAATTAAGTATCCAAAAGACTATTAACTGAAATACGTATAAATATTAATTATAGATATGAGTAGTGTATATTTTTTTTCAGTGTTTAGTGCTGAAAAAGAAGCAGTAATTTTTTCTGCATAAGTCAGTCAATATGAAATCCTCATTGTACATGATAACACCAGCTTAGGGCTTTGAGAGAATTAGAATATGAGACAAGATGTTTAGTTTTCTAGTTCGGAACATTTGTGCACAACTTTGTCACTTGTCAATACATAGTATAGGATTACACTTACTGTCACTTAACTGTAGTTTGGTGTATAAAAAATTCTCTGGTTTTCATTTTTGCATAACAGCTTACCATAACAATTTTCGGGCATTATATTTTCATAGGACAATAATAACTGTTGAATAAGATTCCGGATACCGTCTCTTTTTTATGACCACAAATAAACGTGGAATAGATTTCAGGAACACAATTTATCACCACAATCTGTCTGGATTTGACATTTCTCTGAATTATAAGTATCATAGGATTACAGAAACTCATTGAATCACCTTATTACGTCAGAAAAGATTGGGTTTACTATTTATAGTTAGTTTTTAGTTACTATCAGTTCGCACAAGGATATTCACAAAGCAACATGGATTTCACCAGATGGACACACTCAAAATCAGACTGACTTCATCTCAACCTCAAGAAAGTGGAGATGCAGCCTACTAGACACAAGATCAAGAAGGGGAGCAGATGTAGGTTCACCCCGCTCACTTTCTAGTGCAAGGAACCTGCATTCAAAATCAAGTTGAAAGCCTTCAAAGAAGCTGGTGATGATAGACCACAGTTCAAGTTCAGCACCTAGAAAGTGAATGATGAAACTACAAAGGAAATCTTCACATCAGCCATCAGAACAAAATGGGAGACAATGAGCAACATCCCTGAGGGAACCAACATGTGGAAGAACACTGAAATCCTTTGAAAGAAATATGGAAAGAAACCTGCATAACCGTGCTAGGAAGGAAGAGGAAACAAGACCAGACAAGGAATGGATCTCTACGGACACATGGAAGCTGACAAAAGATAGAAAGATGGTGAGGCAGAATATGAACCGGTGCAATGATGCACACCGAAAAGAAGAACTGAGCACAACGTATAGAACACTGGACAAAAAAGTGAAGAAGAGTGCACGGAAAGACAAAAAACACTTCTACGACACAATGGCAAGTGAAGCAGAAGAGGCTGCAGGTAGGAGAGACCTGACGACATTATATCAAATAACCAAGTTACTATCCGGGAAGAGGTCAATGCAGACGAAACAAAGAAAGATAGTGGAGGAAACCTAGTTATCAAAGAAGAGAAACAAAGGAAATAATGGGCTGACCATTTCAAAAAGCTCTTGAATCGACAATCACCTGCACTTCGTATAGAAATACCACCAGCAACGGCAGAACTACCAGTGAACACAGGCTCTCCGACAAAATCAGAAGTCCTGAATGCCATAAAGTTGTTGAAATTTGGGAAAACAGTAGAACCAAATGGAATTCCGCCTGAAGCACTGAAAACAGATGCAGAGGCAACAGTGGACATGCTCATACCATACCACTATTGCAGAAGGTTTCGAAGGAAGGAAAGATACCTGCAGACTAGAAGAAGGGGTACCTTGTCAAAATCCCAAAGAAGGGAGACTTAAGTCATTGCAAGAACTGGCGCGGAAGCATACTCCTGTCCCTGTTCACTTCAAGCAAAATATTGAGCCGCATCATCGTCGAGGGACTACAGCATGGGCTCGAAACAAAATTACAACATGAACAGGCTAGCTGGCTTCAGGAAGAGCAGATCATGTGCGGATCAAATTGCAATCCTACGCATCATCATTGAACAGAGTATAGAATGCCAGTCAACTGGATCTCGACCTCAACTCTATCGACTTTGAAAAGGCCTTTGACAGCGCTGACCGAGAAGTAGTTTGACAGGGAACCGCCTCAACACTACAGTTTTAGTGCCACAAACCTTTATCAACCTCATTCAGCAGCTATATGGAGACGCCACATGCCAAGTAATTCACAATGGCAAGCTCAGTGTTGTTTTTGAAGTGAAGACAAGAGTAAAACAAGGCTGTCTACTATCACCCATGATCTTCCTGATTGTAGTAGACTGGACCTGATCATAAGGCAAACAGTGAGGAGCGAGAAGTGGGGGATACGCTGGACCGCGGAAAAGAACTTAGAAGATTCGGATTTCGCGGATGATTTATGTCTAGTGTCTTGTAGCACAAACTCGAAGATCTACAGCTAAAACCAACAAGTTGACAGAAGAGGCAGCGAAGACGGGACTTCCTTCAAGCAAATGCAGAGAAGACGGAGGTGTTGAAGATACCCAGCGAACAGCAGCATCAACAACAAGTACCAATCACCATTAACGAGAGAAACCTAAAGGAAGTAGTCTCTTTCACCCACCTAGGCAGCACCGTTTCAACTACAGGCGGCACAGACAAGGATGTTAAAGCCAGGATCGGAAAAGCAAGACAGGCGTTCATTGATCTGAAATGAGTGTGAAGATCTATTGCACTCAGCACAAAAAACAAGATCCAGATTTTCAACACCAACGTCAGTCAAGTCAGTGCTTCTATATGGTTGAGAAACCTGGCACTTTACGAAAAGCACTTACAACAAACTACAGATATTCTTCAACAGCTGCCACCCATGCTCACTCGATGCTGAAAACCAGATGGCCAGAAAGAATAAGCAACAAGCAACTCTGGCAACGAACCAACCAAGAACCTGTTGCCAAACAAACATACAGAAGGAAGTGGAGGTGGATTGGGCAGACACTGAGAAGGCCGATTGGGGACATCACGCACCAGGCCAGGTCGTCAAGTAGAATCCGAAGGGGAAACGACGAGTTGTGTGTCCCAGCTGAGGGTAACATGGAGGAGATTATATGAGGAAGGAATGAAAGCTTGTTGGCAGTCGTGGAGCCAGGTTGAAAAGACTGCAGAGAACAGAGTGCAATGGAGGCGTGCTACTGAAGCTCTATGTTCCACTAGGAACCCAAGGGAAAATAATGATAATCATATTTTGAGATGAATGGGAATTTTTAATTTAGAAGTAGTATTCATCATGGACTGACATCAGTTGGGGAACCATTGAAAATCTGGGAGCACTGGACAGCTGTTTCGTCCTAGTATGGGACTCCTCATCAGTATGCGGCTAGGGGTCGAACTCAGGACCTTCAGGTTTCACGGCGAACGCGTTAACCATTCAGCCACTGGGTCGGTTAGGAAGTTCTAATGAGAAGCCGTGACCTGTGGGGTCAACCAGTCGGAAGTGAAGTGGATGCTAACTGAAGACCTTGGGTGACAGTCGCACTATGTCATGAATTGATAGAAGTTGGAAATTGTGAACCACTTGGAACCGACCCAGTGGCTGAATGGTTAACGCGTTCGCCGTGAAACCTGAGGGTCCTGAGTTCGACCCCTAGCCCGGTCGTGGGTGCGTACTGCTGAGGAGTCCCATACTAGGACGAGACAGCTGTCCAGTGCTCCCAGATTTCCAATGGTTTCCCAACTGATGTCAGTCCATGATGAATACTACTTCTAAATGATAATCATAATCAGTACGCAAATGTTGTGAGTAGTTGATCTTTCGCAACTGCTCTTTATGCGATGACAGAATAGGGCTAGTTCGTTATGAATTCATTATTTAGTTTTATCCTATTTTACGTCTGACTCCATGCATCCCAATATAGTTGACTGAGAACAAAGAGTAGTTTCTTGTATTTTCTTTACATAACAATTTTGAACAAAGTAAGAATGAACAGACTTTCAGAATAATATGATATCATTAAGCTTCATGGATATTTGTCACCTGCATGCTACTTAAATATACTTACTTTAGTCAAGATAATGATAATTTATAAACGTTAGATCGATAACCTCAGACCTGTAAAAATGTCTTCAAACGAACAAAGACTCCATCCGCAGAAGTTGCTGAGCAACTGAATAAATGTGTAAGCCCACAAATAACCAGGAAACTAAAAGACGGATGTGATCAAAACTCTTTCAATAGAAAGGAATCATATTCACAGGAGGGATTCGGAGAAGGGCATCTATTTCATTTTACTAGCGTTTCCCAGCGAATTTGCATTCAAAAGTAAAAAAGGTTCTTATAAGTTTGATAGCCAAACAATTGACAGAAGATGAACAAGAAACAGGTATCTTTGATACCTTCAGGATAATTAACAAACAAAATCTTTGAGTTTATCAAGCTTTGCTGAGGCCTTTGCAATCAGGCATTTTTAACATGAGTTTTGCATACAAAAAGATACAGAATAATCTCTCTTTTACCCTGATAATTCGATGAAATTTTAATTGCATATCTTCCTCTCTACATAATGTTATTGGTCATAGTTATTTTGTTTTCTTTTGACCATTCGTTCAGTGACATATATTATTTTAGGTTCTATGTAGTTGATGAATTTCCCTGAAATAAGATCTCTTTATTTTATTCTCAGAATTTGTTTTTTCTTACTTTGTTTCAAAGTGACTTTCTTTTGATTATGCAACAACTGCAACTGTTTGAATAAAACTTATCTTCAAGTTTGAAAATTTCCCATGAAAATATTCATCAGTCAGTTTTTAGTTTCATTTCCAGATTTCATTTGCATTACACTGCATCATACTTCTGTTTCGACCAAAAGATTATAATTATAAGTGCGAGATGCCTAACGTGCTTCATTTCAACTCTTCTCACTAGTGTTCAGTTTATTTAAAACAGTAAAGCCGGATAAGAAGAATGGCACCTTATGGTCATATCTAGGATGTGTTAACATGGATTGATTACAAGTTTATATCGCGTCCTGTAAGCAATCTACTGGAAACGAAAATGCAAATTTTTATAAATCACACTTGAATTGAAGACAATAAAATATTGATATTCACACATGGATTTAAAACTAATGAAGCGTAAATGTTTTATGAACGGTTGACATCTTGATCTCAGAACGATGTCTATATTGAAATAAAATTATAAAAAAAGAAATAATAGTGGAGTATACTGCTACGGCAAAACTACAACATAAGTGAATTATTTGATATAAGTGAAGTTAAATAAACCTGGAATTTTATGTCAGATTTATCAATTCACGAAGCAAGCGATACCAGTAGTTAACTTTATATATAATAAAAACTCACAACTACAGGGAATTCTGACATACTTGTAGAAAATTTCACTACTACCTAACTAATTATATGAATGGCAGGCAGTGTTCTTCAGTGCTAACTTTAAGCAGTTTACAGATCTGAATATTTTCCAATTAGCGAAATTACTTGACAAACTTAGAAGTTCTTTGTATCTTTTGTGAGCCAGTTGTTCAACAGCCAAGTGACTGTCAGATGATCAGAAGGTTTTGAACTCAGTTTTGCGTGGGGAAATCTACCAAGATGCTAAAATGATCTTTAGTTTAGTTATGCAGGTTGAAAAAGTTGACTAATTAATAGATAAATTCCAGTACTTAAGGATGAACTGAACATCATTACAGCAAGATTCAACTAGACTGTTTAGAAATTCAGCTAACCATTTTTGAAAAACAGTTTACATGCCTTTCATCCACTATACGTTACAAGTTAAGTATGGCTGATAAATGATGACACTGGCTTACTTCACTGGATGGTGGTAAATGAAGATCTGAGTATATTTTTTTAAAGCACCAATTAATTTTGGAGTCTGAAAAATAAAGATAAGCAGAAAAAAAGTTATTCAGGAATCTTATAATCTCAGAATGCCATAACATTAAACAGCTTATCGAAGCGAAATATAAATTGAAAACCTTCGTTTTGGCTTTAGTCTGGCCACCCCGAACCCTTTTGCAATTAATTAAGTTTCCCCTGGTATCACACATCAAGGTAGGCGTTAGCTTGGCATGCGAAGTACATGTTCAAGCCTTCTCAGTCGAATTTAGTTCACGATCTTATCAATCGACTTTCCTGACTTGCCTAGTACACTTCGCCTGACCTCAGCACTGTTCACGTGGTGGAGACATAAGTGCATAACTTTTAAATTCGTGATTGCAATAATCGATTTTAAAATTATAATAATTGATCCAACATATGATGAACGTAATACCAGAACGCTTATCATGAACAAGAATCACTACTATTTTCGGTCGTACCTAAAAGTTTATATATATATATATATATATATATATGTATATATATATATATATATATATATATATATATATATATATATGACTGATTGTTATCTGCTTTAACTGTAGGTAGGCAATAGTTGTTCCAAAACTATCTAATCTGAAAAAATTTTCTATATCCCTCGTTCATGAAGCAAGTTAAGTAGTTTAATTTTAACTTAAATTTTCAGTTTTATTTTTTCACTTTATGTCCTGAAAGCTTATTGAGCATGACTAATGATTTTATCATTTAATAGTCGAAATAACGAGTAAGGTGACAACAGTTGGATGGATACAAGGCAGGGAAATAAGCATTCAAAATTATATCGATTTTCACTATCACATTTCTGTTTCGCTTAAAACAGTCATTGCCTTTATACACTAATTGCATAGTTTCCGAGTGACTGTAAATATTTCGTCATCTTGTTAGCTTTTTTATGAAAATTTTTGAAATGATACTTCGAACGTTAACAGCTTTGAATGACTAAAGAGGTATTTCGAAAATATGTCGGTGAAATTCCAGTTACTTGCGGATAACTTTTTTGAACTGCTCTTATCAAAACAATAACTGATAACCTTCATAAGGCTCACAGATTACTTGATGATGAATGAAGGTCTTCGAATAAGGTGAGAAATTTTACTGATCGTTACCTTTGTGCAGTTTAATAGAAAAAAATATTGATCAGCTGCTTATCCCAACTAACTCAATGAATATTTAAATAAAATATTATGAAAATGAGACGACAAATTCTAACTTATAGTAAATGGTGAGTGGAACCAAAAGTCAAAGAAATTAATCATTTCGATCTATTAGTCAGAAGTTACAATGCTATTTTCTAGTTTACTTCAAAGAATGCTATACATTAAAAAATTTCTCGAATAAGTGGCTTAATTGTTCCATCGATGGGCTGCGACTTCACATACCTTTCAGAATAACACGAAACAATGAAAATAGGAAAAGTGAGGCTTATCTCTGTGTCTAAATCTTCACATAATATGAAGGATAGTTTGAGATCTCTAACATTTTTTTACTGTAATATTTCTAATAAACTACCTAAATTGGAACTAGATTCTAGCATAGTGCTCCTACATTTTCTGTTTCCTTATCACACAATCAGCATTATATATTTATTAGTTGACATAATATTGTGGTATCATCACTAGCCAAAGTTTTATGAAATAAAGTTTTCACTAATCCCAAAAGCATAGTTTATTTATAATGTGTTCCATTCTGACATTATTCACTTGTATGAACAGTCAATAAATCTGTTCAAAAATCAATAAATTGACACTGCTTACTTAAACTTACATTCTGATATAGTTTATAACCATAAAATTCATAAGTGTTTTCACCGAGTAATGTTTGTCTGACTATTATTCCACATGACTGTAAATCACAAGGGTCAGTCCAAATAAATGTTATATTTTCAAAATTATGTATATGGTGCACTGTCTGAATTAATGAAGGATACAAAACAAAAAAAGACATTTGAATTTTCAATATGATAACACATATCCAAAATATTTATTCCAAGTATTCTAAACTAAATATAGTATTTTAATTTCACTTGAATACAAGACAATTTGGCTTTATGTGAAGTTGCTATGATGTACTTTATAATACTAACACTAGCTACATCTCGAACGTTTATGTTTTGTCAAGGTTAGTGGTACATCGAATAATGCCTTCGGTTCTATATATGATGAACAATGAATTGTATAGACTGGAAATAGTCAAAATCTTAGTAAAGAGGCGTACTTATTTTTGTCTAAATGAAGCCTCTTTGAAAACAAGAAAAAGGCCATATTTTTAGAAGTAGGCAAGCTCTAAAAACCGGGAATGGTTCATTGCAAAGTTTTTACACCTGCTTAACTGGGCAGGAATCTTCGTACATTTATCCACCATTTGCATTTCTATCGTGCTGCCTTACAACCTGCACGTTCATATTCCTTAGTTCTGATGCAGGTAACTAAACAAGTTCTTCAAACTCTTAAGATTTTCCCGTATTATTGTATAACTCATCTATGCAGTTCTTAATAAGTGAACTTGTCTTTAAGCTTTGTCTACCTTCTCCGAACAAGCAAGCCAGGTGACTTTTTTATCAGGGTAATGCCTACACAAACTGTATTTGATAAGATTGGTCATGTGTCATATCGGGCAAAGAAGTCGATTTCTAACTGACAGGCAAGAAAATTTTCGATCATTAGGATGGCTACCAAATCTCTCACTATAGTTTCTGAAGCTTTAACATCAAAACAAATTGAATATAATTAGAAACTTTCTTCAGTACATTGCACTCAGTTGCGGTTAGATGTGTGACTAACCATCACCTTCACTGCCGACAGCTGATTTATTTATTGTTATGATTATTATTTTCCCTTGGGTTCCTAGTGGAACATAGAGCTTCAGTAGCACGCCTCCATTGCACTCTGTTCTCTGCAGTCTTTTCAACCTGGCTCCACGACTGCCAACAAGCTTTCATTCCTTCCTCATATAATCTCCTCCATGTTACCCTCAGCTGGGACACACAACTCGTCGTTCCCCTTCGGATTCTACTTGACGACCTGGCCTGGTGCGTGATGTCCCAATCGGCCTTCTTAGTGTCTGCCCAATCCATCTCCACTGACGGTTGATTTACACTGAGGGAAATTATTTGATGTTCATGATAACTATAAAACTTACAGCATTAAAGTAACATTCTCACTGCTTCCCTTTTTTCCTACCAATACTTAATTTACATTTCTATTTTGTTATCCATCAACTTAATCCTTTAGTATTACTCAATGTTAATTTCTTTTTCCAAGCTTTCACTAAAACAGTTTGTCACGTCATCTGTCTGCATTACCTTGGCGTTAAAATAATGCTCATCATCACTCTTATTATGAGAAATATTACAATTTTTGTCCCTGTTTCTTGCACAATCCATATGTTGTAACCACTGACTGGTAAAGGTTCATGAATAGTTTGTATTATATATATATGTAAAAGAAAATTTCAGATATTTTCTATTTATAAGGCAAAACGTAATTCTATACAGCAAATTTTCAAAGACTTAAGTTGAACTCTGTAACTTAATTTTCTGAAGTCCATTTAAAAAACCAGCTATTCATTTTATGTAATCTTAATTCTTCCACTTTCTCAAATTCAACAGTCTACAACAAGTCCTTTAACATGTTCTATACAATTGAGACTAATATACAGCCTTGCTTAATAATGAAGTGTATCTTCGACAGTCCAAAGGATGCTCCTGGTGTTTACCATGACATAAAAAATCGGTAACACTTGCTAGAGACAGCTACAAAACATTATAGACCTGATTCACATCTTTTGTAGTTTTGTATGCCAACCACTTTAAGTCCTAAATTGTAAGCCGATCGATTAGGTTAGAAATATAGTAACTGAGTAAATTTACACTACTTTTCTAAAACCATCAAACAAACAACCTAATAGGGAAATATAGATTTATTCAAATTAAAAGTGAAGAAAGCTTACAGAATTCCGTGACCCAAGCACACTAATTCCACTGGTGTCCACTCGGATCCTAATTCTTTTCTTGTGTAACTTTGATGTTAACAACTGAGCTTTTAGAAGTCCAAGCGATCTCTCACAAATAAAGTCACCACGTGGTTCAGATACAGAAATGTTTCCAAAAAACTTTGCACGATATGTTTGTGCGACAAAACTCTCCATTGTTCCAAGTGTGTTAGAATGCTTTATTTCTTTTCCAGATATATCTGAACTTACTTCGATCTCATCTTGTATCATAATGTGATTGTTTGTGTTATATTGCAGTAACTTACCTATATCACATGGATTGAGTTTCTCATTGCCTTTAGACATAATACTGTGGTTTGAAATACCTGTAGGTTTTATAAAAGGTCAACCAATCAGTTGTAATGGCGATGAGTAAAAACTAAATTTATGGGATACTTTTTTTATCATACTTCACATTTCAAGCACCAAATACACTACTGTAACTTAAGAACAATTTCTTAGTTGTGCAAAGTCGCTGTTCCTAAATAAAAATAGTTAAGAAAACTACATTTTTCAAGTAACCAACAAAATGCAGCTGAAGAAATTTGGCTCGGTCCATCTCGTGGAACGAGATGGATAATCAAAATAACTGGCAATACATTTCTCTCTTTCCTTCAGTTATCACGTGCATGTGCATTTTTTCCCCGTAAAAGTAAGGAATAGCTGTCCCTTTAAACGTTTTCTCAGCGGTTAAAGATGTTTTTTGTATTGCTTAAATGAGTTATTTGCCTTCCTTAGTGATTAAGAAACTGAAATATCCAGATTTTTAGTTTATTAAATTATAGCACCAGTTTTGTTATGATTATTACAATTTTCTTATCGATGTTAGTGGATTATCTGAATAATCTAAGTGTGCATTGATTTCATATTATTGGCCTTGCACATATAAAGTGACTGAGTTCTGAGGAAGCATTATTTAGCAAGACAAGGAAAATATACTCAAAAAACCACTTTGTTATTCACTGTACCGAAACCACCCAGCTACACATCAAAAAAAATAAAAGAGTGGAAACCGTTTAATTTAATTTGATGAACACAATTCTCCTAATTCCATATTAGGTTGTTGATTTGACATAGCATACAGTGACAGAGTATAATTTGTTGTATGACTTTTCCAGCAAAATTATTGCTCGTATTCATATAAAAGTAATCATACGACTTTCAAACTCCCTCTACATATGAAAGTCATGTGTTTACTTCGATTTGAATGTGAGCAATAAATTCTGCTCGAAACGTCATGCAGTAAATTACACTGTGTCACCGTATACTATATCGAATGAACAATCTAATACTGAAGCATACTCTACCATAGTGCTCAAGTTTTTCCCTTACATTTCTCTTACTTAGACACCTTTTCTGACTTCCATTCTGGTTTTGTAAATACTTCTTTTAACTCATTGATTGCTCCGTACGCAATATGCCACTGTTGTTTATTGTTTCTTGAGAATAGCTTTAAATTGTGAGTGAATGTAAAGTAGGTAATTTGTTCTTAGCTGCATGGATGAAATGAACTTCAAAAGTAGCAAGCAATATTTCACCCCAGTTTTTTAAATGAATACAAGTTCTATTCTTAAAAGTACTGTGCAGTGGGATTCTGTTTTCACCTACTTCCTAGGTTATTTAGTGATTTCCCAGACTGAATATGGTGGCATGATCTGAAATGATTGAAGGACCAAATGTCGTATAAAGCTATTACATTTTTTGAATGCAAACAAGGCTTTCCTTGTGCTGAGTCTGATAATATAAGTATTCAGAAAGCTAGACTGAATACTACTCAGTCACATACCTGTCTTCATCAGTGCAAAACAAATATTATCTTATCTGCAAAAGATGGGAAAAAATAAGTTTAATGAGATAAGCAGTGAAATATATCTTTCAAGTACTGCAGAAAACATTTTCGAAGAGTACAGTTCTACACTAAAATGACTAAATGAGGCCTATTAACAATGGATGTATAAAATAGCGAGAATCAACAAGTAAGCAACTAGATATATGAAATTCTCTCCAAGCTCTACGTCTGTCCTTCCTAAATGTCAGTAAAGTTGTCGAAAATTTTCAAAATGACTGTGAGATGTCCATGTCTCGCTACATCCTTCTTTGCATTACCCATATTTGATTATGACTGTTACATGCTATTTTTCTTTCACAAAAGCCACGTAAGTAAATATTTAGTGAGTTGTCTATACGATGCCGTATTTTCAAACATACAGCTTCTTTGTAGGGAGATACATGCGTTCAGGCAACAGATATCTCTGTGGGAATAGTAACAACGAAACATAATATTTAGTTATCGAATGGTATACAAACTTTATGCCTCTTCGTTGGAACTTTTGAAGGCCACCACAGACTCTTAATATGATCACTCTTGAAGCATCTAAGTTATCCCTGGTCATTGGTTAAATGCCAAATTATTTCATTTATATATTCCTAAAATGCGAACCTGTTGTGGAACGCAGCTGTGAGCTTCATCAGCTATAAGTTAATGATTCTACATCATAAGCAACATAATAATATTACATCTTTAAGGGTTAGGAATATGAAATTTCCCAAGGTGTAGACAGCTAGACATTTTAAAACAGATTCACTGGTCGTTTATTGACTAGTGTCCGTCTGGTGTTGATGGTATGATAGACAATATGCAGCAACTAGTTTTGGTATGTGTTTTTAACACTCATCTGACAACATGACCTACAACTTATAGTACTCTAAAAACAAATTACTTTTTGGTTAGCGAATTCTGTTTAGGCCTGAATGTTATTTCATGATAATCACGTCTTATTTCTAAGTTACCGCAAGATGATTTTCAGTTGAACATTTCCGATGGGTTTTCCTTTTCAATCGAAGCTAATTCTCTAAAACATTATAAAAACAGAAGACCGCGAAAGTCAACCAGTTGATGGGATAAAGCAAGTCTGACTATGGCCAGACAAACACAGATTATCCTACAGATTTCACAAACATTTTGTAAAGTCAGCTGAATAGCACAAATCACTGTTGATAATGCACTGAACTGTATGAACGCTGGGGAGGATTAAAATTTTCTCACCTTCTACCCAATCATTTGAAAGCGACAGCACTAAATTGTTCATTGATATAAAATAAATGGGGATTTTTCACAAATGTGTGCCTTGACAAGTCAGTTTGCCAAATATTTGCTAACGATTGAATGGTCTACTGAAGTTGTTTCATTGATGTCGGAGAAGTGATTTGACAGTTTGGAGCAATTTAGAGTGACAAAAGGGCTTTTGTAAATGAGCCTACGAACTATCACAACCACATTTTACTGCTTAGATAAATATGGCACTGGTGCAACAGCGTATTTACTTGTACCACATAGTTATGTGGTTATATGCGTCCCAACTGCTTTTTCATGCTGTCAAAATCTTTATATCAGAAAGAATCAGTGATAAACCTTGGTCAACTGTGGTAACTATCCTACACTTTAAGAATTCTCCTTGGTAAGCTCCATATCATCTACATTAGATAATTTTGAACACTTTATTCTGGTTGATGACTGATGCAATCAGAAATTGGTTTATGACGAATATTGACTGCCAGCAGCATGATCCAGTTTGTATAAACATAACCACTGCTTCGGGAACTCTGTGTCCAAATAGCACGGATGGTAATAAAAGCAAAGGTATTCAAGGTACATGATACTTCTTTCTCACAGATACTGCATTTCGATTCTATTCGTACCAAATCATTTAAAAATAACCTCGAATCATGGAACTTCAAAGAATCTCTTGAAGTGAGCAAATATAAAACCGTTGACAGCAAATATTAACAAAATAGCAGCTTGTTTTTTATTAAAAGTCTAGAACAGAAAAATTGCAATGCGCCTTCCAAATATAAACGTACGTTTAAGTTTGAAATAATTACTGCAGTAGCTAAAAATTCTTCTGAGTAATTAGCCAGGGCCCAAAGCATCCGTGAGCATTTAGCTAACACTGACGTTTATTTAGAGGTCTTAATTTCCTGAATCTGAATTCAGTTCTATATAGACAAATGAGCTAGCATTGCTTTTCCAATTTAATCCCACAGTTTTACTGTCAAAAGCATTGGAGCTGTGGACAATTCAGTAGTGGTCTTTCTCTGACAGGTCATATAAGGCACTGACTCTGACTCAGCTCTCAAACAAAAATTAGGTAAGACTACCCATATGATCTACTGAGAAATATAATCCTAAACGTTCAGCAAAATAAGAATATGAAAAGTAGCTCAGAGCAAAAAGAAACTCAGGATTGATAAATTATGTATGCCTAAGATATTGTACAACTTATTTTGCTTACAAAATTCCGCCGAGTGTTTAGTGCGTTTAACGATTAAAGTTTTACTTGGTATGAACACTGCTACCTTACTCAATAAATAATAGACTATGCTACTTAAATGATGTTTAACACAGCAGGCATTTAACTGTTTGGACCTCAAGAATAAAGACGCTGCAATCACTTAGTGCATATAATTCATCAAAAGTTTTAGTTCATAAAGCACTGAAGAAAAGAAACAAAGAATTCATGCGGACTGATTGTACCCTACAATTCTGCAGATATACAAAAATCGTTTACAAATTTTGGCAGACTCTCTTCTCGGGGTCCAGCTTAAGTCTGTAACAATTTCGAGAAATTTCATAAGACTAAATGTGTTGATTTCTCAACCAGTTTTCATCTAGTGAAGGGACATTTAGTCGAAGTTATCCATCTTTACTTAAGTTCACCCTTGCATGACTTTGGATGAGTAGATATGTCGAAAATGCCTAGTTACAGATAGAGGTAGTATGAAGTGAATTCAAACTTCAATAAATAAGTTGTTTACCTTCGTTGCTGACTCACTTTCCGATAATATGCTTGGACGTATAAAACACTTGAAATAGATGTTCATTCAATAAACTGACTTCGTTAGCTTCTACAAGTATGTCGCTTACCATTATACTAAATTTCCAGAAAGTTACTTTAACACAATGTGCGATCACAAGTTGAGAAGATTTATTTAATAACTGCAGCACGAGAACTACGTAAGATTTTAGAAAAAATTCCGTTCTTTCAAGGAGCTGAATTGCATAAAATTCTACCATATACAAAGTAAGTGTTGTCTTTCGTGAGCACTTGAACTCTGAAGCCTTTTGGCCTACATTAAATTCATGGTGTTTAAAATTCATAGCCGAATACTTCCCGGTCAGCAAAGACTTCAGGTTAACTTTAGATAGCTTGAACGCGGTCTTAGGCCACATTCATGGATTATTCAGCACAACTTAGCACCTTACTTCCTTTTCAATAGATTGTAGTTAGGTAGAGGTTATTTTCTACCTTGCAGTATTTGCCTCTGAAAAAGCATTAGAATACAAGTGAACGTGAACCTAATATCAAACACTCGCGCCGTCTAAAACTCTTTCTATGGGCTTCAAAAGCACCACAGATGCTATAAATTTCTGACATACTGCATATAGTTTACGAATTCTTGGAACTTCTCTGAACTTTTACTGCCTTGGAGAAATTAAAAGCTTTAGACGCTGCTATGAGTTGTAAGTGCCTATCAGATGGTAAGATAATTCAAAATGCAAAGTTTAGCAGTTAGTAAAACGAAAGCAGCAGTCACATTTGGGATGCAAATACATTCACTTTGACAAAACCACTAATTAACAATATTTTCTTGTTCGGTGTGACAAAGTTAATTTTTTTCACCTAACGCACTTTTATAACGCTAAAACCTTAGGGTGCATTGACTGACTTTCCTCTTCACATTTAAATGAGAATGCACACTGTATCATAGAACACTGGAAACATTTCATGACACTGCCACCTTAGAAACCTTATTAATAAACCAGGTAAATCTTCCCTGTTTAATGGAGAAAGTTGTAGCAGGATAAAAATACGTTTTTAAGATCCTAGTAGAGTGTGGTCAATCAATCTTTCGTATACAAAAAGCGACGAATGGTTATGGTCATGTTACTGCTAACGGTAGTGCAACTGCAGCTGTTTCAATAAATAAGAGCAGTCCCATTAAAACAACTTGTCTTAAATAAAGTTACAAGTCAGGCTTCATCACCATACGCCAGCGTCTAACGGAGTAATAAAATAAATGGGTGACGCCTCCAGCCGCTCGTGCTTGTTTGGTTTTTGGACATCTCGTAAATAAGGCCGTAACCGGTTACCACTCATATGCGGTCTCTAGCAGGTCATCATCATCATAACAAAATCGAAGTCATGTGCGCCAAGATATATTCTACACTGGATTCTTAGACAAGCTTCTGGACTGACAAATTAATGAACATAAGCTACCATCACTTTTATTCCTAGAGTGCTGTCTACATCAAATAATGAAATCGGTGTGTAGATGACCGTGGTTTCAAGACAAATTTTAGTGCCACAAGTGATTATTATCATTACCAGTCACAACAGGAAACGCAGTTTAAGCATAAATATGCCATTAGGAACTGTGTTCTGCTTACAACTGCTGCAAACTTCAAGTCAAAGACAATATGTTAGGGAAGCCATTACGTTCCTGGACTTACGTTTACACTGACCCAGAAAATTAGCTTCTCCAAAATCATATAACGAAAAGATTTATTTGCCATCGAAACAACTTTCAGCCTACATTAGTGTGGATGAGGTACGACCCTTGAAAAACTAGTGCTGACAGCTGTAGCCAATTTCTGAAGTACCGGCAGTTCAGAAAAGCGGTGGGGCATATTTTTTCAGTAAACTGTCTTTCATGCACACTACGGCGTCTAAATGATCTTCTTTTATTGAAACCACTATGAAAGCATGGTTAATCTACCATGCAGACAGGTTTGGCTGCAATGCTTTTAGCTGCCTGCTGATTTTAAAAGGTGCAATATATGGTATATAAGCTAGAGTGTTTACTAGATGAATACCTAAGAACACCTCTACACAGTGCCATGATAGATATGAGGCTATTTCTAAGCATAAACACAGCCACATCATCAATCCTATTACATTTTATAACTGCAGAAAGATGATTTCCAATGCATATCTCGACTGAAAATTATCGGTGCAAGTATTTTTTCATATAGTAGGGTTTTTAACCGAAGATTCGGCATATAACCTATGCCGCAGTTGAGTGCGCAAATTAATAGATTTATATGCGAGAAAGACACGTTCAAAGTATGACTGTGAGATCGGTCCTAGGAAGAAATATCATGAGTCGTAAAATCGTCAGTTCACACGCTTCTTTGCTGCATAAGTTTG
The DNA here is from genome assembly GCA_944470555.2 of Heterobilharzia americana. Lineage (NCBI taxonomy): Eukaryota > Metazoa > Platyhelminthes > Trematoda > Strigeidida > Schistosomatidae > Heterobilharzia > Heterobilharzia americana. The sequence continues at coordinate 87,674,581 of OX104134.1, forward strand.
AGCGTAGCTGTAGATAGGTATGAGATATAATATCATCGGCTGTTGCCCTAGTATTGTAGCTGAAATATATTTTGCACGACAACATCCATTGTTGCTGACTAAACTTCCAGTTAATCACCTTGAACATCGTACTCGACAGTTATTCAGTGTACAGCAATTTATGTGCGAGTTCCTCCCCAGTTTAAAAGTAACTTTCATTCGTAATTCTACTTACTGTAACTTTGAAAGTTCTGCCTAATTTTTGTGACAACATTTTGGATGTCGGGGCAATAATAGTATTTGAAAGCTGACGACACATCTGGAAACACCTATAACGCCATATGACGATATGAAAATTACCATCGCAGGCCTTTGGTAGCGAAATCCCAATTAAGACTTGTAAGTCAATCTAAAGAGTTTGTTCGATGTGGTGCATATATTTCTTTCTCAGAGGGGCACAAAATAAATAACAGTATGTATAATCAACTGAAATTCATGACCTTAATATGGTTATAAGTTTACTATATTTAGAAAAGTGACTAAGAAAAATATCTGCAGCATTCTTCTCACCTCTAACCACGGTAATACGTTATTGTTTCTGTCGATTTCACGCCCTAACTTGACTCATGAAAACAAAATACAGCCAATGTTTGTTGTGGTAGTTGTTGCTTCAACTTTCTTACTCCTAATAGCTCAATGTGGACATCAAGAACTTATTTTGGCTTTATAATTCAAATAACATTTCAGAAACGAATTAGGAGGCGCTTCTCAATGTGTTATTTGCAATTTAGGTGGCTTTAAGGTGGGAAGGGGAAATCGCAATCCATTTACATACATATTGCTTCAAAAACTGGAATCCTTACTAAACCTTAGTTATCGTCAAATTATATCAGCATTAAAGGGGGGCATAAGAGGTTAAAACGAAGCACTGCACGCTTCTTACAAACCATAAAGATAAGCATGGCATAAGAGGAGACTTTCTGGAAAGGAGTGAGATGACACAGCGTGTACGGCTCCCAGAAATTGGTGTCCAGTCTGGACGCTGAAAAACAATGTGGTTCCAGGGATACTAGTCCACAAAATTGAGACAAACCTCAGGGACCTCAATTGGTTCGTGATTAAAAAAGGATTTAGCAACTGCGGACCGAACATCAATAAAAGTTCGAGTACAGAGATAATCTTTAGCCTCAAGCGGCCGAAACGCTTACTGTCACTTCTGACACAACCCAACAATTTGCAATACCGCCGTGTGCATAAACAGGCCTCCGTGGTTACCCAATAAAGGAGAAATGAAGGGACTGCAGATGACTCTTGATACGGTTTTTGGTAACTGACATGGACTACTTAGGACTCTCGATAAATGCAGAAACGTTCCATCTTCTCTACCCTCTGCGAGGGTGTCAAAAGGGGAGGGTCTGAAGTGCTGCAGACCTGGGAAGTTAAGACAGTTTTCACAAGGCCACGGCAGTGTCTGATAGACTTCCATGTCAGGGAATACCTGAACAACAAGAAAGCACTCCGCGACGATCAACTCGGATTCCGAAAAAGTGACGTGTTGCGTCTCAAACTTTCCGGCAACTAATGACGACTGGGCCGGATGCGAAGACATTCAGGTTCCTCTCTGTGTAGTTTCTCTACCTCTCTCCGAAGCTCCCAACCATGTCCAACACGTCATTTTTTGACGAAAAATCGCAAGGCTGCGAACCATTGGTCACTTTCCTTCCTGACCGGGAGACTGTTTGAACGGCAAAGAAGGACGCCATTTTTAGCTTGGGTGCAACATCATCAGGTGAACCTCAAGGAGCGATTTTGGATCCCTTGTCGTTCCTGTCATTTGTGCATAACCTTCTATAATCTCAGCTGTCCCATTCTGTCGTACCCTGTCAATGTTATTTTACACAGAGAGATAAGAGGGGAAAACGACTGAAATGCGCTGCTAGACAAGCCCGAAAAGTTTAGAGTATGGGTGAAAAGAAGGGGCTTGAATCTAGTTTGGAGTAATACCTGCAGCTGTTTTGCGTAGTTAGGATTCGAGGAATGTAATCACCTCTCTTAAACACCCATACAGAAAGATTCGAGCACAATATAACTGACAACCCGGGCACCAGTTGAAGGTGAATGTGGGACACCCTTGAAGCCCATACACACCATCGAAATTGTGCCCTACTCCCGACGTCCTTCTCAGAGCAGGGATTTTGCTTGGTGTAAGTGTGACCTAACTCGTAAGGAAACTTAACCCTCGGCGCAAGCCAAGTAATCAGCCACAAAGCGTTGTGGGGAAGCGGCAAAAACTATGTGAGGATGGACCAAAGGACGCATTCCTTTATGACCGTAGTCAGCGCAAGATGCATTATGACGTATCAATGGACTACGATGCACTTAGCAGTTCATGTCACCCGAGCAGAGGAACACTACGTGAAGAGTACTTCAACAATCCCTACAGAAACCAAAGCACAACCGCCCATCAGAAGACAAAACCCCGTGTGTGGCCACGCTCCTTTTCTCTCTGAGTTTGCGGACACCAAGGGGCACTACCTGCTGAGTTAGTGAGGGACCAATCTATGGATATCTTCGAGGTGAGATTCGAAATCCACACAGTTGCCCAGGTCGCGCTCACTCGGTCCAGATATGGAGTGAACTGACTAGTATCTCCTCATTCCGCCACTCTCAGCCACTTTCATGCTGACCACCTTTCTTTGCTGTTGTTTTCATGAACGCAATCCAACCTCCTACCACTCTACTAGACGTATTGTCTCTGCAGTTGCCATTCCATTATTATTATCGTCGCTTTTTCCATTAACAATATTCCTGAAGTAATTCTGCCTGCCTCTTGTCTGCTCTTTATAGCTACGAACTTCAACCTTATTCACCTGAATTCTTCATGTCCCTGTTCTTTTGTTATCTGTCAATAAAATTTACTTCTCGTTTCTTAAGCCCCATTTTCCTGACTTTTATTTATCGTCAGCACCTCCTAATCTTTCTTTTGTAACCGGCCAGGGCAAGCGGTCTGAGATGTAATATTTGAGAATCTCACATCCACCAATGTCAGGTGATATGTAACGCATCTTCCAAGCAATGCAACAGCCACTTACTTTGCCGTAGCAGAAGCAGGTGATTAACTGCATCAGCTGCATCACACTCCATCAAACGGATGAAATTACTTCGCAAAACCTGGAGGCTAGACCAAAGAAATGAGCTGCTTAATCGCAGCCTGAAAGATAGGAATCTGCCTGGTGTTTGACCACCAACTTTATTTCACACGTGTGTCAGTTGTTGCTTTTTCTGTGCTGAAGTCTTTCTAACTACGAGCAGGAGGTTTCCCAGGGGATATTTACCATCTTACTGAGCAACTTAAAATATCCAAAGTAAGTTTTTCTGCGCTTATTTCGTGAGGTCTGATGGCGAGCATAATACTGCAAACCATTTTTCTCTAAAGTTGAACATTGTGACAACAATCAATGGTGCTCGAGTGTTTGCAGGATCGGTTTCTGCTTCACTATGGGTGAAGTTCGTTTCAAATCACTTTACAAATCAATAAATGTTTTATTCTCACATTAGTTTTAGCATGACAGCAGCCAGTTCACCGGCATCATCACATGAATGTGTGTCGAAAAATCTGCGAGATTTCGCAAGTCCTGAAGGGTACAGAGGGCATGTCATTAAAAATATCAGGAGACCCTGCTAGTTGTGAGACACACAAGAAAATATCACTTTTCGGCGTGCATGGGGTGTCAATAATAATTCTTATCCACATACGATGGACTTAACACGAGAGATACCAGTTTGCAAACACTCTTAAATTGATAATTCTCAAAAAATTACAGAGTAGTATTTGGTAATATATAGCCACATACCAAGTTGTTGATGTGCATAACCTGATTAAAACTTGCTGCAACTGGTGAGACGGACATGGACTTCATCTGCTACTACGGAGATGGGTTCAACTATCAACAACAAAAGTGCGCCATGTCCGAAGTTCACGTTATAATCAGCCGGCATTGTTGGTCCATATGGATAGTTTGTTATCAGGTATTATAACCGTCCATTCATTAGAACGTCCTTTGCTTTTAGCTTTACTAACCACGAAAGACTAATTTATACTATCGGAAGTATCAGTAAGTATCCACAGCTATAAGACCAAGGCGAGAGTCTGAATCAATGCTTTTCCAGGCCACCATGTTGCGTTTAAAGGTAATATAGATTTATCCTGCTTGGGATACTTGTTTTGGTAGATGGAAATAGACGCTGATACGGTTATTCATCCAAATGGTGGTAGTTACACGTAGACTCCGAGGGTCTTTCCCGGTGGCGTAAGCTGCGTCATTCACGGAGTGTATTTGGTGCATGACGATTTCCACTTGAAAAGACAATATGGTATACAGTACTAGAAAATATGTAGCATGGAGCTATTGCAGGTAAGTAGCTTTCCGAACCAATAGGTAAATTGTCCTCCGGTTTAACCACTTGCTCAGAATGCCTTTTCTTATATGACTGTCGGAAAATTTCAGACGGTCCACCCCTTCAAGAATCCTGACGAGTGAGTGAGGTAATCGTGAGGATGTTCCGGAAACCACAGAAGATTGGGAGCAGTCTAATAATTCTTGGTGTCACATGGCAGGTGTTATCTCCACTGAGTAGTCATGTTCAGATTGAAATTCAGCATCAAATGTCTTCATCGAGCTGCTGCTGCATATAGGAAAAAGAAACAATGGACATGGGCAGATGCGGAAAAGGAAATTGCTATACAATCCAGCCTGGAGAAGGGAGAAGTTCCTATACTTTTAGAGCTATTCGGACTTTATGCAAACTCTCATACGTGTTTGTGGAATCAACTACATATTTTTCCCGTTATAAGGTACTAAAAGTTGTCTGCTTCCGGGGTGTATCGTGGTGGCTTTTAAAGGAAAACATTATGCATTAGGTTCATTATATGGAGAAGAAGAACGAGTGCTGACACCCTTGTATGCAATCGTAAACCCACCAGTGTAAGGGAAACTGGAGGACTTTAATAACTCTAATTCCTACATTCGGAGTTCTAAGCGCGTTCTCGGTGGATGCAATGGTGAGGTGCTACTGAGGCCCTACGTTCAGCTAGGAACCCAGGGGACAAATAATCGTGATAGAAAAGTCACTGACCATGCAGTCAGTTCTAGTCTCGCGATATAGAGCCTTTCGCGCCTTCACAAACAATGTGTGGAGACCATGCATTGAGATTATTTACGTCCATGTGAGTCTGAAAGACATTCACTGCTGACTAACCCTTCACTGTTATGATAATAATAATGTATACTTCGAATAATAAATTATGCGAACATATACCGCTTTTACAAGCAATATCTGAATGTTGCTGTTGCCGGTGAGGCTGATAAAACTTGGAAAGAATACACTGCCACACCACACATAGTCTTTCAGAGGATGCTATAATTTGCATTTTGCTGGTCACAAATATTTGACATTAACCCCTTCACTACACAGCAGTAGCAAGTGGTAACACAGGTACTGTCACTCAACGTGGGCTCTGACCAGGCAACTGCGATCAGGCCTCAACACTTCACCTAATGAGCCACATAGACAGTATAAGTATACAGAATATCAAATGGCGAGCACAGATGGGGCTGAAAAATGCGAATATTCCGGGAGTTTTTGCTGTTTGCAGAGAGCATGTAAAACTAGATTTAAATCCTGGTATAGACCAGGGACAAAGCTTGCGACCAGTATCATATGGTGTCACGCAGCATGTAGTGGTTGTTTAGGATTATGTTGTTGAAAACAACTTCATAGGAATAAATTAAGCTAAAGTTGTAACTCACTCAAGAAACTGTTGTCATTTTACGGCTCGGAAGGTTTGCAGAAGATGCAATTTTAAAAACCAAGCGTAAAAACCCTACTATGCGAAACGCCTGCTTCTCCTACCTGACGCCGATAGAGCCTCCACAACTGGTGGAGTTACTCAAGATTCCAAAAAAGAACAACCAGCTACATAGCGCAGGAAACGTGTATCCACGTTTTGCCGGTCGACAAGGACCGTAGTTGAAATTGATTCTCGCTGATATGAACTCACTTGCACAAAATTAAATACATGACTCTACCCACCTAGAAGTGCGCCTCAAATAGATTTATGGAGGCCTGGTGTCACAAGTGTCGTATATAGAAATTTCCTATTCGGAATTCATCATTGACTGTGTTCGTAAGCACTGGCTATGGGCCTTTTCTCAAGTTTTGACATGCCACTCAGTATGTCAGCAATCTTCCATTCAAAACCTAGGGAACAGGTTCGCGAGATGCGTGCTTTGAGGTTAAACTGTCGTCAAAAGCTTAACAAGCGAGGGGCAGATTCCTAGTGGAAGCAGCTGTGTTGGGCGCGAAGCCAGGAAAGATGCTGTTCGTAATACCACGACCAGTACTTGTAGGCAGTCGTTAGAATCAGTGCGCACTTATTTGAGGCTTATATCCCTGATGATGAATACTTCGGCACATACTAAGTACTTTGCGCTTTCAAAGGACAGTGCAGAAGTGATTGCCTTGCACATAATAATTACTAAGATGAGATGATCACAAGTAAACCGAAGCACCTGTCCATACTAAGTCAGTTCCTGCGGAGCTTTCGGTTGTGCAGAGCAGATTGATTGTTGGATTTACAGGCTGCCAAACGCCATGATATTCGTATCCTTTAACTTATAGACAAGTAGATGTGGCGTCCGTTTTGACAGTACACACTTAGTTCTCCAAAGGGCAACCAGTGATTGAGAGACCAGCGTGGAACAACTGAAGATGTCTCTTCAACGACATACGGTCAGTAGCGGCCCCAAATAAAACGTACTAGCTTTTCATACAGCGCTAGACTTCGCCACACAGCACCATAAGTCTACCGTTTTCACATCGTCGTTGTAGCGTGTAGCGCTGTGTATTGGCCGCCTTCTCTATCTGACCTAAACAAATGTAGTGCTTTTGAGACGCAATGTAACCCATGCCTGTCGCAGTGCGCCATTTTTGTGTGTAAATGGCGTCCAACTTAATGAAAACACCTTGATATTTGGTCATTTAAACTATAATATATTGCAGACGCTGTCGTGTATTACTTACAGCTGGGGGCACCAGAAATGAACACTAACTTTTGTCGGTATCTGAAAAACAAAAAGCTAGCATAACCAAAAACAGCGACTGCCTTATTTCACTTTAAGAAAACTTTTCACAGCGATTCGCATAGTTTGGCTTCTCCCTCGCACCTTCGCTACAACACGGGGTAAAAACCATTTTACGTAAGGGAATGTTTGTCACACAGATTTCAAATGTACAGTGAATATGAAGCATGTGAAGTCAAATATTTAACACTGGCCTCAAGTACTTTTGGAGTCTCCATTGATATACAATGCCCCTTAAGCCGCTTCACGAGGATTTCGCCACTCTTTCTCGTCCTTCGCTGGTGTCTCACAAAGGCGGTTTGTGCCCTGCTCTGCCGTAATTATTCCTTACTGACCGATGGAGCGCCATCTCATCAATAAACACCCGATCTTGACTTAACAAATGCATAAATGGTGGCATTGGTTGTCATTTGATCTGACTACAGTTTTATTTCCAGCCAGTTACGATGTGGCCTTCCAGGGGAACTGGCATCATGGATCTTTTCCACTGCAATATTAGGCTTTAACTCATTCGCCCTGATTCGTGAACCCCACTCTTCGCAAGTGTCTGCACTTACTTTCCACTTCAGAAGTTGAGGAGCAGTCAATACTTAAATGGATGGCATAAAACACTATCCAAAGGCTGACATTTCGAAAAGCATACAAACAGGTGAAAGATGCCTTCAAGCCACAGATAATGCGCACCTTAAAACAGGTGACAACGCATAACAAGTGCGATAACATCTGGAGATGGCTTTCCACTTTGCCCGTACATTACAGCTGAGATGGTCTGAGAGGCTAAAAAGACTATACGTAGTGGGTTCCAAAAAGCGAATGGTAATAAACCATTCCCAGCCAATTACACCACATACCTTGCGGCCAGCGTTGTACCACTAAAATCCTCTCTTTGTGGCAGGTGATGAACACAACAATCATAACAAATAAATCGCCAAAGACTAACCACCCCTCAAACTGTAGGTTCATTGGACCCCACTATTCACCCTACAGCTTGCTCCTGTTTGATGTCACGGTAACTATCTTCCTTCTCCTCCTTCCTCAGTCTGAAATATGCATACCAAGCGAATGCGGGATCTCGAATGCAAAACAAAGTCACTACTCTTAGTGGCTCATAAAACAGCTTGAGTTTGAGCCTGAGCGAGCGTCAACTGTTCTCCTTGAGTAAAACATCAAACTGCATAGCGTCAAGTTTCGCATGTGCTCTTGGCTTGGTTGTTATTCATACTGCATTCCCAAATTTTGGGCGACCAACGCTTTCTCCCAGACCTTTGTGTTACGTCTTTTCCGTTCGATTAACAGACTGTAACCTAGTGCCACCATTCAGTACGTTTCATATTTATATAGGCTTCATATTTCCGTCCCAGATCTGCAAAATATCACTGCTTAACACCTAGAAGGGCAAATATTGCGGGACGATTTCTGGCTGAATACAAGTTTCCCTGCTAAGAAGACCGAAAGCTAAGGAGGCTGCCTTACCTTAAGGAGACATTGCGTGAAACGAAAAGAACAAACAGGTTTGCTTCCGATCCGTTAACAACTCCGTAGCTGTCCGACAATTAATTTCGGATTGAATCAAAGCGGTCAGTTCTTTGGCGTTCCTAACGCTGAGTGACAAAGAATGTCATATATGTAAAATGGCAATCATTCGTATACACTAACTGATTTGAAATAAAAACAAACGCCATGAATGGCATCACGTTCGGTTCCGGACTTACGTTAAACTTCGAAGCATGGCATCGCGAAAACTTCAGGTCCATATGCTTCATGGCTTATACCGGCTTTCTGTCTGATACGGCACTTGTCCTGATGTGTGCCAGGCATCAAAGATCCGCAGCGCACAGTTCCCAGCTGGTTTGGCTGGCGCCTTATAGATGAGGTGCACCATCACAAACTTTTAGAATCATGAACCTTTGGCTGGCGAAGAACGGTTAATTCAAGATGGTGGCTTAGTTTGTGTGTGACGTCAACACATGGTTGCTGCCCTCATAAGCTGTGGAGTCCACAAATAGTTTGATGTCGTACTCACCACAATAGCTAACAAAGTACATGTGTCCTTGTTGAGCTCGAGACTCAGACCCACCACAGCATACAGAATATTCATCAGTGGCTTATGTATACCGAATATGTATCCTGAACAACTAGGGGGCGTTCCGCCTCACCACAGAGCCGAAAAGTGACATGTAAAATGGGTGATACTCAAAACCCGTACACCTTAATTGAAGGAAGCCAGGCAACTGAATCAGTGGTCATCAACTGATCCATTTCAATTAGAAGTGTTGTATACTGGGTGATGATTGGAGTTGGAGTTTAAATTTGGGCCTTTAATCATTACCCAGTATAAATACCAGCCTGCCTAACTAGGGTTATCTCATACACTCAAATGATAGTATCGCATAAGCCTTAATATGGGGATCTTTCAATATTGTGTTGGCGACCGTGAGAAATAGACGGCCAGACAATTATCTCCTAAAATATGATCCTGATCAGCATGTCAACTTCATAATTTGGAAATGAAACATTTGTTTATCTATTATTTACTTATTCATGATAATCAATTACTATTTACCTAGTGTTTACCGTTATGAAGTGTACAGGCAGCTTCCCTAACTTTTCATAATCACACTATTGTGTAACAAGCCTTGGACAACCTGGCTACAACTCAGGATTTCTCGATTGCAGGCACCTCTCGTTGTCAAAATACAGACACGCTCTATTGCAGAGGAACTCGGCAGTCAAAACTCCAATTATGAACTAAGCAGTGTGACATGGTAAGAAAAGCGTCAAATGCACTATCGTCCTTTGCAGACCCTCTTTAGACATTTATTGACTAGAATCTCGAAATAATGATGGAAGAAACCCTCTGGAACAGGGTGGCTTCTTTCAATTCTAAGTAGTCTGGTACTGGGTGACATCGCTGAACAAACTATACCGCTGCCTTGGCGGAAGCGTTCACTTAGTGGTGGCCATTCTTCACTTTCAGCAAGTAGGAGCAAGCGGAAGATATCAGCAGTTCCACCTTGAGGGTATGAAGTTGTATGTTCCTGTCGGAAGGACTTTAACCGCCGTTTGACAGAAAATAGCGATGGTAATGGCCCTGCGAAGCCTGTTGCCACCTGAAAGCCGAGCTAAAAGGGCAACTGAATTTTTTGATAAATAGTATGGACTGGCGATAAACGCCCACTGGATCTTCCTTAGTTATTCAAACTCCTTAGCATTAGTGGGGGCATTCCATTGCACTTTGTTCAGGTGTGTTCGTGAAAACAAATCAAACAGTGGTGGTAAATAACGTTGTGCAAGATGGGTTGGTGGAATAGAGAATGTAGGGGTAACGAGTCACGGTGGACAGTCGTTGGGCCTTACAGGGAAGCTGGGGGGGGTGACTTTGTCACGGACGAGGCCAGTTTAAGATTTCTGGGCGGGAATAATGACAGCAAAATTCTGGACAAACAATGAAGTCTTGGAGATAAACTTATTCAGTGACTATGAAGGCAACATACTGGCAACAATGCTACGCAACACATCTCTCTCGTACTTTGTCCCGTCTGACTTTACATAGCAGGAGGCAGTTAACGGTGAACACACCTTAAAAGTGCCGTAAACTTCAGTGCGAATTCAAAGTAAAAGTCTGTCACCATCAGACAGTGGCTGTCCAACGTTCATTCCTTAGCACTGCAACAGTTACTTCTAATGACATAGACGTTTATTCCTATATACGATAAAGCGACGACAAGAAAATGCTTGGACTTAGATGTTAACCTGGATTAGACGATCAAGTGTAGACTCTCTAACACCTGAAATTGTTGAGGTGAGTTCTTGTTATGCAGCGAAGCCATGAACATATGGACTGATGTTAAAACAGATGTATATATGATAAAACATTAAATCATTCAGATGGGTCAAACATGCCAGCTGACTGCAACACGAACATAGTGTCACTTCGTTATCACCTTTGAGCAGATTAGACAGCTGAAAAAAATCTGTGTGATAAACGTTGTGTTAATGCCAAAAATTGATACTTTATTGTTCTTTTCATCATCCGCACACACTTTTGATGTTATGATAGAGTTTGATGTCTTCTCTTTAGTACCACTTAGGATCGCTCAAATATTGCAGATTCTCAACCACTATCAATTTTTCATCCCTGTAAACCGAATTCTCTCACGCTGAATTCATGTTACGATGATAAAATATTTGTTTGTTTATTCAGAACGGAAAGATGTGTACGCAACAAGTTTGATGGGCGTAAGCCTGATGTTACTCAGGGGGACTTCCAGAATCGGTCGAACCAACCCCGGTCTTTTTTTGGCTGCTTGCTGTTGATTCACAGCCGTAAGGGAATGCTGAGAGTTTCGTTAAAGCTGGTGGGGTTGACACTGACATGAAGCATTTAGGGTAATGGTAATAACTTACTTTTCGTGCGCCAGTAGGCGTGTGAACCAGGTGCCGATTCCGCAGGTGTGCGGTAGCACCATGGCCTTCGAGGAAGGTGCTACAAGTTCGTAAAAACACTTAGTGTAGCGTCTACCGGTGTGAGAGAAGCATACGTGGTCCACTCTGGCCTCGTCCACAATCTAATAGATCTCCGAAGGAGGAAGACACTTTCCTGCAAACCACAAGGGCATCAACTTGGGAAATGGCACGTTAACGTTCGCTCCCTATGACATACAAGTACCCTACCGAAACTGAAGAATAACAGAAGAAAAGTCAGGTATCTCTGGGAATTTCTTCTTGTTCTATCCATCAAGCCTGTGGCCCATCCGAAGGGTCGAAATTGGGTGCGCTCGCATGTGGAAAGTTCTACTGCTCTATATTTCAGTGGTTATCCAGTCATGCGGTTTAAAAACCAGGTTGTGACATCTGTAAGTGAAGATTTTCCTTAACAGGCGCAAGACTTCTTTGGAGGCCGCTCTTAAAAAAATAAGTGGCGCAAAAGAAGGCGGCTGGATATCAGGCAAGATGTGTGCGCCAATGACCTAAGAAAGTGATGCCTTACCCATTCATCCTCGTTCAACTTCGACGTGGGCCTTCTGAATCAAGAAGAATTGGTCCCACCAAGGAAGGTTCCTAGGTGACTCTAAATTGGACGAGCGTCAGCCGTGCAAGCTGAAGATATTGATCGGACCCAGAGTGTCTTGCATCTAACTAAGAATGCTTGTGGTTAGGATTCTTCCTGTTTGGACAGGTTTGCATTGATGCCCTGTCAGACAGTGGACAGTTAGGTGTCCAGTGACCAGAATAAATTATTGGCAAATGAAATTTATCATGGGAACGAAAGTTGCTGTCAGTCTCTGCCAGCGGACACCATTTGTGACGTTAGTGAAGCATCAGGCTATCCGCTGGGGATCTGACGAATGGCACAGCGGTTCCCTTTGACATATCCGTGGCAGCCGAAGTTGCATAGCGTGAAGAGATCTCCCATTTTGAGTCGTCACCGACTTCATGGTGTCCGCCAAAGGTTATGAAAATGCTACATATTAAAAGAGATTGCGTGTAGTCCCAAGTAAAATGGGTGGGCTTGACGATTTAATAGGTCTCGACGGACCAATATATTTGGCATTTTTTCTGCAAATAGCAGGCCAGTATTCATCCCTTAGCGGTATGTTGGCTGAATTAGTGAGTCTGCGGGAAACATCGGTGCTGGTCAAGCCAAGGCAGAAGAGTTCGTCAAGACCCCGACTATTGGTCAAAGTCAGATAAGACGCTGGTCAAGTGGCTGTCTGCCTGATCTTCAGGTATCTGAACCAGGTAAAACATATTGATTTCATGATAATTCGCGGGTTGTGGAGCATTCTGGCTATTTGTCTGTCACCCGTAAAAGCTGCTGTTTTGGGGGATATATCAGCTATAGCTGTTATTGTGAGCTATAAGAAGATATTTGTGCATCATTACATCCGGTTTGTTCGGGATTCATTCTGCTTTTAGAAGGTGTCCGGAGACGAGTTAACCGCTTTGCCTTGAAATGCTAATTTCATTTTTCTTCTTGTGTTTCTTGACCGAAAGGGCTGGTTAGAGCCCCTCAGAGATGTTTTGCATCGCGCTTTCCCGGTTGAGGCAGATCAATACGCGCTAAGCAGGTAACAGTGGTGTCGTCAGTAACGTGTTCATTCTTGCCGTGTTGCGTCGGTGACAATGCTGTCCGAAGAAGATGGAAATGATGGCGAACATCATAATATGGTATATCTGCACTTCCCGAATCATATTAATGGTGTATCTCAGTCCGCCGACACCAAGTGTAATGTGTCACTTGAGAAACCCTTAACTCTGGTATCTGCGAGCACTTCTGAAAGGTTTAATGTTATTGTGGAGTCCAGGGGATTCGTTGTATGGAATCAGGTTAAAGAAGCTTTAGTGGAGTTTCAATTGGTATGTGATACAGTATGAACTAATTGCTTTGAGACCACAAACGCGCATTACGTAGTCACCAAGTCAAAATGGGATAACGCAGTCCCGGTGGTTTGTCATAAGTTTGTAGTACTTGGATCCACATGTGGACGGAAACGGAAGTCCCAGGGGGTTGATCTACAACCGAACTGGTTGGGAAGTGCAGTAATTTTATTTCCCAACCAACCTCACTTGCTGCACATCGGGATTTCAATGGAAGTACACTGTACATCACGTTTTGGTGCCGCAGGTGAGGATGTTTCACAACCACAAGTGCTCTTATAGGTTCATGCAATTGGATCCATACTTCCGGCGTCTTTCTGGGTAGGGAAAAGTATAAATTCACCTCTATAGAGGTGGGCGGATGTTACGGAGGTGACGCATTATGTGGAGCAGGATCCTAATAAGGAGATAACTGCCAGTGACTTGAATACTGTGCCTATCGTCAGGGTGGATATAGGCCACGATGGCAGGTTGCATTACAGCAAAAAATTACGCATGGATGCAACCCGTAAAACCGACAATGTAGAGTGAATGGAGAATGACCTTCATGTCGGGGTTTTTAAGAAATGTAGACGGGTCGCAAAGTCATTAAACGGATGTCTGACGGGATAAAACAGCCTCGTCTTACCCACTGACTCTAAAGTGGAAATACAACAAGGCTATGCAACAGACTCCTCTGGAACTTTAACGTGAACAGTATGTAACACACGTTCCCACTGGTCTGCAGTTCTGCAAATGTTTATTCGTTTCCAGCAAAACATCTGATTCCAGTGGCGTAAATCCACACTGCTGCGAACGGCACCGCTTGAAGAGGGAGAAACCTTTGGAGACAGACATCCACTTGGATTGCATAGTTGAATGGAAACTTGCGGATTCTCAAAGTCGCCAGTTCGAGTCCCTCTGGTACACATGACTATGAGAATAAGGATTTATGGTAAAACAGACATTCGTCAGGTGTAGCGTGGCACCATGAAGACGAGTCAAACATGCCGGCTGCTTGAAATGAAGGTTTGGAATTTGGTGGGACCTTGATGCCGTCCATGGTGAAAAAAGGATAACTGAAAACAATCTAAACTTTAACGTTCTGTATGTACTGCAGAGTGACATCTCCTTTTGCAAATAGGATAATCTTTTGACATCTTTAATAGAGTTTCATGACCTCTCTTTTCTACGACTCAAAACCCATAAAATCTTGCAAATTTATAAACATATGTCAGTGTGATGCCTGTAGACTGGCTTGTTTCACGTCAAGTTCTTAAAGCGAGACTGAAATGTTTATTTGGTTTTTATTCATTGCGTCTTGGGCCACAATAGCTTCTATTGATATCATCATATTATGAACACTTAAGCCTGTCAAACTAAAAAGAATGTTTAAGATGGCATCTGTTCATCTTACCTGGGGCGATCATTATTGTTAGATTGTTTTTCACTTGCACTCCTAATGGAACACACGGCTTCAGTAGTACGTCGCCATTTCACTCTGTTCTCTTCAGTCTTCTCAACCTGGACCCACCACTGCCCACAAGTTTTCATTTCTTCCTCACACCATCTCCTCCACATCACCCTCGGAGGCCCAATCCGCCACCCACCCTTTCGGTTCCACTCGAGGGCCTGGCGCATGACGTCCCCAAACCGCCTACTCAGTGTATATACAATCCACCTTTACTCTCTTCTGCATATTTGTTAGGCGATAGGCTCTCAGTTGGTTCGTTGTCCCGCCAGAATACCTTGTTGCTTATTCTTTCCCGCCATCTGATCTACAGTATCGAGCAAGCATGGGCGGCAGCTGTTGATACATGTCTGCAGTTTGTTGGAAATGCTTTTCAGGGCGTGAAAAGTCTCGCAACCATATAGAAGCACTGACCTTACTTACACTAGTGTTGGAGACCTGGATCTTATTCTTTATGCTGAGTGCAGTGCAGTAGATCTCTACACTGATTTCGGATTACTGAGATCTTGTCTTGCTTTTGTGATCCTGGTTTTGACAACCTAACCTACACCGTCACCGCCTTCCTTAGCTGAAACGATGTTGCCTAAGTAGGTGGGTGTAAGAGACCACTTCCTTTAAGTTTCTCCTATTGACGGTGATTGATACGTATTGTTGTCGGTTGGGCATCCATATCACCTCTGCTTTCTCAAAGTTCACTTGCAGCCCTGTCCTCACTCACTTACCTCTTCCGCCAGATTGCCGGTTTTCACTTGCAAATCTTCAAGTTTGTGCGACATTAGACATAAGTCATCATCGGCGAAATCCAAATCCTCTAGTTTTTTTCACTGGTCAAACAACGTATGCACATAGTTCCGCTGCTCATGGTTTATTACATGATCCAGTCCAGACTAATGACCACAATCAGGAAAATCATCGGTGGTAGCAGGCGGCAACTTTGTCTTACTCCTTTCCCCACTTCAAGGGCAACACTGAGCTTTACATCGTGAACCACTTGGAGTGTAGCATCGTCATACAAGTGTTGAATTAAGCTGATAAAGGTTCGTGACACTAAAACAGTGGTGTTGGAGCGGCTTCCGAATTACTCCCCGGTCGACGCGATTGAAGGCTCTTTCAAAATCGAGGAAGTTGAGGTGGAGATTTGACTGCCACTCTATACTCTGTTCTATGGTATTGCGTAGCTTAGCGTTGCAACTTGATCCGCACATTATTTATTCTTCCTGAAGTCAGCCGGCAAGATCTGTTTGTAATTTTGAATCCAGAGCAGTTTATGAGCCTCTCCACGATGATAATAATAATGTTTATTCTTGAACGTACAGATACACACCACTTTTACGGGTATGAATTAGTTCCGATATAAATTACATGTATCTTCATGGAAGGTGGTCTCAATCCCCACCCACTGTCACCAGAAGATATAAGTGCTGCATGTTCATTCTGTGGAACATTCCAGCGGATTGCGTATGCAAAAACGTGCAAGCTGGACAAGTCGAAGTATCGTCTTCGCACTAACAAAAAACTGGGTTCGTATCCCGATCTCACATGTATTACCTGGAGAAAAACAAAGCCTGAAGCCAATACTTCCATTGTGACAGAGTACTTTTTGATTGAGATGATGAAAGGTTTATTTGGGAATGTACTTCCTTGATGATTCTGGAACCGTATGATTCATGCGTGTTAATACCATCCAACACCAGAGACTTGTCTTGATGAATATTGTGACTGAGAGCCAAATATCTTCACTCCTTCAAATACGGTATCCGGGAACAGTAGGCTTGTTTGAATGCTCCAAGTGGACTTCCTGGACATCTTGTCCGCCTTTTTCACGAGTCGTGACAGCCTTGTGGTTAGTAAGTGTTGGACTTTCCTGGTCACTTTTATAATGCGTAACTCCTAGATTGTAATATTCATGAGGTTGTAGTCCAGTGATCGTTTTTTATTCCTGCTTGTTGCGATTGGGTGTGGCGTACGCAATAAGACTGGTCACTCTCCGTGGGGAGTACTTTCGGCCAAGGTCCGTTCCTCAAATAATTCATTCTCAGTGACAACCAAGCCAGCATTTGGAAATGAATTGCTTTTCCAAAACTAGAAAAAAACGGACAAAGCAGCAGGCAGAGAAAGGACCAAGAATTCCAACAAGGAGAGTGCCATCCGTCCCCTAAACTTTCCTCGCTAGAGAGTTCATTGTACGTGCTTTTTCTATTGAACACTTAAGAAAGTGAGTTTCATGCAGTCTTGTGGTGTAGAACTTTTATTTTTGATTATTATGTTGGGTAGGACAGAATGTACCGTCAGTCTGAGGTCACAGTTTACGGAAATATCCCCAACGCTTCGTGTGAACGGCCAGTGTAGGTGTGGTGGATGTCTCACTGTACATTAAGATGGCCCAGTATGAGAAATGTCATAAAGGATACTTTTGGTGTATTCAGCAAGCGGCTTATTATTTTGCCTGGGGTGGAGAGGAGCATGATTCATTGCCAGCTCTTGCAAAGACTTATGTCGCCCCTCTTTGGGAGTCTGACGAGGTAGTCCCTCCTCCATTTGGCAGGTGCTCTTCCTTCCTTCCCTCCGAATCTTCTGCAGTAGTGAAGTGAGCGTATCCACTGTCGTCTCTGCAGCTGTCTTCAGTGCTCCTGGTGGAATTCCACCGAGCCCTTCTGCGTTCCCGGATTTCAGCAACTTTATGGCTTTCAGGACTTCAGCTCTGGTCGGGGGGCTTCTGTTAGCTGATGGTTCCGTGGTTGCCGGTGGTATTCTTGACGAGTTGCAGGTGGCGGTGGTGATTCACTCAAAAGTGTTTTGAGTGATCAGCCCATCGTTTCTCTGGCTTCTCCTTTTTGGTGGTACCTAGGTTTCCTTCGCCATCCCTCATTGCTTTCATTTGTGTTGATCACCTACCCCCCAGCCAGTAACCCGGCTATTTAATACAATGTTGTCAGGTCTCTGTCTCTCCTACCAGCAGCCCGTTCCGTTTAACTCGCTGGCGTGTCACAGAAGTGTCCTCTGTCTTTCAGCGCACTCTTCACTTCTTTGTCCAGAGTTTTATAGGTTCCCTTCACCCGCGGTGCTAGAACACATTATATGAGTCCTTTAAGATGACCAAATGCTATTTGGTCAAAGGTTATCCAGAGAGTCATTAGTAGAATACACTTCTGAGACCATAACATTTGATTTCGTCTACAGAGAACTGCGTGATCACGAAAATGGTTTCTATCTTGTGGTGGCGATTCTTGTGCTGTGTTCTAAGTAGAGTACTCAGTATAGCAAAGGAACTCTTCTTTCAGTGATGAAAATGGTGGCAGCGGAAACTTTATGTTAGGATACTTCCTCTCATTCGGCTTAGAGAGAAACAAACTTTGAGGGTGGTCACCGAATTTCGTTCCAGTTTTCTGTACTCATAAACCTGATGTGGCACAAAGGCACATCAGTCAAAGGCTGTGAAAATTGGAAAGGCAAGAAAATAAATAAAAACATCCTTGAAAATCTCTCAAGATGCTGGTACCGAAATGACGTCATTTTGAGTGGCAACATAAAAACTGAGTTGAATCCCTTTGCTAAAGCACAAAATACGGATCAGAGACAATGAGTACTCAAGACAACTATATTCAGACTTCATTAAATCGGTGGAATCTCTCAGCAATAACACGGAGCTTGAACGCCTTCAACTTAAGATCTAAACGGCCTCTTTGAATCCATATTTTTCATGGTAGAGAATAGTGCATGCACTGGTGTACATGACATGATAGGGAAGGTTGGATGTCACAAGGATAGGTTGTCGCAATTTGACATGCGATTATCTACTGACAAGATACTGCTCACACTGAGCAGTTATACTCGTATTAATATTTATAACTTTTGTGCAAGGAGGCTGCTTTTGCCCAGTATTTGCTACAGGCAATATCCAAACAGTTGTTTACTCCGGGAGGCCACGTATGGCTCGATGGCTTATTCTTTCTAGGTCTTCTTAGCTTAACTAAGGAAAATAACATTCGGGTACTGCCTGCAAAAACACGTGTCCTTATGGTTCATTATTCGAAATATACCCCTATTATTATGGCCGCCACAACGTTATACGAAGAGGAAATATTTCATTTGTAGTACGGGAGTGAGATGAATTGTGATCTAAGCGCCGCCATTTGGTTTTCTGAACCTTTCTAACCTCGATTTTGTGTGAACCGAGTCATATGATCCGAGAGGTGGAACCTTTCAATTAACTTGGGAAAGGGAAAGTTTATATTTCTTGATGCACCCTTCATCACCATGTAGTCACACGCAGGCCGGAACCTCTCTGCAGAGGATGACTGTAACCTAATAATGTAATTATTTCCTGCCGGTTTGTCACTCAGTGAGCTTATGTGGTGCATTGGCTTTACCTGTTCAATGGGCTGTCCCTCAGCTCAGCAGAACGACAGAAAATAATTGTCAATGAGCACCATGGGATGACTAGAGCAAAATAAGCTCTTTGTCGTGGATGTTATGGTCAAAATACGACTGTGCCTGTCAGAACCCAGTGCTTGGTTCAGTACAGGTTTCAACCGGACCAAAAGTATGCTACTGAATGCCTTCTGTATATGGGACTTAGCTTCCTTGAGTCGTGCGTAGCCAGAATATATCCCAAGGATGGCAGAACACGAATGATTCGGTCAGGTCTGCCCTACATCCACGGTGCCTCAACAACACCGTTCTGGTACTATACAGTCAACAATATGTCACTTGGTATGAAATGCTAACCTGTGTGACAAAAGGGGTCATTTGGCGACGAGGATAACATGGTTGAAAAGGTTGATTGTTTCCCCAACAAAAAGAGTCAGTTCAAACAGCAGAAACGCCTCGAGTAGACAGCCAGGTTAAAATAAAACAACGATGGCTCGTAGATAATCATGGTTAAGACAGGACTTCGAAAATAGCGAACTGCAGTTGAATAAACTGAATTACGATAACTGATGCAGGTATGGCTGTACTAAAACTGAGAGACCGGTATGTGCTTCTATGAGTTGAATCACCACTGACGGTTCCAACGGAAAAACAAAACATCGAGCAGTAGGGGCAAATATGGCCTCATAGATCACGTGAGAGAAATCTTTGTATTTTCCAAGTATTTCCTGCTACGGTGAGCAATAGGCTAATAATTTATCACACAACACTGTCTAACTTCTAAATTTCACCTGCGCAGTTATAAGCTCTCGAATGTACAATAAACTTCATGATGATCCAGCCATTTTTTGTGGTATTTTTGAATGAAAGTGCACTTGCCCTCCGAAGAGATGAAGTAGCACTGGGGCAAAACAGTGTTAGACTCATGATCATTGATTAACTCCGTGCACGCTTGTGTGACTATTAGATCGGAGAATTACCGTTCTTTCTTTCGGATCTACTCGCAACTAGGCCTAAAGGAAGCAGTCCCGTATTGTATTTTCGTAATACTTGGTTCAACTTGGATATACAGTAATTGCCAGGCTTTGGAGCACAGTGGTAACCAGGAGAGCTGCAGAATATAAAATAGTTCACAGTCAACATTGCTAATCCGGACTTTAGAGCATTTTATCAAGGACCGTGGGAGCTCTCTTGCACCCCGCAATTTCTCCGGTCCCGTTGTTTAGCGATAATTTTCCATAGCACTCTGAGAAGACGCCATCTTGAATCGTAACATTACACTCATCAGTGGTTTCGGAGTCATCTAACTCTCGATGCGATTGAAATAATAGGCCACTGCTGACTATGAGTCTTTTATTTTGTGTTTCCCATACTGAGAGGTCACACCCGTATCACTTTTCACCACCCCCCCTTTAATGGTATCGTTTCTGTCCAATACTTGTGACCAGAGATATCCAAACGATTGTTTACCTTGGAAGACTCTGCACGGCACGATTGTCTGTTTCTTTCCAGACTTTCCAGCTCCAGTGGGAAAATAACATTTGGATATGGCCTGGGAAAACGATACGTGCTCGTATAATTCATTTTTTGAAATATATTATTATTGCAATAACAATTCCTCTTGAGTTCTGTGACCTTAACACATTTTTGTGATCTTGACTATCCTTTGCCATACTTCACCATCTAACAAGCCTCCTTGGTTCCACTCAGCAAACTTCGAATTCTTTCAGATTGTCCGAGATGCGCTTTTAGGTGCTCTGTTTTAACCAGTGATTCACCTCCCTGAGACATTTGTATGTGAAAAGGAAGTTCAAGCCTATTACCAACAGGAGCGCGTTTGCATACTGTGCCTAATACTGTGCAAAGTAGGTGTTTTTGTAAGTAGCCTTCCTCCACCAATAAGAAAGAAAAAGCTTATTCTGAGGCCTTGCTATCTTTAAAGAGATTCATGCATCAGTGAATCAGGAACAAAATGTCACTGAGCCTCATGTGAAGTTAGACTTTGCTAGTCAGAACAGACCGTTTTAAGCACCGGATGACTTTGTATCTTGTTTGCTCAAAGCTCTACAAGTGTATGCTCTCAAAATTCACCTTGGTAGGCCCTGAAATCTGTCTTCAAAGTCATGTACGCTTCCCGTGCACCATCAACTTTCTTATTATCCCCGACACTGCTGAGTCACCGGTGCCAGACAGTGTTAACATAAGGAGATAACGCGAGGTGTAGACTAGGATGTTGTATTGACCGACGAGCCGACGAAAAGTTGAAACCAGTACAGTTGAATAGGTGATCGCTTATGAGATGTTGAATATTTCAGCGAAACAATAGAATACATGTATGACACATAGGTCCCTCTCCATGGTACATATGTAAGAAAGAATATCTGTGTTCGATCCAGTATTAGTTGATAAAGGTACAGTTATTTGGATGTAGCTTTTTCTCGGTTAAATACCCCAGACTAATGAGCCATCTTCTCGTCGACATTAGGGTTTCCAGCTCGCTTATGCAGTCCATTCTTATGCTAGAAAGATTCTTGTCCTCCTGCTAGCTTCCAAACCTAGTGAGCGAATGATAACTTTGTTCCAGGACAGAGTTTAGTGGGTGTCTTGAGTTTATGAGGTGTCGTACCCTGACCGGTGAATCCACACACTCTTCCCACCACTTCTCGCGGACAGAATTACAACAATTAGGACTACTTTGATATTTAATTGGTTTAGCCATACATCTCACTTGCCGCTATTACTAACGGAGACATCTCAGATATACACCAGCAAAAAGCATCGCGAAAGTGCAATGAATACAATACTTTTAATCAGAATGCACACATGAAAGCTGAGGCCATGCATATAACAGTGGATGCGACACTAAGTACACGTGCAAAGATATACACGTAAATAACTTTCTTGTTCTTCGGTTCCTTGCTCTTTATTTCCTCTGTTACTTTCGTAAATAGAATGTTGGGAAACCTGCGATTAGATTAAAGTTACAGTACTTCATCAGTGCTTTTCTCACCTATCACCGCATTCGCCTCCGGGATACTCCTCTGCAATCTTGTAACCTGTGATGAACGTCCTTACAGCGTCACATGGAGATCCCTGCTTGAAGACATTTTGTGGTTATTCATCCAGTGTTACTAGGAATCATATATTCACTGCAATGTTTTACTCCCGAATGGTTGAGTGGTGCCATCTCGCCCACTGCGGCTGTAAACAGAGTACAAAAATGCAGACAAATACAAAGAACCTTATCTTCGAACGCTGAATCTTCAAATCAGCATTGAGATTGAAAGGAGCATGAGCATTGTTCACCAAGTCAATAGGCGCGGTGCAAAACATTGTAGCGGCCCTGGTGGACACGTGTTCAGCCCAGTATGAAAAGACAAAGATACAGCGTTTCATCAGGCAGGTGATACACAGTGATCAACATTATTTATTATTGTCTATACGGCGTATCTTGACGTTTCAGCGAACTTGGAGGTGTCAGTACTTTAAATAGTGTATAGGATCTGCCGTGGTACTTCCCCCCACATTCGTGATATTTTAAATGAAAACGCTTGAACAATTAGGCCAGCATTACTTCTTTTGGAATAAACTTGCCAACTGGGCTCCCCTTTTTTTGCATGGTGTTTTTACATATTCACTGAACTCAAGTTCCATTTCCGCCAGAACACATTGCAAACGTATCACAAAAACTCAAAATGTAACTGGCAGTGCATTATTCGTATGTGATGTAAAATCTTCTTCCCTTCAGACTGGGGATTTCTACTGCCTGAGATGAAAAGAGGTGGTTAATGGCACTTCCAAAGATTTGGCGCCACCAAATGTAATAACCTTATTTGTAAAAATGATATACCCGTACATCTACGAGTAAAAATGTCACTACATTTAAAGCTAGGGGGAAGGTTAGGAATATTTATTGACAGGATGTAAACTGACTGGAAGAGTATGTGTATGGGAACGCATTACTTGGCAATCTGAGTACCAGAATAACCTTACCAAACCCATGCTATGTATGGGGAGGTAGAAAAAAGATTGACAAAACCGTAACACTGGAAATGTCAGCGAGAACCACTAGTTTAGGCACAAACGAAAAGGTTTGGAAGCCCCTTTAGACAGGATTGAAACTGTTTTTATAGATAAATCCGGCAAAACAGTGGACTTATGACTGTGTGTCTTCAACAAGGCAGCAAACTAAGACAGCGAACTGGTTTTACTGAAACTATATCGTCTGAGTGTAGAATTTTCGTCGGCGGACTCTGCCCCTGAACCTCTTGCTTCTATTAGCGTTACCAACTGTGGGGATTCCAGTGCCACTCTTTCAGTTTTGACGGCAGTTTTCTACGCTTTTGGTTGCTGTACTGTGGATTTCCTCATGTGATCCACGACACATGATTCCTCAAATTCTGGCTAGATTTTTTCACTGCCAACCATCTCTCCTGTGCTAGAGCGTTTGGCTATGATAGCTTTGCTTGAGGTATTGATTGCTTTGAAAGGCACTTCATTCAGGAGTTGTATGGTTTTTCGTAAGCTGTCGCGTTGTATAAAAACGTGAGTAAAGTTTGAAACGCATTTGGTTGCATACGCTTGGTCGTCTTGTTATGGTAAGGACTGAGAACGTAATGTACTCATGTTGCACCGTAGCTGCTCCACGTAGTTAATCAAGTAGGGTGGAACGTCTCTTGCTGGGTTAAAATATTCCCCTGGCAATAGTGAGGTAGTTAAGCGAACTAACTTGGCAGTACAGTGGTCAGTGTTCTGCGCTACACTAGAAAGTATACCTGGAAGAACTGGCCGCAGTTTGTCACCACATATGTCATCACTTTTTACTGCAGTCAGTGCTGCTTTTAGTTGTGAATCGAACCTTTCAGCAAATTCACTGGATGCAGGATGGCTCGCAGCCGTTCCCATTTGTATGATCCCGAGAAGCCCGATTAATTGTTAAAACAGATGCTACTCAAAATGGGCACCTCTGATGCTTGGGAAGCCGATGTCCTGTAGTAAAGTTGAATCTACACGTTTCTTTTTCACGCTGTTCTTGACCATATCAGTTTGTGAAGTTCCCGTTGTGACAAACTTTTTAGGACCATATATTGCCAGTAATATTTCAGTCTATCCCACATATTTGGTTTACCGACTCACCGAACACGATACTTTCACTTGTGCAACTTGTACTTTTCTACAGACTTACTCTACTGGGGTGTTTCATTGCATGAACACGCAGCACTTGTATCTTCTGGCGACAATAGGCGGGGATAGAGATTCCCTCCACGAAGACATGTAATTTGTACAAGAACACATTCATACCTGTAGAAATGGTGTGTACCTGTATTATTATTATTATTAGTCCCTTGGGTTCCTAGTGGAACATAGGGCTTCAGTAGCACGCCTCCAGTGACCTCTGTTCTCTGAGATCTTTTGAACCTGGTCCCACGACAGCCCACAAGCTCTCATTTCCTGCTCGCACGACCTCCTCCATGTCACCCTTGGACGTCCAACTCGTCGCTTCCCATGGGGATTCCACTCGAGCTGGCCTGACGCGTGATGTCCTCCGTCGGCCTTCTCAGTGCATGGCCAATCCATCTCCACTTCTTCCTGCATATTTGTTGCGTGATAGGTTCTTGGTTGGTTCGTTCCCAGAGTTCCTTGTTGCTTATTTTTTCTGGCCATCTGATCTTCAGCAGCGAGCGTAAGCAGTTGTTGATGAATGTCTGTAGTTTATTGGAAATACCTTTCGTGACGCGCCAAGTCTCTGAGCCATACAAGAGCACTGACTTGACGTTGGTGTTGAAAATCCGTATCTTGTTCCGCATGCTGAGTGCAGAAGATCTCCACACTGGTTTCAGGCTAATGAATGCCTGTCTTGCTTTTCCGATTCTGACTTTGACGTCCTCGTCCGTCCCGCCTGTAGTTGAAACAGTGCTTCCTAGATAAGTGAAGGAGGTTACTTCCTTCAAGTTTCTCCCGTTGACGGTGATTGGAGTTTGTTGTTGTTGTTGATGGTGGTGGTGCGGTATCTTCATCACTTCTGTCTTCTCTATATTCACCTGAAGTCCCGTCTTCGCTGCCTCTTCTATCAACTTGTTAGTTTTTGCCTGCAGATCTTCAAGTTTATGTGACATTAGGCATAAGTCATCGGCGAAATCCAAGTCTTCTAGGTTCTTTTCCGTCGTCCAGTGTATCCCCCTCTTCTCGCTGCCTACTGTTTGCTGCATGATCCAGTCCACCACAATCAAGAATATCATGGGGGATAGTAGGCAACCTTGTTTCACTCCTGTCTTCACTTCAAAGGCATCACTGAGCTTCCCATTGTGGATTACTTGGCATGTAGCATCTTCATATAGTTGTTGAATGAGGCGGATAAAGGTTTGCGGTACTCCGTAGTATTGAAGCAGTTTCCAAATTACTTCTCGGTCGACGCTGTCAAAGGCCTTCTCAAAGTCGATGAAGTTGAGGTGGAGAGGTGATTGCCATTCTATGCTCTGTTCTATGATGATACGAAGCGTTGCAATTTGGTCTGCACATGATTTGTACTTCCTGAAGCCTGCCTGTTCCGGTCGTAGTTTTGAATCCAGTGCATCCCTTAGCCTCTCCAGGATGATGCGGCTTAATATTTTACTTGGGGTGGACAGGAGAGTGATTCCGCGCCAGTTCTTGCAAGCACTGAGGTCTCCCTTCTTCGGCAGTTTGACAAGGTAACCCTTCTTCCAATCGTCAGGTACCTTCTCTTCCTTCCACACCTTCTGCAATAGTGGTGTGAGCATGTCCGCTGTTGTCTCTGCATCTGTTCTCAGTGCTTCTGGCGGTATTCCATCTGGTCCTGCTGCTTTCCCGCATTTCAGTAGCTTTATGGCGTTCAGGACTTCCATTTTCGTTGGGGGATTAATGTTCACTTGTAGTTCAGCGGCTGCAGGTGGTATTTCTGGACGAAGTGCAGGTGGTGGTCGATTCAAGAGCTTCTTGAAGTGGTCGGCCCATCGTTTCCTCTGTTTCTCTTCTTTTGTAATTAAATTTCCTTCTTCATCTTTTATTGGTTTCATCTGTGTTGGTCTCTTCCCTGATAGCAACCTGGTTATTTGATACAATGTCGTCAGGTCTCTCTTACCTGCAGCCTGTTCTGCTTCACTTGCCAGTGTTTCGTAGAAGTGTCTTTTGTCTTTGCGTGCACTCTTCTTCACTTCTTTGTCCAGTGTTTTATACATTGTGCTCAGTTCCTCTTGTCGTTGAGCATCCTTGCACTGGTTTATCTTCTGCTTCACCATCCTCCTCTCCTCTATCAGCTTCCAGGTATCCGTCGAGATCCATTCCTTGTCTTCTTTCTTCTTCCTTCCTAATACTGTTGTGCAGGTTTCTTTCCACATAGCTTTCAAAGACTTCCAGTGTTCTTCCACACAGGTTTCTTCAGGGATGTTGCTCGATGTCTCCCATTTTGTCTTGATGGCTGCCTTGAAGATCTCCTTTGTAGTTTCATCCTTCAGTTTCCGAGTGTTGTACTTGGGTTGAGGTCTATCACCAGCTTCCTTGAAGGCTTTTAACTTGATTTGGAAGGTTCCTTGCACTAGATAGTGGTCTGAACCTACATCTGCTCCTCTTCTTGACCTTGTGTTAAGTAGACTGCGTCTCCATTTTCTTGAGATTGAGATAAAGTCGATTTGATTTTTAGTGTGTCCATCTGGTGAAATCCATGTCGCTTTGTGGATATCTTTGTGCCTGAACACACTGCCTCCAATCACCAAATCGTTGAATGCGCAGAATTCTGCAAACAATTCTCCATTCTCATTCATTTCACCTAGTGCCTCTCGACCCATGGTTAGTTCTCTTCCCGTGTTGTCCCCTCCCAGTTTGGCATTCATGTCGCCCATCAGAATTTTGATATCGCCAACTGACGTCTTGTCCAGTGTTGATTGAAGTTGTCTGTAGAATCCTCCTTTTTCTCTTGCTCTGCATTATTTGTAGGTGCATAACATTGTATGATTGTGACCTTTCTTCCTTTTGAGTTGAATCTTGCTGTCATGATCCTGGAGGAGATTGGTTCCCACTGCATGAGAGCCTTCGATGCTCTTGAGGACATCATGATAGCCACTCCCTCAGTGTGCTCGTGGTTGGCGTCTGGGTGACCGGAGTAGATTATTGATTCTCCAGTTGACAGTTTGGAGAGTCCACTCCCATTCCATCTGCTTTCGCAAATCCCAAGCACTTCGATGTTATACCTTCTCATCTCCCTTGCAATCTGGGCTGCCTTACTGGGTTCAAACATCGTGCGGACATTCCATGTCCCCACGTTTACTTTCGCTTTCATCGAGAGAAGACACATCGGCCAATTGGCTTCCCGAAGGCTTTCACCAACTGGCGTCATTTCGCCTCTCCGATTCCAGCGGGGAATAAGTTTGTTTTCATTTTTTATATTTTGTTTGTGCTTTGAAGTTTCTTTAGCGGTTAGATTTGTTTTACGGGGTAGGGTTGCTAGCCCTATGCCCAACCTTCCCTCTTTACCCGGGCTTAGGACCGGCTAGTAACTAGTAAACTAGTTAACCAGGCGAGGTTGTGTACCTGTATATTCGGGAATAATTATTATTATTGCCATTATCGCTCCACTCACATACCGTTACCGACGTTCCAGAAAACTACCCGCAGCCATTTGCTATTTTTATATTTCAACACTAAGTATTGATTTTAACGTCCTTTCACATGGAAGTTGACTGCTGTAGTCAGAAGAAGAGAAGACAGTCATCCTAGTGCTCTTTTGTGTGACAGAAGCATTGCTACTCCGTATACCTCAGATCTCGATGAACTGGAATGCCCCACGCCTTTCGTCGGAACTGAAGGCAACTTTAAAAATATCACCATTGCACAGGACAAAACCGCATGCCAATGCAGAAAGCTAACAAGAAGTGGTCTTGCCAGCCCATCGCCCTTGAACTTAGAGGCTGCTGTGAGCACGAACAGACCACCAAAAAGTGTTAACGTGACCAGTAATTCTGTTTAGTGCGCTTCCCCCTCAGTACAATGGTCTCAATCAAATCTAGCTACAAGTGAACCCGATCCCTCAGCCGTTCGTAAAGAGAAAACTAATGGTACCGTCCCCCTGAGGCCACCACAAATAGAAACCAGCTGGGTGATAGAAAACTCGGGCGCGCAGACGAAATCTCAACGTATAAAGCCAGAATGTTTTTGAAGGACAATTTCGGGCGCGCGTTTTCCAATGACAGAGAGGGATACTTCATGGATAAGACACTTCCCATACTCAAACCCAAAAAGCAGGTTTTCCTCCAAACTCCTTTCAGAAATGAATATCACGACAACTCGAGGCTGCGTCGCACCTGGCAGTTCCTCGGACCACAATTCTGTAATCACAGGGGTCATAAGGTGGAGCCGAGTGGCTTACTGAACGCTCAAACGTCCTAAATATCACAAACACTGACCTATGTTTAACTGTGCGTCATAATAATCCTAGTCAACACTTTGGCGACAGATGTATACCGTCTGCCAGAAACTTCATCACTTTTGAACCCCACAAAGAATTTTTAGGATCCGACACAGTGCATACTACCCATGGTGTTCAGGATCTCTTGGTCCCTCAACGAAGCGGGACTGGAGCCAATTTCCTCAACCTACACCGGTCATAAACGGTGCCCCGCACCAACAGTAAAAAATAGGTGCACGTCAGCAGCCTATAAGTGCCGTAAAAACTAGGTAGTCACATACTTGTGGAAGACAGAAACCCACCAATCACACTGGTAAACCCCACTGATGAGTCCTGTCACATCCAAAACGAGTAGTGCGTCGTCCAGCGAACTAACTACGGTAAATCCTTTTTCTCATCAGGGCTTGGGAGACACAGCAAGTTACTTTAAAAGCTATATTAGCCTCTTTACACATCTACTTATTAATGCCCGCCTGTTACCTAAAGAACTATCTCACCTAAAAACAATAAATTTACCAACCAAACCCATTGCATTACTAGCTGCTGAATCATGATGTAATGACTCAATCCTAGACATGGACCTGTGTACAGATGGTTATACTCTGTGTTGCACTAATCGCGACCACAAACTTGGTGGAGGCCATTTGATCCATGTGTACAGCCCTGCTGCCTAGAATAAGATTGAAGATGATATCTTCAATGATATCCCGGATTCATCTTGGGTCAATATAAACGGAAAAAGCCAAAAAATTCCCATGGGTCATGTGTAAAGAGAGCCGTGCTCAACAAAAGAAGATGATGGACTGATGACCGGATCATTTTCACATGCTGGATCACTCGCTGTTGACTTCAAGCTGGTTGCAGGCAACCTCGACTTCTTTGAAGCTGGCTGGGAGGTCAGTGATGGCCTACAGTGGCGTGATGCAATACCTGCTGTCACAGATATCTGTGGCTGGAGGCAGTACATCCAGCAGCGCACGCTTGGAGACAGTGTACCGGATCTAGTCTTATGCTGTAACATCGTCCCTGCCAATACCTACATTAGTAGCGAATTCCCTAACGGCTACCATGGTTTGGTGTGGTGCTGCTTATTGATTCTCCCTCCCGATGAGGAAAACAAACAATCTTCAAATGATACTCGACATTGAAGAATATAGAATAGGAAGTACTCATCGAGCTCCTCAAGTGCTCTCCGTGGGATGACTGCCCTACCACAGCCTCATTAACAGGCACACTTTCACTTTTCCATAGAAACATAGAGCTGTGTCTAGATATTGCTGCTCCTGTGAAAACAGCTGGGGTTTTTTATAGGGAGCCAGACCCATATATCCCTGAAATATTTGACAATATACCCAGAAAATTATCATCACAATACCACTCGATGAAAGACTTCATGTCACTGCACTTAATTAATGAGACTTACGAATCTGTCAAGACACTACGTGCGAAAGACAGTGAGCGAAGGGATAGTTGCTCTCAGAAGTGGCTCCAGAACATACGAGTTGACATCTCTCCTGGAGAAACCTTTGCAGCCACCAAAGGATGTAGCCTATTTACTACACAGTGGAACGGTATACAACGATCCCTTCAACATTAGTAGACTGTTTTGCAAATCATCCGCAAACTTCAACTGTAATACCTTCAAAACTATTTGTTTCACTCCAATTACTACTAGTTCATGTACTAAAGTGGAGTTCACTATCAAAGTATCGCAAAGGCTGTCAAAAGCCTGAGACCATAGATAGGTACGGAGACAGACGGCCTGGACTCAATGGTCATCAAAAATGGCGGTGATTATATGCGCTGTTCTCGCTCAAGAATTTCAAACTATCAATCAAAAGTGGGCAGTATCCCGGCAAGTGGAAAACTAGCACCATAATTCCTGGCCACAAGTCCGGTGACGACGTGAATACTAGTAACTACATACCCACCAACATAACTCCAGTCGTCCCACGAAATACGAAAGAAGGCGATCATGAGCAGCATCTCTGACTACCTACTTAGAGAAAACCTCATCACAAAGTTTCGGCACGGTTTCACCAGAAACTGGTCTTAAGTTACTAGCCATTCACATTTCTTCAACCTTATCACTAGAAGCCACGAGGCACATAAAATCGTCATTGTTCTTTAGGATTTGTCCTAGTGCAAAGTTGACAGACGCAAAGACGAATCACTAATTATTCGAACTTGTTATATACCCACGAATACGAGATCAAGGAAGAACACGATAGCGTAGTCGGATGGAATAGTATATTTGGATGGTTATGCCAAAATACCGATGCGTTCCAACTAACTGGCTAGAGAGTCGAATACGAGCAATGCAACGTAACACGACAGCGTGCCAAGTGGCGAGGATGCTTGGCCGGGTGCCTTCAGCTTAGCGAGTACAGTTAAACTATCAAGATCAGCATCAATGTCGAAAGTCGTCAAACCCTAGGCTATTGATTTTGGGGAAGTGTATGACGCTACGGCTCTAATAATAATAATAATAATAATAACGATACTAGTATGTATATATATTTCATACAACATAGGTCACACGGATGCAAACCCGTTTACAGGTTTGAGCATTTTGGTGATGAGAAATGACTATTATGTACAGTGTTAAGCCATACATTAGATACCGTTATTCATGGCATATAAGAGGTGTGCTGAAGCAGGCTCAGTTCGAAATTAGGAATTATTCGGTTATCGTTTGAATCTTCCAATATTCTTGAAGGCGGGGTCACATCACAGTCGTGACCTTGGGGTGTGTGCGTTCGTCATAAGGTTTTGATGGCAAGGTGCATACTGATAAATGCGATTTCTAGGATTACATTTGAATGCAAGACTGGTTAGGCAAACCCGAAAAGTGAATGACCAAAGCTAGCAGTGGGCGGAATTCGAAACAGGAGCACAAAACTGCGCAGGAGTAGATCAACTATGATACATCTGGGTAAGTTCTTTGTACTGAACACAAAACTTATTTGAAGTATCCAGGACCCAATGTTTGGAGGTAAGCTTAGGTGGAAGAAGATGAAGGTGCGCACGGCCATAATGAAAATTAGTCTTAAGCCGAATATATCACTACGAAATAGAGCGGTTAGAGGATTTCGGGCCATACTTCGATTTTTCAAAAGCATTTGACAAGATGCCGCGCAGTATACTCCGCGATTAGCTACAATAGGTTGACATCCATAACCCTTTGCTTCGTTGACTAAAATTATTTCTCAGCGATCACAGTCAAATCACTAGAGTTAATTCCATATGGTCTAAACCTAGGCTCATACCTAGTGGAGTAAGACAGGGTAGTCCATGGACCTTTTTTGTTCATAACTTGTACTAATAGTGTGTGCAAGTGCTTCACTTTAGGGGAGGCATTCCTGTACTCTGATAAACTTGAGGCTGTATGCCCATGTTACACCCAAGAATAAGCAATACGCTATCTACTGCTCAACAAGAATTAGAAGCGAAGAGTCCTATCTCAAGTTCAACAACGATTAATGTGGTTGGCTTAGCAAAGGCAGTGATAACCTTGAAGTGTGCTCCAAGTATGTGGACAAAAGCTAGCTGGACGTTCTTCAGTGCCAGATCTTGGCCTAGAATATTCCAGTGACTTAACATTCTCCACACAGACGGCTCGGATCCCGTAGACCCCTGAATGCGTCATTCGTAACATCCTAAACTTTGCTATAGATTACTTCGTAAGCAAATCCACTCATGTGGCCTGGAAAATAAAATTGTTGCACCGCCTACTTACAATACACGTAGTCGCAAACTATTAGCTAAGACCGAGTGTTGTGAGGCCAAGTTGCAGGGAAGTTTCTTCCTCAGTAACTTCTCTCACATCTGGAATAGACTTCCCGAGGAAATGCTAACTGCAGATTCACTGCCTTTTGCCCCTCACTTAATAAGCTGCTAACAGATGATGAGTCTATCACTCGCCTACGCACTGTCTATACATTCTGGACAAATGAAAACACACTGGGACTCTAAATGTATGTATTAAGGCCATCGCGAATCCCAAGTACCTTTTACCCTAATGAATTAACAAAGGGTATTTGATTACCAGTCCATCTGGCTGCACTGTGCAGTAGAAATACAGCGTTCCCTTTAAGTTTGCCTACAAAAACCACCTGTCTTATAACTCGCGTGAACTTCGTGTATGAGAAAAAGAGGATTTATTCCTATATGCATGGATTAAATTTTTACATATAGTCCGAATGACTGTAAAAAGATAAAATCTTCTCTCCTCCCAGTTTGTTTTGCGCGGTATTCCATTGTCTAGTTTCTCCTTGCTCATCCTTTCCTCTTCTCTTTTCAGCATGGACCTGAAGAGAAAATCCTACGCATTACTTTGATGAAAAAGTATCAACTTACTGAAATTCCTACTTTGTGCATAATATTGGAAACCGACGTTAGAATTATTCACCTGGCTTGCCTCTGACTCCCTGTTTCTTGAACAGCTTCGCAATCAACTCACCTGCCAACCAGTACCTTAAATGCTATCGCATACGAAACCTCAAGCACAATAACTGGTCTCCAATTTCTGGTCTGTCACAAACGCAGCGGAAATCTGGATAAACAACCATGTCTGAGAAATCGCTGCCCAATGCTAGCACATCCATAAGTTGGTTCGTCTAAGACTGTGGTGCAGTTGGGTTCTTCAGATTTCGAGTTGCCAGACAGTCGTTCCGGCTGGTCGTTGGAGAGAGTTATGGATAGTGAGGAGACAACCTTCGAGTTTCTGTTTCTTCGACTCTGTCAAATCCCGAAAGCTACCCAGCCCCAGACTTAGAAGCTAGTGAGACATATTTTGCTGCAGATGAAGCGGCCTGAGTTACAGTCGCTGGTCAAGACAGATTCTTTTGCCAAACTACTAGTAAATAGCCTTTTTCATCACAGGAGGAAACGAACAATAGGTTTAGTTCAAAAAAGATGTTGATTTTTTTCTTCTAAATTGTGTGAGGATTCGCTCACTGATGAATATATGTGACCTTATGACGGGTCTACTGGCTTCCAATATGCAGGACGCCGCTAACAATGGCTTTCGAACGCTGCAGTTTATGGTTATACCTCCGCTTGAAAAACAGCGGGAACGAATAAGAATTTCCGGGCGTGGTATGCAGTTCGTCACGAGGAGTTAATCCACGTGAACACTAAGTGATGCCACTTTAGTGTGGGAAAAATGGAGATATGATCAGGAATGATCTAGATTCAGAAAGACGTGTACGTACTGTAAAATGATATTTTCCTGCTCTTCCCATGTCTTTTAGACACTTGATATCATGACAGAGTCTAATGTCCCCCTTCTGTGCCATTCAATACTGCTCAACTCTTTTAGGTTTTTTGCAGTTATCCATTTAAAGTCATCCGTAAACCGACTTCCTTAATGTTAAATCCGTAGCCAGAGGATAAAAATTTTACGTATCATTTATTCAAATTTGCCGTTAGAGTGATGTCTTTTGCTACCGTTTCGGTAGATATACCGTGCAAAGGTGCCGCCACCAATAATATCTAATCTAATGCCTGGTTAACGAATTTGTGTGAAGTAGTTGATTTCCTCGTGCTCGCTTCTTGGTCTTGCGGAATGGTTCCAGGTCTTTGGAGGATTCCAGTACAGTAGGTCCAGCCACTCGCCTGCTTCAGCTCCGGTACACAGAAAAGGTCACATGTAACGCAAACGTCGAATATTATACGATTTTGGTATCACTTTATTGTGAAAAAAGGGTGGTGGGTGGAGACAATCGAAACTCATAGACAATCTGTGTGTACTGTGAGGTGATATTTTTCTGTTTTTTTATGACCTGCAATCGCCTTTGATACCATGATAAACCGTGATGCGATACTTTCTGTATCACTGAGGACAGCTTAAATACCGGGGATTTCTTTGCCGTTATCAATTTGATAATGCCTGTAAACTGGCCTCTCTTATTTTAAACTCTTAATTTGAGACTGAAATATTTATTCATTTATTATTTCTTTATTAAATGTAGTGGTAAAAGTTAAACTATAAAGTGCCTGATCCATAAATATTTGAAGGGTTTGAGCAGCGTTTGTCAAATCAAGCAGTACACGAATAAATTCAATAATCCAAAATGAGTCTTCATTGCCGCCTTAGGACCCCCATAGGTTTCCACGGTGTTGTGAACAAAATCCAGGTGTTTCAGTCTAAAAGCAGGGAACGACTCGACGGAACGAAGCTAATGCGATCCAGACGAGTTACTGGCTTCTTCCTTGAGCGAAGCAAGTCAAAGATTACGCTTCGACAGTGTCAAAACACAGTTTGATGTGATAGATGTATGATAGAGTTGTAGTGCTATAAAACAGCTTGTCAAACTAAAGTTGCAAAAGTACTTCAACATTGCCACTAGGCAGCCATGACGTCTACAGCTTTCTCTGACACAGGGTACGTACTATACATCAAGACACGGCTGACCAAACATGACTGTTGAACACCTGGGAATCACCAAGAATATTCCAAACAAAATGGTTTCAAAATCCCACCTAAGAGAGTCAAGTCAATCATGTCAGCCTCATAATTTGAGAATAAAGATATTTATTTATTTGTTTAAACGTTTCAAAAGGTGTGAGGGGCTCGCATTCACCTCTCCGCCAGCATCAACCAGAAGCAGCTCCGGCCTTCTTATCACTCACCCAAAACAAGCAACTGTGCTGCTGTACGCCGTCAATACCGGCCGTTACTGTCCGTCGGCCCTTCCGTTTTTGAAATCCGGTTTTAAAATCTCACAGCAAGAGACAACGACGTCCCTGATAGCCAGATTTCTTATGGTCTCAGGGCGCGCTACTTTTTGACGCAGTTCTACTAGTGGTTTCGCCGGGTTTACGAGATCCAGTTCTCTAGAACCTCGATGACCGTCTGTGCAACTGCTGAGCTGTCAGCTATCCTGTAGGTATGTCAACCTTTCTCTCTGAAGCAGCCAATCGATAGTTCTGTGTCGGCCCAGCAATACTTTCAACCTGTTTGGGCATTCTGTCGTACATGCAGTCAGTGATGTTGGCCAGTCTATCAGTCTCAATGGCTGCATCTCCAGCAGTTAACATCGGTCGAATACGTGAAGGATGCTTCTGTAGCCAAGGCTGTCTGCATTCCTACCTTTAAAAGGACTTCGTATGTATCGTTTCATTTGTGTGGGCATTCTGTCATCAAGACATACTCTACTTAGTAGTTGATCAACAGCTTTCTGGTCGGATAAAGAAGTGGCTCCTACCTCTCTTTGCATTAAAACATCATGAGATGTGTTTGTGGTGGGCTCCGATAGTATGTCTCCCGCCTGTTCAGTACCTTCCTGTGGTAAAACAGAGCTTGTGTGTTTTTTAAAGTTATCTGATTGGCCGTGAACAAATTTTTGGGCGGAGCAACCACAATTATGGGTTGGTAAGCTTAAAAGGGAAAAGGAAGAACGATGGCTCCCACGAACCCAACTTCCGAAAAAACTTGCTCACAAGGATTTTAAGACATGGTTGTGGCTTTGGTAGATTGGCCATGCCCTCTACCCCAACCACCATGAAAACCACTTGTAGCATGTGAAAGTCGTGTGAGTTTATTGACTAGCATGGCCCACACACTTGGTACTCAGGAAATGAAAATCCGAGTCTCATTCCCCCTAAAGTATTGACAAGATTTTCTTCGACAGCCTGCCACCAGCCCTGGATAACTCCAAAGATGTCTCAGAACGTTAACGCCTGTGGCCTTTAGAACCATCTTACGAAGGCGGATCGGCGAGTCAGGTGTGGATTCACGGAGGGAATCACTTCCAAACAGACGGAAAACGTCCCTGGCTTTTGACCACCCACACTGCTCAATGTTCAGGAAGGTGACTCTTCCCCATTGGCTGATTGTGGGAGGCATAACGCAACCCAACGGAAGGCTGTATGTAAGCTCTGAGGAACCTCACGTTGTGGCCCAGCACCCGGCGAAATTTTCCCCAAAGGCTTTCCAAGGGTCTCTCTGGACAATGCTGGGAAAAACCGAAACATCCTTTCGAAAAGTTGTTGTTACTTGAGGCAAAAACTACACGACACTAGGATCTGGCCAGGCAGATTGTGGTCGATGAAGGAGCTACTTTGTAGCAGCGGAAAAATCCACTGCTGGGACGAGTAGTATTCATCACGGACTGACATCAGTTGGGGAACCACTGAAAATCTTGGAGCACTGGACAGCTGTTTCGTCCTGTTTCATCTGCAGGGACCAGCAGAATGAACTCATCTGCTGTGTTAAAGAAAAACAGAAATGTGAATAAAACCAGTACGACCCGAAAGGAGCAGTCTCCATTAACCACATTCGATACACTCTGGATAGCAGAAACACATACCCGAGGAATGATCGGAGGAAATTCCCCTCCACAAACACGATCCAGGACTCGAAACCTAGGGACAATAGGCATAATAACGCAACGCGTCGATACTGGCCTGTGACACAGGACCGAAGAAGTAACGAAAACGCTAACAGTGGACTGTACACTGTGTACAGCCCACAGCTGAGCCATCCTTGGTCTCAAAGTTACCACATCCCTGATAGCAAAAATGTGCAGCCTAGCTTTTCCATTACCCGCGTCTCCTATAGCCGAACCCACTTGCTGCGTCCATGATGACACCACAATCGGCAGCGAAGCCTGGAATAAGGTATATACCAAACGGCGCCACCTTCCCTTATCATATTTGCCAGTGAAAGCAATAAGCAACACCTGGCACTCGTGCGCAGCACAGCTCGAGACGCTGTAGGGAAAACTGCGACATGTATCAGCACACTGATGAAGCAGTAGTAATCAATAACCTCACTTCTCTCCTTTCATTCCCCCAATTCCCTTGTATCTAACAGTACTAGTCATAAACGCGAGATCCAAAGCAGGTAAATATCAGCCCTTCGAACCCTAGTAACCCTAAAACAATCGACACTGGTTCTGGTTACAGAGACCTGGCTAACTCTAGATATATCAGACGCGCACATTACAATCGATGGATACAGAGTATACAGATAGGACAGAGCCCATATAAAGAGGGGCAGATGTCTTATTTTTGCGTCAAGAAACT
>OX104134.1:87712497-87848667 GCA_944470555.2 Heterobilharzia americana
GAGGGTAAATATTTGAGTAATGAAAAAACTGATACATCCGTACCAGCCTTTCTATAAGTTATTGACGGAACTCGTCTGTCCAGCAGCTAACATTGCTTTCAGGGTTTCAATCGCATCGTTAATGTTACTCGCGCTGGATTCTATGCCATTCATCGTACTATCGCCCGTACTGGTTATTTCGATGTCTGGAGCTAGGGGCATGTTAGTACTATTAAGAAACCACTCGCTGAGAAGTTCACAAATCACCTGCGGATCATGGTTACGTATAACTTTATGCTCTAGACGATTTTTTCGCTTTCGCAGGATGCTGCAAAGGTTTTTTGTTTTGGACAGACTGTCAAGGGCCCTACGCTCCTCAGACAGTGCTTCCTTGGACAAGTGGAAGTATTATCTTTTATTACTGAAAAATCCAGGTTTGTATCCAGACACTACAGGTATTACCTGGAGAAAAATAAAGCTTGAAGCTGATACTCCCATTGTAACAGTTTGTACCTTTTGTTTGAGATAATGATTAAAATTTTATGAATTGTTTACATATTGTACTTCATTGATGATTCCAGGACTGTATAATTCACCCATGTTAACACCATGGATGGATTTTTTCTGCCGTGTTACCTGACCATTCCGGTAAAATCCGTGTAAGGAATGAGTCATTAAGTAGATAATCACGAACTGCATCATTTACTGCTTTTCCCACAACCTTCACAGATGAAGAGACCAAGGACGTTGGCTGGCAGGTATAAGCAGGTGGTTTATTGCCACCTTTGTGTGTTGCGATGATGGCTACTTGTCTGCACTCACAAGGAAACTAACTGTCTACAAAGAAAGTGAGAAGAGGTTTGGCAGTGGATGGTTAGAGCATCCATACACCTCCAATACTGTCGGATGGACGCCGTCAATTCCTGAATGTATATTAGGACCTAGGCTCCTTAACATTCTCCTCTGCAAAAATAGTGATTATCTGGTTCGTGGCTATCTATTCCACCTGCAGAGATTATCTTGAAATCCCCGATCTGGAAAGTTACCTACCCCACAGTCAGTGTCATGAATCACTGAACACTAAGGTCCTGTGCAGCAAGTTAAACGTAACTCTTGATTTTAAGCAGACAGCATAATACAGTGAGATTCACTCGGGTATTATTTCCATACAAATGTCCCTGGCAGTCTGCTGTTTCATTTCCTACTTTTGCCTTTCATCTGTTACAAATTTCCCTGCAACCTTTCCGGTTGCCTATGGAACTAGGAACCCCCAATATGCTCGAAGTCAAATGCTTCCACTGTGAGAGCTTATGAGGGCTCAATTCAATCCAGGAAAAGTAGATCCTTTTACTTTTTCGTGGAATGAAATGTTGCCTCTTTCAACAGTTCCATCCGGTATCCAGATAAAGTAGGTTGTCGAGATTCGGTGAAGCAGAACCTCCTAAATCTTGTTCTGCCTTTCATTGTCAGTTTTTCTTTGGTAGCTGCCTACTGGTTGGCAAAATGAAAATGACTCAACTATAGAAATGCTTAAGGCAACCTGCAGATGACCACTCTGTCCAAGGAGGAATGGACAACTAAGTTGGGCACACCAGTGGTCTTGTTGGTTACAGCAGAGTCTAGCTGAGATACTCTATCGTCAGGCTCCCAGTGAGCAGACTAAAAGACAAACTATTTCAAGCGGTTTTCTAGTGTTCTGCTGAAACTTTTTGGTGAGGATGGAATTCTGGTGTTGAAGAAAGGATAAAAGCCGAATTCACCTGCAGTGAAGGCCTGAGATAAGTTCAAATAAAGGACGCCTTCGATGGACTGAACCACTTTCTTATGAGATATTTCGGGGGCTCCTTGGGACACTTGAACAGATACTCAGCGCAAGTTCTTCTGGTACCCAAA
Organism: Heterobilharzia americana; assembly: GCA_944470555.2. Taxonomy (NCBI): domain Eukaryota; kingdom Metazoa; phylum Platyhelminthes; class Trematoda; order Strigeidida; family Schistosomatidae; genus Heterobilharzia; species Heterobilharzia americana. Next base: position 87,714,370 of record OX104134.1, read on the forward strand.
GCTATAAATACAAGAAGTCACGTTAAAATAGATGTTTATATAGCGTAACGGGCATGGCGAAGACGAATCAACCAAGCCGATTGCTTGTAACGGAAATTTAGAATCTCGCGCTACCTTGGTGCCACTGATGGTGAAAAAAGAAAGTATGACTTCAAACGATCCAAACTTTAACACTCTGTGTACGCTGAAAAGTTGTATTTTCTTGCTCATTTCATGACTCGTGTAATCTTCTGAGGTTTTTAATACAATTTAATGACCTCCATTCCGTACCATTTAGATCCCATGAAATCTTGTAAATTTTCCAACATGTATCAATGTGATGATGCCTGTAAACTGGCTTCTCTCATGTTAAATTATTGATATGGGAATAAAATATTTATTGATTCATTTATATTCCGGTTAGTCATCATATATGGAATTTCAGAGTTTCTGGGCAGTGAGACCGGTGATTTTACTCACGGCATAAGTAGGTGGAGGTGTTTATTATATAATCTGCAGGTTTATGTGGGGTCCGAAAAAATTCTACGTCTTCCGAGCTTAACTCGCCTCCCAAACATCCGTACTGCCAGTTTGTTTCAAGTTTCTGGTGACGATTCGGGCACGGTTAGAATAACCCTGGAGCCATGGTAAGATAAATCGAATGCTCTCCCTAGGGTCATGAAGATAAGTGATTGTAAAACCATGAAACAAGATCAGACTAAGGGAAGACCCAAGATCTTTCCTCCCAACACTCCACATTCAACGATAAAATATTCAGGACATGGAAAGCAACTTTTGTGCCATATCTGGTGGCCAAGGTCCCTATGGCAGCTCTCAAACTGGCTGGTTTGAGAACATGAATCCTCTAAGTAGTGTTCCGTAACTAGTAGAGGTTTGACGAAGCCTGCACTTCAAAGGCCAGCTAGATAAGTGCGTTGACCCAGTCGCCAGCTGAGGCCTCAAGTTTCGATACTCCCATTCGCCGTATCTAGTAAAATGGGCGAGGTTTGCGCTCCGGGATATCTAGGATGAAGTCATTAGTTCAAGAGAAGCCCACTGACGCCATGGTTATCCCTGAAAAATGACGTACCAATGATAGGAAAGGTGGTGAAGGTTTTCTGGAAGGACCCAGTTTAGCTCTCAATGATTGATGATTAGAATCTGGAACTAGTGTTGCGCTTTAGGCCTGCCTTTCATTGAAAGCTCACGGGATTTCTTCCTCGAGAACTAACACTACTGATACTCTGAAGAGACATTAGGCAGTTTGAGGGTTTCTTTTTGGTTGGGTTTACTCTTTTCTCCCAAGGAGCCCCCGAAATATCTCATAAGAAAGTGGTTCAGTCCATCGAAGGCGTCCTTTATTTGAACTTATCTCAGGCCTTCACTGCAGGTGAATTCGGCTTTTATCCTTTCTTCAACACCAGAATTCCATCCTCACCAAAAAGTTTCAGCAGAACACTAGAAAACCGCTTGAAATAGTTTGTCTTTTAGTCTGCTCACTGGGAGCCTGACGATAGAGTATCTCAGCTAGACTCTGCTGTAACCAACAAGACCACTGGTGTGCCCAACTTAGTTGTCCATTCCCTCCTTGGACAGAGTGGTCATCTGCAGGTTGCCTTAAGCATTTCTATAGTTGAGTCATTTTCATTTTGCCAACCAGTAGGCAGCTACCAAAGAAAAACTGACAATGAAAGGCAGAACAAGATTTAGGAGGTTCTGCTTCACCGAATCTCGACAACCTACTTTATCTGGATACCGGATGGGAACTGTTGAAAGAGGCAACATTTCATTCCACGAAAAAGTAAAAGGATCTACTTTTCCTGGATTGAATTGAGCCCTCATAAGCTCTCACAGTGGAAGCATTTGACTTCGAGCATATTGGGGGTTCCTAGTTCCATAGGCAACCGGAAAGGTTGCAGGGAAATTTGTAACAGATGAAAGGCAAAAGTAGGAAATGAAACAGCAGACTGCCAGGGACATTTGTATGGAAATAATACCCGGAGTGAATCTCACTGTATTATGCTGTCTGCTTAAAATCAAGAGTTACGTTTAACTTGCTGCACAGGACCTTAGTGTTCAGTGATTCATGACACTGACTGTGGGGTAGGTAACTTTCCAGATCGGGGATTTCAAGATAATCTCTGCAGGTGGAATAGATAGCCACGAACCAGATAATCACTATTTTTGCAGAGGAGAATGTTAAGGAGCCTAGGTCCTAATATACATTCAGGAATTGACGGCGTCCATCCGACAGTATTGGAGGTGTATGGATGCTCTAACCATCCACTGCCAAACCTCTTCTCACTTTCTTTTGTAGACAGTTAGTTTCCTTGTGAGTGCAGACAAGTAGCCATCATCGCAACACACAAAGGTGGCAATAAACCACCTGCTTATACCTGCCAGCCAACGTCCTTGGTCTCTTCATCTGTGAAGGTTGTGGGAAAAGCAGTAAATGATGCAGTTCGTGATTATCTACTTAATGACTCATTCCTTACACGGATTTTACCGGAATGGTCAGGTAACACGGGCAGAAAAAATCCATCCATGGTGTTAACATGGGTGAATTATACAGTCCTGGAATCATCAATGAAGTACAATATGTAAACAATTCATAAAATTTTTATCATTATCTCAAACAAAAGGTACAAACTGTTACAATGGGAGTATCAGCTTCAAGCTTTATTTTTCTCCAGGTAATACCTGTAGTGTCTGGATACAAACCTGGATTTTTCAGTAATAAAAGATAATACTTCCACTTGTCCAACTTGTAAATCTTCTGCGCACTTATTACGCGGGATGTTCCATTATATGAACATGCAGCACTTATATCTTCTAGTGACAATGGGTAGGGATTCAGATTACCTCCCATGAAGATGAATGTAATTTGTATATAAACTTGTAAAAATGGTGTGTGCCTGTATATTCAGGAATAAATTATTATTATCATTACTATTAGGAAACTATATTTTTCTGAGGCCTTTGGCAAGGTCAATCGTGATAGCCTGTGTAACTTCGGCTTGTTGAGGAAAACGGAAAGTTACTCACTTGACGTTACACCAACGGCCGCTTACAGCCAGTCGAAGTGGCCTCTTACTTATCTAGATGGCCTCACAAGCTGAGTAAGGTGTCTTGGGGTTTCAGCCCTGGTGCACAATAGTCCTTTGCTTCATAAACGAATGGTCAGTAAGCCAAAATGCTCACTCTTTATTTCACGCCGAAATCTCAAGGCTTAGAAGGAGATGCGGGAGGTAGATGGTGCCTGGATTCTGCAGAAAGACATTTCTAAACTGGACAAGTCAAAACCGGCTCCGTCTCAACTAGCAGAAGTGTAGGGTGGTGATAGTTGACAAATGTTGGCGTAATTTCAGCTTCTAATCCCTGGGAAAATAAATATTTCCCATGCTCTATTCAATGTCACTCTGCAGCCGACGAGGAGCATAAAGTCCTAGAGTTTCCACCGCGTCTAAATCTAGGCCTACTCCTCACAGTGAGCTGACGACACATTCGTCCCCACCTACAGTAATTCCCTAGTTGTTTCCCAATGGTTGGATGAGGATATTGCCACCCTAGAAGGAATACAGAGAAGAGCTAGGGAGAATATGATCGGTCTACGGCGCAAACCTTGCCCTGAACGGTTGGTTTCTCATAAGCTGTAAGCGACACAATTCAGGGGAACCGAAGGGGATATGACCATGTTACATCATATCATATCACCCATAATCCCCTAAATCTTAATCGATCCTTCCTAAGTTTTGATCAGAAACAGTACCTCAGAGGCCAAACATTCAGATTTGAGCACGGGAAGACATGTCTGATTATCTGCACTAGCTCATTTGCAGCTAGGGTATATACACAATGGAATACCCTTCCTGAAGACACCACATTGTCTTCTCGTGTTGCTTTCAAAATGATGTTTGATTCATATTTAGGGTTCTTTGGTACAGATGGATTGCACATAGGAAGCCACCCGTCATCATAAAAACAGTGTATAGTAGCACTACCCTTATTGAGCTAACTAACTAATTGGCTGATTTATAATCTGTATCCCTGCAGATCCGAAAGACAACTGACTACTCCATACATAAAACATATTTGATTGAGACAGACGAAGAATTCAAATGGAATGTTATTCATTATCTCAACAACAGGAAGTTTGCAAACGTGTAGCGAGAGTTTGTTTGTTCTAATCCCTTCACTGTTACTATTGGCATGAATCTTGGTTTGTAATTTGAAAGTAGCGATGATTATAAATATATATGGTTTGGTTCGAAAAGAGAGTTTTCAGAAAGCTAAAGCTTATGCAACTGTGAGTATTTTATAATTCAATTAATCATGCTAAGGATTTGTTTGAGTTACATCCTGAGATACTGGCGAAACCCAGAGTATATGAGATGTTTGAATTTGAATGGTCACAGTTTATAAAAGAGGAACGGAAGGTGGGGAAAAATCGAGTCTTACATATTATAGAAACTTGGAGGGTCTTACTTGTGCTGCACAAACGATGTTTTAGTTCTCATCGATGGAGTCCCAAAGGGGTCAGAAATCGACTTCTATGCTTGGGCGGACAAAGAATTTGGGTTCACTGATTACCGTCCCTTGGCCCTATATAGAACGTTAGCAGAAGATGGTTATCGAAAAATGTTGTGTGCTCTGAATGTAGGGTCAAATCAGCATACTTAATAGTTTGGTTCTTCAACAATCTTTCAGAGAATATTTGTATCTATGCTGATATCTATTGATGGACAAAAATGTGGAGTACTACTCTTCGAGGTGTGAAAATTAATTTAACTAATGAATAGCCAGCTATACTCAGACATTTTGCCAAAAACGTGCGAAAACTTCAGGTCACTGTGTACTGGTGAATATGGGACGATTAAAAAGAACGAGGTAGAAAAATACAAAATGCACTACAAAGGGACGAAATTCTTCCGATTAGTAAGAAATGGTTGGATTCAAGGAGGAGGTAAAACGGTGAAATAACTTCAGTTTTCTTAGATATATTATACAGTAGAGGAAACGACGGTCACTCTATATATGGTCCAGTGTTTGAAGGTAAGCTACTTCATTGAAACTCACAGTTTCATATGTGTGTTAGACAAATAGATATAGGGTCGCTCCAGCACCCACTGTTCCAAAAAGTTTAGTGTCATGAACAGTCTGGTTGAATTTAGCTTGTCAGCCACAAGCAAATCTTTGATGGAAGCGACCAGGTTATCTAATCGGTTAAGTCACAGAATTTGCTGTTGTCCTGGTCCGGGCTATTTCAGCTTAATTCACTTTTCAGATCCTTTTATTTTTAAAAATCAGTATTAACTCATACATAATAACAAACATTAAACACGTTTCATGTTTATCTTACTCAAAAACAGTCGCATACCAATGTGGAAGGAAAGAAATCGCGAAGATGAGATAAATAGGATAAAATTTCCACATTGCACCAAAGAATACTGTAGATTAATTGAAGTTATCAAAGACAAGGGTTTAACAAGTTTATTTAGAAAGCGCATGAAATATGAAGTACATTACATATACATATGTTACCTCAACCATGCATAAAACTCCGGAAATATAATACTGATCTTGGACTGGATAAAAGTCACGTACGGTTCCTTCTAACAGACAGATCACTAGAGTTCTCAACCCCTTGAATTCTAGGCAGTAACATATTTTTCGTGTCTACTTGACACAATAAGGTGACTACCTCGTTTGTTAGCATGCCCTAGTATATTGAATTTGCAAGCCGAAAAACGCATTTTCATGTTCAAATCCGTATCAAGATCCACTGTAAAATGCAATTATTTGTTGGTATTCATTTACGATTCGTAGGACTAATATTCATTAACCTATAAGTTCAAAATGTGTTGAAGACCTCCCTGCCGATTCAAAGAATAGGCATCTGCGTATTACTTCCTTTAAGTTTGGTTCATTTGAAAGGCTTTATACATACAGTTATAGTTTCTACAGTGAATGAGACCGTATTAAGACAGTTGTTATATCTCAAAGCCCAGTTTTATACGTATTTATCGAAGGTAGATAGATTATGGCTTTCCATATTCCTAGAAATCATTGAGAGTGATGCTTAGCTACCCAACATGGAATTTGGTTGTCAATTTTAAGATGAGCTTTGAAATAAATTTTCAATTTTTCGCAAGATGAAAATTTTATTATGAAACACGACCAGCGTGGAGTTCTTAGTATGGCCAATTCTGGACGTCATTCAAATGGTTCACAGTTTTTCATAACATTTGGACCCGCAGAGTGGATGGACAATCTTTACGTAGCATTCGGGTAAGTTGATAATATGTTGCAACTTAAATAATAGTAATGAGCATTTTATGATATTTTTTCGGTAGCAATTCAGCACAATTACAACACTTGAAAATGCAATAATCAACACCTCATTCTTCTATGCTTGTCCATCCTGTCGTAATTTCATCTGATTTTGGTATTTTTCCGAGCTATTCACACTTAGTTATGTTGCTGGGAATGTAACTACCTGGTGCAACATCTTATCCTTGAGCCTAGGATAACTACCATGCCTATTTGTACATTTACTTGATAAGAGGCACTTTACAATTTGCAGAGGAAACAGAATAAGAAACTGGCTGGAACTCAGCATAAAAGACGTAACTTGTTGGTTGAGTGCTTAAACCACTTCACACAGTTAGAGAATGCAATTCATCCTTACCAACCACCGATGTATTAGAAAGAATAGACCTTCCAGTTTCTGCAAACTTATACCACCTTCTTTGAGGGGAAAACATCCGAATATCAGTCAAGAGACAATTGCACAGCATTACGACCTCAGCTTTCACATAAGTGTGGAACATTACTACTGAAAGTCAAGGAATAGAAAATATATATATACTTAGCCATCATTTCCCCTTTGTCGGTGCTTGGGGGTGACCAAGCAGTGTGGAAGCCAGATGTCCAGCTTCAAGTCGATCATTTGATGAGTGTAGAATACCACTAATGCAGGTACTAAATTTAACATGTGATTTCTTTTAGCGCTCACTTCATTGTGATTAGACTAGTAGATGTCAATCTATTAATTATTTGACTTCCTACATAAGTACGGCTGTGATTAGGAATTTTAGTAGACGAGACATGTATTTTGAGGTGGAGGAAGACATGACTTGAATCTACTAATATACATCTACGCCATAGGTGAATCTCAATTTTTTTATTCTCCTTATTATGCTTCCTTTCCCTCTTTATCTGTTTTTGAAATCAATGTTTTCATTTTCCGTATATTCTAAAGTATTGAGTGTCAAGATTTGATGCGAACAGTCATACCATATCATATGCTATAAGTAACTGTTATGCCAAATAAATGCACGCATACAGTTAGTTATAATTTGCCTCCATAACTTTAGTTATCATAAAGAAACTCTCTTAAATTAAATAATAGAGGAGGAAAACAGAAAGCTGAAACAATGAAACTTTACAGTTAGAATAGTCAATAGCTCGATGACTTAAAAGTACAAGTTAGGACTTCCTAAAAAATATCAGTCTATTTAGCCATATTTGTTAACTGCATACAGGTGAGAATCTGAAAAATTTGAGTTTGAAAATAAGCACAAGGGATATAAAGCATAAAAATAGGAGTGATACTAAATTTACGATACACAGAACTATAATCGGCTTACCTATACCCTTATGACTACCTATGAACAAGAAGTATATGCATCCGAATTGGTCGGAGAATACTGAAATGGAACTTGCTATAACTGTATAATAATCCAAGTTGCTACACCTTACATCAACACTTCAAGATATAAGGAAGCGAGATGAAAGGAGAGAGAAATCGAGAGGTGAAATGTAGCCAAACGTCACAGTAACTCATAAGAAGCGGGAAAGACGATTCAAAAGGATAAAAAGGACACGACCATTAGGATGACGGTATGTGGATACATCCGAATCTACCAGACTTTCCAATCATCAATCTCATTTGTTGCATCTACCCCAAGCAAGATGTCTACCTTTCGCCGCACAAATATTCTCTCCCTTGATAACTGACCACTTTTCGAGTAATTCAAATAGTGAACAAGATAAAGCACTTCAGACAGACTGAAAATAAACATAACTAGAATTCCTGCGGTCTAAGTTGCCACACCTTATATCGAACGAGAATGCACTTGGATGGTTGGCGAAACAAAAAGCAGGCAAAAATACAAATAATTCATCAAAAGATAAAGAGAAATGACAGAATAGCGGAGTTCAGTATGACAATAAAGTGCCAATACATCTGCGCCCCTGATATCGATTCTGAGTTGTCAGCTAAAATTTCTAACCATTTATCCTTGTGGTCATGTAAACCCCAACTAAGATATCCATATACCGTCCTGACAAACAGTTCCAGGCGTCTACAAAAGTTGTAGATCGGCCCAGCGCCTACTTCACAGACTATCTCAGACACCAGGCTTTTTGCTGCCAATGGTTTTGATGAACAGCGATAACTTCAACTATTGCCACGTGCAACCGCTGCTATTACTTTAATCGCACTTTTTGACCAACAGCCTATGTGAAGATTACGCAAATGCCACATGATTTATCGCTGCCTGGCAGAATAAACCGATAAGAGTTAAGGAGTTGCAAGGGTCCAGTGTTTAAAAGTGAGACATTCTTTAAATCCACAAGCAGCTGCACTCACCATGTTCATGATGTGTTGTAAATAGTCAATACTCACCTGTACTTTCTCAAGGCTTAACAGCTAGTCTTGAATCTAGATCGGTTAAGTATTCAAACGGAATTCTGGCAACAGCCTATTTGCTAAAGTCGACCCCTAAAGGACCACGATGTTGATTGACCACCAAAACGCAAGATGGACTTAGTGCACGCTAAAGCATGATTGGAGTCCAAGTAGGTGATAAAAAAAGAGGTACAGTCCTTGAAATATCCACATCATTGGTAGCTAATTGTAACGCGAGATACTAGACTACCACCTGCCACTCTGTGGATGCTTTGGCTGTTGGTCTGACCCTTGTATGGGATGTAGACTGACCGACAGAGGTCTTTGAGATAATAGCAATCAATGATAGGAGACCCTTGATGAAATGACCAGTAATCAATCTCGATGACGCGGTTGTATTCACTTTTCGATGTCTGCTGAAATTTGAATATTTCCACTACCCTTAGTTTTTTTTCTTAAAATCTTTGACTTTTCATACTCATTTATATACTTTGACATCACCCTTTTTCCACCCAGCTGCTCTTCACATGCTACTGTTTTTTGTTGCAAAACAAACCGACGAACTTCTCTACGAGGTTCTACATCGATTTTTCCCTGCTATTAGCCTGTTCACGGCCCCCTCTCATATCATAAGTAGTGTGTCGTAGTGCCATCACGTCAGTAATGCTTAAGTCATGCGTAGAAGCCTACGCAGAAGGAATCAGTCAATATCAACCACGTACTGCTCCACGTTGCGGTATCTCATATCATCAAATTAAGTGCGAATACACCAAAATGAGAGATCGGGAAATAAGAAAGAAGGTTGTCGGAAGTAGCAGAAGCTTGGGGAAAGAGAGCAAGGAGGAGTGAGAATATAATCCAGTTGGGTAAAACGACTACACTACAGATAATCCGTGAATACATCTCCTCCATTTAAATCGATTCCGAGAGACATCACCTAGATTCTCTGACCACTTATTTCGGTTGTCACGCCGGTTCAAAATGGGAAGTCTACACTTCCCTACACCACCATCATCGTTATCGCGCATTACTGCATAACGATCCAAGTTGCCAGACTTCATATCAGCAAACTTGGTGACAAAGCACTGGGAAGAAAGATTAAGAGATAAAGAAGAATCGGTCGGAGATAGTACATAATATTAAAAGAGAGAAGTAATGAGAAAATACTGAATTCAGTATGACTACTACGATGAGGATAACGTATGGATACACCTACGCCCATGACATCGATTCTGAGTTGTCGGCTAAAATCTCTGACCATTCATTCTTGTAGTCATGTGGACCCCAACTAAGAATTCCATATACGGTCCTGACCAACAGTCAAAGACTTCGTGCAGTGATGCCATGTTTTAGTCTGGCTGTCTAGAACCTTTTTCCAGCCTGAACCTACGTCAGCTAACACTGAGTGACGGGGCAGACGGTGAATAGGAATACGTAACGTATGTCCCAGCCAGCTCAGTCGATGAAGGTTCACAATCGCATCAACTATCTTACCTCTCCTGTATAAAACTCTACACCTGACTTGTGCATTACTCACGTGGTGACAGCACGACACAGTCTATACTTTGAAGTCAACGGTGGTCGAACACCTGAAGCCTTCTCGGGCCTTCTACCTCTAATGAACATGTTTCACAGGCATACGGTAGAAGAGAGTGAACTACATCATTGTATACCTGACCCTTAATAGATAGTCGGAGATCGTGGCGGTGCCATAAGTGGCGTAAGTTGTCAAAAGCCAAGCGAGCCTTTTGTATCTGTGCAGAGATTTAGTCGGCCATTGACCCACCAGGGCTAATCGGAATTCCCAGGTAGGTAAAGTGAACAGCATGGTCGATCCGTTCACTACCTATTATCGGACAGGGCACCACTGAAGACTAGTCGCCGACCAGCGATTTTCATGTGGGTGGCAAGAAACATATTCCAAATATTTTCAAGTTGCTACTCAACGTGTCCAGGAGACTGAATCTTGTCCGCATCTTCACCTAACGGGACTGTCATCTGTGTACTCTAGATCTACTAAGGATTCTCCTGTGACAAGACCAATCCTTGTGAAGTCAGACGACGAAGCCACCTGCATAAGTAGGTCTCTGACAGAGAGGGTGGACATCGTTGCAGGACATCCTTCAACATATAGAACTCATCATTGGCTGTTCGTGTAGAGATCCTTCAACACAATTATGTACTTAATTTCAGTAGAAGATACCACCACTAGACATCTTAGTCGGCGGAGTCGATTGCCGCCGCCTTTATGTCGAGAATTATGGCTATTATCGGGCATCGTTAAGCAGTCGTGTGTCCCAGAACCTAGTGGTGTGAATATTTGGTCGACACACCCACGGCCGGGTTTGAAGTCTGCCTGTTTTTCTAGCCCTTGCTATTCCCGAGCTTCACTCAGACGCCTAATGATAATAGAACCTAGAGTCGTCGGGCTAATGCACCTGCGGTTATTACAAGAAGGCTTCTCACCTTTTTTAAAGACTGAGACAATCAGTGACTGAGACCAGTCACAGTGGTTCATATCTGACATCCTGCACTAGTTAGCAGTTCAGTTGATTTCACGAATAATCGTCTACCACTGTCTCTGGCTGTTGGTCTGATTCTTTTCGTCGAGACCATGTGAACCAATGTTTACAGACTTTTGTTACATGACTGAAAATCTGTCAGTGTCACAGATATCTTCATCCTTTGACATTCGGAACCTAGACAGATTTAACAACCTCAATTTCCAAATTCTTTTTGCTCGGATACACTTCTGTCTTTTTCCGACCCTCTTGTTTTAGACAGGCTTCTGTGAAACATGGCAACTTGAACTTTTGTGCAAGGTTCAACATCGATGCTGTCTATCATTCCTATTGTTGAGTAACTTCGAAATGTAAACTAGTTATTGAATATAACTTTTTTCGAGACATGTTTTATTGATACATGCGTGTTAATTCTTATCTGCTATGCATCTTTACTGCATAATCTTGTTATGTTACGAAAACGCGTTAATGTGAGCTCATTTAGCTACCATGTACCAAAACTGGTCGCCGACTGGATTCCGCTTAAATGAGTGCTGGTAGTTTGCAAAACCAAGGAAGAATGCTATCCAACACTTAGTCATTTCTCTTAACAAATTGCTGAATCTGTTAGTAAAGATGCAATCAGCGTTGATCCACCACTGGGTGAATACGCAGACCTAGTGGTAATGATCGATACGCGGATATCACGCCAAGACGCATGAGAAATTTATTGATGACTACTTTTGTTTAGGTTGTTAGAATTTACTGAATATAATAGTTCAATGACCCTGTTCAGCGACAAATAATGGGTTATAAATCAAACTCGATCGACAGCTGCTACATTGACGTGTCTGTCGGGCTTGTATTTCACAATGACCCAATGAGCTACACTGGCTGGAACACTTGTTCTCTCCAGGTCACATCATGCTGGAAAGGTCTGTTGGATGGTGGTAAGACGAAAAGCAGTTACCGTTGTAGCGTAAATTGCTACGCTATGATGGAATGCGAGAGCGAAGTTGTACTCCTGACTAGATCAGGTGCGACAGCAGTACGGTGTTTCCCCTGGATGATCAGCAGTGATACCCTGATGCTACCTTCCCTACGGGGAGACGAGGTAGTACACAAGACCCAATCCAACATAATCTATTCTCTCCAACGGTGTCTTCTTCTTTGCTTTCACCTCTTAATACCAATATTATTCCTTCTATAACTTTCTTAACCTCTCACTCTGAGATCATTGTCAACGATTACTTCCATTGAAACCTCATTCTAAGTCTCCCCTAGGTTGTCGATTTCATATAGTGAACTTCACCATCCCAACCGTTTGCCAAATCTGAGAGCAGGCATAGCTCGCTAGAACTCTGGAATCTCAAGCCATGGACGTATCTTGTGCTTCTGACACACGCATACATGATTCGAGTGTGATTATTTACTCGACTTAACCTGGCCATTCCTCTGAATCTTCAAGGTTCAATTTGCGGATATGCACAGATGAGATGGCTAGCCATCTTGAACATGCTAGTATGTATGTAGAGCACTAGATTTTGAAGAATAGAAAGCGCGCTTCTCGACTGGATACCAGTCAATAGTCGTCTATGTGGTGTTCGAATGAGTGGATCTGTCAGAATGAGGAAGGGCGGTGAGGCTAGAAAATACTTCCTCGTAATCTTCGCCTTCACGTCCCACTGACTGAAGTTCGGATGATCCAATGGATGAATTCTAGCAGAGACTGTCACAGTAGGCAAAATGTTCAGATGAATTCATAATGACAGGAGGTTTTAATGCTTCAGTAGGAGAGCTGAATCAATCAGAAAGGCGTCTCGGAAGCATCTATGGGATCCCATGTCAACGAACCGACAACAGTGAACGTCTGTTGCAATTTCATTCTAAAAAACGCTTGTTTCTGGCCAGCAATAATATTAAGCATAAGGAGAGACAGTGTTTCAGATGGTGCCTATCAATACCAAACCAACGAGGGACGCATACAAATAATATTTGTATAGGCCATCATTGGAGTATTGCCGCTCTTTCTGCAGTACCTGTTTCAATTACGCCGACGCTTTATAAATGGCACATCAACGTTTGATTCTTACTGGTCGCAGGAAACAGGCGATAATAACGCCTTTCTACGCTGGATTGTAAGACGAGGACGTCAAGTACGTACTTAGGAAGATAGCGCAGCATTTATCTAAATATGACAGGAATGCTCACCCTGAGGAAACCTGGCGTCGTATTAAGTATGCTGTATAAACAGCGGTAAAGATAGTTGGTCATCAACATCATTATCAACATAGGACCAGGCATTATTGCGTAACGGTCCGAGTTGCCACACCTCATATCAGCACATCAAGTAAAAAGGTAGTGAGGTGAAGGATGAAGATAAGTGAATGCAGTCAAAAGAAATATAAAGTACGAGAAAGGAAAGAGGAGTGACAAAATAGTGAGATTCGGTATAGCGTTGTTAAGATGAGGATAATGTGTGTATACATCTGCGCCACTGACTTCGGTTCTGAGCCATATCACCTAGGGTCTCCAACCACTGGTTCCTCTTGTCCCGTGGACCCCAACCACCTAGTCTGCATCGTCCTACATGGCTTAAACCAACAGTCAGAGACTTCATACATTGGTGCCATGTTTTAGTCTGGCCACCTCGGGCCTTTTTCCAGCCTGAACCCACCTCAGCCAACATTGTGTGACGAGGCAATCGGTGACTAGGCATACGTAGTACGTGTCCCAACCATCTCAGTCGATGAAGGTTCACAACCTCGTCGACTGACTTACCTCTTCTCCCTAAAACTCTACACCTAACTTCTGCATTACTCACATGGTGACACCACGGAATACGTCCTATACTACGAAGGCAACGGTGGTCAAACACCTGTAACCTTTTTATACCTTCCACTTTCAATGGCCATGTTTCACAGCCATACAGTAGAACAGAGCGGACTGCTGTGCAGTACACGCGACCCTTAATAGACAAACGAATATCACGGCGGCGCCATAGGTGGCGCAAATTGGCAAAAGCCAATCGAGCCTTTTGTATCCGTGCAGAAATCTCATCGGCAACTAACCCACCGGGTTGATCCTACTTCCCAGGTAAGTGAAGTGGTCAACACACTCAACCACTTCACTCTCTATTGTTAACCGCGGTACCGCTGAAGACCAGTCCTGGAGCAAAAATTTGCATTTGGGTGGTGAAAATCGCATCCCAAACATTCTCAAATTCCCACTCAAAGTGTTCAGAAGACTCTGCATCTTGTCAGCGTCTTCACCTAACAGGACTATGTCATCTGCATATTCTAGATCTAAGGAAAATTCACCTGTGTAATTAGGTGACGAGAGGGAAACCTCCATAAGAATATCTATGATAAAATTAAATAAGAATGGGGATAGTGGGCATCCTTGACGGACACCACTTGATGAGTATAGCTCCCTGGACAACTCACCATAGGCTCTAACATGCCCACAAGTGTTCGAGTAGAGAGCTTTCAATAAGGTGATGTACTTACTAGGCACGCCTTTCAGTGACAGACACTGCCATAAGACTTCTCGATCAACGGAGTCAAATGCCGCCTTCAGGTCGAGAAATACAGCTATTGTCGGGCGTCTGTAAGCATGCCTATGTTCCAGGACCTGGCGCAGTGTGAATATTTGGTCGATACATCCACGGCCAGGTCTAAAGCCTGCCTGGTTTTCTCGGGCTTGCTGTTCCCGAGCTCCACTCAGGCGTCGGAGAATTATAGAACTTAGGATCTTAGACACTATGTTTGTCAGGCTGATTCCTCTGTGGTTATCACAAGAGGACTTCTCGCCTTTCTTGAAGACTGGGATGATGAGTGACTTAGACCAGTCGGAGGGGATCGTATTTGATTCCCATATACTGGCTAACACTTCCGTTAGCCTGACTAAGAGCACTCTACCACCATTCTTGTATACCTCAGCAGGTAGTCCGTCTGGTCCTGCTGCCCTTCCCGTTTCAGGCTACCTACCGCTTTCTCAACTTCTTCTAGTGTTGGGGGACCTGTCTCTATGTCCCATTCAGGGTCCGACTGGATAGCGGGCAGCGCAATGGTGGCTGGAGGCCAGTTAAACTGTTCCTCGAAGTGTTCTGCCCATCGTCCCAGTCTTCTCCCCTGCGAGTGAATCGCCGATCCGTCCTTCTCCGCTATAACCTCACTAACTGTTGTTGACCATTTCCCCCCAGTCTCCTTAATAAGTCTAAATAACTGTCTACTGTTACCGATCGCCGCTGCCTTTTCCATCTCTTTAGCCTTTGCTGCCCACCACTGTTCACGATCGTTGCGCAGACTTTTCGTCAGTCTATTTTTAAGTTGCGCTCGCTCTTCATTGTACTCAGAGCCTGCAGGGATGCATTCACGTGCATCCATTAGTTTGGAAGAAGCTGCTGATATCCACTGGCTCTTTTTAGCCATTATCTTGGAGTCGGCTACAGTCTCCAGTGCTGCTTTTACAGTAGACTGAAGATGGCACCAAGCTTCTTCTGGATGAGTGACAGTCTTTTGTTCCGATAACTGCCTAGCCAACTTCTCACTGAACACGGCTTTGGTGTTTTCGTTGTCCAGCAGAACTCGTAGTGGTTTTGTTGCCAAATTTTTTCTACGTCCATTGAGACGCAGGCATATACGTGCTCGGACCAACGCATGATCGCTGTCCAAACACGTACTCCAGAAGGAGCGGCAGTCTTCCACCGATCCTCTCCAGCGATGACTAATAGCAATGTGGTCTATCTGTGTCCATCGCTGAGTTGAGCTCGGTGGACGTTTTGTGATTAGCAGCTTTCAACGGAAAACGCAGTTTAGAACGCATAAAATGTATTTTTAATACCACTGACAATAAACTAATTTAAACATTTTGTCATAAATAACTATTCACCAGACTTACCGCTGGTTCTAAAACATGTTAAGGTCAGTCAGTAACACTGCTCCACCATTTTTCAAATGGTTATATATTGAAAATAGAAGTAACAAACAAGCACTACCTACTTGCTTCCTATAACCACAGTATTTACATTTGTTTTCCACATGCTTACTACATTAGAAAGATGAGAAATATCAATTCAGACAACGGCTCATTCCAATATTTTTCACTTCGCACAAATAATTATTTAAACTTCTAATTTATTGTAATATAAGCTGTATGACAAAATTACTAAATAAATAAAAATAAAACTCATCAGAACAGTCCCGTGGTTTCTAGCCATCTACATCTATAAGAGTAACCAGAAAGTGATGAGAATTAAGCAATTTATTCAAATGCACTTTCCTGCTAACTTGAGGGGGAAACCACTTTATACTAGGTACACAGGCTTAAACTATACACACAACTATCCATACAATTTTGATGCAGACAGCACTGATTTGAAATTAGCTTACGAACAAAGGAAGTGACAATTGTATATCGTCATAGAAGTAATTCCCTAATGATATTGCAACTTTATTCAACTTCAAAGCAATAAAATATTGCTAGCTCACTTTTCAGTCACTGAATGGTGGTTATATTGCTTGGACGTGTGAAAATCTCAAAGAACTAAAATAGTTGAAAATTTTATCGAAAACTATGGCTTGTATTGTCTAGTACTTATTCGAAATTTATGTACAAATACTATGAACCTAACAGATGTCTCCAAATTTTTCTTTTAGAAGAGTCATTGAAGGCAGTGCAACATTGGATAAGATGGAGGAGACACCAACTCAGTATGACGTCCAATAAAAGATATATGCATTGAAGATATCAATGTTGTGGATCCCAGGGATTCAATAACTGAGATCTAAAAAAATGTTCGAATATACTAAATATGATATGCATGCTGTTCGTTGAAAAGTGTGAATGTGACAATTGCCAGTAGCTTCATATTGTAAAGAAACCTTTTACGTACTTATAAATATAAAGGTGCCGATGTGATCAAGATACAAAGTGAATAACAGAATAAAAAGTAACAGAATGATGCAGGAAAATTTTTTTTACCTGAAATTGAAATCACAAATAATACAATGTTTTAAAGTAGGCATACAGTTTAGGTCGATAAGACGGAGAAAGCTGCATGAGAAAACATGATACTAGCATAACACAGTGTATTACTTGTATCACCGTATCTGCTTAGATAAGGATATGAACACCTTGCAGAAAAAAATGATTACATATCACGGATTAGATGAATTTATTGTGGGCGAAATTAAATTAGTAGCAGGCGTAGAACGACGGGAAACCAAGTATATGGCCACGAAGAAAATCATTACCATCAAGGATATCACAGCAATTAGCAGAAATTTGTTCTGAAGGACTCTACAGAAAAAAATTAGATAATTTGAATACCAGTCTATACATCTTGAGTTCAAAAATTGACGGATGAGTAGACTAATTTTATTTTGAAATTTTAAATCAGCACTGACAGACAACTATGACATTTGGTGACCTTCCTTCACCAAAGATTCTTATTTCACATACTGTGCACTTGAAAAACAAGAGAAACCGATTAATTTCTGTATAACAGGTGCTAAGAATTCATTTCCGAAAGCACATTTCCCTAGGGTATGCCTAGAATTACGCTGGCTTTTCCTCATACAGATGTCCTCGCAACGGCATGAAAGATGTATAGATGAAATTGATGAGGATAACTGTTTGCTGTTCTATGTTTTGATATTTCATCTTGATTTTTTTAGAATGAGGTATAGTAACTCAACAAAGCAATAGGTACCAGAGCACAGACCCAATATAACAATTACTTAAACCAACCAGAAAACTAGAATGTAACAAAGTAAATAAAAAGGTGAACACAAGGTCAGTAGTTAAGTTCACAAATCCACAACAAAGCGACACAGATTGTTTTCCTTCTGGCCTGATTTCGTAAAATGACGGTCAGTGCATGACAGGAAATAACCCTCACACATAATTAAACATAACCACTGATGCAACATGAACATGTTTTACATCGTTATTAGGTGCTGGTGAAGTCAAGTACTAAAATGATGCAACATCCAAAATAAAATATCAAAACCCTGAGAATACTAGCCAACTATCACGGACACGTTTGTTATAGTGGAACAAAACCGTGACCATCAAATGAAAATAAGTTTGATAGAGTCTTTTTAATTTCTTAGTTTTACACTGAAGGTTTGAAAAATTGATGCATCTACATCATTTTGAGCAAATAAATGATATCGTTGTACATAGTTAAATAGGTGCTGATAGTCTAGTAAATGAACTAGATAAAGATACCGAGCAGCACGATAGCTTTAGGTGTTCTACCGACAAACAATAAATTTCGAGGTTTGATCTTCACATCCTTTATTATCCATGCGCCAGGAACGCATGTGCATACGCTACTTTAGTCTCTAAACTATTAATTGGAAATAAGTGTGAAGGAAAAATAAAAGTTAACCCGCACGACATAAACGAATGCATTAATCCTCTTTCAAATCACTGGAAGATGATTCTCATCACAAGTTAAGGAAGTCTTCCAAGATCCAATTTTGATATGGAATTGTAGATAAGTTATCCAACCAACAGATTACTAGTATAAGGTGCTAAAATCCACTCCGCTTAATTGCACCTAGATAACTATGAATACTTGACGAAAGCGAAAGCGGGCGATCAATAGAATTGTTCATTGGCAAGTGGCATGGATTGTGAGAAATCAAAATCTTCCATTGACTGCAGTTCACAAGAGTAGTTTCCACACTCAAGAAAAAACAGTTTTCACTATTTGATGCTCTTTTGTTTGTCATCTGTATTTCCTCTCAATGTTTCTCGTCTATTCCCACAGGACCCTTTATGTAAGCATACAAACTGCATTTGCATTCCGCAGTTACATCGTGCTACATATCACTTATATTTGCATTAGTGACACACAGCAAAGAATAACTACTTCTAGAACATAACGTGTGGTTTATAAGACAGACAAAATCAACACAGAGCCTCGCGTACAAGAGCATCGGTTCAAGTTGCCAGAATTCACAACAGTATACAAATCAAAAGTGGATAGAAAAAGTGACATTACAGTAGACAAAGTTGTGCGTAGGAACCAGAAATTCGAAGACAAACATTAGCGTGAATACTCAAAGGTTAGAAGACGTCAAGGAGTGAATAAATCTGCGCTATTGTGACCGATTTTTAGCCATTTTACCAAAAGTCTTCAACCACTGATTTCAATCATCTCTGGAACCCAGCCAGGTAGTCTGCACGTTCCTGCACGGCTGTCAAGCAGTAAGGGACATCGTTGACTAAGGACACGTCTTCGTCTTGTCACCCTAAGTCTTCCAATATAATCCAACATCTGATAGCACAGGACGTCCAGGCAGGCGCTGGCTCGCCATGCTAACACAGTCAATCCACCAGATTCAAGTAATAATTTGAAGACATTTAGGATCAAAACCACATAACCATGGAACACATGCATGCTTAACGACGACCGATAATAGCCATAATTCTCGACATAAGGGTGGCGGCAACCGATATCGTCGATCATGAAGTCTCATGGTAATGTCTCTCAATGAAAGAGGTACCCAGTAAGTACATCATCTTATTGAAGGCTCTTTACTCGAACACCTGTGGCGTGTAAGAGCCTGTGGTGAGATTTCAGGTGAACTATGTTCGTTGAGTGGTATCCGTCAAAGATGTCAATTATTTCCATTCTTATTCAATTTCAGCATGCAAGTTGTTGTTCCAGGACTGGTCTTCAATGATGCTCCGGCTAGCAACACAGTGAGGCGGCTGAACGTGTTTACCTGGACACGTTGAGTAGCAACTTGAAAATATTTGGAATATGTTTCTTGCCACCCACATGAAAATCGCTGGTCGGCGACTAGTCTTCAGTGGTGCCCTGTCCGATAATAGGTAGTGAACGGATCGACCATGCTGTTCACTTTACCTACCTGGGAATTCCGATTAGCCCTGGTGGGTCAATGGCCGACTAAATCTCTGCACAGATACAAAAGGCTCGCTTGGCTTTTGACAACTTACGCCACTTATGGCACCGCCACGATCTCCGACTATCTATTAAGGGTCAGGTATACAATGATGTAGTTCACTCTCTTCTACCGTATGCCTGTGAAACATGTTCATTAGAGGTAGAAGGCCCGAGAAGGCTTCAGGTGTTCGACCACCGTTGACTTCAAAGTATAGACTGTGTCGTGCTGTCACCACGTGAGTAATGCACAAGTCAGGTGTAGAGTTTTATACAGGAGAGGTAAGATAGTTGATGCGATTGTGAACCTTCATCGACTGAGCTGGCTGGGACATACGTTACGTATTCCTATTCACCGTCTGCCCCATCACTCAGTGTTAGCTGACGTAGGTTCAGGCTGGAAAAAGGCTCAGGGAAGCCAGACAAAAACGGCATCAATGCATGAAGTCGGTGACTGTTCGTCTGCGTCATTTAGAGTAATGCACACTAGCCAGCTAGGGTCCGCCGGACAAGAGAAACTAATGGTTAGAGATTCTACATGATATGGATCAGAACCGATGTCAGGGGCGCAGATGTATACACACATCTGAACAGTAATACTTAATCTGATCATTTTTCTTACTCCTCTTTCGCTACCTTGACTTCGTGCGATCAATTTGTCTTTCCTTCACGTGAGATGTAGCAACTTGGACCGTTACACAGTAATGTCTGATCGTATGTTGATCTTGATGATGACGATAATGAGCTCGATCACTACAAAGTGGGAGGACGGTGTCCGTGTCGCTTTAGAGACGGAAGAAGTGGGTGGTCATATCTTACAGGAATTAAAAGAATAAAGGGAAAAACTCCAAAGAAGTCGAGATCGGGTGAGTCATAAACCTCATTATACTTGATTATCCTACATTTTCATTGTGGTTTATGCAGTTAAGCCTCATCTCAAACATTCATAAATGTATTGTGTTTTCCCACGTAGAAACCAAAAGGGCTTGGTAGCATGCTATTATTCACCGATAGTAAGGCAATCACCAGTTTGGGAAAATGCAATAAACAAAAAAATAAACGTCGTAAGTTCACTCAAGTTATTTTATCTCGAATTCAAGCCGGCACCAATGCTAATATATTGAGTTTAAAAGAGAAAATATGAAAACCATATAAAAGTCTAGGGTTGGCAAATATGAAATATTTTAAAATGTACTAATAGTGAATACAGTTAATGTGTCTGCATTATGTGCATCAAACACCAGTGAGTCACTGATAAAAGTGTTATAACTTTTGATTGTTTGTCTGATAAAATTAAGAAGACTAAACTCACCGACGAGTCATTACGGCAACTATTCGCGAGCTCTTCTTTAGATCGGAGTCTGCTTGACGTAGCTGACAAGAAAATTAAGCAAAGAGATGGTAAGCATAAAGTTGAAAGTTATTCCATACAAACTAAAGATAATCAGGCAACAGTGGGTTGCGTTTCACTGATTTACGCACTCGACTATCAGGCATGAGAAATACCGATGAACAACCAGGAGGAATCGGCAGTCTTCAAAATGTAGGATCATTTCATGGTCTGAAACATTAAAATGCATACATTTACTGGGAGGACAAAGACAAGGATCTGTATTCATCAAAAGTTGGCATACATATCACTACACGCGAGCAGCAAACAACAACAACAAATTTTCAATCGCTAATGCAGCTTTATGAGCATTGCAATTAACCTAACAATACATCCTAACCTATAGCTGCTACATTGACGTGTCTGTCGGGCTTGTATTTCACAATGACCCAATGAGCTACACTGGCTGGAACACTTGTTCTCTCCAGGTCACATCATGCTGGAAAGGTCTGTTGGATGGTGGTAAGACGAAAAGCAGTTACCGTTGTAGCGTAAATTGCTACGCTGTGATGGAATGCGAGAGCGAAGTTGTACTCCTGACTGGATGAGGTGTGACAGCAGTGAAGTGCTTCCCTAGGATGAAGAGCAGTAGCTTGATAGTAGTTCGCGTGATAACAGGAATGGATTTTATGAGAAACTGCCAGTTTTACTACAGAAAGCAAAACGTTTACATATGATCAGAATGACAGGTGACTTTAACGTTAAAGTGGGAAAGCAGAACCACTCGGAAAACCATTTTTTGGGTTAACAGTCGGATTTCACAAAAGACAAACTAAAATATGAAACTTATAAAATGCCGTAGGTAACCGGCATGGAGCAGATGACTGTCCTGACCATTTTTGTAGCTACCTCAAGTAGTAATAAACTTCAACAGCGGGGCAATCAAGAAGTACCAAACACCCTAATAAGTATTTCAGAACTCAAGTTCCCTCAAATCACTGTCCACCCTCTGCACCCTCAAGTTGGAATTTCCCTTCACATCTCTTGGTTAGTAATCCTACTTCATCTTTAATTTGTTCTACCTCCGAAGTTCACAGAACAGCATCACTAGTCTTCTGAAACCACACTCCAAACAACATAATGGAGCTCGCGATTTCCGCATTCTCCGTGAAATCAGCAAACAAATTTTGCAAAGACAGAAAAGAGTTATGAAACTCGCCATTGTTTCTTTGTAGTCTCTGTTTACGCACCCACTGACTGTAGTTCAGAAGTGGAGGATTAGTTTTGTCGAAAACTGCTTGGCCTCCTACTGAAAGCCAAACACGTTCAGACGTGGTTGTTGTTGCAAGTGATTTCAATGCAAAAGAAGGTTAAGCTAAGTCAGATAGAAAGGCACCTAGGTGGCACTTTCGGAATCCTGGCTGAACGAACAGATAACGGCGATAGCCTGCTACAACTGTGCACAGACAACCATCTATTTCTGACCGAAAGTGAACTTCAGATATGAAGAGAGACATCTTATGACGTGGCGTCTCCTGGCCTCAACTCACCCACGTACAAGGAATATATTGCTATCAATTATCACGGGAGAGATTGGGTAGAAAATTGCCGCTCCTACTGGAGCGTGTCTGGACAACAACCACGCGTTGGTTCGAGCACATGTGTTTCTGTCTAAATGAACGTAGGAAAATTATGCCAACACGACCAACGTTAATGCAGCTCGATAATCAGAGTACTAAGCTTGGATTCAGTGAAGAAGTGGTCAGATAGTTATCAGAAAAGAACAATACCACTCATGCGAAAGAAGCCTGAAGCCATCTAAAGTCCCCTAGAAATGCAGAGTTCCTGACCGTAATCAACCCTCAATTAGTAAAAAGTAAATGTATATGATTCACAGAAACCTCTTCTGACTAAATGGGCATTTTCTATGGTCCACAAAAAGACAGAACAGAACTAAGATTGATAAGGAAAAATAGTGGCTAACAGTAAGATGTTTCAAATAAGACTTAATTGCATAAGCCACAATGAATATGTAGGATAATCAAGTATAATAAGATTTCTGACTCACCCGATCTCGACTTCTTTGGAGTTTTTCCCTTTGTTCACTTAATTCCTGTAAGATATGACCGCCCACTTCTTCCGTCTCTAAAGCAACACGGACACCGTCCTCCAACTTTGTAGTAGATCGAGCTATCCTTTCACTATTACTCAGAAGCTGAGCCCTCATATCCGAATCAAACAAAACCTCTTCCCGCAGGCTTTCTTCATCATCAGAAACTCCTGAATCTCTTTTATCAGGTAAGCGGGCAGAATAGCGTGGTAACCTCTGAAATGGATGCAAAAAGTATGAAGATTTAGGAGTAAAAATAAACAGTATGATAATTAAAGTCGAGTAATTTGTCGACAAAGTGAGGCTTAACAGATTGACGCTAGGAGTTGGACACAGTGAAATGCTCCGTACTTCATGACACATTTTATCAATATTTAATTAAAGGCACAAGCTATGTACAACTACGGAACAGACAGATATACTACACAAATAATACAGCGGCACTCAGAAGACGTAAAAGTGGTATAGGAAGAGGAAAACGAAGAGAGTGCAGACACAAAATACCAATGGTTTATTGAGAAAGGAACCTCAAAAATACACTGAAAAAATTCACTACCTTCGTCCAACTTTCTAGTAACAGAAGAACCAACAAAGCTGCAGGATGGTCGATTCTGAGCCCAGTCGGCTTTCTTCTCAAGCCACTAGGTTCCATGACCTTTCAAACCGCGTCCAAGGAGTTGTCAGACCTACAGATGCTAACCCAACACAACTTGCACGACGCTACGTCATACACTGGCCACCTTCCCGGTTCTTCCTAGAGTAAGCAAACAGTAAGCGGCTTGAGAGTATGTGGGACGATATACGTAACACATGTTCAAACGACAGAAGTCAGTGTTTCAAGACGACCATACTTGATGAATGATGATCGCAGTCACACCCAAGTACGCCCCTTCACCTTCGAATTATATGGTGTTTTCGGCGGATGCGAGGAATGCTATGAAGACAACGGTGGTCCAACAAGCAGTCAGCGGATATCTAAAGTTTGGGGTCAGGTTCCCACAGGTGTAGAGGGGAGCTACCTGTACCAGAGATGGCTTCATTTCACGGTGATGAAACACTCAGTCTGCCAAACTGCAAGCAATATATTCAATCCTCTGACTAGTGTCACCACAACTGAAAGGACACAGAGTTAAGATTTTGGAATAATTACTTTGCGGAACTTAAGCAGTTGGGGATCCTGGTGAACCTCTTCTTCGTAAGTTGGGTAGGTGTAAACTGATTACGGGGGCAACGCATCAAAATCAAAGTAGTTTGATCCGTAGGCGAAAAGTGCTCCACCTAGTATTTCAGGCATCTACAAAAGTTGTAGATCGGCCCAGCGCCTACTTCACAGACTATCTCAGACACCAGGCTTTTTGCTGCCAATGGTTTTGATGAACAGCGATAACTTCAACTATTGCCACGTGCAACCGCTGCTATTACTTTAATCGCACTTTTTGACCAACAGCCTATGTGAAGATTACGCAAATGCCACATGATTTATCGCTGCCTGGCAGAATAAACCGATAAGAGTTAAGGAGTTGCAAGGGTCCAGTGTTTAAAAGTGAGACATTCTTTAAATCCACAAGCAGCTGCACTCACCATGTTCATGATGTGTTGTAAATAGTCAATACTCACCTGTACTTTCTCAAGGCTTAACAGCTAGTCTTGAATCTAGATCGGTTAAGTATTCAAACGGAATTCTGGCAACAGCCTATTTGCTAAAGTCGACCCCTAAAGGACCACGATGTTGATTGACCACCAAAACGCAAGATGGACTTAGTGCACGCTAAAGCATGATTGGAGTCCAAGTAGGTGATAAAAAAAGAGGTACAGTCCTTGAAATATCCACATCATTGGTAGCTAATTGTAACGCGAGATACTAGACTACCACCTGCCACTCTGTGGATGCTTTGGCTGTTGGTCTGACCCTTGTATGGGATGTAGACTGACCGACAGAGGTCTTTGAGATAATAGCAATCAATGATAGGAGACCCTTGATGAAATGACCAGTAATCAATCTCGATGACGCGGTTGTATTCACTTTTCGATGTCTGCTGAAATTTGAATATTTCCACTACCCTTAGTTTTTTTTCTTAAAATCTTTGACTTTTCATACTCATTTATATACTTTGACATCACCCTTTTTCCACCCAGCTGCTCTTCACATGCTACTGTTTTTTGTTGCAAAACAAACCGACGAACTTCTCTACGAGGTTCTACATCGATTTTTCCCTGCTATTAGCCTGTTCACGGCCCCCTCTCATATCATAAGTAGTGTGTCGTAGTGCCATCACGTCAGTAATGCTTAAGTCATGCGTAGAAGCCTACGCAGAAGGAATCAGTCAATATCAACCACGTACTGCTCCACGTTGCGGTATCTCATATCATCAAATTAAGTGCGAATACACCAAAATGAGAGATCGGGAAATAAGAAAGAAGGTTGTCGGAAGTAGCAGAAGCTTGGGGAAAGAGAGCAAGGAGGAGTGAGAATATAATCCAGTTGGGTAAAACGACTACACTACAGATAATCCGTGAATACATCTCCTCCATTTAAATCGATTCCGAGAGACATCACCTAGATTCTCTGACCACTTATTTCGGTTGTCACGCCGGTTCAAAATGGGAAGTCTACACTTCCCTACACCACCATCATCGTTATCGCGCATTACTGCATAACGATCCAAGTTGCCAGACTTCATATCAGCAAACTTGGTGACAAAGCACTGGGAAGAAAGATTAAGAGATAAAGAAGAATCGGTCGGAGATAGTACATAATATTAAAAGAGAGAAGTAATGAGAAAATACTGAATTCAGTATGACTACTACGATGAGGATAACGTATGGATACACCTACGCCCATGACATCGATTCTGAGTTGTCGGCTAAAATCTCTGACCATTCATTCTTGTAGTCATGTGGACCCCAACTAAGAATTCCATATACGGTCCTGACCAACAGTCAAAGACTTCGTGCAGTGATGCCATGTTTTAGTCTGGCTGTCTAGAACCTTTTTCCAGCCTGAACCTACGTCAGCTAACACTGAGTGACGGGGCAGACGGTGAATAGGAATACGTAACGTATGTCCCAGCCAGCTCAGTCGATGAAGGTTCACAATCGCATCAACTATCTTACCTCTCCTGTATAAAACTCTACACCTGACTTGTGCATTACTCACGTGGTGACAGCACGACACAGTCTATACTTTGAAGTCAACGGTGGTCGAACACCTGAAGCCTTCTCGGGCCTTCTACCTCTAATGAACATGTTTCACAGTCATACGGTAGAAGAGAGTGAACTACATCATTGTATACCTGACCCTTAATAGATAGTCGGAGATCGTGGCGGTGCCATAAGTGGCGTAAGTTGTCAAAAGCCAAGCGAGCCTTTTGTATCTGTGCAGAGATTTAGTCGGCCATTGACCCACCAGGGCTAATCGGAATTCCCAGGTAGGTAAAGTGAACAGCATGGTCGATCCGTTCACTACCTATTATCGGACAGGGCACCACTGAAGACTAGTCGCCGACCAGCGATTTTCATGTGGGTGGCAAGAAACATATTCCAAATATTTTCAAGTTGCTACTCAACGTGTCCAGGAGACTGAATCTTGTCCGCATCTTCACCTAACGGGACTGTCATCTGTGTACTCTAGATCTACTAAGGATTCTCCTGTGACAAGACCAATCCTTGTGAAGTCAGACGACGAAGCCACCTGCATAAGTAGGTCTCTGACAGAGAGGGTGGACATCGTTGCAGGACATCCTTCAACATATAGAACTCATCATTGGCTGTTCGTGTAGAGATCCTTCAACACAATTATGTACTTAATTTCAGTAGAAGATACCACCACTAGACATCTTAGTCGGCGGAGTCGATTGCCGCCGCCTTTATGTCGAGAATTATGGCTATTATCGGGCATCGTTAAGCAGTCGTGTGTCCCAGAACCTAGTGGTGTGAATATTTGGTCGACACACCCACGGCCGGGTTTGAAGTCTGCCTGTTTTTCTAGCCCTTGCTATTCCCGAGCTTCACTCAGACGCCTAATGATAATAGAACCTAGAGTCGTCGGGCTAATGCACCTGCGGTTATTACAAGAAGGCTTCTCACCTTTTTTAAAGACTGAGACAATCAGTGACTGAGACCAGTCACAGTGGTTCATATCTGACATCCTGCACTAGTTAGCAGTTCAGTTGATTTCACGAATAATCGTCTACCACTGTCTCTGGCTGTTGGTCTGATTCTTTTCGTCGAGACCATGTGAACCAATGTTTACAGACTTTTGTTACATGACTGAAAATCTGTCAGTGTCACAGATATCTTCATCCTTTGACATTCGGAACCTAGACAGATTTAACAACCTCAATTTCCAAATTCTTTTTGCTCGGATACACTTCTGTCTTTTTCCGACCCTCTTGTTTTAGACAGGCTTCTGTGAAACATGGCAACTTGAACTTTTGTGCAAGGTTCAACATCGATGCTGTCTATCATTCCTATTGTTGAGTAACTTCGAAATGTAAACTAGTTATTGAATATAACTTTTTTCGAGACATGTTTTATTGATACATGCGTGTTAATTCTTATCTGCTATGCATCTTTACTGCATAATCTTGTTATGTTACGAAAACGCGTTAATGTGAGCTCATTTAGCTACCATGTACCAAAACTGGTCGCCGACTGGATTCCGCTTAAATGAGTGCTGGTAGTTTGCAAAACCAAGGAAGAATGCTATCCAACACTTAGTCATTTCTCTTAACAAATTGCTGAATCTGTTAGTAAAGATGCAATCAGCGTTGATCCACCACTGGGTGAATACGCAGACCTAGTGGTAATGATCGATACGCGGATATCACGCCAAGACGCATGAGAAATTTATTGATGACTACTTTTGTTTAGGTTGTTAGAATTTACTGAATATAATAGTTCAATGACCCTGTTCAGCGACAAATAATGGGTTATAAATCAAACTCGATCGACAGCTGCTACATTGACGTGTCTGTCGAGCTTGTATTTCACAATGACCCAATGAGCTACACTGGCTGGAACACTTGTTCTCTCCAGGTCACATCATGCTGGAAAGGTCTGTTGGATGGTCACGTATGCGTGTCCCAAAAACACAGCACACATCCATGCCCCGAGTTGCTAGAGTCTTTGCTAACGAAGGCTGTTGACCAATTTGACGGAGGTTGCGGACATTGAAGGCTCCAATATGTGATTTGGAGTGTGGTTTAAGGAGACCAGTGATGCTGTTCTGTGGACTCAGATCGTTGTCGAAGGCTGCAGAGGTAAGAAAAATTGAAGATGTAGTATCGTTAATTGAGAGATGTGAAGGAAGATTAGAAGGTAATGATGGAGGAGATGGATAGCAGTCAGAAGAAACTTGAATGCCGACAGAGTTGTGAGGGCGGTTGACACTTTCCGGCTGCCCACATCGTGGAAAATTACTTCTTCTTAAGGTACTTGAAAGAGATTTGTGTGACCGCAGAGCCCATCGGACATCTGCTTGAGGCCTGTCACACTCAGCCTTTTGAGTATGATTATTTTGAACTTTTGTATTTTTGGGGCTGGATGGTCGAAAAGAAACAAGTGAACCAACACCGCCGGCCCGGCAGACCATGGGGTATGGTGGAGTGTGCTATTTTTGGGGCCGACCTTTTCTAATCCCCCCTTTCACTGAGAAGGCAGCATCAGCATGGCACTGCTGGTCGTCCAAGGGAAACACCTTACTGCTGTCACATCCGATCCAGCTAGCAGCAGTATGACTTCGCCCTCAGACCCCATCATAGTGTAGCAATTTACACTATAACGGTAACTGCTTTTCGTCTAACCACTATCCAACAGACCTTTCTGGTATGGTAGGACCTCGAGGGAACAAGCGTCCTACCAGCATAGCTCATTGGGTCATTGTGATATGCAAGCCCGACCACCACGTCAAGGTAGCAGCTATCGGTCGGGAAAGTTGGCAACTTACATGCGGTCACCAAACCCCACTAGATTTTCATAACGAACTGATTGATGTGAGAGGACTTATCCCAGTTGGCCACAATGAAGTGCGAAAGCAACTTGAATGTTAATTGAGCAAGAGTTTGTGCAGTGATCATGAGGAGTCGTGGGTGGCTTAAACGACAGAGATGGAGAAGGCATTAGCGTTGGGTAATGCCCGGCAACTATTTAGGCTTACTAAGGATATCGGCAGGAAGAAAACGACGGTTAGTGAAACCATAACTGGAAAGAATGGGACTCTGATAACCTCTCAGGACAGGAGGCAAGAACGTTAGGCAGAACACTGAAGCTTGGTTTAACTTCCTCACAGAAATGCTTTACTTGCACCTGAATGCGACGCAGATGTTAGTCCTCCGGACGTTACTGACGTTGAGGAGGCTGTTTCGAACCTGAAACGAAGCAAAGCAACTTGATCTGATGCTTTACCACTCGACGCTTCTCCAGATGGGAGTAGAAAATTACTCAGTAATGTGATGGAGATACTACGTAGTGTGCGGGAATCAGAGGTAGCTCTGACAGAATAGTGTATTTCGCTGATCATTCGAGTTGATAAGAAGGAGCAGTCTTCTTGTAGTAGCCATAGGGCAAACAGTTTTACCAATATTTTGTCCGAGATCCTAGGGTCCTTAGTTATCCAGAGACTAACTGGAGCTCGAGAATAGCAAACTCGGAAAATCCATGCAGGTTCCCGACTTGGACGATGATGCATCGACCAAATCTTCACCTTCCGATAGGTTATGGAACATGGGCATGCTTAACGGCGGTGGACAATTGCCATATTTCTCTGAAAGTGGCATGTCAACCATGATGTGTTGTAGCAGTGTCTGATTGTGAACGGGGTACCGAACGAGTTTACAATACCAATCAAAGCTCTACGATCAAAATCATGTTGTCGTGTAAGGTCTTGTGAGGAGTTTTCATCTGAGTTGATAACAACTAATGATGTCTATCAGGGATACTGGCTGTCACCGTTTTCTCTGATTTCACAAGAATTGATCTCTTCCCTGGAGGTCATCTGACTGACTTGGAGTGAGTACACAGACTACTGTCCTGCTAGGTGAAAACGCTGACAAAATGCAGGGTCTTCTAAACGCATTGAATAGAAATCTGTGTGCTTAGCATGCGTTTCACACCTGTGAATTGGTTGAATACGTCGACAACTTCACTCACTTTGAAAGTTACATCAGCCCGAACTGGTTGGATGCTGACAAAATCTCAACTCGGATACAGCAGGCCCATCTGGCATTTTTTAACTTACGTCAACTTTGGTGCTGAATGGAGAGATATTCGATTGGCTATAAAACGACGAGTGTACATTGCGTTGAAGTTCGTTCTATCGTGTTATACGCCTGTGAGAAGTGGCCGTTAATGGTAGAAGACAAAAAGCGGTTATAGGCTGTTGATCGGTGTCTTCGTAGCCTTTCTTGCGTATGCTGGAATAACTATGTTATTAATGTTGAAATTAGGAGAAGTGCACTAGGCAATCCAGGCAAGTCAGTCGCTGAAGGTCCACAACCTCATCGACTGAGGTGGTTTGGACACGTTCTGTTTATAACAAGTCACTGACTACCTCAAAGTGCAATGCTAGTAAAAGTTAGATTAAGTTGGAAGAAGGCTTGGAGTGGCAGGACTAAGATGCGGCACCAGAGCATGAAGTCTGTGACTGGTGTTAGGCATATAGGGAGGCGAAGACTGTCTGGCTGGGGTACCCGACACAATAGGGATACGTGGTTGGGGACTCTTGGTGAAATGGCTGGAAATCGGTTACAATAGCACAGATGTATTTACTCTTCGATATCCCCCCAAAGCTTCAGTGTTTTGAGTAATCATAATTTTTAAATTATCTCTCCTCCCATACACCAGTGTCTACGTTAATATCAGTTTTTCCCACCAATTATTCTTTGTACAATTCTGTTAAATGTGGCAACTTGTACCGATACACTTGTGTGCAGGATTCTTCGTTGAATTTCTGTGTAGAAATCGGTGGTTAGTAAGCCTTGGTGATATGGCTTACACGTGGTCAAAATAATCCTAATATATACACCCTTTCTTATTTTCAAAGTCATTAATATTTTCATTGACCATCACCCATCTGTGCCTTCCTCAGTCATATATTCTCACCAACCTTTATATTTGTTTCAGATTTCTTTCCTTTCAGCATTCTGCTGTGCAGTGTGACAATTTGAATCAATTCACTTCTCGATTCTCTTTAGATGTATTTATGTAACTGTGTCAAAAATTGCTGGGATTTTGGGTGCAGTCTATGAGCTACACCTTGGTATTTATAGGATTATTTGATATCAACGGTATTCACATGCTGGCATCGATGTGTAATGTTTTGTGCATGTTCTATTTTTTATCACCTCTGATGCCACCAATCAAAGGTCGAAACCCAGTAACGTAATAAATTTCAAGGTTTGTTAGGTGACATATCAGATAATTGCATACCGACTGTGCTGAAAATGATAGAAAAACTGTCTTGGAGTCGAGATATTACCTTTATAACACGAAAAATGACATATGAAACATAATTTACGTTTAAATTAAGCAAATACGGTGAATGAACTCAAGTAATCAATATGGATGAACAAGAGGGAAATGAGACGTATATATGGGAAATAAAGCGACAGTCGTGGGAAAATGCTAGCGACTTCCCTATTCTACGTCGTTTTTCCTCGACTGTCTCCTTTTTCTTTTTGAAGTCACCTTCCTCAATCAACCCGCATGTCTACTTCCTCCCTCAAAAACACTTTGTTTTCCCTCACCTGTCCACTTTCCCAAAACGAGTTCACTTTTTCCCTCCTTTATAATACGGTAACCTCATCACTGTCTATTTCCCAATTTTTCCCCTTTTCCAAATTTAGTAAGGATGAACCTAAGGACAATAAGAAAACCTTAGTGCCACTATCAATCATGTCCTTCAGAGTGCTCATATAGAGAAATTATTTGCAGGGAGACAAATGCTGAAACAACTTCGATGATCAAACTCGTCAATAATCATTATCACTCATGCGGCACCAAGTAAATCCCAGCATACCACAATATAACGTTTTGTGTAAAATAGAGATGAAGTCAGAGTATTGCACTTGATGAAGTAGGATGAGATGATTAGTGACAGCATAATGCTACTAGAGAAACTGAAAATACAGTAAAACACTTACGAATTCAGACGTAAGTTTTTCTAATTCTTTTCGATAACACTCAAGACGGTTTTGGTATTTTGATCGAATATCGACTCTCATCTCCTGAACTTCAAGTGACATCTGTTCAATCAGTTCTTTCGTCTCATCGAAAAGTGTTGATACATCGCGAACTTCTTTAGTTCTCTCATCTAAAATTATCATTAGTGTTATACTCCACAGATAAATAGCCTTCGGGCAACTGTAAAACATACCACCACTAAGTCGAGGTATTTTTCCTAACTTGAATGTTATGTCACTAGTCAAACTGCCGTACTGCTTCTCGTAGCTCTCAAACAATACCATCGTCCTTGATGTGAATTCCCCGCTGAGGTTGGATCCAATATCCAATACCCAATATCTTTTTACACCCTAGTATAATCAATTGGTTTCTTCGCACTCTGTTGTAGGTCTTGAGGTGCGATTCCAGGTTTTTGGTACATTCCGATGCGGTATGTATGCCTACTCGACTGCTGTAACTATGGTTAGCCCGTCGGGCTTTGGATATTAGTTGAATTCGTAGGGAGTGTATGTTGTTTTTGTCCAAAGACTGTGGTAAAAATGGCTTCCTCAAGTATCGTGCCAGCAGAAAATTGGTCGGACTGGTTGTAAAAAGGAGATGAGAAATATGTCGGAGAAATTATGAGGGGGAAAGTTTGAAAAAAAATAATCAATAGAAAAAGCCATTGGGAAAAATGAAACGGTATGGCAGAAGAAGCATCGGTAGATTCATGGGAGAGGGATGATGGGGAGAGCTTTTCTCAAGGTGTGAGAAAGCAAAGTCGCAGGAAGAGAAGGGGAACATAATATTATAGGACGGCTTATGCGAATAGAGATAGTAATTCTATTAGTAGGAGACGGTAACTGGAGGGAACGTCTATAGGGAAGTACGAGGTTGAGCCAATTTCTCAGTGGTAGTGATGTCACAACGTATCTGATAATGGTTTGGCCGCACCGAGTTAGTAGGTGGTATCAGCCTAGTCCATATCCCAGCTGGATGAGCGCAAGCCTTGCGTCGCTGCGTAACTGTCCAACCTCTTCTTGAAGCTGTCGACAGAAGGAGGAGTAGCAATCTCAGCAGGCAATACGTTCCAGTAGCCGCAAACTCGCAGAGAGAAGTGTGAACGCGCACGGTTTCTTGCCCTTTGGTGGGCGGTTCTTCTCGGGTTCCAAAAAGATCGCCGCAGTTCCCGTTCCGTAGGATTCCACTGTTCGGATGACTTGGGTTACTTAGTATTTTGTAGGCCGTTATCAGGTCACCGCGTGATCCACAGTAGCTTAGAGAGTAGAGTCTTAGATCTTTCAGCCTGTCCTCATAGGGCCTTCGCCTCATTCCCAAGACACCATTTGTCGTTATCTTTTGAAGTTTTCTAGGAGGTTCACGTCTCTTTTCAGATATGGTGGACCTCTAACTCAGACCATACGATGGTATTGCACAGCTTCAAAAATGGTTCTGGGGCCAGGGTACCTAGCTGTCTGTGCATGAAATGCAGTACTGCGTAAGCTCTGGAGGCATCTCCTGGATAACTGGACCTAGTGTATACCTTGTCGGTCATTATCAGTCTCAGGCTCTTAGCTGTGGTAGTGTGGGAAAGCTGCGTCCTGCAGACAAAGCAGGATACTTTTTGAGAGTCAGAGGCGCTGAGAAATATGGCTCGGCATTTGCTCAGAATAAATGCCAGTCCCTTGTTATTCATCCGCTCTTCAAATAACCTGAGATCACTGTTTCACTTGGTTGTGCTTTGGTTTTCGCAGCCACCCGTTGCTTAACATCGTCGGCGTAAAGCGAAATTGGGAAGTCAAGACTCATTTGGAGGTCCTTCACAAAAAGGGGGAGAAGCAGGGGGCCCGGAATCGCTCCCTGCATTTCACCAGATGATGATAATTGCCTCAACCTCATATGACGGATTCAGCATGAGAGATACCAGTTTATGGGCACCATCTTGTGCATAGTCCTTGAAAGTTTACAAAATAGTATTTGGCATCAGATGATTCATATATCAAGCGATTGATGTGGACAGTCCCAATAAAACTTGCTTCAATTTATGGGACGGTCCATGAATTTACCATCTCCCATCGCATAAGCAGGTTCCACTATTAAGACCAACGGCGCACAATGTTCGAAGCTTGCGTTATGGCCAGCCGACATTGTTAGTCCGCTTGCATGGCTAATTATTTGGTAACGTAACCGTCCATTTAAGAGAAAGTTTCTCATTTTTTAGCTGTGCCAATCACAAAGGGTCCATGCATACGATCTGAGGTATCAATAAGTACCCGGTTACAGAACCAAGGTGAATGTCTGAACCAATGCACTTCCAGTTCACTACGCTGCATTTGAAGATAATAGAGGTTAATACGACCGTGAATACTTGCAGTAGTGCGTGGAAATAGACCCAGAAAAAGGTAAACATCTAAATGGCAGTGGTCATATATGAACTCTGGGCCCCTTTCGTATTATTATGAGCAGCATCACCTGAGAAGTGTATTGATGAACAGCGACTTTCAGTTGAAAAGACCACCTCGTACAGAATACCACTGTCGATAAGTCGCCTTTCGAAACAGTAGGTATATTGGCCTCCAGTTTAACTACTTGTTCGGAGCATTTCTGCTGCGTAACCGTTGAGCAAATTATGACGGTTTGCCACTCGAAGAATCTTGACCGGTAAATGAGTCTATTGTGAAGATGCTGCACAAACCACGAAAGGCTGGAAGTCCAATAATTCTTGGCGCCACAGGGTAGCTGTTACTTCCGCTAAGTCGTTATGTTGAGACTGCAATTCAGCATGAAATATCTTGATCGAGCTTCCGCTGCAGAGAGGAACAAAATGAGAAACATTGGCAGGTGTAGGAGGGGAAATCGCTACACAATCCAACCTAAAGAAGAGAGAAGTTCCTATTCTTTATGTACACTCTTAAGTATGCATGTGGAACCAACGATATAGTTTTTCCATTATAAGGTTCGTGAAATTTCTTATATGTGGGGATTATCTTATTAGATTTGTGAGGAAAGCGGTACATATTAAGTGCATTATACTGAGTGGGGGAACCTGTATTCGCACCTTTGTAGGCAACCACAAAAACATCAGTGCAAGAGGAACTCAAGAACTTTAAAAACTCTGCTTCACACGTGTAAAGGTCAGACCACGTCTTCGTCAGCTCAAGACGCATTGACAATGGCTAACTGAGCGACAGATTCATCATTTATTAGTAGCTTATTAAGTGGAGAGCGGAAAGTGTTAACGAGCTGGCCGAACAGGCTTCTTCTGGGAGCCTACTCCAAATGTGCGAGAATTTATTGGGGAGGAAATTATTTCGCAGGCTCGTTGTACAACACTCAGTTTCAACCCATACTTTGTGGTTACTCATATTGTACATAGACGTTTTAATTAGCTTGAGAGTGCAAGTGGTGATAAAGTTACTTATGGTAAGATATGAAGTTCACTTTAAGTCTCCTCTTTCAGTGATTCCAGCCCTAGTGTATACATCTGCATGTGTAACCCTAGACTGAAGTCGGATCTTAATGTCTGAAGGTGAAGCAACGTTGTACCCATGCGACTTTGGGTTTAACGCTTACACTACGGCCAACGAGAATAAACAGGCAATATTCTAAGAGTGGGCGAATGCACACTTTACGGAGCAGAACCTGTGACTCAAAGCTCTACACTTTACGAATGATGCATCCCAAGAGTTTAAACGACTTGGATCTGATGTAGGCTGCTTAGCATAGGAAAGCGTCTAAGTAGTCTTTTTCCACATACCTCAAGGGTCAGGTCATAGTTGCCGCTTACTGTGCTAAGCCAACCACATTTGTCGTTACTAAATTCAAGGTGGGACTCGGCACACAGTGGCGCAAGTTTACCTAGTTCCTGTCGGGCAGTGCCCATAGTGTTGCACGTTTCATGAGAGTGACAAGTGTTCACAACATCAGATCATCAGCGTACACGAATTTTTAACCTTCACCGGAGCAGTTACACGCAGTGCTGACACAAATTACAGATCCGCTAGTTATGTGTTTAAGTTCAGACTGCAAGGGGTTTGCTTTCATGATTTGAGTACGATCATCAAGAATCATGGGGTCACCAGTGACAACTGACTGCAGTACATTAAATGGCACATAGTGAAACACCTTATCAAATGCTTTTGATATTTCGAAGCACAGAACAATGACGATTTTATGTGCCTCATGGTTACCAGTAATGAAGTTGAAGAGAATGATGTCCTCCAAGTCAAGCAAACCCAGTTGACTTTTGTGCGAATTCTCTGCCGTCCAAATAGTCCTGCAACCAGGAAAGCACTTAACCGCTGATACCCAACCTTGGTATTTTGAGAAAGAGAATGGTGTGTTAGGCTGTGTCAAAGGCCCAGTCAAAACCCAATGAAATCACACAGATAAGGACTTGGAGGTCTCAGCAAACCGTCCCGTTGTCACTGGCCACGATAAATTTTAAGGCGTAGAACCTACCCTTGCCGAAAACGTGTTGATCATCACTCAGTGCTCGGCTCTTGTCCAAATAAGTTCTGACGCGTTCGTCTCCCAGACTCTTCATTATTTTCGACAGCACTGGCAGAAGTGCTAAGGGCGGGTGGTACTGAAAAGTTTGTTCAGTTTTGAGCGGATTATCGTATTATAAGTTAATTTATAACGTGGCTTTTCCATATGATGGTGGGTATTTTTGAAATATTTCGAGCAAAATTGCTGTCGGCAATAACACCAACATTCAAATATTCCTCCAATATTTGGCAGTAACTAAGCTCAGTAGACTTGGCTCGGGTTAAAAGTATCACAATGGCACAGGACGCATTTCCGTTAAACAAAGCGAAAGATTTACCTTCGCAGAGTTAACTAGTTCACTGGCCACTACCCGGTCCTAAACCGGGATAAAGGGGGGAGGTTAGGCATAGGACTAGCAATCTCACCCCGTAAAATCAGTCCAACGGCTAAGGAAACTTCAAACACAAAGAAAATAAAAAGCACAAAATTTTACGTATTACTCGCCGGAATCAGAGAGACGGAATGGTGTTAGTTGGTGAAAGCCTTCAGGGAGCCAATCAGCCGATGTGTCTTGTCTCGATGAAAGCGATAGTAAACGTGGGGACATGGAATGTCCGCACCATGTTTGAACCCAGCAAGGCAGCCCAGCTTACAAACGAAATGAGAAGGTATGGCATAGAAGTGCTAGGAATCTGTAAGAGCAGATGGAATGGAAGTGGACTCTACAAACTGTCAACTGGAGGGTCAATAATCTACTCCGATACTGTCACCCAGACGACAACCACGAGCACACAAAGTTATGGGGTGGCTATCACGATGTCTCCAACAGCATCGAAGGCCCTCACACAGTGGGAACCAATCTCTCCCAGGATCATGACAGCAAGATTCAACTCAAAAGGAATGAAAGTTACAATCATACAATGCTACGCCACACCTACAAATAATGCAGAGCAAGAGAAAAAGGAGGAATTCTACAGACTACTGCAATCAACACTGGACAAGACGTCAGTTGGCGATATCGAAATTCTAATGGGTGGGGTGACATGAACGCCAAACTGGGAGCAGACAACACAGGAAGGGAACTAACCATGGGTCGAGAAGCGCATCGTGAAATGAACGAGAATGGAGAATTGATTGCGGAATTCTGTGCATTCAACGATTTGGTGATTGGGGTGGGTCAGTGTGTCCAAGCACAAGGATATCCACAAGGTGACATGGATTTCACCAGATGGTCACACCGAAAACCGGATCGACTTTATCTTGATGTGGAGGAAGCGGAGATGCAGCCCACTGGACTCGAGATAGAGAAAGGGAGCAGATGTAGGTTCAGAACACCATCAAGCGCAAGAAACCTTCCAACTCAAGTTGAAAGTCATCGAAGAAGAAGCTGGTGGTAGACCTAGAAACTGAAGGATGGAACCGCGAAGGTAATCTTCACGTCAGCCATTAGGAAGAAATGGGAGACGGGCAATATTCGTGAAGATACCTGCAAGGAAGAATACCGGAACTCTGTGAAAGCCACGTGAAAGGAAACCTGCATGGCCGTGTTGAAAGGGAAGAAACAAAGTGGGACAAGGAATGGACCTCGACGGATACATGGAAGCTGATAGAGGGGGCAGAGGAAGGTAAGCCAATGCAAGGATGAACAACGAAAGGAGGAGCGGAATACAACGTATAAATCACTTGACAAAGAAGCGAACAGGAGCGCGCACGAAGGCAGAAGGTACTTCCGCAACACAGTGTCAAGCGAAGCAGAAAGGCTAGAGGTAAGAGAAACAGAAACCTGACAACACCGTAGCCAGGTTACTACCTGGGAAGAGGTCAACACAGATGAAACCAATGATGATGAAGGAAGCTCGGTTATCAAAAAGGAGAAATAAAGGAAGCGAAGGGCTGACTACTTTAAAACACTTTTGAATTGACCACCGCCCGCAACTCGTCCAGAAATACCACCAGCAGCCCAGCCACGGAGCTATCAGAGAACACAGGCGTTTGAAGAAGTCGGAAAACCTTAACGCCATAAAGTTGCTGAAATCCGAGGAACTGGCAGCACCGGGTGTGGTTCCGCCAGAAGCGAGGAAAACAGACGCAGACGCAACAGTGTATATGTTCATGCCACTATTGCAGAAAGTTTGGAAGGAAGGAAAGGCAACAGCCGATTGGTTGGAAGGGGGGTTATTTTGTCAAACTCCCGAAGAAAGGGGACCTAGGGCTGCGAGAACTGGGGCAGAACCATGCTTCTGTCCGCCCCAAGCAAAATGTCAGGACGCAAAATATTAAGCCTAAATTTTGAATCTGCTGCTAACCCAAGAAGACAAAGCCCGACATTAATTGGAAGGAATTCTAGCTTCCAATAAGGTGTTTAGATTGCGAAGATTACTTTGCCCGTACGTTTATTAAAGCGCTGACAACTGTTTGTTATCGTAACTTGTGCGAAAATCATGGTTATTTTGCACCAAAAAAGAACACTGAGCCTATGATCCCGAGAACGCTTTAATTCCAACTGCCCTTCTAAGTCGACGTCGGAAACATGCTACCCGTTTTCACAAGCAGCATGACTTTCCTTCACCGGCCACGATGTTTGACATTTGTGCTGATGCTGATGCTCTACGCGTGCAGGAAGCCATTAAATAGGAACGTCAAGCTCCATCTTTGGCAGTAGAGAACCTCTAACAAGGTTCTCAAGTCTAGACTGGGATCATCTAAATCCAAGGAGGTTAAGTGTTTATTATTAGCGGTCAGGTGCATAATTACCCCAGACAAATCGTGGAGATCCTCAGTAACCACTTTTCTGCCTCGGTAATAAATAAGAGTTGGGCATTCGGGTTACAACGGTCAACAGTGCCTTCTTCTAGCATCGAAAACGTGGGGTCTACAGCACAAGATATTTCTGTAGCGATCAACACTCTAAGGCTTCGTTTTATTGACAGTCCTGATGGGATACCTGCTGCTGTCACTAAAAACGGAGGCGAAGACACCTCTGTCGCTTCTGAAGTTATTTTTCATGTCATTCAATAGCTCATGCTACTCCTGCACCTGGAAAACTATCTATGTCAGTCTCACTCATAAATCCAGGCCAAATGCACATTTGGATGATTACCGTTTGGTTAATCTCATATTGGTGGTTTCCAGAGTGATGGGGAAAGTTATGAGGAATAGTGTCGTGGATTGTATATTCGATGACAACTTGTTATCAGCTTGGCAGCATAAGTTCCTAAAAACCAGATTCTGTGACATCTGCATGCTGGATTACCTTCAGTACATCACACAAAGGTGTGACAAAGGACTTGTTGTCGCTGTACTGTTTTTCGGCTTCAAGAAAGCATTTGACAAGGTGCCCTACCAGAGGCTGCTCATGAAGCTCGGGTTACTCGGTATGGAAAACCCTTTACTTAACTGGTTTGAATCATTTCTTGGTGAACATTCTCAGACAGTCAAATTAAACGATTGTTTTTCTGACCCTTCAGCAGTTACAAGTGATGTGGTACGATGGAATATTTTTGGTCCACTTCTCTTTCTCATGTATATTGGCAACATGTGTAAAATGGTTAGATATGTAAGACCGTATCTGTACGCCGACGACCTTAAGGTCGTTTACAACTTTCAGTAGGGTACAATTACTGAAGGTGTGTCAGTAGCTCTGGCAGATTTAAATAATCTACTTGAGTGGAGTCAGAAGTGGCAACTCGGATTCAACCGTGAAAAATGTGGAATTCTATGCACAGGAAAGTATCGTCCAAGCCGCACTGTCTGCCTAGGAGGTCATGAAATTCAGATACCCAATAAGGTAAGCCATCCGGGCGTCTAACATCCTGGTAACTTTGACCTCAGTGAGCTTGTT
The DNA here is from genome assembly GCA_944470555.2 of Heterobilharzia americana. Classification (NCBI taxonomy): domain Eukaryota; kingdom Metazoa; phylum Platyhelminthes; class Trematoda; order Strigeidida; family Schistosomatidae; genus Heterobilharzia; species Heterobilharzia americana. The sequence goes on from OX104134.1 coordinate 87,755,396, forward strand.
AAAGCTATCGTCTCTAAAGCCAGAAGATTGCCGGGTCTTCTTCTGAACGGCTTCCGTGCAAAGTAGGCCAAACTTACCTTTTTAAGTTTCGCGTTAGACTGATATCAGAATCTGGCTCATCCTTTTTTGTGGCATGAACAAAACTGAAAAATCACGGCTTGTATACGTCCAAAAGAGTTTCACCAGACAGTTATTGAGTAAAGCTGGTAATGTAGACCACATAGATAGGCGCACTACACTGCCCATTGAACTGCTATGGAAACGGCGCCTAAGGAACAACCTGGTTCTGTTTTACGACACTTTGTATGCTCTATCTTGCTATGCTGTTCTTCCCCTTAGCTTGGAGATATGTACCGCCGTATGACCTTAGGAATCATACACTCACGTTGGCAATAGAGAGATGCAGTAGACGGGTCGGATCTAAGTTCTTCACTACGTATTGCAGCTTTATCTAGAATAAGCTCCCGGCAACCGTACACAGCAGCACCTCTGTGACGCAGTTTAAGCGCCTTATCAACTTGCTCTTGGTTTCAGATGATATCTACAGTCTGTATGTGTATAGATGCCTAACAGCAGGCTCTTCAGAACCCCGCTGTCTCCAAGGCAGTGAAATTAATGGTAACTCAAGAATAAGCATTGTTGGGTTTCTCTTTCTTAGTTTTATTTAGTGAATTAAACAGGTACTAATTGGGAAAAGTGAGAACTGTGTGTATCAGGCAGTTTCCCCTCCGTGGTATGACCGGTGACATCGCAGTACGGTAGCCTCTGTAGTGAACAGCGCACTCGCCTGGCTCCAAACAACATCCAACTGCACTCGGTTGCCTTACTGGAAGGTGTGCCCTCATAGTTCCCCATAAACGTCTATGCATCAAGTTGTCTTATTTTCTCGACGCTAAGACTCCTATTAATTCGCTTCTTCATTCCAAAACTTTCTTCGTATCTATAGGCATCTGCATACGCCCGTATGCAGTCGTCATACGACTACTTGTTCCTTGTTTTTCAAATTCCCCATTAGACATGTCGACCGATATGCTTCTCCGTTCAGACAAATGGTTTCACTGCTGTACTTTGTGCTAATCGTTCATTGAAAGTCACTGACTGCTGTTCCACCACAGTTAATTGCTTAATGACGGATCGTGGGTAGCAGTGGAATCCAGGATGCGCAGTTCGTCCAATTTAGGACTCGTCAGCTGGATGTACCTGCTTCCCAGCGAGTGATGTTGTTCCCACTGGGATTCGGACGCAAGAGCGATCACTTCAAACGCAAGCGCATCATCAAATACACCACCGAGCCATGATAGCCACCTCTTGTGCAACAGTACAGTTTTTAGTGTAACGGTTTTTATATGATTACTGAAAAGACAGATGACTTCTGTGCAACAGCTCTCAAATCGATATCTGAATTCTCTTTCTTTGATTATTCTGTTCATATCTGGATGCTCATTGACTTAGGTAAAAAGTAAATCGCCCCATACCCAAGTAACTTTTTCTTTCTCATAGACAGATTCACTGTGAGACCGCAGCATAATGATTAGTTTGACAGTTCACCCCAAATTTATGGCCTCAATTGGGATTGCATCTGGAAATGGAATATTCGCCTTTTTCAGCTTTATTTACGTTCGGCATCTGATATACTGTTTATGTGACTCAGCAACTAGTGTTGAGGCCTAATCACAGTTACCTACGTTACTGTTCACTTTTTTGTGCAGTTAAGACGTTATTGTCCAATATTTGCTACTGGCAACATGTGAATAATTGCATCCACTGGCAGACCATGTATGGTGCGGCGACGTGTTCTTTTTAAATTTTGTCAGCCTCACCGGCAACAATAGCATTCAGATATTACCTGTAAAGGCGGTGTGTTCGCGTAATTTATTGTCCGAAGTATATTATCATCATTATCCTGGAGAGAATGAAGTATGCGCTGGATTCAAAATTACGGCCGCAGCAAGCTGGCTGGCTTCAGAAGGAACAAATCATGCATGGATCAAATTGCAATGCCATACATCATCATGGAACACAGCGTAGAATGGCAGTCAACCCTCTATCTCAACTTCACCGCTTTTGATAGGGCTTTCGAACGAGAGCAATTCGGCTGCTGCTTCAACACTACGGTTTTAGCGCCACAAACCTTTATCAACCTCATTCAACAGCTGTACGACGACGCCGATTACCAAGTGATTACATGACAAACAAATGTTTTATTCTTATACTAGTAACTTAACATGACAGAAGCCAGTTCACGGGCATCATCACATTGATGTGTCGAAATATCTACAAGATTTTACGAGTCCTGAATGGTACAGGCGGAGTGTCATTAAAGTCTATTAGAAACAGCAGACATTGCTGCCAGTTATGAAACGAACGAGAAAATATCATTTTTCAGCGTCTACAAAGTGTTAAAGATCAGATAATAATAAATATTATCCTCATATAACGGATTCAGAACGAGAGATACCAGTTTACAAGCATCATCAAATTAATGATTCTTGAAAGTTTGAAGAATGATATTTAGCATCAGATAATTAGTATATAGAGTCACTGGTATACATATTCATATTGAGAGTAGTTGCGGTTCGTAAAATTGACTTGGCTCTTCAACCAACTTCACACGGGAAGGTTCTGCTATTAAGAGCGAAGCGCGCAATCTTCGGAGTCTGCGTTATAATTAGCTGGCCCCCCGGTCCAGTGGCTTAACATTCTGTGGATAAACAGCTTGTATCACATCTAAGTCACGTAGACCCTGCCGATCCACCATCCGTAATATTTATAGTACAAGGTCAAGGGTCCTGCTCTACGGTGTGTGCATCCGTCCAATTTTAGAACACTTCCAGTTTATCCTAGTGGCCTACACATGAGCGACAAACGAAAGATCGAAGGGGTACGACGCCACTACATTGGGAGCACTGGGAGCTGACTGCTGTCTAGACCACATCTTCAGATGCAACATGCTAGGACTGTGACCTCTGTGGAAGAGGTGACTTAGAATGAACCTTACACTTTACGATAAATTGCTTCGTAAGCAAATCCACTCATGTGGCCTGGAAAATAAAATTGTTGCACCGCCTACTTACAATACACGTAGTCGCAAACTATTAGCTAAGACCGAGTGTTGTGAGGCCAAGTTGCAGGGAAGTTTCTTCCTCAGTAACTTCTCTCACATCTGGAATAGACTTCCCGAGGAAATGCTAACTGCAGATTCACTGCCTTTTGCCCCTCACTTAATAAGCTGCTAACAGATGATGAGTCTATCACTCGCCTACGCACTGTCTATACATTCTGGACAAATGAAAACACACTGGGACCTCTAAATGTATGTATTAAGGCCATCGCGAATCCCAAGTACCTTTTACCCTAATGAATTAACAAAGGGTATTTGATTACCAGTCCATCTGGCTGCACTGTGCAGTAGAAATACAGCGTTCCCTTTAAGTTTGCCTACAAAAACCACCTGTCTTATAACTCGCGTGAACTTCGTGTATGAGAAAAAGAGGATTTATTCCTATATGCATGGATTAAATTTTTACATATAGTTCGAATGACTGTAAAAAGATAAAATCTTCTCTCCTCCCAGTTTGTTTTGCGCGGTATTCCACTGTCTAGTTTCTCCTTGCTCATCCTTTCCTCTTCTCTTTTCAGCATGGACCTGAAGAGAAAATCCTACGCATTACTTTGATGAAAAAGTATCAACTTACTGAAATTCCTACTTTGTACATAATATTCGCAACTGATGTTGGAATTATTCACCTGGCTTGCCTCTGACTCCCTGTTTCTTGAACAGCTTCACGATCAACTCACCTGCCTATCAGCACCCTCAATGCTACCATATGCATGACCTCAAGCACAATAACTGGCCATCAATTTCTGTCTGTCACAAGTGCAGCAGAAATCTGTATGAACGACTAAATACGAGAGATCACTTCACCTAATGGCAAGATATCCATGATAATGCCGTGCAGCAGACTTCTCTAGTACTTTGTCTTGAATGAATCCGTCTAATAGAAGTCGATTACCAGCCAACGTATCTCTTTGTCATTTCTGCATACTTTAATGTGAAATCTATGAAGTTCTACACATGTACAATATCCACCACAGTTGAACGATGAATCTTTTAGTCTTTGACAACTTTCGCCACAGCAAATATTTCCAGCACCATCAATCTAAATTGCTGGGAAAGATGACACTCGTAGAGTGAGAAACACTCGAACTTAGATATTCACCTGGATTAAATGTCTTAACGGATACTAACTTATTCCTGAAATCGTTGAAGTAAGTTGTTTTTGTTCAGTAAAGATACGAACACAAAATTCCCTGTTACAATGATAATATATTTCGAATAATGAATTATACGAAAGCATGCCATTTTTCCATGCAACAACTAAACGTTATTTCCTCACTGAAGACTCAAAAGTTTAGAAAGAAACAGATCATGGTACCATACAAAGTCTTCTGGAGTAAAAGATTGTTTAGATATTCCTTGTCACAAATTTCAGATGGGAGCGGCACCATTTAAACACTAATGAGGATATAATCACTCAGTATGAGAAGCAGTAGTGAGTCATAAAATCTGTAGGAGAATATAGCATATTGAATGTTAAAACAAACGTTTATCAGCAAAACATTGGGTTTTGAAGGCGGGCCAGTCATGTCGACTACTCACGACGTAAACGCCGAATATGGGGACAGTTTGATGCCACTTTTGTGTAAAAGAAGAACTGTGAGCAGGAATGATTTAAGCTCAGAACGATGTGTGCATACTGTAAAGTGTTATTTTCCTTCCCTTTACATAACTTTTAGACGCTTGATATCATGATAGAGTTCAATATCCTCCTTCTGTACCATTCAACACTCCTCAAATCTTTTAGGTCTCCCCGCAATTATAAATTTGATGATGGTCGTAAACCGGCTTCTCCCACGGTGAATTCATAGCTTGGAGTTAAAATATTTATTATTATTATGATACGATGGAACATCCAGGCAGGATAAGTATGCAAATATTTAAAAGTTGAACATTTGGAAGCATTGTCTTTGCATTGACAAAACGACCAGGTTTGTACCTATTCAGGCGTTACCGTTCACATCAGTACAGGTTAATGCCACCCGAATTAGATATTGCGGAGCAATGGAATATACACTTGAAGGACCGCAGACCAATGGCAATGGGCTTTGTATACTGTTCACGTAAAGGCATGCGGCATTATCATGAAGGTATATTCCCTTTTAGATGAATTACTAGAGAAGTCTGTTGCTCAGCATTGTTGCATGTTCACTTTGGAGTCAACAGGCAAGTTGACCACTTAAATTTTACTGTCCGTTCAAATTTTCCTTGCCATTATAGCCGTCCAAAAATCTGAGTAATTCAAGGACTGATAAATGTTTAGATAGTGAGAGAGTCAAATGAGTGGATGGGATCGGTGATTCTTACTTATTTGACAGTAGTTTTCGTTGGGGCACAGTTTTATTCCTTCTAAAAGCAATGGAATATTGAGAAGTGGAGACACATATTCCTGATTTTATCCTGTTGTCACCAGCGGAAGTTATCTTGGTAATGTGGGTTTTCGATTTCTTGGTTAACTCCCTTGTTCAGTTAACGTTTGGATTTCCAGATAATTGGGCAGTATCCATCTTCTCCATAATTCAGTTATATCTTCTTTTTGCAGCTATCTGAAATTTTAGTGGAAAAAGCAACAAAAACAGGTGTAGCCTCAGTAGCATTGAAGATAATTTATGTATTAAGGGATCCTTTATGTCTGTAGTTTTAGTAGCAGTATTGGTAGTACTTTTTATAGCACTGTCCTGCAGTGTTAAGTTAAGCTATCTTATGAACTCATTGTTTCATTTCCATGCTTTCGTAGCTAAGCCGTTCCATATGTGAGCACGTTTAATCACAAAGTAGTTCGGCCTAGTGGCCACCTTAAAACACCCGACTGCTACTGTTTCAGTCGTGTTTCTTAATCTACTTGCAGTTTTGTTTATGAACCACATGTGTGTGCATGTACTATAAGTTAGCTGACAAAACAATATCAAGTTCAGTTCAAGCCTTCATTTCTGTAGTGGTCCAAGTCCTAGGATGTTGCACCTGGAGTAATATTTTATGTCGTTATTCACGCTCAGAATTCTAAATGTATTCCTTCGAATTTCGGCCTATCTGGAGCCCGTGTACTGCTGTGGATAAATGAACAATATTCTAGCAGCGGCCAGATACCTTTTATTCAGGATAACTCCAGATTCGGTACTATATAAAGCATGAAAGCACTCAACTCTATTTAAGGTCGACACTCTTCACCTTTAGAGGAAAACAATACAACCATACTAATGGAGTAGCCATGGGTTTGCCGGTGTCCTCTATAGTTGCAGACCGCGCTGAATTAATCGTCTTTTCGAACACCGTCAAACCACGTATTTGACTCAGGTACGCAGATGATACATTCGTAATTTTAAAAGATCTGGCCTCCGAACCTTTCCGAAATTAACTAACACTTATTCCCCACATATTAAGTTCACATGTGAACACGAAAATGCATGCAGTGGCTCACCACTTCTAGACTGTTTAGTTAAGGGGAATGGAAACGAAAGTCTAAGTTTGTCGATTTATTGTGAATTAACACATTCAGGCCGATATCTTGATATTAACTCAGCGCATCCACTCGGTGCTAAACTTTCGCTTACTCACAGCTTATCCGAGACAGCCACAAGGCTCATCACGAATGAAGATGACAGGCAAACGGAAGTAAGTAATATATCACATGCATTATATTCCAATAACTACCCAAATAATGTCATTGGAAAGATCCAGAAACACGAGTAGTGGGACCCAGGAGAAATCCACATTATGCTTCCTGGATTGGTACGTAGTTCTATCATTTCGCCAAGGTACAACCGAAGAGCCACAAAAATCTTAAGGAAGCACTGAAGTATAACCTTTTAAAGACAACAAACACTCTCAGGAAGGCTCTGGCCCACGCAAAGGACCAAGGTCCTTTTACCTCCACAAAAAATTGTGTCTACAAGTCAGGCAGTTTCAACATTGATGCCAATCGTACTGGATAATCATCCCGTGAGATCCTAATTAGGGCCAAAGAACATGCAAGCTACATAAAACGGCCACCAAATAATCCCGTAAAACTGCAGAACTTACAAATCAAATCGGCGGTCGCAGTTCACGCCATCTACCACAGTCATAAAACCGATGTTGAAAATATTGAAATCCTTCAAAAGGGATGTTCAAACTTCAAAGAAAGAGGAGTAGTAGAGACATCCCACATTATGTTGAATTCTGATGCACTCAACAGAAAGGATGGCCCAACTAGCCAACCAACCTGGACAGTATATCCAAAAGCAGAACATCACGCATGATGACCTGATCAAAAGTACATACACAGAGACATATCGAACTCGTCACCCATATTACTTATTTATTACTATTTTTCTTACACTTTCACACCCAGTCACATATGCACATATTCATATCGTCTTGACCTCCAGACTACTTAACTGATAAACAGAGACAAATTGTCAGCGCTTCTTGACCAGCATAACGATGACACTTACATTCAAGTTACTACCGTGTACAGACAATGTGATCCGATTTGTCACCTTTTACTATTCAAGCTGTCGATAACTTGTACAGGCTTTACCCTCCGAAGAAATGATTTCCACGAAGTCACGAAGTGTCAGAAATTTGTTTCTCTACTTCTCTGGGATTTAACAAAACATATTTCATTTATTATAGGAGTTCCGCAGCACGAAACCCACCAGTTTGCGTGAATCCGACACTCGTTTGGATAGGTTCCTAGAGAAGTCTAGTTTATGAGAACATCGCGGCCCTAAACCTAGTATAGACCTCAATCTTAGGAGTGAATGTCGGGTTATCATTAATTTTAGTTCAAGTGCATAGTCACCTATGCGTGTCCAGCAACACTTTTCAACGTTAAATTCAAGCTGCAAAGTGCTGCATTATCTGCTAACGTATCTTAGTTTCCCCTGTATAGAGCTAACGATCAAGGTTAAGTCACCGCTAAAGCATGTGTATAACACTTTTAGGTGGTACGCATGTGCGACTAGCTTGCCTACCTCGAAGCACTCACATATGCTATTAAGGTACACTATGAGTAGGAGTGGACCTGAGACGCTGCCCTGAACAACTTCACCAGTTACTGGCTTAGGCTTATAGATAGTTAAACCAACTTTTGTCATTCAATAACGGTTATAGAGAAAGGGTTTAAACCAGTCTAAGGATGGATTACGGATTCCAGGGGAACTTACCACATTGATTGGCAAGTTGTGTGGAACTTCATCGAAGGCTTTAGTCATATAGAAATAAAGTATTATCACTAGCTTTCTCCGATCGCTTTCGCTGGTGATCTTGTTAAAAAGTCGAACGGGTTTTCGGAAAGCCAAATTTGACGAGGTGGTATAGTTAGATTCCAGCAGCAGATCAAACATTTGGTCTTTAATCACCTTTTCCGTAATCCGCGAGATAATTGGTGTCATGTTAATTGGTCTGTAATCGCTAACGCTGGGGTTGGACTTTGACTTATGTTTTGGCGACATATAGGTACTTTTCCATTTATCGGGATACTTTCCAGAATCTAACGTGAGGGCGAATATTTTCGGTAGCAAAACTGTCATATCTATGTAGGTCTTTTTGCAAATTATTGACGATATCTCTCCGATGTTCATACACTTCATTATTCGAAATATACTGTTATTATTGTTATTGAAACTACATTGAAGTTCTTGCTTCGACTGGTGACACCAATGCATATCTTTTCGCCTGAAACTGTGGTAGATATGAAGTTGAAGGTTCGTAATCAGATTTTGTGCGCGTATTCTGCTGTCAAGAACAATTTTCACAGGGTTCACTTGCAATTCGAACGCGCATTCGATTTCGACAATCCAGTGTTTTGGATTTGGTTGGTTTCACTTTGGATCCGGGGGCTCGATAATAGCGTCTTTATTGTGCGCTACACAATGAAGCTGGTGACATCCATATCCACCTAAGGATTGTGAACGGAGCTTGTAAACGATTCAGGTTGAGGTCGCCAACAGATGGAAAATTCAGGGTGCTCAGATTTATTTGCGCTCTCCGGTCCCTGAAATTCGCAGGTATACGCGCCCGCCAGCTGAATCACCTGGAAAAAGACACGGGGCTGGTGTTGAAAGATGTTGGTGTGCAATATCACCGGTTAACTAACTCACGTCACGATACGACTCTGGGACTCTGAAACATCCGGTTCTATATCTGGTAATGAGGTGCACTGCCCCACAAAACAACATCGGCATGTTTTCATTAAAGGAGCTTGGCAGAATGTGAAATCGTGTCTCTTCAAACAGCGCAAGTGGCGCTATTACCATATACTTAGATGTGGGGATTCGTTTTGACGGAAATACAGTTCAGCCGGTAGAAAAAGAAACCATTCTCGACACCAACCTACGACAAGATTCCTCAGTGTCACGTCAACCTTTCATGCCAGTAGCAGAGTACAGCGAAAGTGTGTAACGCCTAAGTGGTCAGCCTGAACGCCTTCAAGTAGATGCAGCGTCTGACATTACAGCGATTTACCGGGAATCATGGTGCAGCCTTCGCCGGCTATCCTCGACTGCTTTCGGATTTGCTGGAGAAATACTGTACTTCATGTTGGCTCCTAGGTGGGGAGATAAACTGATCAGCTTTTCTGCAACACCAAGACAAAAGAACTGCGTGCCGTTCGAGGGGAAGCATGCTGTGACATCTGTGCAGTGCTTTTCAAGGGGTCAATAAGTTTGATGGTTAGCAGCATCTTTTATGGGGACGATGCGCTTGACCAGCATTTTTGACATCAAACTCAAAAAACCATAAGAGCGACACCCAGCTTCACATTGTCTGAATCCCTCATTATGATTATCAGTGGGCGTTATCCTCATGGATGAACCTGCCAGACTGTTAGATTTATAGCCGCTAACGTCACAGAAGCAGTGCAGCTGAAAGCAGTGATTGAAACACTTTTTCCGAGAAACATGTGGAAATTCCTTGACTGTCTTGCAGAAGTGATGTGTGACATCTCCTGCTTTGAGCCTTTGGCATACAATTACCCGGACAATCCTAGATAGGCTATGTGGTATGCGTCTTCATCATCTCCCTGCATTTAAAATGAACTATTTCCAGCAAGGCATGTGACAATTTGCTTACTTTTCTTTCCGTTGGGAAATGCGAAAGAAATTCGTCCTCACGAAAAACTGTTATGCGTAGGAACCTTTGATACCCGTTTTCCCGTTCTGTTTTGTACAATAATTCTACTTGCATAAACCTGCCGATTATCTTTGGCAGTGAAAATATACCAGCCAAAGGTGTCGGACTGCTATGAGCGTATAACCACTCCTGTAAACCGGTCTGCGCTTATTTGCAAGAACAACTTATTACTATCCCCCTTTCAACTTAAGTCTCAGTGCACCCTAATTGAAAGGTATCTGTCATCATAAGACACGCAGTTTCGTCCAAAATAGTCCGTGGCTGTTGAGCGTAATCTTCTTACCGAAACATTCCGTCCATAGGCGCTGTTAGCGCAACAGCCCGAAACCTTTTGTTGCTCCATACTCTCCTGGAAGGCCGTTGGGACCTTGCCCAAGATGACATAAAAACAAGGACCAGATCCATTCTTTTTCCCTCTGTAGCTTTTATGGTGCTGATTCAATATTACCCATACATTTGCTGTTGTTTTTACGGCCATTTGTTGCAAAAATTGTTCAATTCTCTTCTTGACTTCAGGTGACTTATCATGCATAAAAGCAGATTAACAGCTTCAAAAAATGCGTAGTTGTTCAAAAGATTTTCCACATTCGTTTCATCACAGTCACCTGTCGACGTTTATGTCCGTTAAGTGGCTACCTAAAACCTTCAGGGTTATCCTCAGGGTGCACTCGGCCTTCATCGGCCGGAACGGAAGTGAGGGTGAACGTCTGGAAATGAATGTTCCTGACGGAGTCCTGCTTCAGTTTTCTCCTTTCTCGGGAGACTGTATTTCCACGAGGAACATGCCTTCACCCATTCCCAACATCATTGTTTAATGTACCTCCAGGTAGCATTCTTGCGCTTCCATTTTGAGTTCGGCCGGCTGCTCCCCTTTTTATTTGTCTTTTAGATCTGATTGATCAGCTCTTCATTCGTATGGAATCCTGGCGAACGTAATTGTCAGCGTATGCCATGCCATCAGAACCTCAGAAAGAGCGCGTAGGACTGAAGTTCACGGCTGTACCAGATATCCTGGAACATATTCAATGGTTCAAGAAATCTGTGAATAAATCATAGTCTCCACCTGAACTTCCTTTAACCTACTGAAGAGTGATATTGATGTTTAGCTATTTTATTCTTCGTCGTCCGCGAAACAATAGCACTCCTCATCATACCCATCCCTTATATGCCCTAAATAAGGATGAATTCATACTGCCAAAATGACCGCTTCCGTAAATTGGTTTCTTTCATGTAACCTACGGTGTACAAAAAATGCAAAGTGATACAAATGCTGCGGAGTACTGTTAAACAGACTTACGCTTTCTGTGGGCGTATGATGATGCTTGATCAATTTCGGTGGATAAACGTAGCTCAGTAGTTTATAGCGCTTATATGTGTGTGCCACGCTTACAGTAAATTTTGTAACCACTTACCAAGTAGGAAATCCGCCTAAAGTACATGAAGGGTCCCGCAAAAAGATTTTCAACATCGGATCGTGTAGCCGCCATGAAAGAACTGCTATTTTCTTATCATCTGATTAATTTCTAGGCGCAACATCTCTTCCACACCAGGTACCAATTAAGAGAACACCTGCTTCTCCCCTAGTGTGCATAAACAGAGACTACTATCCCTTAGTCTTCTGACCCTCACTGTGATTTCACTCTGGGCATCTTTTGCTCCACAGTAACTCATTCATCTCCACCTCATATTTCCAGGGCGAAAATGTTTTTACGCGCCGCCTTTTGAATATGGCTACGAGCACTATGAGGTTGGCACAAATGTTAGTGATTTACTTCATAGAACAAGCGCTGGGTTTGGTTATTTTGGCGATATTCAAAATATGTCCCCATAAGATCAAAATATCGTGGCAGCGAAAAAAGCGGAGTACACAGACCCGAATTTATGAACTTTGGGAGGCCACCCTTTTCTGGAAGACAACCTGGCGTGTTTCAGTCTTATGGGGGTACGACTGAAACAAGTAGAAAATGTGATCTTTGAGAATAACACCGGATACATCGTAACCGACGTTTTATCGCCTGTATCTTGAAATTCTAGTTTGTGTTTATCGAGTGAGTATTGCTGAGTAACTATGTATCGCACTAAATCCTTTATTGCCCCACTATAAGCCCTTTAACTTTCTTTACCCGTAAACCACAACAGCTTCACACCCTTTACGTGGCCTGCTGTATGCGTTCCTTTCCTTATGCGGTTTCTCAAATGCGAAACAGACATGTCATCATAAAACGGCTTGCGTTCGGAGATGAAAACTGCGCTGCTGAAAAGGTCAAAGATATTTTAAAAATACGACACTCATCCGGTGTAACTTCCCCTTCACCATATCTCCCTCTTTAGCATTTACATCATAAACACAATTTTGCAGTATTCTCAGTTAATTACGGCTGCCCCTTATGCCTCTTCCTTTCACCTTTTTTTGTCAGATTATCGCCGCAGACTAACCTCGCCTGGTTAACTAGTTCACTAGCTACTAGCCGGTCCTAAGCCCGGGTAAAGAGGGAAGGCTGGGCATGGGGCTAGCAACCCTATCCCATAAAACAAATCTAACTGCTGAACAAACTTCAAAGCACAAACCATATATAAGAAATAAAAACGAACTTACTCCTCACTGGAATCGGATAGGCGAAATGACGCCAGTTGGTGAAAGCTTTCGGGAAGCCAATTGGCCGATGTGTCTTGTCTCGATGAAAGCGATAGTAAACGTGGGGACATGGAATGTCCGCACCATGTTTGAACCCAGCAAGGCAGCCCAGCTTACAAACGAAATGAGAAGGTATGGCATAGAAGTGCTAGGAATCTGTAAGAGCAGATGGAATGGAAGTGGACTCTACAAACTGTCAACTGGAGGGTCAATAATCTACTCCGATACTGTCACCCAGACGACAACCACGAGCACACAAAGTTATGGGGTGGCTATCACGATGTCTCCAACAGCATCGAAGGCCCTCACACAGTGGGAACCAATCTCTCCCAGGATCATGACAGCAAGATTCAACTCAAAAGGAATGAAAGTTACAATCATACAATGCTACGCACCTACAAATAATGCAGAGCAAGAGAAAAAGGAGGAATTCTACAGACTACTGCAATCAACACTGGACAAGACGTCAGTTGGCGATATCGAAATTCTAATGGGTGGGGTGACATGAACGCCAAACTGGGAGCAGACAACACAGGAAGGGAACTAACCATGGGTCGAGAAGCGCATCGTGAAATGAACGAGAATGGAGAATTGATTGCGGAATTCTGTGCATTCAACGATTTGGTGATTGGGGTGGGTCAGTGTGTCCAAGCACAAGGATATCCACAAGGTGACATGGATTTCACCAGATGGACACACTAAAAATCAACTCGACTCTATCTCAATCTCAAGAAAATGGAGGCGCAGTCTACTTGACACAAGGTCAAGAGGAGGAGCAGCTGTAGGTTCAGACCACTATCTGATGCAAGTAACCCTACAGATCAGGTTGAAAGCCTTCAAGGGAGTTGGTGATAGACCACAGTTCAAGTACAACACTCGGAAACTGAAGGAGGAAACTACAAGGGAAATCACGTCAGCCATCAAGACAAATTGGGAGATATCGAGCAACATCCCTGAAGAAGCCTGTGTGGAAGAACACTGGAAGCCCTTGAAAACTATATGGAAAGAAACCTGCACAGCTGTATTAGGAAGGAAGAAGAAAGAAGGCAAGGAATGGATCTCGACGGATACGTGGAAGCTGATACAGAAAGGAGAGGAGGATGGTGAAGCAGAAGATAAACCAGTGCAAGGATGCTCAACGACAAGAGGAACTGAGCACGATGTATGAAACACTGAACAAAGAAGTAAAGAAGAGTGCACGCAAAGACAAAAGACACTTCTACGAAACACTGGCAAGTGAAGCAGAACAGGCTGCAGGTAAGAGAGACCTGACGACATTGTATCAAATAACCAGGTTGCTATCAGGGAATAGACCAACACAGATGAAACCAATAAAAGATGAAGAAGGAATTTTAATTACGAAAGAAGAGAAACAAAGGAAACGATGGGCCGACCACTTCAAGAAGCTCTTGAATCGACCACCACCTGCACTTCGTCCAGAAATACCATCTGCAGCCGCTGAACTACAAGTGAACATAAATTCTCCAACAAAAATGGAAGTCCTGAACGCCATAAAGTTACTGAAATGTGGGAAAGCAGCAGGACCAGATGGGATCTCGCCAGAAGCATTGAAAACAGATGCAGAGACAACAGCGGACATGCTCACACCACTATTGCAGAAAGTGTGGAAGGAAGAGAAGGTACCTGGCGATTGGAAGAGGGGTTACCTTGTCAAACTGCCCAAGAAAGGAGACCTCAGTGTTTGCAAGAACTGGCGCGGAATCACTCTCCTGTCCACCCAATGCAAGCAAAATATTAAGCCGCATCATCCTGGAGAGGCTAAAGGATGCACTGGATTCAAAACTACGACCGGAACAGGCAGGCTTCAGGAACTACAAGTCATGTGCGGATCATATTGCAACGCTTCGCATCATCATAGGACGGAGTATATAATGGCAGTCAACCCTCTACCTCAACTTTATCAACTTTCAGAGGGCCTTTGGCGGCGTCGGCCGAGAAGTAATTTGGGCAGCCGCTTCAGCACTGCGGAATACCATAAACCTTTATCAGCCTCATTCAGCAACTGTATGAAGATACTATATGCCAAGTAATTCACAACGGGAAGCTCAGTGGTGCTTTTGAAGTGAAGACAGGAGTGAAACAAGGTTGCCTACTATCACCCATGATATTCCCGATTGGGGTACACCCGACCACGCAGCAAACAGTGGGGAGCGAGAAGAGGGGGATACTCTGGATTGCGGAAAAGAGCCTAGAAGACTTGGATTTCGCCGATGACTTGTGTTTGATGTCACACAAACTTGGAGATCTACAGGTGAAGACTAACAAGTTGGCAGAAAAGACAGCGAAGACGGGACTTCAAGTGAATATAGAGAAGACAGAGGTGATGAGGGTAGCGCAGCACCACCAACAACAACAAACTCCAATCACCACCAACGGGAGAAACTTAAGGGAAGTAGCCTCCTTCATCTATCTAGGCAGCACTGTTTCAACTACGGGCGGCACAGACGAGGACGTCAAAGTCAGAATCGGAAAGACGGCAAAACAGGCGTTCAATAACCTGAAGCCAGTGTGGAGATCTTCTGCACTTCACTCAGCATGTGGAACAACAACCAGATTTTCAGCACCAACGTCAAGTCAGTGCTCCTGTATGGTTCAGAGACTTGGCACGTTACGAAAGGCATTTCCAACAAATTACAGACATTCATCAACAACTGCCTACACTGGCTCGTTACTGAAAATCAGATGGCCAGAATAATAAGAATAAGCAACAAGGAACTCTGGGAAGGAACCAACCAAGAACCTATCATTGAACGAATATGCAGAAGAGAGTGGAGATGGATTGGGCATACACTGAGAAGGCCGGTTGGAGACATCACACGTCAGGCCCTCGAGTGCAATCCCAATGGGAAGCGACGAGTTGGACGTCCGAGGGTGACATGGAGGAGATCGTGTGGGGAAGAAATGAGAGCTTCTGGTCTGTAGTGGAGCCAGGTTCAAAAGATTTCAGAGAACAGAGTTCACTGGAGACGTGCTACTGAAGCCCCACGTTCCATTAGGAACCCAATAGACTAATAATAAATAATAATAATAATAATCGCCGCAGACTATACTGACGTACTATCTGCACCAATGTATGCTTCTTACATTCCAATCAAGACCCACAAACTATCACGGCTTGTCACCCAGAAAGTTTCTTCACTGTGAAATCAGAATTAGAACACTGACGATGGTGAGTGACAGTTTCTCTCAGTGCTATAAAACTCTTGCTCTGCATCCATACTAGCAGGGTTGGGCTGGTAACTTTTGCCCGGAAATGACTGCAAAAATCGTCTTTTGAAAAGGCTTGGTCTAGCCGGTTTGGCTGAAACAAGCCGAATAGTCACGGCTCGTTCCTAGGTGCGAGCAGTGTTTTCATCTAGCTGCCACAGAAAAGCATTACACTGTAGGAAGCAACTTCGAATGGCCCTTGAGGAATGTGAGACAGGTCAGAGGTAAAATATCAGAGTTGCGACAGCTTCGTTCCCACCCTGCTGGGAAAAAATAATCCTAACCAAGACTTGAAGGCCGCCACATATCAGCGGCACTACAGTGAGAACGGGCATTATGTGTCTGCTCAGGAGAGACAATTAGCATATAGAGGTGTGTAGAGTGCCCGCGCTCGTGAGTAACCAGTACAATAGTGAAACGGCCACTGAAACTGCACTGGTAGGGCTTCCAAACCTACTATGGAGTCAAGTCACAGCCAGATGCGCCACGTACTTGATGAGCAAGGTCCATTGGTCACCCACTAGTGAGGTGGCATAGAAGCAACACCTACCACAAGTGAAGTGCACACTACCGACCACGGGATGCAACTGAGTTACTAAGGTGCCCCGACCCACTACCTGAACGGAAAGTTGTCTTGTTGAGCTAGGAGCTCTGCAGAAACTCCTAAACGGGCTGGGCTTGCTGAGAGTGAGCGAAACTGGACCACCTCCCTACCTGCAAATGACTACTTGCTGGGGACGTTCTCACCCAAGTTCCTCTTAGCAGCAGTCACTGTGCCACGGTATAGTTTGATCTGGCAGTCAATGGACGATAATCTTTGGATCCCATTCACCCTGGTCTCTTCGAATGGTGGTGAACCATCTCCCGGGCCTCAGTAATGGCGTTTGTCATACAGTGACCATTTCTGGCACCTGGAGAGGGACATAATCAGGACGTGGATTTCTTAAAATGCTCCCTTAGTTGTAGTAGCAGTGATAATGCTGACCCCTCGGAAGAGAGGAGATAAACAGCTACCTGTAAAGCCCTACGGCACAATGAGATTTTCCGTAAAACAGTCAGATAAAACAGCACGTACTGTTGTGAGAAACTGGTGAGCAATGAGGACGTGGAAAGGAGCCAGGTAGTTTCAGACAAATTTGTCTAATTGGTTGTAGCAAATCTCACGTATTGGTGTCGACTCATGGCGAATAAAAAGTTTGCCAGCCACCTATCACGCATCGCTAAAAGTCCAATTGTGAAGTACATCTCTGGTCTGATGACAATCAGAATGCCTAATGATAGCTTTTACGCTGTTCAACACCCCGTAATTCAGCCAAATGTAAAAACAAGCTTTCGGGGCCACTCGGCAAAGTAGAAACGCAGAAACTGCGGATAATAAATAGGTGGACGTTTTATTCTCATACTGTTAATTTGGCATGGGAGGAACCAGTTCACAGGTATCATAAATCTTGGCATGGTTTCTGAAAACTAACGTAGACTTCCCAGCACTCGGCAGATAAGCGAAAGGTACCATGGGGGTGGAAAGGAACCATCTTCCTTACCATCCTAGAGGGGGAGACAGGCACCCTTTAAGTCCACATATTACTAAACTTGAGCCAAGATCATTGGGTGCCGTGGCTCTGAAGGTCTTTCTTGCACTTCAAAAAACCTGTAGGTTTACAACGTATCTGCACCACCGCAACCTTAAAGAGACACTAACCCTTGGAGCAAGATGTACGGCCAGCCGCAAAGTGTTGTAGGAATGCGGGGAAAACTATGCTAGGGTGGACTAAGAAATGTACTCGCTTATAATCAAGGTTAGCATAAGATGCGTGATGACTAACTAATGGACCGCAAATTACTGAACCGTGTGAGTCACCCGGCCAGAGGACTGTTACATGAAGGGCAACACGGCAACCCCCGCAGATGCCCAAGCAGGACCGCCCGTAAAAAGCAGGAACCTGCGTGTGGTCATATTGATTTTCTCTCCGAGTCTGCGGGCACCTAAACCCAATACCCGCGGAGGCAGCGGGCCCCCCATCTTTGGGTATCTTAAAGATAAGATCCGAAATCTACACGGTGACACATGAGTGTGCTCATCCTGTGGAAGCAGCTGATCACTATCACGTCGTTTATATGCTCTCCAGTTCTTTCACATCGACTAGTTCTCCGCGTTACTATTATTGTGGAAACAATGCAGTCTCACATGCCTCTTTTTGACTGCAGCTGTCACCGAGTCACTATCACCACTACTTTCTGCCTTCGTGCCATTCCTGTACTAACTTCCCACTCTCCCACTCTGTACTTTAAATCTATCCATTCAAATTGTCCATATCTCTGTTTGTTTTCTCGTCTTCTCCCAGCTAACAGATTTTAAGCTTTCCTTCTTTCCCCTACATTCTTCTTTCGTAGCCTTCCGGATCCTTTTAATTTTGTCGTGCGACCTAATAGCTGTCTGACGATACAGCTTTCGAAGATCCTATCAACATCACCGTCCTGGAATGTATCATACACCTGATTATGGGTTTGGCCAGCACCTAACCACCCCTCAGTTTAACCAGAGACGGAAAGCAAATAGTTGGGTTTACTGTATCATAGCCTGTCTGAAACCTGGGACGATTTCTTAAGACCCAAATAATGAGCCCACAGAAATCACCTTGTGCATACAAGCTTATCAGACAAACATGGCAGACAGGCGTATATTGGGGACGTGGAAAACTTCAAACTCCGTTTATTTTGAAAAAGTGGACGACAGCCCTTTAGTTTCTACACCTGTCCTAATGGGATACGTTCTCCGTTAGGAATGCCTGATGACTTTTCCTCCTCTGAACAGTATGAAAAGATAGAGGAAATCGATTATTAGGTAAGCAGTTTTGTGCAGGTACTGCTGCTACCCACGGCCCGTAACACTATGGGTCGCTTATTCAGCATAGCTCATCTGTACCACAGGACTCTAAGTAAGTTTCTTTTTTCATTTCGAAGGCATCAGAAGAAAGGGCCAGACAACTTACCTGGGAAGCGAGCTCGACAGTTTACACAAACAAGTTAGTGCGGACCATCGTACGTGCTCCCTCTCATGCTTCACCCTTAATGATGGGGCTCCTGATTAAAGCTTATGGGCTATCGGCTGCGATGAGGAGGATTACAAGTGGTATGACACGTCATAATCGTGCCCTCCCTGGTACCCATGTATTGGGCTGAACACCCTAGGTCTTGTCTGACCTTTCATAGTCAGTCTACCGTACCTCCTGACTAGTGTTGTTCCAGAGTATGTGACTTGGAAATAGAAATATAGAAGGAATTAGGCTCATGGCTAAATCTTCCAAGACAGCCGTAGACCTATAGGTAGGATATACCACAGGCGTGAATGGTAGGAAAGCGGCCTAGTCGGGATACCGTATCGTCGACGTGTTCAGCGAATCGGTTTTCCATTAGTAATTCCCGCAATTATCTTGTAAGAGCAGATGGAATGGTGGTGGTGAGGAGCTGAGGAAAGTTGGTATCAGTTTGGGCTGAAAGGAGTTGTTAATGAACTGCAGGACACGGCTTTCATCATACTTTTGAGGTTCTGAGATAGGGGTCCTCATTTTCCAACTAAGTAGTGAGTTATTCTAGTAGTTGATTTCAAGTTGAGTAGGTAGTGTAGCTACTCTACCAAAGTTGCTGCTGTTTTACATATTGGTGCTATTTGATGCTATGACTTGTGTACGCTTCTTCTTTTGCTAGTACTGTGGACCTTCTTGGATGAGGCACTCGCACTGGTCGTTGAAGGAACCTGTTCCATACCCATGGTTGTAGGGTAGCAGTCCATAAAAGTGTTATTTCAATGAGTTGACTTGATCGAGACTGCTTTTACGTCGAGAAATTTGGTAATGGAAATTAGAACAGGTATACTCTTAGTGCTATACGCCCAGCTACTCTAATCTTTCAGAGTGCTTTTCACACTATAAAACATTTTCTGAGTGAAGTCATTTAGCCCAGGGGCCTCAAATGTGGGACGATCAAAGACATCTTATAAGCTTTTGGTCTAGCTGATACTTACTTCGGGTCGGATATCAAGAACACAAGTGCCGATCAACATGAAAAAGGATAGTAATCAATATGTCATGAAAACTGGGAGCAGTGAGTCCAGTGTGAGCAAAGTTCACAATTCGGCGTTCACGAGGAGTGTCTGACATTTGTGTGGAACACCACAAGAACGAAGTTAGACTCAGTACTCAGGCGAAGTTAGACAGATTCGCGCAAAATGTATTGAGGCAGATACTAAACCAAGACATGGAAAATATTTCAGTTTTATTAAACATGTACCAAAACCCTCTGTCCCTATGCAAAGTGTACACGGGGAATTATCTGTTGCAAGCATTGTATGTGTGACTCTTTCTGATACCTTATTAATTATAATGAATTATCACAGTAATACCAGTCCCAAAGGTTGATATTCGATACTATCCTCCTAGCCTAAATCATGTCTAAATGCTGCGACCCTGATCAAGGTCATCCAGATAAGTCACAACAAAAGAGATGTGAGGGATATTTGTACACTGCAGTAGGGCATAGTTGCACATTAGATGGTTTTTTTCTTATGCTATGCAGTTAAGTATTATTGCTTTATGCACAATGTTTTGAGCTCAATTTAATGATCATCTTATCAACCCAGTGTTGTCACTTTGGGGAGGCTGCAACAGTTTTGAAAGAAACGCTTAATTTTGCGTACTTTAATTAGCCAAGTGTAACTTCGGGGAAGTACTGGGTAGGAGGACGAACATCAAAGGAATATTTAGGAGACATGCGAACTCTAAGGATGAGGATTAATTAATTAGTCCTTATTCCCCTCGGCTTGACAGTAGTTCCAATCCTCAAAGATTTCTACCTCAAAACTTTCCAACATTTTTACTAAAATTTGTCTCGTTTTGTCGCTACCTTCGGTGGCTATCATCTGACTTCCGGTTTATATATATATATATTTGTGTAACTTTGGCTTCTTTGTCTTTTACAGAAGGGAAATTCAGTGTATGCTCCGAATGGATCTGAAATTGTTC
This sequence comes from Heterobilharzia americana, assembly GCA_944470555.2. Lineage (NCBI taxonomy): Eukaryota > Metazoa > Platyhelminthes > Trematoda > Strigeidida > Schistosomatidae > Heterobilharzia > Heterobilharzia americana. Next base: position 87,776,508 of record OX104134.1, read on the forward strand.
TTGTTGCTTATGTTAGGTGTTGATATCCAACATGAATAGTTGGAGTATAGGGAGCTGGTAGGTTTTGATTTCTCACGTCTGGGTTTGTTTTTGTTTCTGTAATGGACATGGAAACTTCTCTTGCTTTCCTGCTGGTGAGATGAGTTTTTTTCTGTGAGTTAATGTTCGCAACTTGTAGATTGTGTTTGTTAGGAAGCTACGGGTTTATAGGAGTATTTGGGCTTTCGTGACTGCTGCCCTTATAGGTGCTTAAATCTGAATAGCGAATTTGTGGGAAATGACATATGGGTCGTTCCTGAAACATATAAGTAGACAGCATGAGTTTAGTTACCGGAAAAGTTAGGAGACAGTGTGAATGTATCGAAATATAAAGCTAAGTATCAAATAAGGGGGAACGACTAGCGAGCTTATGAGTGCTTTGAGTACGTCACTTGTAAGCCACACTAATTAATGTAATTGTTTAAAGTTTTGGATGAGACGGTTGTAACTACATCCCGTGGCAAAGGATTCCATAAAGCATATACTTTAGGGGGAAAAGCTTGACCTAATACTGATTTGGCTGTCTAGTCTGCTATTCTGATGAGGTTCCCTCGTGATGGCCATGTTGCAGGTAAAGTTAGATTATACATGTGACTCTCCGCTGGATAGTCTTGTAGAGCACAATACCGTCACCCCTCTTCCTAAGACAGCCTCAAAAAAAACAGTTTCAAATGCTTCAGCCCGTCAGAATGCGTTTTTCACCCTATTCCAATATTAGTAGTAAGAAGGATGGGCAAGGAAATTTTATGTGAAAGATCTCTGATGAACAGAAGTGGCCTCAGGATTGCTTCCTGGTATACCCCGATGTTGATGATCTCCACTTAAGCCGTATTCTATCCACTTTTGTGCAGAACTGTCTGCCTTGGTGGCTTTGAACCTAGAAAGCATAAAGTGGATTACGCCGTCCAACTCAACCTTGTAAAGTAGGACTTCGTGCAGAACACCCACACGTCTAGGTAGAGAAGAATGACATATGCTGGTTTTCTGGTGTTTCATCTAAACGTCCAGTCGTCCCAGGCAGTCAGTCAGCAAGTTGGTAGCGTATGAAGGACCACTCCGGAAGCCATGTTGAGCAGTGTGAACAGTGTTTTTTGTTAAAGAATTCCCAGACCTCATCTACAACGATCAGGCTTCCCAATACTTTTAGACAGTATGGAGAGTAAGGCAATCGGTTGCCTGTGCTTTTTCTGCCTTCTTCCTTGAAAATGGGTGACAAAATGACGCACTTCCATTCTTTAAAAAGCCTGCATGACTCTAGCGAGTGCTTAGAGAGGTCACAGATTGGTTTCTCGAGTACCTCACAGCAGTTCTTCAGAACTGGGAGTCTCAGATTGTCACAGCCAAGAAAGGTGTCTGGATGAGACCTGGATAATTTTCCTGGTCTTTTTTTTCTGTGTCATGGAGATGTGACAGAAGTATTCATTCCTATCCATTTGGCCAGGGTCGTTTCATTCCGGTGCGGGTTTGGTGTCAGAAGTTGTAAGCATGAGCTCAGAAGCTCAGCTGTTTCAAAAATTGGCCAGCACCATTGTGAGATTAACTCTTTTGGTAGTCAGTTCCCTTTTCGAGATGAAGGGGTCAGACAAACGAAATCAACGTAGAACCTTGCACACAAGCGGATCGGTTCAAGTTGTCACAATTTATAGTAGTATACAAAGAACAGGCAGATAGGAGAAAAGTGATATCAGAGTAAATAAAGTGAGAGGAAAGAAAATTGAAGATAATGGCTAGGGCAAATATTCAAGCTTTAGATGTCAAAGAGTGAATACATCCGAGTCATTGTAACCGATTTTCAGGCATTCCACAAGAGTCACCAATCATTGGTTCCTATCATTTCGAGGGTACTGAGGCGTAGCTCATTGGTTTAGGGAGATGACTTTTAGCCATCGGGTCACATGTTCGAACTCCCTTCCACCCACCGAGGTTTGGGGAACTAGATAGTATCATTGGCTTTCACACAATAGGTGTGGCCCATTGCATACCGCACAAATGTATTCAAGGCTGAGTGGATTTCATTCATCACCTCAGGTACCCCAGTCAGGCAGTTCACATCCCTTACACGGCTCAGACCAACAGTCAGGGACTTCATGGACTAGTGCCACGTCTCGGTCTGACCACCCTGAACCCTCTTCCAACCTAATCCAACTTCCCTGAGTATTGCACGCCGAGGTAGGCGGTGGCTTGGTCTGCGCGGTATATGCTCAAGCCATCCCAGTCGGTCGAGGTCCACAATCTCATCAATCAATTTGCTTGTCATGCCTAGTATCCTTCGCATGACCCCAACATTGCTCATACGGTGATTCCACCAAACCCGAGTCATTCTAGGAAGACACCTATGACCAAAACCCTGTAACTGCTTCATGTCTTCTACTTTTAACGGCCATGTCAGCCGTTCAACAGGACAGAATGGCCTGTATACTTGTAGGTAGTCGGATATCTCGCCAGTCAGCCCCAAAGATGATGGAAATTAGCAAGTGACAAGCTGCCCTTCTGTATTCGAGATGACATTTCGTCAGTGACCAGCTCGGTCGGGCTGAAGAAATATTCCGAGTGTTAAACCCGGTAAGTATGCCTCTGTTCCAGGACCTGTCATAGGGTGAAAATATGATCGATCCACCTTTGTCCAGGTCTGAAACCTGTCCGATTTTCTTGTTATTCTCAAGCTCCAGTTAGGCGTCGGCTAATTATGGACCCTAGGGTTTCGCACACAGTATTGGTCAAACTGATTCCTGTATGGTTGTCACAGGAAGGCTTCTCCCTCTTCAAATAGATTGGGATGATCAGTGAACCAGTCTGATGGCACTACCTCCGATTCCTGTACACTGCTTAGTAACTGTGTCGCTTTAATTAACGATTTCCCACCTTCATCCTCGAAAGATTCGGAAAACTGTCAGATCCAGCTGCTTCACATCGTTCCAAGATCGATACAGTCTTCTCAACTTCAGGAAGAGTTGGGGGACCAATATCTATGCCCCACTCGGGTTCAAGCTGGATGTTGGGCAACTGAATCGTTGCTGGAGGCGCGTTGAACTCTCTCAGTGTTTTACATAACCTCCTAGCCGTCTCTCCTGCGAGATGAAGCAGTACAGATTTTTCGGGTTACTTTGTGACCTTTCTCCAGGTTTGATTGATAGCTAAACTCCGTCTATGTGGACTCTTGTTGCATTGGTTACCAATTCTTTTGTAAATCAAGGATCCTGATTGTCTGTGATGAAAGTCATTTGAACCGTGCCTGCTTTTTGCTCTGGAGTAGTCTCTGTATTCCGCGCTTCAGCCATTAGATTCTCATTCGTTGGTGTGTTACCTCTGGCATACTGACGGATGACCCCGAGGATTATTTCCTTCACCTGTCTCCAGATTTCGTTTGTTGTGAAACGGTCCCACTCGTCAAGCCATGTTGCATTTATGAGGTTATGTCATGCTTTCATGGTTCGATCTGCAGTAGCAAAGAAAGCTATTCGGTTTCTCCGGTTTCAGAGCCTTTTTAGTGGTCATGGAGAAGGTTATTACTGTATGATCTCTGCCGCCGATAAGCGGCTAAACATATATATTCGCAATGAGAAGGTCGTCGTTCGTTATAACGTAGTCCAGGCCTGATGCACTACCGATAGGCCCCCATCCTGTTAAATCACCTTTCTCTGAAACCAGCTGTCTTACATTGACTTTCACAATTTCTCTCCAACGATGGCCTATACCAATATAATCTATATGCGTCCGTTGCTGGTTTGATATTGGTAGACACAACACGAGACAGTCTTTATGCGTGAAGTTAGTGCTATCCAGAAACAAGCGATTTTTAGAACAAAATTGCAACAGACGATCACTGTTTTCAGTTTTTTGGCTTAGTATCCTGTAGATACTTTCGAGACGCCTTTCCTACTGGTTCAGCTCCTACTTAAGCGTTAAAACTTCCTGTCATTATGAATTTATCTGAATGTTTTGCCTTCTGTAACAGAATTGACAGTCTCTACTAGAATTCACCCATTAGATCATCCGAACTTCAGTCAGTGGGACGTGAAGGCGAAGATTACGAGGAAGTATTTTCTAGCCTCATCGCCCTTCCTCATTCTGGCAGATCCACTCATTCGAACACCACATAGACGACTATTGACTGGTGTCCAGTCGAGAAGTGCGCTTTCTACTCTTCAAAATCTAGTGCTCTACATACATACTAGCATGTTCACGATGACTAGCCATCTCATCTGTGCATATCCGCAAATTGAACCTTGAAGATTCAGAGGAATGGCCAGGTTAAGTCGAGTAAATAATCACACTTGAATCATGTATGCGTGTGTCAGGAGCACAAGATACATCCATGGCTTGAGCTATGCCTCCTCTTGGATTTAGCATATGGTTTGGACGTTGAAAGCTGCAATATGACATCAACAACCGGGGCTTAATAAACTAAGAATGAGGTTTCGATGGAAGTAATCGTTGACAATGGTTGCAGAATGAGAGGTTGGGGAATTTGTGGAAGAATTAGTGTTGTTATCCGAAAGTGAAAACGAAGGCGGACACAGTGGTTAGGAGCGTAGGTTACTTTTGATTGAAACTTCTATAATACTGACGTTTCCCGGGTGCCCACACCATGGAACGCGGTTTCTGCAGGGTACTTGAAAGATAAAATAATTTGTGACCGCAAAGCCCATAGGACATCTGCTTGACGCCTGTCATACAACTTTTTGAGGACTGTTGGTATGCCGGATAGGAAAAGCCCATACCACTGGAAACCACTTGAAAGGTAGCATTTGCATGGTCATGCCCTGGAAACCTTACTGCTATCACACCCCTGTTCAGACAACGGTACGACTTCACTCTTGGACCCCCATTATAGTGTAGTAATTTACACCACAACGGTAACTGCTTTTCGTCTAATCACTGTCCAACAGACCTTTCTGATATGGTAGGACCTCGAAGGAACAAGTGTTCCACCAGCATAGCTCGTTGGGTCATTGTGATATGCAAGCCCGACGACCACATCAAGGTGTCAGCTATCAGTTAAGAGATACTTGACGTTTAGTCCTCTTCACTTGGCCAACGAGTTTAACCGTGAACTCAGAATGTGTGTGGAACCAGTTAAGATGTTTCCTAAGGAACGTAGCTCCGAAGGAAACAAAAGCTTAAGTAACTGGGCAGTTGAGACGACCAAGAATGTTACCCTTGACCTAACTTTCTTAAAAAACGTGAGCAGCTTTCCAGACTTTTTCCTTTGATGGCAACACTATAAAGGCATCGAATTTCTGTATTGTTCACATCCTAAGGACCGCTATTTCCTGACAAATAACTGCTACCTAAATGTGGTGACTGGGCTCGCATATGACAATGACCCAACGAGTTATGCGGGTGGGACGCTTGTTCTCTCAGGGTCCTACCATGCCAGAAAGGTCGGCTGGATAGCGGTAATATAGAGAGCAGTTGTCGTTATATTGTAGATTTCGGCTTTATGATGAGGGTCCAAGGGTGAAGTCGTATCGTTTTCTGGGTGGGTATACGACAGCAGTTAGGTGTTTCTCGTGGATGACCAGTAGTATCATTTTGATGTCTTCCCTATGGGAGGGGGGGTCTAGAAAATATCCACCCTGCCGTCTATTCTGCGGTCGTCTGGTGCCGGTTATATGGGTTTCCTAGCTGTATTCAAAACAAAATTAAACGTCAAACTTTCGAAAATGTCGTGTGATACTGACCTCTAGCAGGTGTCCTATAGGCTTTACATCTACACATTATCTTCATTTTAATAGTCGCTCCGAATTCGATTGTTGTTCATTCCTTCCTTGTCCTCTTTTCACGACTTCTACATGTCTACTGTTTTCCTTATTTCTCTATTGTTCATCTTAGTGATCACTCACTTGATGTGTAGATATTCGGTGCGGAAACGTGAACCGTTATATAGTAATGTCAGGTCAACCGTGTCGATATTGTCCGATTAGCTAACTTCTTCAATTATAGCATCAGTATAGGTTGACGTTTCTGTCCTGGTTTGGTTGGTGAGTATAAATAGCTGTGTATCATTGCCGTCACTTTTGCCTTTTCCATCTTTAACCGTGGTTTTCCACCGTTGCCCACGATCGTTGGGCTCGTTCCTTGGGTAACATATTTTGAAATTAGATGCACTTACGTGGGTGCATTGTATTGTCTTTGATAAACGATGAAAGTGTATTTAGTCTGAATCTATCAATTCTTTTTCCACACAGCCTAGTCTCATTCTCGATTTTAAAATACTTCTACTTTTCATTTCTGTATATCTCGATGCTGTTGAATAGTTTGGACATCTAAAAGAATGTACTTTTGACGTTCTATCATGTATTGGTAGTCGGTCCCTTCTACTGATTATCCATGTCTGGTTCTACTTTTCCGATATTTTCGTAGTATACTCCCAAGGTGCTTTCGCACAATGCTTTGATGTTTAAATAACAAAGTTGTAATTTATTGATGTAGTCATATTCGAGCCCTGCTTGAGAAATTCTAATAGTAACCTCATGTTTCTAAACTTTACAAGAAAGTAGTAATTTTACCTGTTTCTAATTTATTTTGCAGATGAATCACTAATCATTTTGAGCAGAAAAAGACCTATGTCTCATTCATCCAATCCCATAAAATGCCTCGCAGTTACATTCTATCGACATTTGCAACCTTTACGCTTTGCTTTGAATGTTTTTGATTTGTTCATATCCTTCAAACATATCAACATCACGAATCAGAAAAATCCATTACTTTCTCAAGCTGTGCAAAACTGCTATCTTCTTGGTCATGTTGAACCATACTTATTATTAATAGGTGGATCGTCTCTGCATTTGCAAAACCATAAAGTCATCATGGAATAGAGGTCAACTTAAATCTCCTTTCGGTTTCTCGATCAGCTCAGTCTGTATGTTTTGACTTATTTCATATTTTACTATCTTTCCTAAAAAGCGTTCTATATAATGTTCACAATTCATTTTTATGACTTTATATGGTATTAATAAGAGTCTTTATTCAAAGCACTTTTCTTTATATTCCTTTATATTCAACCAAAATCTAATAGTAAAACAGCTTAAGCCATACCTTAGCGCTATCAAGAATACCATACTTATAGCTACATATATCCCACTGGTAATCAGTGTCGTTTAGTCATGAGGCAGGATCAAGTCAAAGATTATGCCACTTAACTCTTCCCATAAAGACGGATACCCTGTCAACAATATAAATGGTGCTTACTGATAACTCCTACCTGAATTTTCATTTGGTCACTTCAAATCCCACAACTAAATTACAACCAACACAAATCATAATAAATGCTACGTCTGGTGGAAGATGTAGAGTTGTTACTTCGGTGGGTACATTGAGGTTTAAAGAATTATAGTTTAATTGAATGGCTCAAAAAATACAAGGAACATTGCATGTGAACGTGTAACCTTAGTTTTCGAAGATAATTCAAACTACATGTATTTGACAACAGCTGTTTGGTGTGACATTTACAAATGAAAATTATAATCATTTTTAACCTATGATTCAGTCATCAATTCTAACACTGCAGGTCCAAATAAGTAGATGCATCTAACGTTTTACTTTTTAGGAGTAGCTTAGATTACCTCTGTCACAATACGGATACATGGTTGGTCGACTTGAAATTTGTGAAGAGAACACTGTAATTAGACAGAAACGCTTCCACATCAAACTCAGTTTCGGATGAATTAAGTTTAAAACCTTGTCACGTCGTTGACTAACATTTGCGTTAGTTGGAGCATACTTCGCACTTTTCCATCTATTTATCTTACAAGCAAAATCCAAAGTAATAATTGAATTGGAGGCAACTTTTTAACGTATGAATTAAGAGATCATTCATCGCTATGTGAAAGGAATTTTCGATTCCATGAAGACCTTGACATACTAAGAACCCTTATTTATTAACTAAATTCCCCACATTTTCATAGGATGCTGCTTGAAGAATTTCAAAAGTACATTTTTTTAAATTTCACTGCGATAATATTGTCTAACGCGGTACTAAAAGCACTCGTTAGTTCAGTTCACAAACAGGCTTTGCTGATGCATGTCTACACATGAAAAGCTAATTCACAGCTTCGTGCCCTCCCCAAGCGACGTCAAACAGTACGAAGTGGTGTCGAGTTATTAGGCTTGGTAGTCTTACTGGAAACGTGATCAATAGAAGTTATTCAAAATTTAGGACAAAAAAATAAAGGAATTTGCCCACTAAATAGTCACTAACTAATATCCGCTGCTCAGTAGCAAGACGAAAATGTTGGTGGCGATCTTTGTTTGCTACATTTGGTACTTTAAGGTCGATATTATATTGTTGTTTTTGTCTTAGTATTTTCTGTGAGTTTCACCTAAAATTTTAATATTGCTGCATGTATTTACAGCTGATATGGGTACCTGGCTTCTGGAAAACTCTCAGTTTAATGCCATGCGCCTAGAAGAAGTTATCTGTCAATTAATTTGGCAAGTTACTCAGTCAGAACCCAGCTGCTCACTGGAACGTTTAATTAAATATCTTGACGATGTATATAACGACGTGAGACTTCCTAAACCTTCATTGAGAGAAGTAAATAGTTCTCTGTCAGCATTAACTAGAGCTGGAGCTATATATTTTAGTGGTAATTCACATGTTTAATATTCAAATTTCATAGCTAATCTTATATTATTCCTGCATTAACGTCGTATTTGTTTAAATAATTCGTGTAGTCAAATTATATGTAGCTGAAGATATTAATCCCTTTTTAATTATTATTGGTAATCTGTCTTACACTGTACAGTTTTTTTGACTTAGTGGTAAACGCTTGCTCAAAATAAGGGATAGAAACAACGTGTTTTTACGTGCTAGTTACTAATTTTGGCAACAATTTAAAAATAATAATAATAATATCTTTGGTTTCGTATTGCAAACTTCAAAATATTTTATTTTGCATTCCATGCATATCTCTGCTTGTTTTGAGATGGTACAGGAATATCTCAGAAAACGAAGAAAATTTTGAACATTTAATACACTACTATATTCTGTTGGAGCGAATGGGAGCAAAATCTTGCCTTTTCCACCTCGAGTCTTTACTGTTAGTTTAGAGATTAAAATTTCCACTCAATTTCATCTTATCATAGGTTTATGTAATATAATACTTCTAAAGGAGATGACATTCTACACATTTGTTTAACTTTTATTTACCTACCCACCTTACATAACGGATTCGAAAAGTAGTGAAGTGAACAATCATGTTATCCTCGGAGAAACTTCATGTTATTTACTCATTACAGTTTTTACTGTGTTGTGCCTGATATAAGGTATATGATCTAATTTGAATGGATTAAAATCTGAAGATGCGAATCCTCACGTGTTTCATGAAACTACTATCCTTTACTTGTAGTTAGCTGATCTATTTCACTCATGAATTCCCTAGGTATGTAGGGTTGTTAAAAGTAAGTCGAAGTCTGAAAGTAAACTAACAGTATAAAGCTAACGTTATACAAGTCTCACTAGTTGATTTGTAGATAGTCATGATATTCAAATCGTTGTTGACTCTAAAGTAGCATGAACAATGCAAAGTGTTGCTAACGTTGGTGTAATAAGTAACCAGTGCTCAAATAGAGTGCAATTCAGCAACTATGTATGCGTTCGTGGAGTAAGCAGTGAACCATACTTAATGTATGATGGCTGAAGATGCTACTTGACTACGCAACTACAGTATGTGTGGCGATGTTTGAGGCTGTTATCCGCTTTTCGAAACTCCAATGCTTATACCAACGAGATGTGGCTCCAAATAATCACTTTTTATTACTTCCACTGAACTTCCCATAGCATTATATCAATCAGTCAATATCAACAAGGAACCTAGTATTACTACATAACGGTTCAAATTGCCACACCTCATATCTATACATCAAGTGAGTGATCACTAAGATGAACAATAGAGAAATAAGGAAAACAGTAGACATGTGGAAGTCGTGAGAAGAGGACAAGGAGGGATTGAACAACAATCGAATTCGGTACGATTATTAAAGTGAAATTAATGTGTTGATAAATCTGTGCTACTAAGATCGATTCTGAACCATATCATCTTGTCTCTAACCACTGGTTACTGTTGTCACAGAAGTTGTACTGCAGTGTGTTCTGGCTCCTTTGAATAGTCTGTACACATCTGTAGTTGATGTGATCAGTGTGTGTTGACTTCCTGTACACTAGTTGCCAATTTTCCATCATTGGTTCTTCTAAGTCATCTGGGAATTTTAGTTGACTGTTCAACTCCACTGTGAATTTGACGTCGTTGAAAATTGTTGTTGATCAAACTGAAAGTGTTCTTTAATTCATCCTTTTTAATGATAAAAAGGTATCGTCCACATAACTGATCCAAACTGTCGGTTTGATCACGCGTAAAATGGTGGCTTGCAGTCTCTGCACGACTGCTCCTGTAACTAATCCAGGTATCCAAATTGGAGTTCTTTTCATCTGTTTGTATATCTTACCATTAAATCGCATGTTATTAAACAAAGGTCGTTGAGTTCCATCGAACTTGGACACTGTAGTTTTGTGCGTTGGTGAGCTCCACTTGCTTTTCCGGGAACACAATGCTATATTTGTGCTCTTATTGCTAGTACACACCACATCGTCCTCCTAGAAAGTCGTTTCTACTACCTTACTAATGACCTGACAACTAGTTTGTTCTCTCTCATCCGACTTCTTGATATAAATAGATCCTATTCTGAACTTGGGTGACGTTCACTCGTTTCTGGATGTGTTAGACCGTGTCGTGCCTCTGAGTGACATACGGTCTCTCTCTCCTGCACCTTACCCCCGCCCTGTCGTACACCTTCGTCCTCTACACGTCACTTGTTCTCCAACTTTGAATGGTTTCCCTTTCTTACCTTCTTTCTGCTCCGACGCATGGTTCATTGATCTAAGCAGTTGATTTTCAAACATTTGTTGACTGTTTCTTACACCACCTCATCTGCAAAGGTTTAAGCAGTCGGAAGTACAACCAACTCTCACACAAAAATTGTAGCTCGTTGCCCAGTGCACAAAATTACACACAATTACTGACTTACAGTCTTTTGCCTTCTTTTACCATTTTATGAGTTCTATGCCTTTGAACTCTGTGTTTGAATACACTATGTGTAAGTAGTTCAAACGATTCGGTTTATCGACATTTTGTACAACCTTTATTTTCATGTAAAATTAAATGTATGTTGCAGAATATATACATTGATAGTTCTTTCAATTCATTGTATGCGCATATCCTGCTGATGAAAAATATATATATTTGTTTCTTAGGTCGAGGTTATAACCTTTTAACACCAGAGAAGTTGGCTGTTGCAAAGTGGCTTGAAAGTGTACCTGAAACGTGTTCAGTTGCCGACAGTATCTTAGATTACTCAATACAAGGAAAGCGCCAATAGCAGAAACAGAACTCTTTGGCTCAAATGTTTCATCATCGGATCGAGTTAACTCTCCAGATAATAATCAAGGCAAGGATCAACTTTGTGCTAGTAAACATAAATTCGGAGGTAATGAACATTATCGAAACACTAGTGCTTTGATGCCAGTCCCTGAAAATGCTGAACAAGATCATGTTTTAAAGTCACACACTTTGCATTCCATGAGTTCAGATCAATATCAAAACGGTCCTATGCGTCCGTGTAATCCGATTACACCTGTTTCACTTTCCAGTGTTCGCTTAAAGTCTTCCGATTCTCAGTTTCCGATAAGTTACGAAACAAACAGAATTAATGGTCGTTGTGCATCTGGGTTAATTACGTCTTCGAAAGAAAAACATAATGTAGCTAATGTAGTTAGTGTAGACGGTTTTTTCACAACTGCATAGAGCTCAACCTGGACCGACAGTTTTTCATACTGTCGATCAATCTGAAACTGGAGTAATTAGATTCTCAAAACATGCCAAACTACCATCCACCAAAAAATGTAAGTCATTTCCTATGTCTTCTTGTTTTACTTTTGTGCGTAGTATTTTTTCTTCACGAATGAAGTGTGAATCTCGGTAGTTATGTGAAGTGCTAGAAGTAAACTTTTCTGAACTAATCCAAACAAGACTAATTTCTTAAGCGAATGCGTATCTTATCACTGCAATTGTCTGTGTATTTAACGTGTTAACCTTCCATCCTTTTTTAGGTAAATAGGTGTGTGCCGCTGTAGCCTTTGCATTTTAAAGCAAAACTTCAAAGGATTGAGAGCACTTATCAAACTATGCGGTCATTCGTTACTTTTTCATGGTTAGCACTATATGTCATTAATAGCCGGGACCATTGACTCTAATTAATCTTATGAATACACTTAAAGCATATTGACTAAAAGACTTATGGTGTGAAAATTGATCAAAAGGTTGTTGAGAAATGCAGTTACTTTCCGAACAGCGTATTACTTAACGGATAATTTTGTCTCTTATATCGCAAGATCTGGATACTTGTAATTGTACTCATTAAAATCGCACTCGTAGTGTGACAAGATTGGTTTTTTTATAACTGGACCATTTGAACTCACGTTAATGACTATACTTCGAAAACCCTGTGAAACAGCACGAATACTATTCATTTCTACACTCCTTTTATTATCTGGTCATTAACTTTGTTGGTGTTCGCTTTCTCATGTTAATATCATTTTTGAGTAACCGTATCAAGAATCAAGTGAGCGTTGTCAGTGACTATTGCAGCACCGTATTCTGAGTTATACCTAGGATATATAATAAAGGAAAGCTACTTTAAAAATTCCCTACCGATAGCTGCTACCTTGACTTAGTGGTCGAGCTTGCATATGACAATGACCGAACGAGCTCTGCTGGTGGGATACTTGTTCCCTCGAAGCCCTACTGTATCAGCAAGGTCAGTTGAATCGTAGTAAGACAGAAAGCGATTACTGTTATCGTGTAATCTGTTTCGCCATGACGAGGGTCTAAGGACGAATTAATACTGCTGGCTGAACTGGGTGTGATGGTGGTAAGGTGTTTCCTGTGGACGACCAGCAGTGCCATGCTGATGTTGCCTTCCCTATGGAAGGGTAGTCGTAAAACGTCGACCCTAAACGCAGCACACTTTACCGTACGGCTTACCGCTGCTGGTGATACGGGTTCCTAGTCGGGTTCACAAAAGCAAACTGAAATGTCAAGCTTCTAGAAAGGCCATGTGTCACCGACCTGACGCAGATGTTTGTGTGGTAACGTACTAACCCTTCTTTTTCAGACACCTCGAGAAGAACCAGTCTTCCTCGATGTGGGCAGCCGGGAAGTGTCAACCCCCGTCACAACTGTCAGCTCTCAAGTTCCCTCAGATCACTATTCATCTTCTATTCTTCCTTCACATCTCTCAGCCAACATTTCTACTTTGTCTTTAATTTCTTCCTACCGACCAATAGCTGCTACCTCGACGTGGTGGTCGGGCTTGTTGGTGGAACACTTGTTCCCTCGAGGTCCTACCATATCAGAAAGGTCTGTTGGACAGTGATTAGACGAAAAGCAGTTACCGTTGTGGTGTAAATTACTACACTATAATGGGGGTCCAAGAGTGAAGTCGTACCGTTGTCTGAACAGGGGTGTGATAGCAGTAAGGTTTCCAGGGCATGACCATGCAAATGCTACCTTTCAAGTGGGAAGGGGTATTAGAAAAGGTCGACCCCAAAATAACACTCCACCATACCCCACGGTCCACCTGGCCGGCGGTATTGGTTCATTTGTCGTTTCTTTTTGACCATCCAACCCCAAAACAACAAAGGTTCGAAATAATCACACACAGAAGGCTGCGTGTGAAAGGCCTCAAGCAGATGTCCTATGGACTCTGCCGTCACACAAATCTCTTTCAGGTTCCTTAAGAAGAAATAGCGTTCCATGGTGTGGGCACCCGAGAAGTGTCAACCGCCCTCACAACTCTGTCAGCACTCAAGTTTCTTCAGTTTCTTCCTACTCTGCAGCTATCGACAAATATCTGAGTTCACTGAAAGCAATCACTGGTCTCCTGAAACTGCATTGCAGACCACACAATGCCGTCACCCTGGGTCAAATCAGCCAACAACTTATGCTAGCCAAAACTAGCATCTCGGGCCATGGATGTGTGCTATGTTTGTGAGAAACGCATATAAGACCGGAGTGTGGTTATTCGCTTAGCCTTACAAGATCAATATGGTGAATCCAGAGAAATATTCACTCTTCGAGTTTCTGCAGAGCAATGGTTAGTTATAGCTGTCTTGCAAATGTAGGCATAGCATTCAATGTTAAGGCAGAAATTGCTCTGCTCGGCTAGATCCTGATTGACAGCCGCCTGTGCGCTGTTCCAGTGAACGGTACAGTAGGGTCTAAGAAGGATATTGAGACTTGTGTTTGTCTTTCTGTGATCTCTGCTTACGTATTCAGTGACTGCAGTTCGGATGAAGTAGAAGATGAGTTTGAAAGCGAGACGTTCAGAATTGGTTGCTGTAGCAGGTGACTTCAATATACAAGTGGGTAGGCTAAATCAGACAGAAAGACACTTGGGTAACAGTTTTGGAATCCCAGCCGTACGAACAGATAGTGGTGATTGCCTGCTACAGTTTCGCTCAGAAAACCATCTATTTCTGACCAAAAATGAAATCCAGGCATGAAGAGGGACATCCTCTCACATGTCGTCCACCGACCTCAATTCAACCCGGAACACTGACATAGAAGAACTACAGCGACATGACCATTTCGAGTGCAGTTCGACAATGCGAATATTAAGGCTGTCTAAAGCGTCGAACAGGCTAGCCAGTTATCGGAATAGAGCATCACTCACCCAGAAGATGCTTGTCGTTAATTCTAGTCTTCTCTAAAAAAACGTTGGAGACAGCAGTTGATTTACAGAAAGTGGTTAGAAGGGCCATTGAGTCTCGGCAGCTTTTTCTGAAATAATGAATTCGTTCGAACGTATCTGTATAGGCTCTGAGCATATTGAGGAGTGGAAGCAACTCAAATGTAAACTGGAAAGAAGTCTACTCAATGAATGTGAACAGCGGTGGGCAGCGAAAGCTCCAGAGATGGAAAAGACATCGCTGATGAGCAACAATAGAAAGTTACTCATACTTATCAAGGAAACTGGAATCAAAACGGTAAATTGTCAGTGCGAATATGGCGAAGACAGATCGGTCTGTGGTTCACTTGCAGAGGAGACGACTGGAACAATAGGTGGAACACTTTAAAGAAGTATTCAGCTTGTCTCAGGCTACTATTCCATTGCTAGCAGTGCACTCCGATCCTGAATTGAACATAGAAGTAGGACCCTCAACACTTACAGAAGTCGAAAAAGCAGAACCAGATGGACTAGCTCTAGGGGAATTTAAGGGAGGTGGTAGGGGATTATTGGCCAAACTAACTGTTAACTTGTGTATGAGAGATAGATATGATCCCCTCTGACTAGTCTCAATCACTGATTGTCTCAGTCTTCAAGAAAGGTGAAAAGTCTTCTTGTGATAACTAGAGAGGAGTTAGCCTGACAAATGTAATGTCTAAGATTTCAGGTTCTATTATCATTGAACGTTTAAGTAGAGCTCGGGAGTAGCAGGCGCTAGAAAATCGGGTAGGCTTCAGACCTACCCGTAGGTGTATTGACCAGATGTTCACACCGCCAGATTCTGGAAAACAGGTGCATATACCAACGCCAAACACTCGCTGTATTTCTCGATCTGAGGACAGCGGCATTCGACTATGCTGACCGAGATGTCTTATGGCATTGTCTCTCATTGAAAGAGATGTCGAGTAAGTACATCACTTTGTTGAAGGTTCTGTACTTAAATTGATATGCAGATAGAGAAAAATGACTAGTCTGCAGATACACCAATCAAAATATTCTTTATGTTATCACGTCTACAGTTAAACAGACAGACGGCGGATCAGCCAATCAATATTATTATTTTAAACAATGAACTATCTATTTATATTAGATATATTTCCCTTTATTTTTGAGCTTTCGGTCTTTTTTGACCCCAAAAGATGTTTCTACACGTCCATCGTATCTTCTCTATTAATTAGTCGGGTCGGGAATCAACTAAAAATTTGTCGAACGTTGGTGGCTGACACTCAATATCCGTGCGTCGTTAGCGGCCATAACAGTTTCCAAATCATAACATAAACACTGATGCGTTAGAGCCCTTGGTGAATATTCTTTTCAACTTTATCAGATACATACTTGTGGAGGTGCCCATCGTCATGTGACTTTACAGAGATTAATCTTATCACACAAGGAATCCCTTGTAGTTTAGTTAGGCGAAAATGTAGAGTTTTCTGAACACGTTGAGTGGCAATTTATGTATGTTTTGGATGCGCTTCTCGCTATTAAAATGCAAATTATTGATCCCTGGTTCTTTGTGTAACAGTAGGGAGTGAATTGGTTGAGTACGCGTCTCCTCTATTTATCTGGGAAGTCGGACCAGTTGTAGTCACCATCTGCCTCATCTCAAACTGTCCACCTACGTAGGTTTCGGCTGGAGAACAGTTCGAGGTGGCCAGACTAATACATGACATCAGTCCATGAAGTCTCTGACTGTTGGTTTGGTCCGTGTAGGGAAATGTAGACGTGCCAACAGGAACCGGTGGTGATATGACTCAGAATCGATCTCAGTCGCACAGATGTATCCACACATTATCCTCGTCTTAATAACCTTGCCGAATTCGATTGCTAGTCGATCGCTCAAAGTCAATCATAGGAGCAGAAGAAGAATACATGTAAACTGCAGAGACTATCTACATGAACTGTGTTTAATGTAAGGTTTTGATGTCCTAATAATGCTCAGTGTGATTTTCCCAATAAAAAATTTCCTCAGTTCTCACCTGTATTCACTCTATAATTGGTGTTTTTATCACAGAACAAGATGAAGGTCTCATAATCTTGGATGTCCGCGGTTGTAGATCTGTAGCCCTTTCTGAAGTATTTCGTGGGAGTCGCAGAGCTGACAGACGTCCAGATGCTGAAGGTGCTTGTATTGAAAGCGCTGTTGCGAAGCAGGATGAAAGTGGGATACACATACAGTAGCTCTGCAAGATTCAGAGGCATGAAGCTTGGGACAGGTGACCACCCGTTAGTATTGGCAGTAACGACGAATCTGCTACATCAAGCTTTCCCCACCTTGGATGCAGAGAACCAATCACGATTGCAGGCTTCCAGGATTGTCGAAAACATAGATACAGCATCTATAGCTCTTAAGAATTGTAAAACTGATGCACATCTGCGAACTGGCTAAAGTAATCACGCAGATAATGAGTCAGGTGTTGGTGCCAGTGATGTGTTAGGGTTATGAAGTGAATGTATTGCGAAGAAAGTGTAAGAACCGTTGCATCAGGTCAAAGCTATCCTCATGAAAATCAAAAAAAAATAGGAATGGTTGCTTCTCCTGTGGATGATGAGGGCACATGCAAAATAAGTTTCCAGTGAAACGAATAAACAGCTATGGGATCATGATAAAATGGATCCATTTTCTCTTTCTGTTTTCAAATTCGTGTATGAAAACAACTCTTTTAAGCAACTCAATATCCCTTCTTGCTTTCCGGTTGAACTGGGGGTTGTTTCCGTAATGGATGACAGAGTGGGAGTTTTCGTGAGGATAAACATAATCGATCGACAGCTAGTATGTCTGACAAAGAACTGATGATTTCCCTAATAGATGAAGACCAGGGTCATACAGTTTACATTATCAGTTCTGATCTCAGAGGTGAGGGTGATATGCGTTGAGAAATTTGAGGACTTCAGGCTGTTGTGGAATAAGGAGCGATAATTGACAAAAGAGGTAGATAGGAGAAGTACAGTTTTCAATTGACGAGGGATGCTAATGAATTTTCTAGGTGTCTTGTTCAAACACTTGATTAAACCTGCTTTAACTGATATTGGATGAGATGACTTGAAGTTTATATATGATATGTATTTCTTCTTCTGGCAGCTTTTTCAAACTCAGTTTCTTTGCCCATAAAGATGGCAGTTCCTTTTGACGAAATTGTATGATTCGTTAACACTATTTTTGTTTGAGTAACCCTGAAATTCCTCGTAGGGGTGTATGAAGTCAATACTGTCACAACGAAATGTTGTGTATTTAGTAATTCTGGTCGAAAAGTATATATATATATATATATATATATATATATATATATATATATATATATATATATATATATATATATATATAAGTCCTAGAAATAGTTTTCCGGTTTCTCTTGGTTTTTTAACTATTGATATTTCTTCGTAACTCTTATAAAAGATTTATGTGTGATGAACTTTTTTGAGAATAAATAATTTACTTTTATTCTTGATTGCACTTTTTTTGTATCTAAGTAACTAATTGTATGCTGAATTGATTGGTTGCTAATAGTCAACCCATATCCAATTTGTTAAGTAGGTTTTCTTGCGCCATTATTAGCTTTGATTATGCATACTTGGTTTTCCCTTTCGTTTACCATCTGCTTTGATTTATTGTTAAATAAGTGAACCTGTGTTTGTTGAGTCGCATATTTGTACAACTTTATCCTGTCGAATGATGCTTTTAGCACTTAGGTTAGCTGTTAGTATATCTAACGTCTGCAAACGTATTTTTGATTACACAGGGATCATCACAGAAGTGAACCTTGTCTAGTTAACTAGTTCACTAGTTACTAGCCGGTCCTAAGCCCGGATAAAGAGGGAAGATTGGGCATATAGGACTAGCAACCCTACCCCGCAAAACCAATCCAACCGCTAAGGAAACTTCAAAGCACACAGAAAATGTAAAAAATGCAAATAAACTTACTCCTCCCTGGATTCGGAGAGACGAAATGACGCCGGTTGGTTGACAGTGTGTACGAACACAAGGATATTCACAAGGCAACATGGATTTCACCAGATGGACACACTAAAAATCAGATCGACTTCTCACTGTGAAGAAAGTGGAGACGCAGCCTACTAGATACAAGATCGGATCAAGGAGAGGAGTAGATGTAGGTTCAGACCACTCACTATCCAGTGAAAGGAACCTTCAAAATCAAACTGAAAACCTTCAAAGGAGCTGGTGGTAGGCCATAGTTCGAGTTCGAAACCCAGAACAGAAACTGAACTGAATGACGAAGCTACAAAGGACATCTTCACGTCAGTCAATCAGTAGGGAAAAATGGGAGACATTAGGCAACATCCCCGAGGAAACCGGTGTGAAAGAACACTGGAACTCCTTGAAAGAGACGTGGAAGGAGACCTGCAAAACCGTGTTGAGAAGGAAGAAGAAACGAGACAAGGCATGGATCATCATGGAGGCTGATAGAGGAGAGGAAGATGGTGAAGCAGAAGATGAAACAGTGCGGGGGAGAACAACAAAACGAGAAACTGAACACAACGTATAAAACACTGGACAAAGAAGTGAAGGAGAGTGCGCACAGTGACAAAAGACGCTTCCACGACACACTGGCAAGTGAAGCAGAACAGGCTGCTGGTAGGAGAGACCTGACAACATTGTGTCAAGTAACCAGGTTACTTGCTGTCTGGGAAGAGACCAACGCAGATGAAACCAACAAAAGATGATGAAGGAAATATAATTGCCAAAGAAGAGAAACAAAAGAAACAAGGGGCTGATCACTTCGAAAATCTCTTGAATCGACCACCACCTGCACTCCGTTCAGAAAAACTACCTGCAGCAACAGAACCCGAAGTAAACACAATCTCCCCAACGAAAATCGAAGTCCTGAATGTCATAAAGTTGATGAAAACCAGGAAAGCGGCAGGACTACATGGAATTCCATGAGAAGCACTGAGAAGAGACTCATGGACAACAGCGGACATGCTCACACCACTATTGCTTCTCTGCAGCCTGTTCTCTGCTACCAGTAGGGCGCAAACATACACGTGCCTCTACTAACGCGTGATCAGAGCTCAAGGAACTACTACACAGAGAGCGGCAATCCTCCACCGATCCTCTCCAACCATGGCTTATACCAGTATGATATATTTGTGTCCATTGTTCGTTTGATATTGGTGGAGGCAGTATCTTTCATTTATCTTCGAGTTATTGCTGACCAGAAACAAATGATTGTCAGAACAAAATTGCAGCAGACGATCACTATTGTTAGTTCATTGGCACAGAATTCTGTAGATCCGTTCAAGATGGCTTTCCGATTTGCTCAGTTTTCCTACTTGAGCGTTAAGGTCGCCTGCCATTATGACTATATCTGAACGTGGGCATCGGTGACTCTGACAGCCGTTTCAAGTCCTTACAAATGCATCCAGTCAATTTGCTGATGAGTGCTACAAGCACGATGCCTAAGGACAAAGCTTTCTGCTGACTGCCCCCGATACATCTACGACCAACTAATAAAACTTTCTGAGCCGGTGTACAAAACTTTAAAGTTAACTGTTTTTTGATTTCCTATGAGTTACATTTTATACCTCATGGACTTTATGAAAACAAATAATAGCCTTAACTACTAAAAAGATATATCATTGGTGAGACGTTTTTTCACTTACCTAGTGATAAGATTTCAGAGGAGCTTTCAGCAGCTAAAGAAAAAGTACAGTTACACATTTTGGACCTTGGAGAACGCATCAATGACTGTAAAGTGCACATGAGTAAATTAAAAAAAGAACTGTATGGTAAATTTGGGAATCATATAAACCTTGAAGAGGATTAATATACAAATGTCCTCTTATTGTTTTCAAAGTGTGTTGAATTTGTAAATACAAAATTTAATAAATAGAGGTTCTTGTTGAAACTGCTGATAATGGACTGTGTAAGCGGTCGGGGAGTACTAATTACCCACACACTCCCAGCGTAATACAAAAGTCATCTAACCGTAGCCTGCTGTTTACACTCCTATATCTCGCTCTAGCTTGATTATTAGTTTACGTTTTCGACAATACCATCAAGTTCCTACTCTGCACCCACTGTTAATGGTCTGTGCCTGCGAAACGCAATTTCTAATCTCTTAAAACCACACTGAAGCTTCCTACTTCAAATTGAACATATCTCACTCGCAAAGCTATTAAAATGATAAGAATGTATAGGTTTCCTGGGACAGGCAAGCAGTTCAAGTGGTTATCCATTTGACCTGGCCAGTATGGTGAATCTGCAAAATCTAATTCGTGATTTCTCGGATATTTGATGAGTAGTTCAAGTGCATTCGTTGTTGTATGTGTAATATTAAGTTCCAGAGCAGGTAGCAAACCTTGAATGTTTGTTGACAACCATCCATAGACGAAAGACTCGTTCCAGACAGTTGACCTTAATCCAATGAGTGAGCGGTTTCAACTTCACGCTACCTGCTGAGCCAACCAGAGAGTATCATCAGCCCCCAAACGGTAGGTGTGGCTAGAGTCCTAGTACACGAACTTGCATACATATGAGTAGATGTGAAAGAAATAAGGTGGGGTTGACACATCTTTGCATGTGCACTCACTGAGTGCAGATCTGAAAAGTAAGTTTTAGCAAAAGCTTTCACTTTCGCGACAAATTTAGTCCAGATTTAGTCATACTAACAGCTGGTATCAATATTCATGTAGGGAAGCTGAGTCATTCCTAAAGGATTATTGGATATCCGAGGAAAAGACAACAGTGATCGTCCCCTACAACATTATTTTGGTAACCATTTGTTTTCGAACAGTAATTCAAACATAAGGGTAGACTTAATCTTACTTGGCATACGTTACCATCATGCTAACTGTATACTCTATCGCTATAAGCCATTGTTAAAGAGGATCCGTTATGGTTTGCTGTTGTTTTTGTTAACGACAGTAATTGGAAATATGGGAAGAAACAGGTTAGTGGTGGCCACATAAAACATGATAGGAACCTTAAGTGAAACCTTTCTAAGGTCTATAGTGGCTTGAGCTATTTAATAAACACCGACTCGAAGGAATTGTATTTTTCTGTGCTCCGAATCTTATCGGAGTTAAGACTGTTCCAAGCCAGAAACCATGCAAAGCAGGAACACCGAGTGGTTTTTAAGCAGACATCTTTAGGGATGGAGGGGTTACCCTACTGATTTGAGGAGTTGAAGAACTAGCTAGGGCTCTGAAATCAAGCAGTTCTGTCAAACTAACCTAGTTTCATAAAAATGGGAGAAAAGTATAATGATCATATGAGAATAAGTGTGACCAACATCTTACACAAGATCCTGGCGTCCAGATTCATCCAATGTAGAAGCTGGAAGACAACCAACTAAAAAAGAGGTTTTAGACCTGGACTACACCACATTTGTCAGATCTTCACTTCCTATGGGTTTGGGGATTTAGGTGTTCTTATTAGTACCCATGGCATCCGACAAAAGCAGAAGTGCAGCCCTGGACGTCATAAAGTTGATGAAAACCGGGAAAGCACCAGAAGCACTGAAAACACGCAAAGGCAACAGCGGACATGCTCACACCACTATTGCAGAAAGTTTGGAAGGAAGGGAAGTCACCTGCCGATTGTCAAACCCCCAAAGAAGGGAGACCTAAGTCTTTGCAGGAGCTGGCGCGGAATCATGCTCCTATCCACCCCAAGCAAAATACTAAGCCGCATCGTACTGGAGAGACTAAAAGATGCACTAGATTCAAAATTACGACGGGAACAGGCTAGCTGGCTTCAGGCAGAACAAATCATGTGCGGATCGAATTGAAACGCTACGCTACACATCATTATAGAACAGAGCATAGAATGCCAGTCAACTGGGTCTCTACCTTAACTTCATCGACTTTGAAAAGGCCTTCGACGGCGTCGACCGAGAAGTAATTTGGCAGGTAGCTGCTTCAACACTATGGTTTTAGTGTCACAAACCTTTATCAACCTCATTCAGCAGCTATATGACGACTCCACATGCCGAGTGATTCACAATGGAAAGCTAAGCGATGCGTTTGAAGTGAAGACAAGAGAAAGACAAGGTTGCCTACTATCACTGATGATCTTCCTGATTGTGGACGATTGGACTGAACTATGCCATAAACTGTGAGGGGCGAGAAGAAGGGTATTCGCTGGCTGGACCGATGAAAAGACCCTAGAAGATCTGGTTTTCTCCGATGATTTATGTCTAATTTCGCACAAACTCGAAGATCTACAGGCAAAAACTAAGAGGTTGACAGAAGAGGTAGCGAAGACGGGACTTCAGGGGAACGTAGAGAAGACGGAGGTGATGAAGATACCCAACCAACAACAAACACCAATCTTCATCAACGGGAGAAACCTAAAGGAAGTAGTCTTTTTCACCTACCTGTCTAGGCAGCATCGTTTCAACTACAGTTGGAGGCACAGATGAGGATGTCAAAGTCAGGATCGGAAAGTCACCAAGACAGGCCTTCATTAACCTGAAATCAGTGTGGAGATCTACTGCACTCAGCATAAAGCGTGAACAAGATCCGGATTTTCAACACCAACGTCAAGCCAGTGCTTCTATATGGTTGAGAGACTTGGCGCGTTACAAAAAGCACTTCCAACAAACTACAGACATTCATCAACAGTTGCCGCTTGCGCTCACTCGATACTGAAGATCAGATGGCCAGAATAAGCAACAAGGAGCTCTGGCCGGGCAACGAACCAACCAAGAACCTATCCCCCGACAAATGTGCAGAAGAGAGTGGGGATGGAACGGACTGGGCATACACTGAGAAGGCCATTTGAGGACATAATGCACCAGGTCCTCGAGTGGAATTCAAAGGGGAAACGACGAGTTGGGCGTCCGAGGGTGCAATGGAGGAGATCGTGTTTAGAAGAAATGAAAGCTTGTAGGCAGTCGCGGAGCCAGGTTGAAAAGACTGCAGAGAAGAGAGTGACATGGTGAGGTGCTACTGAGGCCGCACGTTCCACTGGGACCCGAAAGAACAAATAATTATAATCACAGAAGTGACCATTAACGCGAATAATTATACTAATTTCCATCATTCCCGACATGGAAGTGAGTATTAAAGTTGTCGCAAGGTAGTAAGTAGTTTCAGTCTTTTGGAACTACTCGGATCACTGCTTGCTTTTGGTAATAGATCGAGAAATCTTATAGTATACCTTTACTGACTATATATATATATATATATATATATATATATATATATATATATATATATATATATATATATATATGTATCAACTATTGTGTCATGGGTTTGAGCCCAGCTCCATCTTACCGAGTTTAGGACAGTCAGGTAGAATCAATAAACCTTACAAAATCGATGTGGCTCATTTGTTACTATACGGATGTGCACAAGGTGGCTGATGCGTTTCGTTCTTTCGTCTGTCTGCCTCCATATTTTAGTCACTATATATGCTGGTACGATTCTGGCGAAAGTACTTGTGTCTTAAGTGGTAATAAAGAGACATAGTTGTAGATACTGGTCACCAACTGACTAAATGCAACCTAAGTAGGTTGTCTTACTGTGCAATTTCCCGATAGTATGTCGAAAAGTCTGAAAGAAAAGTATCTACACCACTACAGTGCCACTGTCTTAAAGCAATCTGTATACTATCAGGTTGTCAAATTTAAAGGAAAACGATCAAGTTAAACAATTAGCCTTTTTTCTTGTTTAAAACTGTTAAGGCACGTTTTTATGAACTCATATAAACCTCGGGTTTCTTTCAATAAACTCAAAAGCTTTCTCTTTATCCGGAAAGTTTCGGATCATTTTTTTATTCGTCTTTTATGTAATGCGATTTGCAGGAACTTCCATTATGTTTTCATTTGTGAGTTCACTTAGTGTTTTGAGAATTATGTTATGCACAGTTATTTCACCCATTTGGATGTTTTAAGAATGGGAAGATTAACTGTCGTATGTAGATATGTGCATTGAAGCTATAATGGTCATTGATGCACACAAAGCTATCAAGATGTAAACCGAAACATATTTGATGCTGACTCACGTGAGTTGGCAACTTATAGAACTCACAAAATAAATGCAGTATAAATTCTGATTGGGAGTGAACAACGGCTAGCTTGCGAAACATGACATATATATATATATATATATATATATATATATATATATATATATATATATATATATATATATATATATATATATATATTTGTCAGATGATTTTAACTGCGAATTGTTTTAAATTAATGCATAGTTTGCTCATTTATTTCTACATTTTAGTTCAGCCTCCCGGTTTGTTTAAATGGCTTTTGAGTCGTCTTCATCATATTCGCCTTTCCTGGCGTCGTAGTCATCATTCTTGTTTTGATGATAAGATTATCGACCCTCAAAAACGTGTGATATCTACGCGAATACTGAATTCAAAGAATGAATATTATACTCACTACCCTTTTGAAAACGGTGTATTTGAAGATTATCAGATGTGTCGGCAAAGTGTTTCTCCTAACAATCTACGCAGATGTTTTAGCTTGTCAGATGGAGGAAAAACTAATAAAGTCGATAATCAGACTGTAAAGAACTGTTGTTCTGGCGTCGATTCATCATTCTTCCCAAGCATTTCGAAAACAGAAAGCAATATCAGTGATCACAGGAAACAATCAAGCTATTCATATAAAGATTTACACTGGATTTCTCAAAAGAACTTGATCGAGAGCCCGTCTTTTATCTCTCTAACTGTTAGTCCGCTTCCAATTTCAAAAAACCGCTTCCTAAATGAGAATCGTACTGGAGTAAAATCAGCACCGCGTCTTCTTACTTCATCTCCTGTTCTAGTGCGCAACTTTTCGAAAAATGACTCCAAAATTTCTGTGCAAGATAGCAGTAAAACATCTACCAAAAGAGACAGCGGGTTTGCGGAAGAAACACATGGACCTTACGTATTTGGTAATGTCACACAGTCATGTCTTTTAATATCTCCTGATGATCCTCACACTTACCATAATTTTAAACCCAGTAGCTCCCGTAAGGCATCACCTAATTCCTCAAACCTTTGGTGGTATACAGGTTCCAATCTCTTGACACCTTTTGGAGAACTTCCGACACGACACTTCACTACTTCTTATGTCAAAGTGTCATGTGACTGACCATCTTGCTCCACATAGAAGTTTTGCAGTAGTAAATTCCGAAACACTTCTGATGCGAAAATTGTACATATAGTTGCATTTGATGTTGTTTTTTTTATAGCTTTTATCAGCCACACTTTGTCTTTCCAAGAGTAGAATATATTTATTTTGCAGAATAGTGCTCCAAAATTTGTTGGACTACGCTGCATTTCTAACTAGCTACTTTTTTGACTTAAGTCCTTTACATGGAAAGAAACGTCTCCTACTCTTTCTCACCACTCTTCGCTGCCTTATCATGACTGCACTTTTTTAGTTGTTTAGTAGCAATACAGTTATAAATACATACGTCTGTTTTAGTTCTGATAGATGGGCAAATTTCTACCTCATTATTGTTTAGGCAACGTATTAAGTGTTCACCAATTCAGTAACATAATTGGCACATTACATCTAATACCTTTATCATTACATGACAGTATTTGGTTTGTTGTGAATAAGAACATATAAGTTGAAGGAACCAGTGTAGTTGAAATTCATGCGGTGCTCTATCCCTGGGATTCTTTTGAGCCTTACACAAAGTTTCTATCAAGCATGCTTAAAAATATGTAATACAGCTTGGCGACAAATCATGAGCGTGTATTATGCCATATTTGCTTTGAGTCATACTTCGGGTCTACCAGACTCCCAGTAAATGAAGTGCAGTACGAGCCCCTAAGCATTATGCCATAGGTTTAAAGCTATCGCACATGTTTCCAACCTAAAAATCTTTTTATTTGTACTAGCTTCCTTAGGCAGTGAACATCCATCTCATTTTATGGATGTAGCATTTAGAAACTAGCAAACTGACCGAATTGTGAAACTAAGTTGAACACCACAAATATTTACTGGGAATATTCAACATATACAATAACAGTGGTGATACTCACATCATAACAAAAGCTTTTTCTGGAGTTGTAAGCAATGTCAAATAATATTTCACGCTAATCTACAAATAGTAATCTCCACAGTCAACAAATGCTTGCTTGACGTTTTCTTGTTTCACTGACTCATGTAGAACGTATTTATTAGTAGAACATCTGTTTAGAGATTGCTGAGATGCAACTGTAGTTAGCCAAGGCACAAATCAATATTCAAACACGGTAGGGTTCTCCTGCTGAACCTACGTATGCTACGGAGGGGTCACGGGTTTGAGCACTTCCCGAGGTTTAGATAGCCAGGTAGTATCATTAGTCCTCACACAATATGCATGGCTCACCACCCACTGCACGGACGTCCGCAAGGTTGCTGAGTGAAGGGTTGTTGGTCGTGGCTGATTTGCGAGTTTATTTTCTACATATTCCATAATCTGAAATACTACAAACTTTGTATCCGTGGGGAAATCAGTCTTCCATTTGTTCAGTTTCATAGAAACAATACATATAAATATATGCGTCTGTCAAATAGATAGATCAACGTAGAATTTCGTAAACAATTGCATCAGCTCTAATGCCTAAGCTTCGCCGTAACAAAGAAAGAGTAGTTGAACGGAGAGTAAACCTAAATAACTAAATGGCTAAAAAAGTGCTCTAAATTTTGGAATGATAGACAGAGTACATGTTTATCTTATTATGACTGACTGTGAGCCATATCACTAGTAACCACCAACCATTGGTTCCTATAGTCTTCAGGTCTCAAGTTCGATAGCTTAAATTCCTTTGTACGACTTAGGCCGCTGGTCAAAAAGTGAATGCCTTGGTTAACTCACCTAAAACTCCTATCAAACCTAGTCGTACTTCGGTTGACATCGCGCGCTGAGATTCGCTCTGCTATCAGCTTCTGACTGACTAGGTAGTTGATCTGTATGACAAATATGTCACATCCTCAGTTATTGAAGATATTCAGTGTAACTGACTAACTTGGATTCCTCATCTGATACTATTCATCTCGTAACATCGGTGCTCATATGGTGGTTCCACCATACAAGAGCAAAGATACGAATGTACCTGTTTTGAGGCCTGCTGCATCGCCATATCTTTTACTTTCAACGACCATGCGTCATAGTCGTACAGTAAGACAGCGGAGTGTTTGCACAATCTACTCATCTTCCTATAGGTATTTGGATGTGTCGTTCATACCATAATCGCCAACTACTAAATAGGCCTTTTGAATTCAAGTTGACACTGCCAATAATCAACCAGATCACTCTGAGGCGACCCATCAAGTAGATGGAGTAATCAACAAATTTCACCACTACACTCTCCATCCTCGAAATAAGAGTCGGCACAGACCAGTTCTAAAACACAATTCTATATTTGAAACAATTGGTCCCTTTAATAAATTTCGATAACGCTATTAGAAGACGAAGATTATCTGAAAAATGTGATGTATTTGCGCAATACATTTCGAACAATCTGATCACTCATTTACTTGTCAAGTCAATTTATATATGAAAATTAAAGGTCAAATATAGTGAATATGAAAAGGTTGTGACACTAGTCTTGGTAACATAATCAGATAAGGATTACCAAGGTAAATTAAGTGAAACAACAAACTGTTTTTGTACACACAGCGGGGGATTAAGTTTACGAATGGCTAACGCTTCGGCAAACTTCAGTATACGCCCCTGATTATTCCTGTATATTATCTTAAACGCTGTTTTCGTATTAACCCTGTGATTCATTTCAATAATATGTTTTGCTATAGATGACGATGGATGTCTGTCACCTGCACTTATCAAAGTTTGTGTGTTAAACTGTTTTTCTAGCCATTTGGGGATGTGTTCACCCACCCTAGTCTGCATTGAACGATTACTCCTCCCGATGTATGTGTGCCCACACATACATGTAAATTAAAAAAAAAAAAAGGATGTGATGTAATCATTTGTGCGAGGTTGAGGTTTGTGGTGAAGCAGGTGTTTTGTCGTCTCAACAATTATAAGCTGAGCTGCATAGTATGTTTTACTGATAACAGATTTTAATCTCTGCTTCAATATCATACTACTTGTTTCCCCTCTGTATGGTACTTTAAGAAATATGCTTTTCTTCGGGACCGAGGAAACTGTAGGCTTTGGGGTCAACTGTTTTTTACAATGGTTGACAAACTGTAATGGATAACCGTTTTCCACTAGAGTGTCTGTCAGAAACTTATTCTCATCATCCATCGTATCAGATGTACAAATACGTTGGATTCTATTGAACAAGCATCTTACTAAGCCTCTCTTATATTTCATCGGACAAAAACTATGAAAATTCAAATACTGTCCTGTCCAAGTAGACTTCCTATATATTGATCGTTTTATAGATCCATCTTCCCTCCAACGTATTTGTACATCTGATACGATGGATGATGAGAATAAGTTTCTGACAGACACTCTAGTGGAAAACGGTTATCCATTACAGTTTGTCAACCATTGTAAAAAACAGTTGACCCCAAAGCCTACAGTTTCCTCGGTCCCGAAGAAAAGCATATTTCTTAAAGTACCATACAGAGGGGAAACAAGTAGTATGATATTGAAGCAGAGATTAAAATCTGTTATCAGTAAAACATACTATGCAGCTCAGCTTATAATTGTTGAGACGACAAAACACCTGCTTCACCACAAACCTCAACCTCGCACAAATGATTACATCACATAAAAAAAAAAAAACCAATTTACATGTATGTGTGGGCACACATACATCGGGAGGAGTAATCGTTCAATGCAGACTAGGGTGGGTGAACACATCCCCAAATGGCTAGAAAAACAGTTTAACACACAAACTTTGATAAGTGCAGGTGACAGACATCCATCGTCATCTATAGCAAAACATATTATTGAAATGAATCACAGGGTTAATACGAAAACAGCGTTTAAGATAATATACAGGAATAATCAGGGGCGTATACTGAAGTTTGCCGAAGCGTTAGCCATTCGTAAACTTAATCCCCCGCTGTGTGTACAAAAACAGTTTGTTGTTTCACTTAATTTACCTTGGTAATCCTTATCTGATTATGTTACCAAGACTAGTGTCACAACCTTTTCATATTCACTATATTTGACCTTTAATTTTCATATATAAATTGACTTGACAAGTAAATGAGTGATCAGATTGTTCGAAATGTATTGCGCAAATACATCACATTTTTCAGATAATCTTCGTCTTCTAATAGCGTTATCAAAATTCCATATTTGACAGGTCAGAAAGAATAAAAAAAAGAGATTGGTGCTGAAAGGGTTCAAAAGATCCTACTTATTAGGACTGTGTCGTCTTTGCAACCCTGGTCAGCCAGGTAAACTTTAGAAAGTCAGTCGCTTGGAATTTCGACATGTTTAGATTATTTGCACCACCACGTCTACAACAAATTTACATGAGAACGGTGATAGTTGACAAACCTAACGGACATCACCAGCTTTCAACTCTCCGTAGACCCTTCTAGAACCACTTGAGTTCAAGTACGGACCAACCTTTGCCATATACTTTATTTGTCCGTTACCTAAATCCTAGTCAGACATGGGCATCAATAATATTACTACTTCCTTTTTGGGTTCCAGTGAAACGTGCGGCCTCAGTAGCACCTCACCATGTCACTCTCTTCTCTGCAGTCTTTTCAACCTGGCTCCGCGACTGCCTACAAGCTTTCATTTCTTCTAAACACGATCTCCTCCATTGCACCCTCGGACGCCCAACTCGTCGTTTCCCCTTTGAATTCCACTCGAGGACCTGGTGCATTATGTCCTCAAATGGCCTTCTCAGTGTATGCCCAGTCCGTTCCATCCCCACTCTCTTCTGCACATTTGTCGGGGGATAGGTTCTTGGTTGGTTCGTTGCCCGGCCAGAGCTCCTTGTTGCTTATTCTGGCCATCTGATCTTCAGTATCGAGTGAGCGCAAGCGGCAACTGTTGATGAATGTCTGTAGTTTGTTGGAAGTGCTTTTTGTAACGCGCCAAGTCTCTCAACCATATAGAAGCACTGGCTTGACGTTGGTGTTGAAAATCCGGATCTTGTTCACGCTTTATGCTGAGTGCAGTAGATCTCCACACTGATTTCAGGTTAATGAAGGCCTGTCTTGGTGACTTTCCGATCCTGACTTTGACATCCTCATCTGTGCCTCCAACTGTAGTTGAAACGATGCTGCCTAGACAGGTAGGTGAAAAAGACTACTTCCTTTAGGTTTCTCCCGTTGATGAAGATTGGTGTTTGTTGTTGGTTGGGTATCTTCATCACCTCCGTCTTCTCTACGTTCCCCTGAAGTCCCGTCTTCGCTACCTCTTCTGTCAACCTCTTAGTTTTTGCCTGTAGATCTTCGAGTTTGTGCGAAATTAGACATAAATCATCGGAGAAAACCAGATCTTCTAGGGTCTTTTCATCGGTCCAGCCAGCGAATACCCTTCTTCTCGCCCCTCACAGTTTATGGCATAGTTCAGTCCAATCGTCCACAATCAGGAAGATCATCAGTGATAGTAGGCAACCTTGTCTTTCTCTTGTCTTCACTTCAAACGCATCGCTTAGCTTTCCATTGTGAATCACTCGGCATGTGGAGTCGTCATATAGCTGCTGAATGAGGTTGATAAAGGTTTGTGACACTAAAACCATAGTGTTGAAGCAGCTACCTGCCAAATTACTTCTCGGTCGACGCCGTCGAAGGCCTTTTCAAAGTCGATGAAGTTAAGGTAGAGACCCAGTTGACTGGCATTCTATGCTCTGTTCTATAATGATGTGTGGCGTAGCGTTTCAATTCGATCCGTACATGATTTGTTCTGCCTGAAGCCAGCTAGCCTGTTCCCGTCGTAATTTTGAATCTAGTGCATCTTTTAGTCTCTCCAGTACGATGCGGCTTAGTATTTTGCTTGGGGTGGATAGGAGCATGATTCCGCGCCAGCTCCTGCAAAGACTTAGGTCTCCCTTCTTTGGGGGTTTGACAATCGGCAGGTGACTTCCCTTCCTTCCAAACTTTCTGCAATAGTGGTGTGAGCATGTCCGCTGTTGCCTTTGCGTGTTTTCAGTGCTTCTGGTGCTTTCCCGGTTTTCATCAACTTTATGACGTCCAGGGCTGCACTTCTGCTTTTGTCGGATGCCATGGGTACTAATAAGAACACCTAAATCCCCAAACCCATAGGAAGTGAAGATCTGACAAATGTGGTGTAGTCCAGGTCTAAAACCTCTTTTTTAGTTGGTTGTCTTCCAGCTTCTACATTGGATGAATCTGGACGCCAGGATCTTGTGTAAGATGTTGGTCACACTTATTCTCATATGATCATTATACTTTTCTCCCATTTTTATGAAACTAGGTTAGTTTGACAGAACTGCTTGATTTCAGAGCCCTAGCTAGTTCTTCAACTCCTCAAATCAGTAGGGTAACCCCTCCATCCCTAAAGATGTCTGCTTAAAACCACTCGGTGTTCCTGCTTTGCATGGTTTCTGGCTTGGAACAGTCTTAACTCCGATAAGATTCGGAGCACAGAAAAATACAATTCCTTCGAGTCGGTGTTTATTAAATAGCTCAAGCCACTATAGACCTTAGAAAGGTTTCACTTAAGGTTCCTATCATGTTTTATGTGGCCACCACTAACCTGTTTCTTCCCATATTTCCAATTACTGTCGTTAACAAAAACAACAGCAAACCATAACGGATCCTCTTTAACAATGGCTTATAGCGATAGAGTATACAGTTAGCATGATGGTAACGTATGCCAAGTAGATTAAGTCTACCCTTATGTTTGAATTACTGTTCGAAAACAAATGGTTACCAAAATAATGTTGTAGGGGACGATCACTGTTGTCTTTTCCTCGGATATCCAATAATCCTTTAGGAATGACTCAGCTTCCCTACATGAATATTGATACCAGCTGTTAGTATGACTAAATCTGGACTAAATTTGTCGCGAAAGTGAAAGCTTTTGCTAAAACTTACTTTTCAGATCTGCACTCAGTGAGTGCACATGCAAAGATGTGTCAACCCACCTTATTTCTTTCACATCTACTCATATGTATGCAAGTTCGTGTACTAGGACTCTAGCCACACCTACCGTTTGGGGGCTGATGATACTCTCTGGTTGGCTCAGCAGGTAGCGTGAAGTTGAAACCGCTCACTCATTGGATTAAGGTCAACTGTCTGGAACGAGTCTTTCGTCTATGGATGGTTGTCAACAAACATTCAAGGTTTGCTACCTGCTCTGGAACTTAATATTACACATACAACAACGAATGCACTTGAACTACTCATCAAATATCCGAGAAATCACGAATTAGATTTTGCAGATTCACCATACTGGCCAGGTCAAATGGATAACCACTTGAACTGCTTGCCTGTCCCAGGAAACCTATACATTCTTATCATTTTAATAGCTTTGCGAGTGAGATATGTTCAATTTGAAGTAGGAAGCTTCAGTGTGGTTTTAAGAGATTAGAAATTGCGTTTCGCAGGCACAGACCATTAACAGTGGGTGCAGAGTAGGAACTTGATGGTATTGTCGAAAACGTAAACTAATAATCAAGCTAGAGCGAGATATAGGAGTGTAAACAGCAGGCTACGGTTAGATGACTTTTGTATTACGCTGGGAGTGTGTGGGTAATTAGTACTCCCCGACCGCTTACACAGTCCATTATCAGCAGTTTCAACAAGAACCTCTATTTATTAAATTTTGTATTTACAAATTCAACACACTTTGAAAACAATAAGAGGACATTTGTATATTAATCCTCTTCAAGGTTTATATGATTCCCAAATTTACCATACAGTTCTTTTTTTAATTTACTCATGTGCACTTTACAGTCATTGATGCGTTCTCCAAGGTCCAAAATGTGTAACTGTACTTTTTCTTTAGCTGCTGAAAGCTCCTCTGAAATCTTATCACTAGGTAAGTGAAAAAACGTCTCACCAATGATATATCTTTTTAGTAGTTAAGGCTATTATTTGTTTTCATAAAGTCCATGAGGTATAAAATGTAACTCATAGGAAATCAAAAAACAGTTAACTTTAAAGTTTTGTACACCGGCTCAGAAAGTTTTATTAGTTGGTCGTAGATGTATCGGGGGCAGTCAGCAGAAAGCTTTGTCCTTAGGCATCGTGCTTGTAGCACTCATCAGCAAATTGACTGGATGCATTTGTAAGGACTTGAAACGGCTGTCAGAGTCACCGATGCCCACGTTCAGATATAGTCATAATGGCAGGCGACCTTAACGCTCAAGTAGGAAAACTGAGCAAATCGGAAAGCCATCTTGAACGGATCTACAGAATTCTGTGCCAATGAACTAACAATAGTGATCGTCTGCTGCAATTTTGTTCTGACAATCATTTGTTTCTGGTCAGCAATAACTCGAAGATAAATGAAAGATACTGCCTCCACCAATATCAAACGAACAATGGACACAAATATATCATACTGGTATAAGCCATGGTTGGAGAGGATCGGTGGAGGATTGCCGCTCTCTGTGTAGTAGTTCCTTGAGCTCTGATCACGCGTTAGTAGAGGCACGTGTATGTTTGCGCCCTACTGGTAGCAGAGAACAGGCTGCAGAGAAGCCAGTGTGCTCGACTGGAAAATCAGAAGGTTGATTGTGTGCTTAGGAAGAAGATAGCTAAGTATTTATCCGGACATAACAGCAATTTTCATCATGATGAAGCCTTTATGATATTCACTTTTGTGTAGAAAGTGGTTGGTGACGTACATCTAACGGTTGGCAAAAACCAGTGGATTTCCGCAATGTCATCCGAACTGAGGAGACTCATTTGAAGTGTCTGACCACGTTAAGGAACGAAAGCAGCTGAAACATAAATAGACTGGGAATTTCTACGATGATCGCGAACAGTGGTGGGTGGTGAAAGTATTGAGATCAGCATTATATAATACTCGGCACTTTGTGGATAGTGGCAAAAGAGACGATAGTTTAGTGAGATTAACACGAGAAAAGATGTGAGCCTGAAAACTTTTCAGGATAGGCTACTAAAACGTTGGGCGAGACACTGAAGCACAGTTTAACTGGCCCATAGCAACATTTCAGTTTCCAAGCCTTCATTAGGTTGAGACTTGACTGAGACGTAAGTGTAGGCTCTTCAACTGTCCTCGAAGCTCAGAAAGCTGTTGCAAACCTGAAACTAGGTAAAACATCTGGACCTAAAATTTGAAAACTACAATTTTTGAAACTGGCAATTTAGAGCCGTAAAACTGGTGTCACTCAACTAATAATTAAGTGAAGTATCCCAGCATCTTAAGGGTGATCGATGACTACCACGTGTTTGATGCAAGTACCACTTTGCTACAGATTGGTTACTTCAAGGGTAGCGAAAAACTCCGGATTCACTTCTTAAAAATGTACCACTGAATGAGTGCTGACGGTTTGCAGAACCAAGAAATATAATGACTATCAACAAAATAAGTGTGGTTCATACTCTGGTACAGAAACACCCATAAAAGTCTAAGTTGTGCAGGTAATTTATACATTTATTCACTGAAAACCATACTACTGAGCTGGGAAACTTTCCAAACGAAACAGTCTTCACCTGAGTTCTCATAGGTGTGCGTGGCGAATGTCTCTTATGTTCAAGGTCACATAGATGGTAGCCCCACTAAGATATGGCTTGTATAAAAAGTGAATTTAAGTTGCATTTTTGTTTATTCTATTTTCCAAACTCTCCACCGCTCCTGACTGCTTTTCCTTAACTTGCCTTTATCTTTTTGCCTTCTATATTAATGTTCTCGTATGAGTTGTGGCAACTCGAACCATTTTGATTTTTTTGTTGTTTTGGGGCCGGATGGTGGAAAAGAAACGACAAATGAACCAACACCGCCGCCCGGCAGACCATGGGGTATGGTAGTGTTATTTTTGGGGCCAACCTTGTTTAATACCCCTTCCATTGAGAAGGCAGCATCAGCATGGCACTGCTGGTTATCCAAGGGAAACACCTTACTGCTGTCACACCCCATCCAGCCAACAGCAGTAGGACTCCGCCCTCAGACCCCCATCATGATGTAGTAATGTACAGCATAACGGTAACTGCTTTTCGTCTAACCACTATTCAACAGACCCTTCTGGAATGGTAGGACCTCGAGGGAACAAGTGTTCCACCAGCATAGCTAGTTGGGTTATTGTGAAATGCAAGCCCGACCACCACGTCAAGGTAGCAGCTATCCTCATCTTAACGACGCTATACCGATTCTCACCACTTTCTCATTCCTCGTTTCTCTTTTCGCACTTTGTTTCTTTTGGCTGCATTCTCTTATCTTCATCTTGCGCTTCACTGGCTTTTTACTTGATGTACTGATGTGTGGCAACTCAGACCGTTACGCAGTAATGCCTGGTCCCACGTTGATCTGGATGGGTGGATGGGACTCTAGCCATTACGCATCTATCCCAGGTGGCATGCTAATGCTAATTAATATGCCCCTAGTATTGACGCTAGATGGAATCATGCCCAGTAAAAGGTTACATTTGTAAGACTAGGTTGACTCAAACTTCGCACAAGACTACACCTCTCATGGAGAATGATGCAACACAGGCGTCTCCTGAAGATATTAAAAATACATTTGGGTGCCAACAATGTTAATCAGTGACTGTAGGTCACGGTAGTTATCTCTATTTCAATGAAAAGTAGCAGTCCACAATGATATCTCTCACTTAACCGGAGCAAACTCTATGGTCACCAAATATGTATATCTCAGGTAGGATTAACTTTCGCCTCACTGAGATTTTTGAGCCAAAACCCTAAAAGGATCACTAGGGCACAAATAAGAGTGAGTATCTTTCCTGGAAATACTCGTACTCTTCATCAAAGCAGTTTCCTGAGAACGTCAAAAGTTAGCTATTCTCAAAAGTCTCGGCAATGCACTCGGAGTGCATATGGGATCACTTTACATCCATAAAAATGAAATCCCTTCGCAATATGCTTCGATGTAGCACTTTTTTTTAGCGGAACGAGTTTTAGTAGGTAAGATCCCTCGCAACAGTCACCTTAACAGAAAGAGAATGAGAGATAATTGGGGGACTTACTCAAGGTTTGAGTGCGCCCGAGGTAGGTCTGGGACGATAGCTGGGTTCTTATAAGCACTTGTGTATGTATAAACTAGCCCAGAAAACATCAAACTAAGGTAACCATTACTCTAATGACTTCGTATGACGTTCTATATATAACTTTCAGAGTGCATTCTTGGTTAGTGCAGTCGTGAATATATTTGTAAATACACATGCATGTGTATTTGTTATGTAAATATATTTATATAACGACTTGCAGAAGTAAAGGATACGGATGAGTGCTTTCGTCAACAACAATTAACTCGTCTTCAGCATCATCAATATTTGCTAATTCTTTCTAAAAATGTGTTTATAGCTTCAAATATCTACACAAACCTTCTTTTGTTCATAATCCGATGTATAATCCTTGAACTTTAGATTCCATGTCGCAAAGCTGTTTATTCTTTGCTGGTCTTCATGAGTAACTTCAATATCTTCCTGCAAAAAAACGTTAGGAACTGAATGATATAGCTTTGCCATACAGTCATGTTACCACTCGTCCCAATACGACCCTGACAAGAAACTGGGCGCTTCGGCTCAACTCCAATATCCAACAACAGTATTGAGCATATAAAACTGACAGTTTTTGAGCATAGACGTAGAGGTTCTGGGCCTGGCTCTTCCCTTCGCTCTCATTGTATGCATTCTGACCTCTTCTGCTTGTAGTGAGGTGTGCTTTACGTGAATTGGTGTTTGCAAATTGCAGACTGAGTTGATTAAGATGGTACGAGCTGTTGGAAACATGGGAAATTTTTCTTGACTTCTGTTTGTATGCACTTGTGTAGACGAATGACGGAATGATGGTAAGCTGGTGCACGGGATGCTTTCGAAAAGAAAACGAAGATGGGCTCAGTGTAGTTAATTGAGAGGAGTCGGATGACAGACAAGTCAAAGCAAGCAGATTTTATGAAACAAATGAAACGAAGCTAGTATTGAGATAGCGGAGGCTACTGAGTTTATTCGTTTGCTGATTATGTTGCTGGTTAGCATTGTGAGGTGATATAGTTTTTCAGGCTTCTAAACTAACACTGAGAGGGCGGTAAATATGTCTAACAATAAAGCAATTAGTAAAGCGATCATCGTCTTACCCCCTTCTCTCCGGAAGGGCAAACTAAGCTTATAACGCATTCAAAAGCATTCGGCGAAGTCTATTCAAAGACTTAGGTCCGAAACACACGAAGAACGGCTAGTAGTGGTGGAGCTTCCTCTAGTCAGTCAGACACCACTTGAACCATTTGAACAAGGCACGTACTCCTGGTTGCAGGAAGTTTAACCTGAGCCTAGTACTGGTTGTTTCGTCTGCTCTTCTGATAAGATAAGCTCATGGTGACTTTCATGTGGTTAGCGAGATTGGTTTCTTTGCGTGACTGGCTTGGGAAACATATTTATGCTCCGTAATCATGTCACCCTTCTTTTCGAGATGACCTGAGGCAAAAATATCCTGTCTCAGATGGTCAAAATACAGTTTTCCCTAGTAAAATAACCTTCTCCGACACGGTTGTTCGTGTCTCCGTGGCGGTATATTGGAGTTTCACTCGAATCCTGGAGGCTGTACTGCATTGAGTACTTCCAGACGCGTCAGTATATAAGTTTTGAAAGCTGTCGGTAAGAGATCTGGTATGAGCTATGAATGCAGGACATGTGGAATAACCTACATCTTTGCAGCCATCCCCAGTGGATCAAGCTAGCTTTGGGAGATGCAGAGAAGCTGAAGCCCAGGTGCTTTGCCATGAACAATCTGATCAGACATGATAACTCAACTTTTATGTGTGTTCATGTTCGGCTGTTCTTGCTCTATGTATTCTGAAGTACATTGCTTGACACTTTTCCAAATCCAGTTCCTTATCTGACAACCATTTCTGCAGTACTATGTAGTTGGCTTTCTCTTTTACCACCGTCCGTATTTGATTAAGTTCTGAAAATTATGCCGGGTTGTTGGAGTCTAAGCGGCTCTGAGATTGTTTCGTGGGGCGCCCGAGTTTTTGGTGTCCTTTGCTTGAATTCTAGTACGATATGCTGCTCTAGGAAGTGGGCCGGTTTCCTTAGGTC
The DNA here is from genome assembly GCA_944470555.2 of Heterobilharzia americana. NCBI lineage: Eukaryota > Metazoa > Platyhelminthes > Trematoda > Strigeidida > Schistosomatidae > Heterobilharzia > Heterobilharzia americana. The sequence goes on from OX104134.1 coordinate 87,815,395, forward strand.
ACAACTAATGGTGCATTCGTCCCGGAGTGGCGGCACACTACCACCCGCTCGAAAGCTACCTTGAGACATATGAATAGTATCGTTCCTGATAATGGTTTTCAGTTGTTGACGGCTGCCAGGCTTCGTGGCAGTTTGAACAGTATGAGCAGTAAAGTGTCCAGTGTCCATAGCTACGAAGTCTTTACCTAACAAATGGTTTCACGCGACCTGAAACGAAACGTTCAGTGTGGTTAGAATAGACAACAATCATTACCTGTGTTCCACATTTCCGTTTTTAAGGACATTTTATCAAAGCAGCTACAACCCTAGTCTCAATTCTTGAAAATCTGGAGTGGTAGAGCTGAATAGTTGTTAATTCGTAGTTCTTTGCGGGAATCGTTGTATTCTATGGTACCTAAAATTACAGCAAGCTTATAGAGTACAGTAAGCCTTTAGGATATAACCCTGAGTCGACGTACAACTTCATTTTGAATACGTCAGGATGAGGCGCGGAACTGCTTCAGGTGGGGATTTCCAAAGTTTTCGGACCCCATTCACACATGGATAAGCGTGAACCTCTGTCTACGTGGTCCGGTGATCTGATATCATTGGGCTGCCTGCTAGACGAGGTTTGTGGCTGAGGCTTCTATGGATGTGTTAGGATTACTGAAATTGTTGGCTGTATGATCAAACGTTAGAGTAGGTGTGATTTGTCTCACTAGTGTTGGTAGTCACATGAGTGTACCTGAGCGCTTGCCCCTTAGGCTGATCTCTTCTTCCGTATTCCACGTTTGAAATAATGGCAGGTTGCCGACTTCTTCCTCCCTTCCCTTGGCGTAATTGTATATGTAGCCTAAATGTTTGATACATATTTGATGCGCATGTCATTCTAAGTTTGTCGGGAGAAACCGTGAAAGTCTACAAACCCTATTCTCTGCAAGCCGACTCCTAGGCATTCACTAAGGTTAAGCTAAGGAACATTCTCAGCAGGAGAGTAAACGAGATGCACAACTAACCCACGCGGTTAGGACCAGAACTAGACCAATCCATGCCTACTATAATAACACTTCTATCCCTTGGGCGAGGGCGAGTTTTCGCGTGTATGTACTTAGATCTTGGACAGATCCTGCTAGTGTCTATTGGTTGTGGTATTTCCCCTCAAGTGCCAAGATCATCGGTGTGTAAAAGCACCTGAGGATCTGGAATAGCCAACAGGTGATTAATGGAGGAAAAAAACCTAACTCAACCGAGAATAAGGCCGTTGGGCACCCACCGGGCGCGGCGATCTCATAAGATAAGGATCAGCTGATCCTAAATGATCGCAGCCGGCGAAGAAGCTCTCTATGTTTTTCTATAGGCTGAAGTTTTTGGATGAAAAGCCATATTTTGCCCTTCGGAAACCCCTATGGAAGTCAAGTAGCCAAGTGTGAATATGGTTTATTTGCCCGACAGGGGTGTTCAGCTCCTCTAGGCTGTCAACGAGAAGGCGGTACACAGTCCCCCAAGGAATTGCCTGAATTGAATTCCGAGACAACTTTTACTTGTGGGTGGGCTACCTTTGGCCTAGCGTCGTGAATCTCCACGTCGCCAGGGTCTTGAGCCCTGGCTGAAAGTTTGTTCGTCTTCTTAATCAGAGCATACGAGGCTCCATTATTGTAATTCAAGTGTTCTGCATAGATGCGTTTGTTGGTCCATTCCATTGAGCCTGACTCTCATGTTACATGCTCCATGAATGTCGCTGCCAACTGCTAGGACATTTATGACGTCTGTTAGTCTTGACCGATCCAAGTTCAACCATTCATAATTATAGTCTCAATGATGCCTTACTTCAGCCAGAAACGATTTGTCATGTTGTTGCCATGTAAAATTATCGGGGGTGCTCCGACCAATCTCTCTTGTGAGCTCCTCCTAATATCTCTTATCTGGAACCTGGACCAGGTGGTCTGTCACCTTTATGCCAAGCAGAACTTCCCGAGCCTCAAGTCACATTTCCTTTGATCTCTGGCAGTGGAAACTTAGACACAAAAGTCTGCAGAGAAAACTAGCAGATAATCCCTCTGTCCCAGGAGGTTAGGGGTACTTAAGCCGCATTACTTGATGTAGACCTGGGTGGGTGCTTGCACTTCCGTCTCGTTCTGGTCAGCAGTTTGAATCAGGGTGATATCCTGACTAAAATCAGTTAATCGGTGGTACTGCTCACCAATATCTTTCAACATCATCTTCGCTTCTTGTTCCAGAAGATTTAGTAGGTGAGTGCATGTATCTGCGAATTTCGGGGGCCGAAGAGCACAAATGAATACGAGCACTTTGAGTTGTTTGTGTATTAGCAACTCCAGCTTGAATAGTACACATGCTCCGTTCACAGCGCCAAGCTGGGTATAGATATCATCATTTTCATTTAGTACCAGCTTCATGCAGCGGTAGCGAGCGGTGGCAAATGAGCCATTCTCTCCAAACTGCTGACGCAAAGTTTCTGTCTCATCAAATTTCCTGTCACATGGGTCCTGTTGAAGGATGGTAGCGAAATTTATCCAATTCAACTGGACCAAGCTTTCGGAGTAGAGGTTCAGCTTTCCATGCGTCGTCTTGATTTGCGAAATAAGCCCCGAACAGTTCTTCGTGTCGTCGAAGCCATGTTTCCAAAGTGATGTCGGCATCTTGATCGTATATAAACCCCGAAGTACTGCAGCCAATTACCCCATCCAAAAATGATGGTGTGGAGGTAGGCGGAGTGGCACGTAGACCGACAAGCAGTTCCATCATCTCCAGTTGCTGCTCCATCATTTTTTCTAATTACTATGCAACCATTTTCAACAAAACCTGCCGGAATGGATGAGGCGATGACTTGCAGAGGGTGGAAAATACACAGAATACGGGCTTTCAAGAGGCTCTAATCTATGGCATTTTCACTGAGTTGTATCAAACTTCCGCCAGGTCTTACGGCGGCACCTTAGAGTAGTGAAGAAATTTCTGACAAGCAGGGATATCGAGGTTACTTCATCACATATGGTGAGATATATTTTGTGCCGATTGTGGGAAAGTTCATCGGACGGGCTTTCATCGAAATCTGGCTGCAATAATCTTTGCCTCCTGAGAAACATCAATATCATGCTAGACTGAACCTGTTTGCTAGACGGATTGATGCTTCCAGCTGAAGATGTCTGCTACAGAAGAATGAGTTATGGCTTGCGGCAATTATCATCAAAAATGGGTGTAAATGCACTGGTAAATTCAGTAAGTAAAGGTTTTATGAAATAGGACCCGTGATTTTCAATAAAGTGCAGGCTTTAAGACCCAGAAACTTCATTACTCTAGCGTCCTCTGGTGGGTAAACTGTTACGAAATCAAGCGGTAATTTCTTCGTATGTGGCCTGACGTCATCACACCGTAGTAACAACAATAATAATATACTCGTGAGTTTACAGGTGTGCATCATTTTTAAAGATACGGTTACAACTTTTAGTGGCGAAAAATCCCAGGCAATATCCTTAGCCACCTCTTATTCATCTTAGGCAGCGGAAATCCTCAGTCTAAAAGAAGGTTTTTGCATTGCAAACAAATAACGCACTCAAAGCTAAATGTTGAAGTTTTGTTATGCGTTTAGATTTTCTAGCAGAAACAAAAGCCATGTTCAATGAATATGTTAAAGCATCGTTCAAAAAGAAGGGGAAGCAGTTCAGCTAGTCCACTCTGTAAGTAATGCCGGCTAAGTTACTCAAGTATCTTCATTTGAAATGTCATGTATACTGAAGGAAGTACCACGGCAGATCATATATACTATTAAAGGGGCATGCATCTCCAAGTTAACTGAAACGTCTAGATATACTGTGAAGACAATAACAAATAATATTGATAACAATATATCATCCCCTTGATGAAAAGTCTATTTTTGTTTTTTCATGCTGGCTTGAACATGTGTTCACTGTAGCTGCCATAATACTTTGCATCATGCTTAGTAGCACGGTGAATAACGGTCAAATTCCGCTAAATTTCGAATACCACTGAAAGATCCCACACCCGTGGATAAAGTTGCATGTAGTACTCTTCATTATTCGATGCTGCTTACAGCTGCAGTGAACGAGATGGCAACGCTCAGTCATCTGGAAGTAAAATGTTGCAGCAAACACATGAATAAATGTCAAGAGGCTTCAAGAAAAGATCATGTGACACCATAAGAAGGCCTACCTTAAGTTGCACGATTGTGGAGGAGTTGCTTGCAGACGGATGCTGTGATATCTAAGGATAGAATTGATGAAGCGTTGTGATTCCAGTTCACTTGCAGGCTCTCAAGTACCTACTTACAACGGGAACAGATAAAACAGAGAGCGTGGGACCAAGACACAAAGGCGTCCTTTACATTTACATTTTGATATGTGTTCATGGGGTGTCGTGCCTACTACTTGTGTATAGCCCTAGGTTTCATGTGTATATATGGTTAAAATCATTGGATTTCCCTGCATTTTGTTGGGCTCTTGGGACGTATATTTGAAGATGTCTGCATTAGTCATGCTAACAAATGGAAGGTATAGTTGAACTGCCTAACAAGTGAAGTAGTCCTAACGGCTGTAGGTTTGTCCATGGGATGTAATGGGAACAGCGCATGGATTTACGGTCAGGTTGACATCTCATACATTTAAGGGATCACTTATATCGAGCGCAGGGGGACTTCGCTTTGATTCGCTGAGTATGTTTGGGAGCTTTCCGTAGGACAGGAATCTTTCTGGCATACTGCTGGACTGAGTAGCCCAGCTGGAAGCCCTGACATCGACAGGAAGACGGCTCTGTAGTTTCCAGTATTCAATAGAGAAAAAGTTAGCTCGGAGATATATCCTAAAGGCTTTCGTCTCAACGCTGCTAGCTTGATTGCGTAGACTGTAGCAACCTTCTGCCGTGAACCGAATTTCCTCACCTGCTGTAAAAGATATTTTGCGTAAGAATTCGAGGAAAAATACAGAGTTCGTCCCAAGATGTCTCGTCCAAATTGCTTGTAGATTAGGGGAGGTACATCGGGACACATGGCTCTGACCACAGTCGTAGCCAGCTGGCTTAGGTGTAAATTACCTCTGGTCACCCTCAATCTTAAGTCCGTTGTTTATACAGATGCTTCCTAAAATAGACGGACAGGATTCTAACAGGGGCCAGATGAATGTGTTGTATAGCAATAGTTTGGTTTCACGGCCACAAAAGTTACGAGTTATGCGGCCTAGTGGTGTTCCGGACCTATGAGTCCGTGTCGCAACATGCTTAGAGAATGTGAGGTCGTTAGAGTAACTCCTGATCATATGGCGAACAAGTCCAGAATGAGTGAACAAACTCCAATCAGTGCGGTGAAACTATGGCGGACAAACGGAAGTAAAAGCAAAGGGAGCAGATGGGTATGGAAGTTACAGTGGCTGAACAGCGCTTACGGTACATTTATTTTTTACGCACGCAGAACAACATCCCACAAATCTATGGTCAGTATTTAAATGGTAAACAATGTGACATATAAGATTATTCTAGACCGCTTTTCAATAAATACCGCCAACACTACTCCATTAAATCCGGTGGTTCACCACTTTTAAGGATGGGTCAACACCGGGTTTTGCAGGCTACTCTTGCTTCTTTGTCTCTCTTTTCTTTGCTTTCTGGGTGCTTTCGTGGAGTCTGTAATCACTGCAGTTATTATTATCTCTTCAACTGTTACCAATTCGATGGAAAATAGTGAGACAGTCCGAAGTAGTTCTTCTCTACACCATGAATCTTATCAGCGCATAACGAAGCTCTGTTTCGCACCAGGACATCACAAGATTTTTTATCCTTATGAAAGCCTCAGACGATACCCTAAGAATCCTATACCTTGCACTTTGATACCACACTTGCCAAAGATTGACCAATCAGTGTAATCTAGACTGCCAATCTGTCGCTAGATTGCCAATGTCAAGCCGGTTTTCAATTAGACATAACTTCTGATAAATTTCCCAGTCCTCATCTTTATTTGTAAACTGTTTCAGTCTGAAACTGGCGCTTTGAAGTTTGCGCGAAAACCCCGAAGTTATTCATGTTGTCCAGGATGAATTTTTAAAACATTCTGTTTTAACTGGTAATTCACCTCCTAACGAAATTTTATCTGCCGCAAGTATCCAAGGCAATATTTCCCATTTCGCATTTGTGCAAAGCATATTCTATTCAGCTGAACATATAAACACGGAGATTTATCCTGCGGTAATCGGCCATATCGTCACCTTGCATATGATCGCGAAATGGCTTGGTTTCTCTTCGGGTATGAAATATTATTATTATTACCTCGCACAATGCGAATGGAAGTGTAAGCACCCAGATACCCTGCGTGGGCTCGTCAGTAGAATTCAGATACCAACCCTCCAGTAGGTAGATTCTGCCACGCCTTTTGACAGTTATCATGCTGACCCAGTAGTGCTAAAATTCTCAGAACTAAACACGCAAAAGTTAACACTATTCTGGGCTCTCAGACACAACAGGGAAAATTCTTGGCTCCTAACCTCCAAAGTGTTCAGTCGCCAGACATAAAAAAGCTTCGGGCGGGTGTTTGATTCTCTTAACTTGCTTTTCTTCCCTTGCCTAGCGTCATACCTTGTCTATAAGATAATTTTGATCAGGTCAGGGATGTCGAGGGCCGGCTGAGTCCACTTAAGAGCAGGGGTCCCTGGCAAGAGAGCAGTTCTTGAAAAATTGCAAATCGATTTAGCCCTCCAATAGAGAACCTTCACATAACTGCCTAAGTGCCTCCACATGTTTATATCATGAGCCTGCGCAGCATTCTCAGCGGCTACCACGCATTCGGAAACCATGTATATTTCGATTGGGTAGGGTAGGTTTTGGAGTGCGTGCTTTTGCCATTTTGCATAGGTTGTCTTGACAACAAACGGTTGTTGGTCGAAAACACGGCAGATTGAAATTTACCAGCGGGTCAGCTTCCACAGAGGTTTGCTTGGCTTGATGGGCGATCTCCAGAAATACCTCTAGAATCTTTCGGGGGTTTTTTCGGGGAGAAACTCACTGATGGCCAGGAGCTACGAAGTTGGACGACTGAGTGGAGCTATTTTGAACTCGCAGCTTTATACTTCTTAAGGCTGCGTATAGTAACTGGCTGATAAATGAGAGCTTCCGTCTTGGGCCCTGGAAAGTATAGAAAGGTCAGGCCTAAAGTTGGTAGCAGATTTCCAAGTTCCTCGATCGCCAGACATATCGTTGAGACAGGCCGCAGGATTAGCGTGGATACTTCCTCTATACCTATTCACAAAACGTGATGAAGACGGGTCCTCAAGTCTGTTGAGGCTTTGGATATCCGGAAGTTCAGACCACACTTGTGTTTCCAAAAACAATTTGTTACCACACGAAATCTCCCTTGACAAATTCGAGTGAAAGAACCACTTTCAACGTACTATAATTTTTGCTCTATTGATTCTAATTGTTATTCGGCCTTTGATTCAGCCTTTTCACTCGACCTCTTTCCAACTTCTAACCCCTTGTCTTCATGAGTTTCATATGAATACCAATGACAAGTACGCATGCGGTCACAGAGTCCGAAATTAAAGCACAAATTATTACGCTGCTCAGGCAGTTTACGTCTTGACATTTTTGTCAAAGTTAACAAAGAGAACGAGTTGCTTCAAAGTTTTTATCCGGTCACCTGAATGTTGGACTTCCGGTTGGTGAGGAATTCAGTTTTCTTCTATACTTTTTATCATTTATTTAACTGTCCCCTGGGTCCCCGGCGAAACGTACGACCCCAGCAGCACCTCACCATGTCACTCTCTTCTCTGCAGTCTTTTCAACCTGGCTCCGCGACTGCCTACAAGCTTTCACTTCTTCTAAACACGATCTCCTCCATTGCACCCTCGGACGCCCAACTCGTCGTTTCCCCTTTGAATCCCACTCGAGGACCTGGTGCGTTATGTCCTCAAATGGCCTTCTCAGTGTATTTTCAGTCCGTATGTTTGTGTGTTAGCAACTCCAGCTTGAATAGTACACATGCTCCGTTCACAGCGCCAAGCTGGGTATAGATATCATCATTTTCATTTAGTACCAGCTTCATGCAGCGGTAGCGAGCGGTGGCAAATGAGCCATTCTCTCCAAACTGCTGACGCAAAGTTTCTGTCTCATCAAATTTCCTGTCACATGGGTCCTGTTGAAGGATGGTAGCGAAATTTATCCAATTCAACTGGACCAAGCTTTCGGAGTAGAGGTTCAGCTTTCCATGCGTCGTCTTGATTTGCGAAATAAGCCCCGAACAGTTCTTCGTGTCGTCGAAGCCATGTTTCCAAAGTGATGTCGGCATCTTGATCGTATATAAACCCCGAAGTACTGCAGCCAATTACCCCATCCAAAAATGATGGTGTGGAGGTAGGCGGAGTGGCACGTAGACCGACAAGCAGTTCCATCATCTCCAGTTGCTGCTCCATCATTTTTTCTAATTACTATGCAACCATTTTCAACAAAACCTGCCGGAATGGATGAGGCGATGACTTGCAGAGGGTGGAAAATACACAGAATACGGGCTTTCAAGAGGCTCTAATCTATGGCATTTTCACTGAGTTGTATCAAACTTCCGCCAGGTCTTACGGCGGCACCTTAGAGTAGTGAAGAAATTTCTGACAAGCAGGGATATCGAGGTTACTTCATCACATATGGTGAGATATATTTTGTGCCGATTGTGGGAAAGTTCATCGGACGGGCTTTCATCGAAATCTGGCTGCAATAATCTTTGCCTCCTGAGAAACATCAATATCATGCTAGACTGAACCTGTTTGCTAGACGGATTGATGCTTCCAGCTGAAGATGTCTGCTACAGAAGAATGAGTTATGGCTTGCGGCAATTATCATCAAAAATGGGTGTAAATGCACTGGTAAATTCAGTAAGTAAAGGTTTTATGAAATAGGACCCGTGATTTTCAATAAAGTGCAGGCTTTAAGACCCAGAAACTTCATTACTCTAGCGTCCTCTGGTGGGTAAACTGTTACGAAATCAAGCGGTAATTTCTTCGTATGTGGCCTGACGTCATCACACCGTAGTAACAACAATAATAATATACTCGTGAGTTTACAGGTGTGCATCATTTTTAAAGATACGGTTACAACTTTTAGTGGCGAAAAATCCCAGGCAATATCCTTAGCCACCTCTTATTCATCTTAGGCAGCGGAAATCCTCAGTCTAAAAGAAGGTTTTTGCATTGCAAACAAATAACGCACTCAAAGCTAAATGTTGAAGTTTTGTTATGCGTTTAGATTTTCTAGCAGAAACAAAAGCCATGTTCAATGAATATGTTAAAGCATCGTTCAAAAAGAAGGGGAAGCAGTTCAGCTAGTCCACTCTGTAAGTAATGCCGGCTAAGTTACTCAAGTATCTTCATTTGAAATGTCATGTATACTGAAGGAAGTACCACGGCAGATCATATATACTATTAAAGGGGCATGCATCTCCAAGTTAACTGAAACGTCTAGATATACTGTGAAGACAATAACAAATAATATTGATAACAATATATCATCCCCTTGATGAAAAGTCTATTTTTGTTTTTTCATGCTGGCTTGAACATGTGTTCACTGTAGCTGCCATAATACTTTGCATCATGCTTAGTAGCACGGTGAATAACGGTCAAATTCCGCTAAATTTCGAATACCACTGAAAGATCCCACACCCGTGGATAAAGTTGCATGTAGTACTCTTCATTATTCGATGCTGCTTACAGCTGCAGTGAACGAGATGGCAACGCTCAGTCATCTGGAAGTAAAATGTTGCAGCAAACACATGAATAAATGTCAAGAGGCTTCAAGAAAAGATCATGTGACACCATAAGAAGGCCTACCTTAAGTTGCACGATTGTGGAGGAGTTGCTTGCAGACGGATGCTGTGATATCTAAGGATAGAATTGATGAAGCGTTGTGATTCCAGTTCACTTGCAGGCTCTCAAGTACCTACTTACAACGGGAACAGATAAAACAGAGAGCGTGGGACCAAGACACAAAGGCGTCCTTTACATTTACATTTTGATATGTGTTCATGGGGTGTCGTGCCTACTACTTGTGTATAGCCCTAGGTTTCATGTGTATATATGGTTAAAATCATTGGATTTCCCTGCATTTTGTTGGGCTCTTGGGACGTATATTTGAAGATGTCTGCATTAGTCATGCTAACAAATGGAAGGTATAGTTGAACTGCCTAACAAGTGAAGTAGTCCTAACGGCTGTAGGTTTGTCCATGGGATGTAATGGGAACAGCGCATGGATTTACGGTCAGGTTGACATCTCATACATTTAAGGGATCACTTATATCGAGCGCAGGGGACTTCGCTTTGATTCGCTGAGTATGTTTGGGAGCTTTCCGTAGGACAGGAATCTTTCTGGCATACTGCTGGACTGAGTAGCCCAGCTGGAAGCCCTGACATCGACAGGAAGACGGCTCTGTAGTTTCCAGTATTCAATAGAGAAAAAGTTAGCTCGGAGATATATCCTAAAGGCTTTCGTCTCAACGCTGCTAGCTTGATTGCGTAGACTGTAGCAACCTTCTGCCGTGAACCGAATTTCCTCACCTGCTGTAAAAGATATTTTGCGTAAGAATTCGAGGAAAAATACAGAGTTCGTCCCAAGATGTCTCGTCCAAATTGCTTGTAGATTAGGGGAGGTACATCGGGACACATGGCTCTGACCACAGTCGTAGCCAGCTGGCTTAGGTGTAAATTACCTCTGGTCACCCTCAATCTTAAGTCCGTTGTTTATACAGATGCTTCCTAAAATAGACGGACAGGATTCTAACAGGGGCCAGATGAATGTGTTGTATAGCAATAGTTTGGTTTCACGGCCACAAAAGTTACGAGTTATGCGGCCTAGTGGTGTTCCGGACCTATGAGTCCGTGTCGCAACATGCTTAGAGAATGTGAGGTCGTTAGAGTAACTCCTGATCATATGGCGAACAAGTCCAGAATGAGTGAACAAACTCCAATCAGTGCGGTGAAACTATGGCGGACAAACGGAAGTAAAAGCAAAGGGAGCAGATGGGTATGGAAGTTACAGTGGCTGAACAGCGCTTACGGTACATTTATTTTTTACGCACGCAGAACAACATCCCACAAATCTATGGTCAGTATTTAAATGGTAAACAATGTGACATATAAGATTATTCTAGACCGCTTTTCAATAAATACCGCCAACACTACTCCATTAAATCCGGTGGTTCACCACTTTTAAGGATGGGTCAACACCGGGTTTTGCAGGCTACTCTTGCTTCTTTGTCTCTCTTTTCTTTGCTTTCTGGGTGCTTTCGTGGAGTCTGTAATCACTGCAGTTATTATTATCTCTTCAACTGTTACCAATTCGATGGAAAATAGTGAGACAGTCCGAAGTAGTTCTTCTCTACACCATGAATCTTATCAGCGCATAACGAAGCTCTGTTTCGCACCAGGACATCACAAGATTTTTTATCCTTATGAAAGCCTCAGACGATACCCTAAGAATCCTATACCTTGCACTTTGATACCACACTTGCCAAAGATTGACCAATCAGTGTAATCTAGACTGCCAATCTGTCGCTAGATTGCCAATGTCAAGCCGGTTTTCAATTAGACATAACTTCTGATAAATTTCCCAGTCCTCATCTTTATTTGTAAACTGTTTCAGTCTGAAACTGGCGCTTTGAAGTTTGCGCGAAAACCCCGAAGTTATTCATGTTGTCCAGGATGAATTTTTAAAACATTCTGTTTTAACTGGTAATTCACCTCCTAACGAAATTTTATCTGCCGCAAGTATCCAAGGCAATATTTCCCATTTCGCATTTGTGCAAAGCATATTCTATTCAGCTGAACATATAAACACGGAGATTTATCCTGTGGTAATCGGCCATATCGTCACCTTGCATATGATCGCGAAATGGCTTGGTTTCTCTTCGGGTATGAAATATTATTATTATTACCTCGCACAATGCGAATGGAAGTGTAAGCACCCAGATACCCTGCGTGGGCTCGTCAGTAGAATTCAGATACCAACCCTCCAGTAGGTAGATTCTGCCACGCCTTTTGACAGTTATCATGCTGACCCAGTAGTGCTAAAATTCTCAGAACTAAACACGCAAAAGTTAACACTATTCTGGGCTCTCAGACACAACAGGGAAAATTCTTGGCTCCTAACCTCCAAAGTGTTCAGTCGCCAGACATAAAAAAGCTTCGGGCGGGTGTTTGATTCTCTTAACTTGCTTTTCTTCCCTTGCCTAGCGTCATACCTTGTCTATAAGATAATTTTGATCAGGTCAGGGATGTCGAGGGCCGGCTGAGTCCACTTAAGAGCAGGGGTCCCTGGCAAGAGAGCAGTTCTTGAAAAATTGCAAATCGATTTAGCCCTCCAATAGAGAACCTTCACATAACTGCCTAAGTGCCTCCACATGTTTATATCATGAGCCTGCGCAGCATTCTCAGCGGCTACCACGCATTCGGAAACCATGTATATTTCGATTGGGTAGGGTAGGTTTTGGAGTGCGTGCTTTTGCCATTTTGCATAGGTTGTCTTGACAACAAACGGTTGTTGGTCGAAAACACGGCAGATTGAAATTTACCAGCGGGTCAGCTTCCACAGAGGTTTGCTTGGCTTGATGGGCGATCTCCAGAAATACCTCTAGAATCTTTCGGGGGTTTTTTCGGGGAGAAACTCACTGATGGCCAGGAGCTACGAAGTTGGACGACTGAGTGGAGCTATTTTGAACTCGCAGCTTTATACTTCTTAAGGCTGCGTATAGTAACTGGCTGATAAATGAGAGCTTCCGTCTTGGGCCCTGGAAAGTATAGAAAGGTCAGGCCTAAAGTTGGTAGCAGATTTCCAAGTTCCTCGATCGCCAGACATATCGTTGAGACAGGCCGCAGGATTAGCGTGGATACTTCCTCTATACCTATTCACAAAACGTGATGAAGACGGGTCCTCAAGTCTGTTGAGGCTTTGGATATCCGGAAGTTCAGACCACACTTGTGTTTCCAAAAACAATTTGTTACCACACGAAATCTCCCTTGACAAATTCGAGTGAAAGAACCACTTTCAACGTACTATAATTTTTGCTCTATTGATTCTAATTGTTATTCGGCCTTTGATTCAGCCTTTTCACTCGACCTCTTTCCAACTTCTAACCCCTTGTCTTCATGAGTTTCATATGAATACCAATGACAAGTACGCATGCGGTCACAGAGTCCGAAATTAAAGCACAAATTATTACGCTGCTCAGGCAGTTTACGTCTTGACATTTTTGTCAAAGTTAACAAAGAGAACGAGTTGCTTCAAAGTTTTTATCCGGTCACCTGAATGTTGGACTTCCGGTTGGTGAGGAATTCAGTTTTCTTCTATACTTTTTATCATTTATTTAACTGTCCCCTGGGTCCCCGGCGAAACGTACGACCCCAGCAGCACCTCACCATGTCACTCTCTTCTCTGCAGTCTTTTCAACCTGGCTCCGCGACTGCCTACAAGCTTTCACTTCTTCTAAACACGATCTCCTCCATTGCACCCTCGGACGCCCAACTCGTCGTTTCCCCTTTGAATCCCACTCGAGGACCTGGTGCGTTATGTCCTCAAATGGCCTTCTCAGTGTATGCCCAGTCCGTTCCATCCCCACTCTCTTCTGCACATTTGTCGGGGGATAGGTTCTTGGTTGGTTCGTTGCCCGGCCAGAGCTCCTTGTTGCTTATTCTGGCCATCTGATCTTCAGTATCGAGTGAGCGCAAGCGGCAGCTGTTGATGAATGTCTGTAGTTTGTTGGAAGTGCTTTTTGTAACGCGCCAAGTCTCTCAACCATATAGAAGCACTGGCTTGACGTTGGTGTTGAAAATCCGGATCTTGTTCACGCTTTATGCTGAGTGCAGTAGATCTCCACACTGATTTCAGGTTAATGAAGGCCTGTCTTGGTGACTTTCCGATCCTGACTTTGACATCCTCATCTGTGCCTCCAACTGTAGTTGAAACGATGCTGCCTAGACAGGTAGGTGAAAAAGACTACTTCCTTTAGGTTTCTCCCGTTGATGAAGATTGGTGTTTGTTGTTGGTTGGGTATCTTCATCACCTCCGTCTTCTCTACGTTCCCCTGAAGTCCCGTCTTCGCTACCTCTTCTGTCAACCTCTTAGTTTTTGCCTGTAGATCTTCGAGTTTGTGCGAAATTAGACATAAATCATCGGAGAAAACCAGATCTTCTAGGGTCTTTTCATCGGTCCAGCCAGCGAATACCCTTCTTCTCGCCCCTCACAGTTTATGGCATAGTTCAGTCCAATCGTCCACAATCAGGAAGATCATCAGTGATAGTAGGCAACCTTGTCTTTCTCTTGTCTTCACTTCAAACGCATCGCTTAGCTTTCCATTGTGAATCACTCGGCATGTGGCGTCGTCATATAGCTGCTGAATGAGGTTGATAAAGGTTTGTGACACTAAAACCATAGTGTTGAAGCAGCTACCTGCCAAATTACTTCTCGGTCGACGCCGTCGAAGGCCTTTTCAAAGTCGATGAAGTTAAGGTAGAGACCCAGTTGACTGGCATTCTATGCTCTGTTCTATAATGATGTGTAGCGTAGCGTTTCAATTCGATCCGCACATGATTTGTTCTGCCTGAAGCCAGCTAGCCTGTTCCCGTCGTAATTTTGAATCTAGTGCATCTTTTAGTCTCTCCAGTACGATGCGGCTTAGTATTTTGCTTGGGGTGGATAGGAGCATGATTCCGCGCCAGCTCCTGCAAAGACTTAGGTCTCCCTTCTTTGGGGGTTTGACAATCGGCAGGTGACTTCCCTTCCTTCCAAACTTTCTGCAATAGTGGTGTGAGCATGTCCGCTGTTGTCCATGAGTCTCTTCTCAGTGCTTCTCATGGAATTCCATGTAGTCCTGCCGCTTTCCTGGTTTTCATCAACTTTATGACATTCAGGACTTCGATTTTCGTTGGGGAGATTGTGTTTACTTCGGGTTCTGTTGCTGCAGGTAGTTTTTCTGAACGGAGTGCAGGTGGTGGTCGATTCAAGAGATTTTCGAAGTGATCAGCCCCTTGTTTCTTTTGTTTCTCTTCTTTGGCAATTATATTTCCTTCATCATCTTTTGTTGGTTTCATCTGCGTTGGTCTCTTCCCAGACAGCAAGTAACCTGGTTACTTGACACAATGTTGTCAGGTCTCTCCTACCAGCAGCCTGTTCTGCTTCACTTGCCAGTGTGTCGTGGAAGCGTCTTTTGTCACTGTGCGCACTCTCCTTCACTTCTTTGTCCAGTGTTTTATACGTTGTGTTCAGTTTCTCGTTTTGTTGTTCTCCCCCGCACTGTTTCATCTTCTGCTTCACCATCTTCCTCTCCTCTATCAGCCTCCATGATGATCCATGCCTTGTCTCGTTTCTTCTTCCTTCTCAACACGGTTTTGCAGGTCTCCTTCCACGTCTCTTTCAAGGAGTTCCAGTGTTCTTTCACACCGGTTTCCTCGGGGATGTTGCCTAATGTCTCCCATTTTTCCCTACTGATTGACTGACGTGAAGATGTCCTTTGTAGCTTCGTCATTCAGTTCAGTTTCTGTTCTGGGTTTCGAACTCGAACTATGGCCTACCACCAGCTCCTTTGAAGGTTTTCAGTTTGATTTTGAAGGTTCCTTTCACTGGATAGTGAGTGGTCTGAACCTACATCTACTCCTCTCCTTGATCCGATCTTGTATCTAGTAGGCTGCGTCTCCACTTTCTTCACAGTGAGAAGTCGATCTGATTTTTAGTGTGTCCATCTGGTGAAATCCATGTTGCCTTGTGAATATCCTTGTGTTCGTACACACTGTCAACCAACCGGCGTCATTTCGTCTCTCCGAATCCAGGGAGGAGTAAGTTTATTTGCATTTTTTACATTTTCTGTGTGCTTTGAAGTTTCCTTAGCGGTTGGATTGGTTTTGCGGGGTAGGGTTGCTAGTCCCATATGCCCAATCTTCCCTCTTTATCCGGGCTTAGGACCGGCTAGTAACCAGTGAACTAGTTAATTAGACGATTCTAACCTTATTATCATGTGTATCAATATTTTTTATGTTGAAGTCAGACAGAGTGGGATGAAGGAAAACTGGACATCTATACACCTTCTGTTTCCATGTAAGCTGCAGTGGCTTGCACCAACATCTTCAGGTTGTACATCTCTTTGTTTTTGGCTATGACCCCCAAAAATGTTACCGTTTATTGTAACACTTGAAGCGAAATATTTCGAAGCTTTGTTTACTGATGGACAGTCAGGATTGCGGATGTTTAAATACCGACTGTTTTTCTGTGTTTCTACATACCGAATCATCGGCACTGGAAACTGGGGATAATTTTCATATTGTTGACGATCGCCATAACCACCTTAAAGTGTTTCAACAAAAACGTTTGCATCCAACTTTTGGAAATAGGAAAACCTTTACCTGAAGAACCACAATATTACGCAGCGCAGACATTTTAAGGTCAGAACTAGAGAGCAGCAGTACTGATCAGAACTACCGGACTGTTGCTCTGCCGTAAGAATGTCTTACGATTCATGAGGAATTTCCTTTACGACGGAGGTTGCGAAGGTGTAAGTAGTGCTGTACTCTACACTGGTTGTAGCACAAGACGTCGCAAGTGCAAAAGTGAGCACACAGCACGAGTAGAGTGATGCTGTGTCTTATGCAAGCAAGATTTGTGCCAGATTTTTGGTGTTGTTATTGTAAACTCGCTCATGCGTTTCAGGCGAGGTTCGTCACTTTATGTCCTTTCTGACAACTTTATTTACGGTGGTAAAACTGCTGAAGCCTCTTGCCATGCAACCCCCTCTAACACCCCTAACTCTATTGAAATACTTTAATGCTTATTTGTGAGTAAAGTTGGCGAACAGGACGGAATTACTCCTACATCCGCTTCAGTTCTCCCAGTCAACTTAGACCACAGCATCGAACTGTCTTCACCGCGTTGTTAGGTGACTGATTTCATCGAAGACATGTTTGACGACAACACAACTAATAGTCGAGGTATAGCGTCTAATCCTTTGGCAGCCAGTGAAATGCAAGCCGGATTATATAGCCTACTTCCACCTGATATTACATAAAACACAAAACCAATCATCAGCTCGACAACCATGCAAAAGTAGAAGAATTTTTTCCGTATCTGGAAGTTACAAAACGAACTTTGGGAGTCGTAATGTGGCCATGGCCTAGACGCTGTGGATACCCCATCGTCATCACCAAAATCCACCTAGAACGAAATAAACTTTGTTACTACCGAAGTGCATTGACGTCTTGTATACGAAAAGACCAGTACTATATCATATTTCTGATGCTTAGCTGTATGTAAACCAAGCTCCTGGAAAGTTTCTTCGTGAATGATATGATCTTCACTTGTCTTAGAATTTCTTCTAATATCGCGTCCTGTCTACTTGTTGTCAAATTTAGTTTGCTACGCTGTGCAGACGCGTTCTACTGTAGGCAAGCACTAGTCAGGTACATGCACTACCGCGTGGTTATCATTGCGCGTGACAAGAAACCAATAAAAGGCTGGGTTTCGTAGCATTGGATACAAATAAGAATCCAACCGACCCAAAAAGGCGCTCGAAATTCACATACGTGACGAAGACAACACAGAAATTTAATGTGGTGCACCAAGCACCCCGTACTAACAAGTAGCGATGGGCAGTGCGGTGAGGAATGATTTCAAAACATTCGGCAGTTTCGCTGGGGCCGATGAACTAACACTTGAGTGATATTCCTCCTCTGGTTAGTCAATAACCCTGGTGACTAATCGTAGCACATTGCAACCTGGTCCCAGTAGATCGATGGGTATGTCTTACTTAGTGGGCTTGGGAAACACCATAATAATTACCTTAATCCCTGAGCATGGAGACATGCCCGGTTTTATGCACATGTATTAGGTTCAATGAAGACTACACTTTTATTTTTGGCAGGCGGTATTAGCCCCCAGTTATTCGTTCACTATAGATTGCAAGTTTAACGCATCCTTATAATTGTGGATACCAGTGGGATAAATATGAGCAGAATGAAACGACACACTAATGGGAGTATCGTCTTCGCATTCACAAAGCCCAAAGTCTTCATTTACCCACTATCTTTACCGTCTGGAGCAGAGTAAGGCTTGAGGCCAATACTTCCACCGCAACATCTGTTATATTTCGCATACGAATAGTGCCGAAACGTTCCCGCAGGAACACACGCCTACGGCCATTATTTTTTCTGTTGTCGACTGAGTGCAGAATTATGAAGTTCCAGCATCAACACAGTACTTCACGTCTAGGGACGTTAATCTGACTGAGAGCTATGGTTGTGGGCAAATTATCTGCATTTTTAACTCTAGCATCAGAATGTAGTAGGTTTGTTTGAACTTATGAGGTTGACGTCCAACATGATGTCCGCCGTTTTCAACGGTCCCAGAAACCTTTTAGTTAGTATTTTTGACACTGTCCTATTCAAATTCTTAGCGGTCCCAGGTTTTGGTGGTCACGGAGTTGTCGTTCAACCGATGTTCAGTGTTTTGTACAGGTCACAACTCGCTTTTGCAGTGGAGTGGCACTGCTGCACCAGTAACGGGCAACGTCACAGTATCAGTCTGCACCGTTAGGGATTAACAGGAAGTAACCGGAACGGAAACCAACACTTAAGGGGAAGAAGATCAGAGTAACAGGCGGTGAAAAAAGAAAGGCCACTACTCTGCTCTGAAGCCAACACTCACTGAACGGGCTGTTGCTCACGTAACTTCATAAAGCAACACCTCATTCTAGATTCTCACCCTCCATACAAAGTCTCCCAAAGCTCACACTCGCTAAACGAAAGCATCGGGGAGTGGAAGGCCTTGTTTCTATTTATAAACAGGTGTGATCCCTAACATAAACAACAGAACAAGAAGAAAGGCCTAATGGCCTAACTGCACTCAGTGGACCACCGATCGGTCACAACCATAACTAAAATGCCTCATATCATCAGCGCAGCTTTGGTATCCCATAACCGTCTCGATAAAACGACCCTACGGGGCTTCGCCATAACCAGATTACCATTTTTATCCAATTTCACAGTGTACCTTTGGACGCATTGATAATGCTACTCTACATACCAACCAATCCCTCGAGATAATGGGCAAGGTGAACACACTATAGGCAGTGGCCGAAGTTCTGCAGCAACTAACAGTGCCAAAATTTTTTGTCATTGCAGCCTTTTATTCCTATTCTTCACGTGGGTGAAAATGTCACCCATCTTTCACAACTTGGCCCTTCAAATCCTGATGACACCGTTGTAAATGCCTGTATTTCTTGTTCTTATGATGACTACATTCCATCATTTTCTGAAAAAGAACCGACCATTGCTCCCCACCGAATGTTTGAGGGTATAATAAACGCTTAAGGGTATAACTTAACCGACCTAAAAATGTTTCTCAGTAACCCCCGATCAGTGGTAAACAAACTGACATACACAAAATCCATGTCGACAATAAGTTAGTCTACAATCTTATGATCACTGAGGCTTGGTACGCACGTGTATGAAACGGTGGCTTCCTTTAATGTGAAAGACACTCGTGGTTTCTCTTATATAGGGGTGACATCCTTGACATCATATCAAAATGGCAGATTCTTTCGCCACCGCTAATGGCATCAAACTAGTCTACCAGATATCTGACTCCAGCTTACCATTTAAAAAATTCAGGAACATGGTAATTGACTTCATTAGCAATGTGAAACATGGGTAATCAATTTTAATACCGATAAAAGTGGGGCTTTATGCTCCAAATACACCTCACCAAGACTCTTGCAGTCACAAGGTAGCAAAAGTGGCGTCCTCTGGGCATTTATCGCAGATCTAGCCGCAACGAAAAATTGATCTGAAAATCCCTCCCAATCGCCCCATTTGATTGTATTGACATTAATTTTAATATTTTTACCCTCGTTATGGATGGTGTACCTTTGACCCTAGCCAGTGTAATGTTATTTGCTTGTTTGACTGTCTTCTTTGACTTTGCACCCGGCATTTGCCTTAGTATGTCTGAGATCTATCATGAGTGTTTCACTTTCTTATTATGTGACGCTGGACTGTTGACAAGGTGTTGTTTTACTGCGCCCGACACTTTGTTTTGGTTCAACTTACGGCTGTGCTGTGATTTGACTGTTCGTCTTTTGACTGTCTACTGGGAACGTTTGTTTGTTGATTTGATTCTGGTAGACAGAGTTTTGATCCATTTTGTCGGGAATATTCCTATTGACCGACAGTACGTATTGCACCCGAGAACTTTTTGGACTGTATAGTAACCCAACGGCACTGTTGAGGTATTTTTGTAATTTTGGCATAACCTATTGTTGCTTTGATAGTACCACAGATTTTGTTACGAATCTACTATTGAATTACTACAAACCGTGTTTTGATATTTCGATCCAACCTTTGACTGTGCGTCACTCGCGGAAGTTAGGAAGCTATACAGTAGAACGCAGGAACTAGTCAGATTCACGTCAGTTGGCACCGCCTAGCTATTTCCCGCGTTCAGGCCAAGATTATTGGATTCTGGCCGCTACAGTACTCAACAACCCGTCACTGCTGTACCTGGCAATCGCAAGGTGTTCCTTGAGTCAATTCCGGACGGGGAAGGTGACATGTCCATGGATCCAGCCTCAGATACCAAGCAAGTCCCTCTTGATGTTATTTCATGCCGTGGCTCTGATAATGGTACAGTTATTGACTATAGTAAGACTAGTCCTTGTAGGACCTCTGCTCAGTTGAAGGTACGACAGTTGGATGAAAGGCAAGAGTTGGAACTTCGTGAATTCAAGGCTAAACAAAGACAGGAAAGGTTGCGTCTGCATAAAGAACTCAACTTAGATGTGAATGGGGGTTTAGGTGATACCTTTTCCTTGGATGATGATATAAAGTGTCACAAATCAGTTTGTCTTGGCATTGACCCTCATAGCAGTTCTGATCGTGAAACGACTAGCCAGGCGAGCAGCGCAGAAAACAAAGGGGTTGCCGCTACGTTGCCTTGTGTCAGTGTTGGCCATGAGTTGCCGAAAGTAGAATTAAGCAGCTTTGACGGACATCCAGCCAAATATTGGAAGTTTATGAGGCAGTTTGAGCTCTACGTTGTCTCTAAGGTTGATGATGATGGACAGAGGCTGTTATACTTGTTACATTACTGTAAAGGTAAGGCCAGGGAGGCTATAGAGGAATGCATTATGTTACCACCATCTGCTGGTTATCGTAGGGCTCGGGATATACTCAACGTTTGTTTGGAAGGACTCATGAAGTCAGCCGGGCCTTACTACAGGATCTGATGGAATGCTCGAACATAGAACAAAACGATGCTGAGGCAATGTCGAGGTTAGCTATAAAAATGGAAAACTGCGCTATAGCCCTAGAGCAAATGGACTATACTGCGGACCTTAACTCCTTGAGAACTTTAGAAGGTATAGTAAAGAAATTGCCCCGTGTGTTACAGATGAAATGGGCGGAGACTGTCGAAAAGCTAACTGAAACCGAACGAGAACCTACCTTCGCAGAGTTAACGCAGTTTGTGTCAGCACGTGCGAGCATTTTGCTAAGTAGGTTTGGACAGCTGGCAACAAGCAGTCGACGACCAGATAGTAAAATAGCATGTTCCACGCAGCAGCTAGTACCCGTTGGGGGAGTCCTGAAACCTTCATGTATATTTTGTGGAGGGAACCATGTAGTCACAAAATGTACCACATTTCTGTCGTTACCGGTGGATGAGAGATGGTCGAAGGCTAAAGAAACAGGTTGTTGTTTTTCATGTCTTAAAAGGGGCCACAGGTCCGTAGAATGTAAAATTCACAGGGTGTGCAGTGTAGAAGGTTGTAAAGCATACCATCACCCTCTGTTACACAAGAAGACCCACCACGCCGTAGGCGAACAACCGGAGAAAGGTAGTTGTGGATGCACTGAGTCTCTCAGAGAAAGCGTGTGTTTGGGCCTACTCCCGGTACGTGTAAAGCACGGTAATAAAGAGGTTTACGGTTATGCTATCTTGGACAATGGCTCTGATACAACTTTGATCACGAAAGATGTTTTGCAACTTCTAGGATTGTCGACTGACGGCACAAAGACTATCATCAAAACTGTTAGTGGAAGTAGATTGGCGGACTCAGTCAGCAAGCCTTTCGAAGTTTATTCACTAGACGGAAACGAATGCATACTTATAGATCGAGCAGTTGTGGCAAGAGATCTCCCAGTACGGAGACCTAAAGGGTCGATGCGAGAAAGTATTAAAAGGTGGCCGCATCTGACTGACGTACCCTGGACAGAGGTGGAAGACGGGGAGGTATTGCTGCTCATCGGTTGCGATGTACCTGAGGCTCACTGGGTTCTAGATCAGAAGTTAGGGGGCAGAAAGAGCCCATATGCTGTGAGATCATTGTTGGGCTGGGTCGTGTTCGGTCCGACAAGCTTTCGTGAGCACAGGGAGAGGGTTGTGAATTGTATGTCTCGGTCAGATCTATTAGTCGATCAATGGAAGAAAATTTACGATTATGAGTTCAGCGATTTGTACTCGGGAGATAAGTCGTTATCGCTCGATGACCTAGCCGCTGTAAACATAGTGCAGCGAGGTACTTATTGGGATACTGGACATTTCGTTGTCCCCTTGCCCTGGAAAATGGAGTCCAAGAGAGTATACGGTGGATGCGAAGTAGCCAGGCGACGTTTGGAGAGTTTGAAACGTAGACTAATATCCTCTGAAAGCCTTCGCGAAAGCTACACTAGCGCCATGGAAGAGACCATCAGAAAGGGATATGCAGCAGTAGCTCCTGAGCCCCAGCTTAATCCTAGCTACCGCCCACGATGGTATTTGCCGCATCATGCCGTATTTAACCCCAAGAAACCGGGGAAGGTAAGAGTTGTGCTGGACTGCGCTGCCAAACTGTCCGGAACTTCTTTAAATGACTTCCTGTATCAGGGACCAGACACGACAGCGAACTTGGTTGGAATATTATTGCGTTTTCGCAAAGAACCGATTGCCCTGACGTCCGATGTGGAAGAAATGTTTATGCAGGTGAAAGTCCCAGAGTTTGACCGAGGTGCTTTGCGGTTCCTATGGTGGCCTCAGGGTGATTTCTCGAAGGAACCTATTGAATATCAAATGACGTCACACCCATTCGGTGCAGTGTCCTCACCGTTTTGTGCGTATTTTGCAATGGCCAAGACTGCCGAGACGTATGCCAACGATTATGATAGCTATGTGGTGGAAGCAGTGAAGCATAACTTTTATGTTGATGATTGCCTAGTGTCCTTTGCAAGCCCAGGTGAGGCAAAAACGTTCGTAAAACAGTCCACTGAGTTGTTGTTACGTGGTGGCTTTAAATTGAAGAAGTGGGTGACTAATTCAGAGGCAGTGAGAGTAGTTCTTCCTGGTCTGAGCCACACAGAGAACTCAGTCGACTTACGTGTTAGTCAAGGCTCAATCCACAGGGCCCTAGGTTTGGAATGGGACACCATGCATGATGTTTTTAAGTTCCGATTTGAACCCGTCGAAAAACCCTTCACGAAGAGAGGACTACTATCCACCGTCTCAGCTCTTTTTGACCCACTAGGCCTCATCGCCCCAGTTTGTCTTCCGGCCAAGCAGCTATTGCAGAATCTTTGCAAATCTCATGCTGGTTGGGATACACCCCTGAGTTCCAATGACCTATCCCTATGGATGGATTGGATGAGGTTCATGAAGAATCTTGGGCAAATCTCCGTACCCAGAAGTATCAAGAAGGAGGATAAGAGTGAGATGAGTAAGATTGAGTTGCACTTATTTTGCGATGCCTCTGAATCTGGTTATGGAGCGGTGGCTTATTCGTGGAACGTTCCAAAAATACGCCACGCTACACACACTGCTGTATAGCAAATCCTGGTTGGCCCCTCTGAAAACGGTGACAGTGCCGAGATTAGAGCTAGCTGCGGCAGTACTGAGTGCACGAATGAGAGGAATTTTGAGGACGAACCTCCCAAATAGCTTTGACGAGGTTTATTTTTGGACAGATTCTATGATTGCTCTGTACTATATTAGAAATACAGAGAGTCGGTATAGTAAGTTTGTGGCCAGAGGTCGGTCCAAACAAACACGAACCTTACTGAGCTCACTGCTGGTCCCATTTTGGCGTATCATTCGGACTGGATGAGGCTGATTAAAACTGTGGCATGACTTTAAAGATGTGTGGTCTACATATCTGTTATGTATTCACGTCGCCAAGGTGTCATTGAATGTTGGCTACCTAACATCCGACGAACGGGAAGCTGCTAAACATAAAGTATTATGTATGGTACAACAGGTGTATGGAGGATTAATAAAGGAACTCCGAGAAAAGGGTAGTTGCGAGACTGAAGAAGGTGAATTGCAGAGGTTGTCACCTATACTTATGGACGGATTGGTCTGCGTTGGTGGGAGGTTGAACTATTCCGACTATCCACTCACTTTTAAGCATCCGGTTATCCTCCGCAGACACTACTTCATGACTGGGCTGATCATAAGGCATTATCATATTATAGAAGGACATACTGGTACTTCGCAAGTCCTGGCCACTCTACGAAGAAACCATTGGATAATTAAGGGGATCAGTGCGGTTAAACGGGTGATAAGAAAGTACATAGAGTATCGACGATTGAAAGCTGCACTGGGTCAGCAGATGATGGCCTCCTTACCGGTCTGTCGCGTGCAGAAAGGATGGTTTTGCTTCTCATCAGTGGGAATTGATTATTTTGGACCACTCATGGTTCGCCAGGGAAGGGGAGAGGAAAAGAGGTAGGGGTGTCTGTGTTAACTAGTCTTCAGACATGAGCCATACATTTAGAGGTAGCTTTCAGCCTAGGCAATGACGCCTTCATAATGGCTGTAATGAGGTTCGTAGGAAGAAGAGGAACGCCTGCAGAGATATGCAGCGATAATGGTTCCAACTTTGTTGAAGCGATCTCGGAACTAAGACAACTAGTGGGTGTGTGGGATTGACGACGAATCAATGATGCCATGGTGTCAAAGGGGATACGATGGAGTTTCAACCCCCCACAAGCGAGCCATCGAGGTGGAATGTGGGAAAGGATGACACGTTCTGTACGCAGGTTGTTGACGGTTATATCCAAAGAGCCGACTCTAAATGATGATACATTAGCCACCTACTTAGTGGAGATGGAAAGAATTTTGAGCAATCGTCTTATTGTCCCCATGACGACCGACCCAGAAGACGAGTTAGCTCTCACTCCCAATGGCTTATTGTTATTGGGAGACAGTGGAGGAATAGTTGTGGAGGGCACTATTGCCGATAAGTACGTGAGACGTTGGAAACAAGTTAACTACCTAGCTGATGTATTTTGGCGCCGGTGGATGAAAGAGTACCTACCATGCTTGCAAACTCGTCGGAAGTGGCTACGAAGAAAAGAGATTTCAAGGAAGGAGATGTGGTGACTGTGGCCTCTGAAAAAACACCACGTGGTTTCGGCCTTTGGTAGTGATTGAGACATGCGAGAAGGACAAAGACGGTCCAGTAAGAACAGTGATGGCGGGTATGAAGGAAGGTGCCGTGAGAAGAGATATAAGAAAGCTTTGTCTTCTCGAGGGAGTGGAAGAAAGAGCATGAAGACAGCTAGGTAGGTACAGCCACGGCTGAATACACTGAGAAGTGCTTTCGTGTCCGGAGGGATTTTGGTGGCCGGTGTAACGGAAAATTGATCTGAAAATCCCTCCCAATCGCCCCATTTGATTGTATTGACATTAATTTTAATATTTTTACCCTCGTTATGGATGGTGTACCTTTGACCCTAGCCAGTGTAATGTTATTTGCTTGTTTGACTGTCTTCTTTGACTTTGCACCCGGCATTTGCCTTAGTATGTCTGAGATCTATCATGAGTGTTTCACTTTCTTATTATGTGACGCTGGACTGTTGACAAGGTGTTGTTTTACTGCGCCCGACACTTTGTTTTGGTTCAACTTACGGCTGTGCTGTGATTTGACTGTTCGTCTTTTGACTGTCTACTGGGAACGTTTGTTTGTTGATTTGATTCTGGTAGACAGAGTTTTGATCCATTTTGTCGGGAATATTCCTATTGACCGACAGTACGTATTGCACCCGAGAACTTTTTGGACTGTATAGTAACCCAACGGCACTGTTGAGGTATTTTTGTAATTTTGGCATAACCTATTGTTGCTTTGATAGTATCACAGATTTTGTCACGAATCTACTATTGGATTACTACAAACCGTGTTTTGACATTTTGATCTAACCTTTGACTGTGCGTCACTCGTGGAAGTTAGGAAGCTATACAGTAGAACGCAGGAACTAGTCAGATTCACGTCAGTTGGCACCGCCCAGTTGTTTCCCGCGTTCAGACTAAGGTTATTGGATTCTGGCGGTTACGGTGGTCAATTCACTATCCCTTCGCTAACACTTGGAAAATCGAAATCATCGCGGTAAACTGGGAATGTTCATGCATTTCCATAAACTAATAAGTTGTGTCAGGAAGTGAAGTAGTGTTTAGGTCCTTCTCCAACTCTCCTTCCACTTCCTTCGACCTTCACCTCACATCAGGAAATCGTAAAAGTTCCACCTGATAGAAGGTACGACGTTTGTGTGGTCTACAGCACTGCGTGGGTTAACCGCCTTCTGCAGCAGGCTACCGTGTCGAGTTAATCAGCCCAGTCTCATTTGTTAGTCCATGGTCACTCAGCATTACCGCCATCTCTTCTGCCAAATTAGGGTACCCAGACAGGTCACCATGAAGTCTTTGCAGTCCGAACTTGAACAGTCTGAGTGATAGGCCCTCATGAGGACCATAGAAATCCGATAGGTAGTTACTGCCCATCTTATCATGACCACTGAGCAACTTTATGCAAGTTGTCTTCACCTAGCCTTTCTGAAAAGACGTAGTCAGGCGCACTCTCTCCAAAACCCTAAACGACATGAAAGTAAAAGACGAAGGCGTGAATACTAAATGAATGAGAAATATTCACTGGGAGGCCATATAACGCCGCGTTCTTAGTTTGAAGACTAGGTCTAACACCCGTGTTTATTACCTCACTTCCCACAGAGTAGCTGAACTACTGCGTTTACTAGACTCACGTTCTCGGATTACTTTCATGATCCCGCCGTCAGTACATGAACTGCCTTCTGCACCAGGGACCTCGGAGAGGACGGAGTAACCCATCAGGAACACGTTCGCTAAAGGACTTCGGAGACTGCTCTTAAAGCATCAAGGCGGCGTCAACAAAAGTGCAGTCTCTACAAACATTACAAAGTCTCGATACCTAGTTATTTCATGGTCTGGTCAGCGAGTTGAATTTGAGTACTTCCATCAAATTATGAATCTTTGTCATAAAATGGTATTAACTTGCATGAATTATACAGTCCTGGAATCATCAATGAAGTACTATATGTAAACGATTCGTGCATACATTTACATGTAAGCTAATTCACACCTGTGAAACCGGTGTGTGGCTGTATATTCAGGGATAAATATTATTATACGTCCTAGGCGGATTTGAACCAACACCTTCTAATCGACAAACTGAAACCATCCTGCCGTGAGCCATCCAGATATATGGGTGAGGCTGAGAGTCACCATCGGGTGTTATAACACTCTGTGAGAGGATGCATTATTTTTTATGCTCTCATGCAAGTATTCCAGGGTGAAACTGCAATCGCAAATCCTTTCCGCTGCAGTTTGAGGCCTCAGTTAATTCACTTACATTTCGGAGCATCGTCCTTCAAAAATAACCCTACTCACATCCCACCCAAGATGTGGAAGTACAGCTAGTACTTTGCACACTGATAAGCAGCATGGCACCTGATTGAATGATATACAGTATTCTCAAAACCATACAGATGAGTACATTATCCATGGTGCATGTGAAACTATGTGCATTTGCATACAGAAGGCTGTATCTCATGACAACCACAACAATGCCCAGATATAACTTTTAGGCTCATCCTGAATATATCCCAGAGGACAATTTAATTTATGCTAACAGCTGAATAAAAGAATTTATTCAATAGAACAAGTGTTTCCAAGACTCCATCTCCTCTGCATGCAACTGTTTTGCTATGGAGACCGTCGATTTCATTTGTGAATCGCTGATAACTAGAAGCATTCAGTCAGGTCTACCGCTTCAAACCTCAAGAAGGTTGCCGCTTCGTCCTTGAGAGATTCTCGGTTTCGTTCTTTCAGCGCAACGAGCGTCAGACATACCCTCTGCAATGCTTTCACCATGATTTCGCTTCCGGTAGACACAGCAATGCCAAAGTAGAAGGGTCAACTACCACACTGGATTAAAAATTGACCGTCCTTTTGTTGCAGGCGGATAGATAATGCGCGTCACTTCGGAAAGCTTTTCGATATATTTAACACCTATTCAAAAATCGGGTTCTCAAATGAAATGGGGTGTGACGGCTATCTGTCTTCTCTTTGCATTTTTCTATAAGAACATACGGATAGCGAAGTCAGGTGTGGCATTCTTCATCACAGCTCGTGGGCCAGTCAGTACACTCATCTTCGATGACTTGTTGCCCTCACACACGAGGGGTTGGCAGTCCATGATCCGGTACTTCCAGCCATGAAGTACTTCCCCTACTGGTCGGTTAAGGTGCGGGCTAATTTTACGAAAATGGTTATCCTGGGACGTTTCGTAGGTTGTCCAAAATTTATTTGCAGATACTTTCGCTAGACGCTTACAAATACAGGAATACAGCTTACGGCGTGACGATTAATGACCAATGGTTTGCTTTGGCCTTTTTTTAATAACAAAACAGGCCTGGGAGTTTTTCCATTGCCTGGGTGAGTGGGCCCGAAAATACATTTAATATCATCCACTACCACTGGATAATCGTCCACCAGGTGTTTAGTTCTCCTTACAAGTAACTCTGATGGCTTACGTCTGTATTAATGTGTAAGGTAACACTACTAGTGGGAAATGCGTGGACTTAAATATTCATGTGGATCAGATGGTTTCGTTAACACCTAGTGTTGCTTGAAGTCAATGAAGTGAGTTTCGGTTGGTCAATGATATTATAAACATGTGAAGTAATGTCAAAATTAACGTTTATCTGACGAAACATGGAACTACACCACCAGGTTAAACGTCTCGGCCACGTGTAACGCGAACGCCGAATATTTTGCGATTTTGGTGCCACTTTATAGTG
This sequence comes from Heterobilharzia americana, assembly GCA_944470555.2. Classification (NCBI taxonomy): domain Eukaryota; kingdom Metazoa; phylum Platyhelminthes; class Trematoda; order Strigeidida; family Schistosomatidae; genus Heterobilharzia; species Heterobilharzia americana. The sequence continues at coordinate 87,844,479 of OX104134.1, forward strand.
GCAAAAAATGGTGAGTGGAAACGATTAAAACTTATAAACATTCTGTGTTTACCGTATAGTGATATTTTCCAGTCCTTTTCATAACCTGCAGACACTTTTGATATCATGATAAATTTTGATGCCATACCTTCTGTATCATTCGGGACAGCTCAATTAGTGGAGCTTTCTGCACAATTATCAATTTATGATGCCTGTAAACTTGCTTCTCTCATGTTAAATTCTTAATTTGGGAATAAAATATTTATTTAGTTAGTTATCACCTTAATGAGTCTATGGGCCTTGTGGTTCAGAGAATGAACAGCCCAGGGTGCACCCAGTCCACTACAGACGATTGATTGGGCTTCGGGTAAATAAGAAATCTCTAAACCGCCACCCTATCCACCAAAATGGGCTCTATTAGATGGGCGCCGACAACAAAAGTATGTAATATCTGCTCGCTACGGGTAATGCGTATAGTGCTCAAGTGGAAACTCTGCTTCTATCCAACGCAAAGATAATACTTACGGCTGTCTGCGGTATCAGTTTGTACACGCTTATTCTTTTGACGTACATGAAACTTACGGTGACCGAATGGGTGCGGAATGGAATTGCCTACATTAAACAAACATGTAATTTATACAGAAATTTATTCAAGCCCCCATTAATGATGCATGCCCACATGTTTGAGGATAAATATTATCACCATCTATGAAGAAACAAGCCGGCGCGGTGAAATTATTTTCCAACTTTTTCCCTATCTGATTTTCTGATACGCCTGAGATATCATAAAACGTATTGCTGGTGGTTCAGTGTACCTTCTGGCAACGTAAATAATAAGTGTGTGTAGTCTTTTGTCACCGTCAGCACTATCGAAACAAACAGTCATTTATAATCAGTGTGACGCTTCGTAGAAAGAGTACTGAATAAGTTCCCGGGCTGATAGTACCCTAAATTGAAAGGGTCGGTACTGGCCTGTGTATATAGACCTTAGCAACCCTTTCTGCACTCTAAAAATCTTGGAATCTGTCTTTCGAATAGGGTGCACGATTAGGGCCTCAGCATATGTGCTGACCTCAACAATGGAGTCTGAGGATTGAGTGAACTGGTAACTATGTACAGAGAAACTATCAGGCTTACACTTCAAACTGACACTATGAAACCGGGTGGGTGCTAATACGTTTAGTTTTGTTCACTCAATGAGCCAAAATGATGGTGGACATGTTTTGGTGTGAGTAGACAATAAGCTCAGAAAGTAGGTGTTTCAGCTGCATTCCAAAGCTGTTTTTCCATTTAAATTTTGGTGCACTAATTTTGTTAACAACAGTGATGAACTTTTCAGTAACATTTGCAGCTATTTGTTCGCTCTTCTTCCGTATTCGACACCTCGTTATTCCTGTGAAATGTTTTGAAACTGCTAGGCAATTTGTAGAGGAACTAGAATGTTCTTTCCTAAAATATTGAATACCAGAATCTTGTCCTGGTGCATGGCTTTAGTAGTCCGGAGAATTCACGCACTTTTCAGTATGATATACGGAGTGAAATCATCACAACTGAGGATATTTCTGAACAGGAAGAGACCAGGGCAAAGAAAGTATGTGCCACTTAAATTTTTATAGGTCAGGTAGACGCTTGTGAGGGGTGGCTGGGATGAAAAAAGCATGTTGGTTAGGTAACTTCGTGGACACCTAACTTAGGAGCCTGTACTACTCGTTCTACTGTTGCTTCGCCTCCCACCATGCACAAACTTCGGGATGCAATAGCCCTTCGACGCAGTTTGTTGGACAGTAGGAAACCTGCGTGGATAAGCAGTAGTACACCAATTATGAGTGGTACTGAAGAGACGACCGGTGCAGTGGGATTGTGAAGATTGCTTACGGATAGTGGGAAAACGGCTGATAAGATAAGCCTCAGTGAATATGTATAAAAACAAATCCACAGCAGAATAGTTTGTGGTCGAGTGGGTTTTCTTTCTTTAAGTAAACGATGACTGAAAAGGCGTAAAGATTCTTTTCCAGACCGACATTTGACCGAGACTTGTAGTAACTATTTGCGGTACTAATCCCCCGGAAAACAGTATGGCAATGTATCATGCACCTGTATTGTGGTGCACCGACATACCGTCGGTATATCCATGAACGGACGGTGGGCCCAATATGACCCTATCGACAAAAGGTTGAAATTTTCGGGCGATATATGCTCAACTGCTCGAGAGGTGTAGAAATCTGAGAGGACCAAGGTGTTTAGTGATCGGCGTTTGAGAATTATCATTTGGATCCGCTGAAGTATTTCAGTATGTTCTCGTTCTTTCCTAACCAGAATTGTCGATGATTGATTTTACTTCTGGTAGTTGGTATTTTCGCAGCACAGGGTTGGCTGGCATTCGAGATACCCCAGTTGCATATGGTATCCGTCATCTCTTGCTTATGTAGTTGGGTAATCGTTCAAGAGATTGATCATTTTATTGGTGGCTGTTACCGAGTGTGAACCCAGGATATAAGGTTAAATATTTGGACGTGTGTATGTTGATGGTAAGGGATAAGTGGGCCCCCAGAACTTTCCTTCCTCTTCTGAAATTCACTTATGATTAAGGATAGGATAGGATGGACGATGATGTAAGAAAAAATTGGTCATCGTGGTGGAACTTATATCCATATAAGATTGATTATTTGATCGATGTAGCACTCAGTGACCGTATAATTTACTGAGTGACGTTTCTAGTAGAATTTATTGCTCGCATTCAAATGAAACTTCGTTTGTATATTCCAGACAGTTCTTCATCCTTTTGTCATAAAGGTAGTTTAATTTTCCGTATATCTGCAGCATGTGATGGATCGTTCCCGTCACATATATTACCTGAGAAGGATGTCCGGAGTAGCTTTATCTTTGGGGCGGGACTTGTACCATTGGCACACTATGTCTAAAATAATGCCGACGTAGTCATTTCATCCCGGTTGTTTATTATTCCTACGGGTGTTTATTTGAGCGGGAGTTAGAAAGAACTCAGAAAGATATATCTGAGCTGTCCACGTCTGGAAGTTTGTAAGTCTTAACAGGAAATGCGCGGGTGTAGTTATCGGAGTGTAGTACTTCACTCCCATTGATGTCTTCCTAAGTGATATCCTCATAGTCCACCATTCATAACATAAGCCGCTAGTCTACTGCTCCAACTTCTGGAGATTGAAGAATGACATTAAATTTCCGATAAGAGTAGAGGATGATAGCACGTAAAAAGATCCGTGCTAACTCGTTTGCAGTTAGAGTTTGTAAACTTTCAAACTCCCTTACCTCAGCATTCGTTACAGCCCCGTTTCCTGACACCTTCAAAGGAGGTCGGATGCACATCTAGAGTCTTGTGGCACCAGTGGGCTGTACTTGAGAAGCTTTTCGTCATCTACAGATCAGGAGGAGCCTTACTGCCTTGGGACCTGATTAGTTAACAGTCGATTATTTCAATCCTTTCCGGTTTCTCCAAACCATTAGGGCGATTTTCACCATTAAAAACCCAGAACGTACTCCGATAAGACAGACTTGGAACTCAAAAAACCATCATTCACTAATTCTACAACACGAAGTTTGAATCACCGGATCTTCAATAAAAGGAAAACACACTGCATATACACTTCTATTTGACTGTCTTTCACCGATAAGTCAAGCATCAGCGAACACACAATTCAACTGTATGTCAGTCAAGAAAGTGTAACCCAATGGAGAACCAGTTCACCGTTCATTGAGGTTTGAATAGCGCTTGAGTAGCGTTTAGCCGGATAGTTAAGGTCTGAGCGGGCTTTGTGGTTTCAGTCGTGTGGACATGAGTTTCCAGAAGAAGGTAGTTGCTGTATTTTCTCGTGTTATTATGTTATACAGCCTATCATTATAGACGCACAGGGTCACCTGCTTGGCCGTCTAGCTGCTCTAGTTGCCAAATCTCTTCTTCAAGGGCAAAAGATTGTCGTTGTTAGATGTGAGAACATCAATATTTCGGGGTCATTTTATCGAAATAAGTGTAAGTTTTACATCATAGTAATTAGTTTCCAGTGAAATACCTTGGTTTCCTACGGAAGAGAATGAATACCAATCCATCAAGGGGACCTTATCACTTCAGAGCACCCGCCAAGATATTCTGGCGAACAGTCCGAGGTATGCTTCCTCACAAGCTCCATCGTGGAAAACTGGCCCTCGACAGGCTGAAAGTTTTCGAAGGCATACCTCC
>OX104134.1:87849167-87878522 GCA_944470555.2 Heterobilharzia americana
ATGATTACGAGGTTTTCCAAGCAGCATGACTGATGTAAAAATTCCTACATTCTAAAATCAGACAGTAGTTACATTCCATCTAGAAATTCAGGTGACTTAAATTCCAGGAAGGTTTAAAAATTGACAACAATGAATATGTTGAAACACACTTTAGTATTATATTCGATATTTGGTATAGTGGAATTAAAATTAAGGCACTGTAATACTTGAGGAAGTTGACGTCAGTAGGGAAATCTCATCGAAAACGGGTTCCTACGAATATGTATTTAAGTTCGTTTGATAAGCGCAGAATGAAATATGATTTGAGTACATAATATCATATACAGCGATAAAATGAGGTCTTAAAGGCATAAAAGTATGGTAAACTGAAGCCTAAATAAATCAGATAAACTGATATGATTACGGTAAATGTGACTGAAAACACGAAGTTATGTGATACTCTTTCAGTATTCAGTTGCTAAGTTTTAGCTGGTTGTCAGTGCTGCTAATTATGGTATGGCGCCTTCAGAATTTCAAAATTTGGTGAACGTTATGCCTAGTTCATTCACAATTTTAATTTTTGTTTAAATGGTTTTCCCAAGTCTTAAATTTAAGCTTATACATATGTGAACGGAAAATAAAGAAATGAAGTATATTGCTTGGATTTTAAAAACTTCGTCACCCCTGCTATTTCTTTCAAAACTAAATGAATATTCAACTGAAAAACGTACTTTACAAAACGGTTCATTATTATAACAAGGAATTTAGTGTAAACATCATGCTAAAATCTTAAGCATGGCTTTCAGAAGACAACAAGAGACCCTGAAGTCTTTCAGGTCAACCTGCTGATTAATATTCGAAAATCAAAGATATAGAGAAAGCATAAATACTTTTCGTAGATTGGTATGCTTGAAAAATGAATGCTCGTAGCAATAAACACGATTAGGCTTGTTGGTGTATTGCGACTCACCATGATATGAATACAGAAAGACAAAATAGATAAAAAAGACCTAGGTCCTCAAGAGATGTAAAACAATAAACAAAAAGTGACATGAAAGTAGTAATCAGTCAATTTTTCAGTTTCTCTTCGGTGTTTATGACGCCAATAAAAAGATGCGGTGTATTCTGCAACAGTAGAGAAGATTTGTAGCTTAAAGAAGAGATAATAATTGTTCAATGTTCTCTGAGGTCTAACTTTTTTGTTTCTAAGCTTCATCTGTGGCAGGTGACTTTATTAGTACTTCACAGAAAGGTGAAGTGTTTTCAAGTCATATAGATACTTACCTAGGAATTCTGCTGACCTTACGAGTTATTAGATTGTGGGTAGGTATAATTTCCGATCAGGTATTGACCATTAACACCTAGGTTTCTGTCGAGTTATACTACGATTGGTGACTTCATTTTCGATCACTGATTTACTTGATTATTATCCTCTTATAAATTTAAATCTGCATCCGAGTAGATGTCATACCTATTCATAATCCAGTAACTCTCAAGGTCGGCAAACATTCCAGATAAGCATTTATGTAACTTGAAAATACTTCACATCCTTATGAAGTAAGCGGTGATAAAGTCACCTGACCTGGAAATGAAATATCCAAGAACAAACCTTACAGCTTGAACATAAAACAGTTAGAATACACTATTTTTAAAAATAGCAACATATGGTGCTTGAATAGAATTTTAAAATGAAGCCGAGTTATAAATGTTAATCCAATAACATGATTTATTTATTCATTCGGATTCCTGGAACTTAGTTAAGTCTAGCAGTTTTTAATTAGTTTTTTAGTCCCACTACGAAACTGATTACGATTTTCTAATCATGTTACACATATGCAAGCTAAGAATAGTAGCATCACATGAAAGTAGTATATCATGCCTTTCTAAAGCTATACTAACACTTATACTTAATTGAACATTGTTTTCCGCAGTGATATTAAACTCCAGCTTCAATTACGTTGTTCAAAGCTGGAGTCTAATGCAGTGAACTGTTGGTGTCTTTGCCAATATTATTATCATTATCGCATTCAACAAATCATGACAGTACTGGTTTACACTTTTAAACATACAAAATGATACTTAGTGGTGATTAGAGATACAACTTGTTAGCAGAAAATTAACTGATATAATAAGGCTTCTTGGAGTATGTAAAAGTAGCGTGAATAAAGTTGCGATGAGGCACACTTATTGTGTGAGGGCCAATGGTACTACTTGCCTGCCCAGACCTTGGTAGGTGGAGAGGGATTCGAGAGTCTAAACCAATGAGCTATAGCTTCACCAAATAAAGCAAACAAAAAAGTGGTTTTCTAAATTTCGTTACCTGAATTGTTTCTCCAGGACTACAAGTAGAGACAATATTCGCTGAATTTCCTGCTAGGGGAGCAGTGAACTGTAAAACAGGTAACATGATCAGAGAGATTATTTGAGATGAGATGATAATCAGACTCGTTGTCACCGATTCTGAAATGGGGTAGGTAGCCTCAGCAGCTAATTCCAAGCAAAGAGAATACTGTGCGAATCCAAATGCTCCAAGCCAAATTAAACAAAAGCTGATGGCGATTTGTTGATAGGGGAACCATAATGCAATGCTTAGACAAACACAGCCCAATACACTTAACGAAAATGTGATCTATAATTAAACGAAAACAATGCAAAACCACTTATTGCGTATGAGTTATACAGTGCCAAACAATTTGAGTATACAGCATGCAACAGGAGGGATTACAAAGTATACAATTTTCTGGCCAGCTATAAAATTACAAGATTCTGTTGCTGTCTGTTATGGATCTTTACTAGAAAAAAAACAGCCCACTTTTAGATAACAAATCTAAGTGCTCTGCAGGACAATAAGATGATTACTAACCACAGAAAAAGCTTATTCATATTGTAAGAATGTGAGTTTTTAATATATCAATTGAAATACTTATAAGTTCTAAAAGGGGAGGTTTCATATGATCATTAGTCTGGTTTCTTTCACCCACCAACCTCACGGGTGCTTCTGAAGAAAGAGTCTTAGAATGTTTTTCGTTATCCCTCCGTAAAATCTACAGAATATATAACCTGTAACGCATTTTACAATATTTGAAGCTTACTGGAATGATAGATTACGAGGTTCAATTTGAGCATTCTATCTGACAAATCGTAACGACCTGGTTCTCACTGGCATTCGATTGGATTGACAAGTTGCAGCTTTGTGTTGTCCCATTCAATACGGTCTGTTCGGTGCATGATGATTATATGATTGGCCGTAAACTTGTTTTAAATAAACGTCCCAGTTATTTGCGACAGGCTCATACAGGAATCATTCAAGTGTGTTCGAAAAAACCATGGAGTGTGGTACTTTGAAAAAAACCAAACCATATCTACGAAATAACCTCGCCTGGTTAACTAGTTAACTACTTACTAGCCAGTCCTAAGCCCGGATAAAGAAGAAAGATTGAGCACAGAGCTAGCAACCCTACCCCGTAAAACCAATCCAACCGCTAAAGAAAAACTCCAAAGCACAAACATAATATAAAAAAATAAAAACAAACTTATTCCTCGCTAGAATCGGAGAGACGAAATAACGCCGGTGGGTGAAAGCCTGCCTTCGGGAAGCCAATTGGCCGATGTGTCTTCTCTTTCTCGATGAAAGCGAAAGTGAGGATGAAGACATGGAATGTCCGCACAATGTTTAAAACTAGCAAGGCTGCCCAGATTGTAAAGGAGATGAGAAGGTATAGGATAAAAGTGCTAGGAATCTGAGTAAGCAGGTGGAATAGAAGTGGACTCTTCAAACTGTCAACTGGAGAGTCAATAATCTAATCCGATATTTGCCACTCAGACAACAAACACGAGTACACTGGGTTTCGGAGTGGCTATCATGATGTCTTCAAGATCATCGAAGGTTCTCATACAGTGGGAACCGATCTCCCCCAGGATCAGATCATAACAGCAAGGTTCATCTCAAAAGAAAGGAAAGTCACAATCATACAATACTACACTACGCACCTACAAATAATACAGACCAAGAGAATAAGAAGCATTTCTACAGACAACTGCAATCAACACTAGACAAGACCTCATTTGGCGACATCAAAGTTCTAATGGGTGAGGTGACATGAATGGCAAAATGGGAGCGGACAATACAGGAAGGGAACTAACCATGGGCCGAGAAGCGCTAGGTGAGGTGATGAACGAGAATGGAGAACTGTTTGCAGAATTCTGTGCATTCAACGATTTGGTGATTGGAGTCAGGTAGTGTGTTCAAGCACAAGGATATCCAAAAAGCGACATGGATTTCATCAGACACACTACAAATCAGATCGACTTCGTGTCAGTGTGAAGAAAGTGGGGATGCAGCCTACTGGACACAAGGTCAGATCAAGAAGAGAGAGAAGCAGATGTAGATTCAGACCTCTCACTTTCTAGTGGAAGGAACCTACCTTCAAAATGAAGCTGGAAGCCTTCGAGGAAGAAGCTGGTGATGATAGACCACAGTTGAAGTTCAACACCCAGAACAGAAACTGAACTGAACGACGAAACTACGAAGGAAATCTTCACGTCAGTCATCAGGACAAAGTGGGAGATATTGAACAACATCCGTGAAGAAGCTGTGTAGATGAACACTGGAACTCTTTGAAAGCTATGCGGAAAGAAACCTGAGTAATCGTATTAGGAAGAAAGCAGAAAGAAGATAAGGAATGGAATGGAATGGATCTCGACGGACACATGGAAGCTGATACAGGAGGGAGAGAGAGAGGAAGATGGTGAAGCAGAAGATAAACCAGTGCAACGAAACCAATGCACAACGAAAAGAAGAACTGAACACAACCTATAAAACACTCACTACACTGGACAAATAAGTGAAGAAGAGTGCACGCAAAGACAAAAGACACTTCTACAACACACTGGCAAGTGAAGCAGAACAGGCTGCAGGTAGGAGAGACAGAGACCTGACAACATTGTATCAAATAACTAGGTTACTATCTGGGGGGGGGAAGAGATCAACACAGATGAAACCAGTAACAGGTGATGAAAGAAATCTAACTACCAAAGAAGAGAAACAAAGGAAACGATGGGTTGACCACTTCAAAAAGCTCTTCAATCGACCACCACCAATACCTGCAACTCATCCAGAAATACCACCTGCAACCACAGAACTACAAGTGAACACAAATCCTCCAACAAAAGTCGAAGTCCTGAATGCCGTAAAGCTACTGAAATCTGGGAAAGCAGCAGGACGAGATGGAATCCCGTCAAAAGCACTGAAAACAGATGCAGGGACAACAGCGGACATGCTCATACCACTATTGCAGAAGGTCTGGAAGGAAGGGAAGGTACCGGCAGATTGATTGGAAGAAGGGCTATCTTGTCAAACTCCCCAACAAGGGCGACCTAAGCCTTTGCAAGAACTGGCGCGGAATCATGCTCCCTCTTTGTCCACCCAAAGCGAGCAAAATATTAAGCCGCATCATCCTGGAGAGAATAAAGGATGCACTGGATTCAAAACTACGGCCGGAACAGGCTGGCTGGCTTTAGGAAGAACAAATCATGTGCGAACCAAATTGCAACGCTTCGCTTCATCATAGAACAGAGTATAGAATGGCAGTCAACCCTCTACCTCACCTTCATCGACTTTGAGAAGGCCTTCAACAGCGTCGACCGAGAAGTAATTCGGCAACTGCTCCAACACTATGGATACCACAAACCCTTATCAATCTCATTCAACAACTATATGAAGACGCCACATGTCAAGTAATTCACAATGGGAAGCTCAGTGATGCATTTGAAGTGAAGACAGGGGACAGGAGTAAGACAAAATGGCCTACTATCACCAATGATATTCTTGATTGTAGTGGACTGGATCATGCAACAAACTGTGAGGAGCGAGAAGAGGCGCACACGCTGGCTGGACCGATTAAAAGACCCTAGAAGATTTGGATTTCGCCAATGATTTATGTTTAATGTCGCACAGACTCGAAGATCTACAGGCAAAAACAAACAAGTTGACAGAAGAGGCAGGGCAGCGAAGATGGGACTTCAAGTGATTATAGAGAAGACAGAGGTGATGAAGATACTTAACCAACGAACAACAGCAAGAACAAACACCAATTACCATCAACGGGAGAAACCTAAAGGAAGTAGCCTCTTTCACCTATCTAGGCAGCACCGTTTTAACTACAGGCGGCACAGACGAGGACGTCAAAGCCAGGATCGGACAAACAAGACAGGCTTCGTTTGAAGAAGCATTGTACGTAGTTATCAATAATTTCGGCAATCTATACATCCAAAACTCGAATGAAGATCAACAGCAATTATCGATCTTGCAAAAAAAAGAGAACTGTTTCAACAAATAGACCTTAGAGATACTAAGACTGATGGGGCCATATAAAAAATCGCTTGACGAATTGGATTAGTTGCCCGAAAAATTTCCACTGACACTGAATTTAAGTCGTAGGATTTAATTTTATTTACAAATGGTCCTCAAAGTGGTGATGAACAATTAAGTTAGACTGGGAGTAAATCTGAACCCGAGGAACTATAAGAGATGAACCTCAAACCTCAGCGCAGAAAACTTTGCATTACACTCAAACATGTAACACAGAAAACATAATATATAAACTAACAATCGTCGTATCATAAAGTATGTGCAGTCTTTGACAAGAAATCAAATAGCCACAAACCTTTAGTGTTTCTAGGAGGAGTCCTGTTTTGTCCACAAATACAGCAACAGGGCCGGACGCTATCAAGCCAGCTAATATCATAATTGATCCACAAAATCCAGCAAATTGGTTGGTGTAGCCTTTCGTGCAAAGCATTTGTTGTAAAAGAGTTGACAGAACTGTAAAGTATCCGATAGAGCACCCGAAAGTCAGCATTATCATCCAAAACCCATATAACTTTAATGGTGGGACAAAAGCTATTAAGAAGTTAAATGAAAGAATGCTTGGATTTGGATTTGTTCTGAGGTTGTTTATTGCTAAAGCAGCCACATAAGAAGGTGGTGTAGGCGGTTTTCTTCTGCGAACTAATATAACGGATATGATGAACAAGAAAACAACTATCCCTAGAGACACATAGTTGAAGGTAACAATATCAGAAGACTTTTTAACATAATTAGGAGCGAATACACCACCAAACATTACGCCAAGTGCGTTCCCGAGGGATGCGATAGTGTTTGCAGTGGTACGCTGACCATCTGGGAACCAATCACAAGCAAGGCTGGTAGTGCAAAACATGCAGAATGGCTGAGCAAAAGAACCTATTATCTGTCCTACTATAAGCAGTGCGATACGCGTGAAGGATGAAATATTGAAATACGGTAGACTACTTATGGCTCGTAAACAACCGCACATTAAATTGCAGAAAGCTGTACTCAAAATAATCAGACGAATCCCCAAATAATCGATCTTACGTGCAATCGGCAAACCGAGTGTTATAGTAGTTAATGGGAATATGAGAGAGATAAGATTGAGAACCATGTTACTAGTTGAATAAAATTCCACAAAATAGTTAGCGATCGGAGAAAACGACACCCACAAGTATGCATTTGTACAACTTAGTGCTGAGAACGTGAAAACAACAATCCATCTTGATCGATACACACGGTAATCAGCTTCTTTTAAGTGTGCAGGGTAATCTGTAAGATTTATTGGACTATCGTGTGAAGCATACGACTCAAATGCCATGGTAAAAGATTCTATTTTTAACAGTAGACTACTGAAAGAACCTTGAAGACGACTGTTGACTGGTATGCCTGAAACCCGGTTTAGAATGACGAAACTATAGTCTGGAAGAAGAAAAGAAAAGCGTGATTTGTATAACTGATCTGAACTGGTCATAGTAACAAAGTAACTGCTTTTTATCATACTCAAAATTTACAAGTTATTATCCGGTTGCATACATAGTAACAAAAACCGTAAGCGACAAAGAATAAAACTGTTTCATTTCAGTTAATCTATTAGATATATCATACAGTAAAACGGCATTGTTTACTGGATTACGTTTCGGACACAATTTATTGTCCATAGTCATATCAAATGTTATGGAGTTTTCTTGATGGACAATAAATTGTGTCCGAAACGTAATCCAGTAAATGATGCTGTTTCACTGTTTGATATATCTAATAAATCAGCTAAACTGCAATTACACCTCATCACGGTGTTCACGTTTTACTTTATTATTAATAAAACTGATCTTTATTTAACTTTGAAAATACTAACGAACTGTTATTTTATAAATATATAGTCTTTGGTTGTTACGAATGTCCTGAAGGAAATTTTGTGCCGAGTCTGACTGAATCATAACATAAGTAAGTTTTAAAACAATCCCAGAGTGCTTTGATTTTTTAACACTCTGGGATTATATTAACACTTACTTATATAAACTTTTATTTTAGTCTTATGCATTCTCATCTTGCTTTTTGGTAATTTTTTAGTCAACACTTTCTTTTTGATGATCAGTAGGTTCGCTTTTATCTCAGTTTCAAACTCATTGATAGATATTTTTAGTTTCACATAGTGATACCTCTGACCCACTACTTCTAGGTTTCACAGCCCGCATACAAATCATGAAACAACGTTCAGCTACTCAATATTGTGTACAGGATCTGGCACTGATGAGTAGTGGTACAAGTTGCCTAACATGATACCGCTGTACCAAGCTAGGAAGCACCAATATGAAAGATAAAAGGAAGAAAGTAATTAAAAGTGACATAAAGAACATGAAGGAATGAAACGATGGTGAAATTCATTATGGACATTAGGATAAGGATAATGTGTGAAAACATTTGCAACACTGAGATCAATTCTGAGCTATATTACCTAATCTCCAATCACCGATTTTAGCTCAAACAAAAAGTCAGGGATTTCATGCACTGACGTCATGCTTTAGTCTGACCACTTTATTCAGTTTTAACCTAATTCGGCTAACATTGGGGAACAGGAATGAACAACATAAGTCCCAGCTACCTGAGTCGTTGAAGGTTTACTACCTCCTCAACTGACTTATATTTTGTCCAAAATTCTAATCATGATTTCTCCCTTAATAAGATGGCGCCAACATGATGCATGGCCTATGCTACGAAGGCAAAGGCGGGCTTTAATCGCCATGTTCCACAACCATATAATAAGACAGATCAAAGTGCAGTACACTCAGCCGTTACTAGTCAACTGGATGACACGATGGGGGCATAAGTAGTGTTAGTTGGTGGAAGTTAGAAGTCTTTTTTTATCAGCGTCGAGATGTTCTCGGTGACTGACCTGGAACGATTGATCCGACTTGCCAAGTAAGAGATATAGTTAACTTGCTCAACCATTTCACTCCGTATTCCTAAGCAAGGAGTCAGCGAAGACTAGTCCCGAAGCAACAATTTGCATTTGGATGGCAAGAAACGCATCCTAAAGATTCTCAAATTGGTGATTAAGGTGTGCGAGCTCTCGTTCTACTAAGGATTCTCCAGTGGGCAAGGAGAATTCCCGTAAAGTCGAATGAGACGAGGAAATCCTATGCAAGTACATCTTCGATACCCTTGACGGACACTACCTGACGCAAAAAAACTCACCTGATACCTCACCATAGGCTCTGACACGCTCACGCGTGTTCGAATACACAGCCTTTCATACAATGATGCAATGATACAATGACACACCTAACAGGGAGAGAAATTACAGTCAGACTTCTCGATTAACGAATTCAAATCCAACTTTTAGGTTAAGAAATACAGCTAGTGTCGGGCCATGGTATGTCCGTGTTCTGAAACCTGGTGTATGGTAAATATCCAGTTGACTACCCAGGATTTTCTGTCTGAAATCCACCTGGAATCCTTTTCCAGGGTTCTACATGTGTCAAATGATTACAAAACTTAGAATGGTGGACATTATGTTAGTCAAACTGATTCCCCTTTTTTTATCACAGGAGAATTTCTTTCGTTATTTGAAGACCGAGACAATCACAAGTTGAGATTAGTTAGGTGGGATCATATCTGATCTTCGTTCACTAGCTAACGCTTCAGCGATGCTGATCGCGATTCCTACAACACCTTCCTTGTTTCAAGCAACTTAATCCCTGCTGTACTTCTGTAAGAGTTGGGAGTCCCTGAAGCATTCCGCCCATCTTTCTTACCATCTCTTCTGTGAGAGGAACGCGGACTTATGCTTCTTCACTATGGCCACACTAACATTTACCTACAATTTGAGAGCAGACATTAAGTCATACTAATTAGTAAACACTGTCACTGATATGGTTGTAGTGCATCAGCCTCGTGGAAATGCCCATGCCGGTATTAAGCATGTTGCAAACCATCTTTGAGATGAGTATACGATTATCAAATGCTAGACTATGGTCAAAAAGGCTTCAAAACAATGTTACCTTTCTAGGAGACTCAATGTTGTACCGCGTGTTAAGACTGGGTATGCTACCAGCGTCAGTTTTGTTTTTGCTGATAACTTTGGACCGTTATGCACTAAGATAGCAAGAATAATTGAAAAACGTTGGGTATGTTAGTTTACTTGTCCATTTAATCAAAGTACTTAACATTGAAATGACTCACTCCCTGGGTACTGATTCATTTTTATGTGCAGTATCCGGATTTGCCACTGGGAGATATCGAAAGCACATATTTAAAGACAGCAACTCTAACTTCAGAGAAGCTGATACTGATGAAATGGAGATTATGAGAATGAGTTCAAAATAAGATAGCAATTTTCTTGAAATGGTGTGTCGAAAGCACTTTAATCCGACAAGACTGGGCTACTGAAGTAGCGTATGGTAACATATTATCATGTCTGTGAAGAAGATTTTACAAACATTGCCGCTTCAAAGAGTAGTAATTGGCGAAAAGCTAGAAACATTTCTAATCGAAGCTAATGGAGTTCTGAATAACCGATCACTGATGAAGTTGAGTCGTGATCACAAAAATTTAGATGTATGCGTAAGCAGTTACGATTTGAGGGAGTAGGGACTGAAGGAAAGTCACTACATAACAGAAGACGGAAGAGAATATAGCACCAGATTAACTTGATTGGAAGAAGATTACCTTGCAACCATTCAATCACGAGTGATGTGGTTCAATATAAGCAGGAACCTGTAGTTTGAAGACCTGGTTTTAGTGAATAAATCTGACGCACCAAGAAACCGTTGACCAAAATTTATAGCTGAGGTGATGAGGGACGAAAGGAAAGATAAGGTCAGGATGACATACCTGAAAATTAACTCAGGAGGTTTATCGAGATATAAAAGGAACTCATGTTTTCTGGAGGATGCAAATTATTTGGAACTGTGGCAGCGAAACAATGAGGTCGCGGTCGTTTCAGGATGACTGTAAATTATCACTAGTAACTAGTGGGACAATTGACCGATTAAATTTCTCTTTCTGTTGACGCCCAGTCTTTGAATAACCTGGTTTCCTTTTTATTTGTTCCTTTTACATATACTTAAAGATGACTTACTCAGACTAGACATTTTGCTCCACACATAAGTACTGTCTGATGTTTTCTAACTGTCTAAATTGACACTTGGCTTATCTATTTTTGATGAACTATGGTGTTATTTTTTGTGTTCCGGAAACAGTTTTTTTTTAATTCAAAACCATAAGTGGATTGAGGAGTCTATAGACAAATTAAATCCCACAACTGTTAGAAGTAGTGGAAAAGTTTGTGTAACTAAATAAGTAGGTGAGTGTTGAAGGGAGTGCACCTTATGAGGTTTCCAATCGTATATCGAAAACCATACCGGTATACGCCTACCTGGGTCAACGTCAGTGCTGTCATGATGCTGCTTTTATTGTAAAAAGTTGGGTGCACAACGCGTAGGTGCAGGATTTTTTTATTTGCACCAGTGAGACCTAGTCTCCAAGTTGAGGATATTCAATGACTGTTTTATCAATCACTGTTGTCGTCTTTGTAGGATTGCTAGTGTCCGACGGATATACCAGGTAATTAGTTCCAAGGTGAGGTGGTGTCTGTTTGTGTATGATGCAGATCATCATTTATTGAGTGACGTTTCCTGGAAATACCCAGCTTCGAAAACTAGGAAACGTCACGAATTTCGTCGCAGTGGCTTTCACACTACTCACTGTTCGATTGACCTGGGACTGGTAGGAAGAAGCGGAGGTGGTCAGTGTATGACATTGAATGAAATAGTTAGAATTCCGACCAGTGGTGATCATGCTGCAGCTTCAAAGTCTCCACTACCATCCAAAGGGGAGAGTCGTCAGTCCTTTCTTTATGCATTTGTTAGACTGCTTCCTGAATAACTTATTCCTATTTTGGCTTCCGTTACTTGTTTTCCTTCTCTCAGAGATACTTTTGTTTTATTAATGTTATTTTATTTTGTATCGGACATTTTTTAGTACCCATTTTGTACTAAGTTTGTATTTTGAATAAATAATATAAAAGTAGTGAGGACTTAATTTAAGTTTTTTACTTCCGAACACTTGCATTCCAGCTCTAAACATGCTGTTGGTGTCGTAAAGGTCCTCTTGAATATTTATTGGAGATTTTTGAAACATTCGAAAACGGTGTGTAAATCATATGTACACATTCATGCACTACTCAGTTATGGATCAGAAATATAGCCATAGAAATTAAATTCAAGAATGCATTTTGAATTTTTCATTCGCTGATTATGGTGGAGTTTTGAAACAAAGTTAAATTTAAATATTCATGCCTAAATTTCGAGACCTTTCGTTTATGCTTTTGATGTGCAGCAGTTTAATGATCATCAGATTCAAATCAAGTTTTAATTACGTCGCAAATCCACCAGTACATGATTTTCAAAGAAAGAATAAGGCTTTTTAATAGTTAGTCTTAAAAAGTTATCTACTGAGACGATTAAGAAGCATTTTGAGAAGATAATTCAATGGGGGATATAATATTGATGGGATCTCATGTAATCAAAATTTTCGCATATAGAACCTCGAGAAGAATGTTGGTTTGCATATCGATAAAAGTGCGTAGGAATGAATCAAGGAATTTCTTTACAGCCAACCAGAATTACAGGTTGACTTCAAGGTGACTAGAGAGTCTGTGCAATGATCTTCGAAAGATATTCAAAAAGGGGTGGGGTTGGATATTCCATCAAAAGAAGTGAATTTATGAAGTCTTTATGACAGATACACAGACAGATAAAATCAACGTAGAACCTCGCACACAAGTTCATCGCCTCAAGTTGCCACACTTCACAGTATTACACAAAGAACAGGTGGATAGAAAAGAATCACGTCAAAGTAGACGAAGTTGTGTGAGAGAATAGACAGTCTGAAAATAATGGTTAGTGCAAATATTCAAGCTTTAGGTGTCAACACGTGAATACATCTGCACCATTGTGACCGATTTTCAGTCAGATCACCAAGAGTTCTCAACCACTGATTCTTTTGTTTGTCTTACGGACCCCAACCACCCAGTCTATATCTCCTGGCACGACTCAGATCAACAGTAAGAGACTTCATCGATTGATACCACGTCTAGGTCTGGTCACCCTGAACTTCCTTCCAGTCTAATCCAGCTTCTTCTAACATGACACATAGAGATAGGCGGTGGCTGGGCATGCGCAAGACATGTCCAAGTCACCTCAGCTGATGAAGGTTCACAACCTCATTGATTGACTTCCCTGCCTTGCCTAGTAACTTTCGCCTGACCTCAACATTGCTCATATGATGATTCCACTAAGTGTGAACGATGCTACTAAGACCCCTATGATTAAAACCCTGTAATCGCTTCATGCCTTCTACTTTTAACGGCTATGTCTCACAGCCGTATAAGAGGATGGAACGAACTGCAGCGCAGTTTACTCAATCCTTTAATAAATAGTCGGATATCTTGTCAGCCGGCGCCACAGATGACGCAAGCTGGAAAATGAGAAACAGGTCTTCTCTGTCGGGGCTGGAATTTCATCAGCAACCAATCCGTTCGGACTGGTGCAACTTTTAACTGCCTTTACCGCTGTTTCTACACTAAACTTAATTTCACACCAGGTTTCCTCAGGATGAGCGCTACTGTCATTTTCAGATAAATGTTAAGGTAACTTTTCCGTAAATACGTACTTGACGTCTTCATCTACCAGTCAAACATAGATAAGCCCTACTATCGCCTACGACCAATAAGGTACAGATATACACGAGCCTGTACTAGCGCATGATAGAAGTCCAAACTGGTACTCCAGAAACAGCGGCAATCCTCCACCGATCCACTCCAACAATGGCTTATATCAATGTGATCTACTTGTGTTCATCCCTGGTTCGATGTCGGCGGGAGCCAAATGTGGCAGTGCTTCTCCTTATGCCTAAAGTCAGTGCTAGTCAGAAAAAAAAATTCCAACAGACGATCACCGTTATGGTTTCGTTGGTATGTGATTCCATAAATACCCAATATGCTTTTTAGATTGGCTCAGCTCCCCTACTCGAGCGTTAAAGTCACCTGCCATTATGACTACACCTGAATATTTTGCTTTTTGTAGCAAAGTTGACAGTTTCTCATAGAATTCATCCTTTGCATCATTCGAACTGCAGTAAGTGGATATTAAGAATAGGCATCCCCTAGTCTCAAGAGCCTTCCAAGTTCTTACCGATACATTCAGTTGAACAGCACACAGACGACTGTTGACTGCTGCCCAGTCGAGAAGGGCACTTTCAGCTCTGAAACTCAATGTTATGCCTACACCAGCGAGTCCTTAGAAGCTAACTATTGGTTCTTCGTATTCTCGTAAGGTGAATTTTGAAGATTTACTACTATAGCTAGGTGAGGTCAATTTATTAATCACACTCGATTTCCCGTGTGTCTCAGAGATACAGCGTACATCCATGAGTCTAGATTCTGGCGAGCGATGTTTGCTGTCCGATTTTGAAAAGGTTCGGACGTCGGAATTTCCTATATAAAAACGATGGCGAAGTATTAGGAGACTAAGAATCAAGTTTCGATGGCTTTGATCGTTCGCAGTGGTCGTAGAATGAAAGGTTCGGTATGGCGTAAGAGGCTTAATACTAATATCAAGAGGTGAACCCAAAGGAAAAGACAGAGTTAACGAGAGTAGGTTATGTTTAATTGGGTCTTGTGTACTACTGAGAGAGTGAGGGAGGTTGACATTTCCAGGCTGCCCACAACGTGGGAGGATATTTCTTATTAAGGTACCTGAAAGAGGAAAAAATCCGTGACCACAGAGCCCATAGGATATCTACTTGAAGCCTGTCACACAAAGCCTCTTACGGGTTGTTGTTTTGAGGTTTGGTTGTTCTAACGCCGGATAGAGAGAACCCATACCACCGGCACCGGAAGACCATGGGCGAGGGAGGAGTGTAGCAAATTACGATACAACCGTGACCGCTTTTTGTCTTACTACTATCCAACAGACCTTCCTGGTATGGTAGGAACCTCGAGGGAACAAGCGTTCCACCCACTGTAGCTGGTCAGGTCGATGTGATATGCAAACCCTGCCAGCACTTTAGGGTAGCAGCTATCGGCTGGGGAGAACATATCTAAGGGTTTACAGACGCTACATGCAACAAGCTTCATATACTAGAGATATATAAACCTAAAAACCCAAAGTTATAAGGAAGACACTCTTATGCGTTTGCGTGCTGTTTAAGTAACGATAAGAAGTTAAACATCATCTAATGAAACTAACAGCATTAAAAAAGGAAGTATGGTTGGTTTCCTAATCAATAATCTGGTTTGGCTGATGAAAAACTTAAATAAAGTAAAAAAGTTCCAGGCATAAGTTATAGTTTAAAGGGAACAGGAGTAACAGCGCCATCTTTCCAGACAGATTCGTAGCATGTGGGATGTACAAACTCGTTAAAAGCCAAGAAAGAATGGAAATGAATATGACTACTATATGTAATGATCAACCAAAAATGTGTTGTATTTTGCAGCCCTAATGTTCAGATCAAAGCGAACGAAAGAACTCTTCGAAGTTTTGGCTGATAATCCAAGTGAAATATTTTATACAAGTGCCATAGCTTGAAACAAATATCTTAGTGGTTAGATTCCAGATCAATAAATCAAAGAACCTCACACGAAAGTACAGCAGCTCATTTCCATAGACCACAACACCACGTACGTGAAATCAGGGAATTAAGAATAAACAGGAGACAAAAAGATAGAACAGGTGAGCGGAACACTTATCAAAAGCAACATGGTTCTGAGAATTTTGATAAAGGTATAAAGTAAACAAATAAATAAATATAAAGAATAAATAGTTGACTGCCAGATGTCCCTAGAAGTATGCGATCGTTGACTCGCAGCACCTCAAATAAATGCATCATACAGCCCAAAATTCTCTCCACACCTTAAACCGGTAGAGAAAGATGTCATGGATCAGTGCCATCCCTTATTCTGACCATATTAAGCCTTTTTCTAACTAAACCATACTACAGCTAACATTCAGTCTTGGATCACATCGTAGTCCAATCAGTCAGTTTAGGTTTACAACTGTTGCGCAACTTACAGACCTCGCCTCGAACTCTGAACATAAGACCCACCTCTAATTTCACTGCAAGACACAAAATCCGAATAGAATCAATATGAGACTGGAAGCATGAAATATAAACTTTCGAGAATAAACATTATCATAAATAGTCTTCCTGACCTGCTAAAAGGTAGGACACTTATACATTTAGTGAAGGAACCTTGTGAACAACTGATAGACAGTATCAAGATGAGTTCCAGTCAACTGAGACAATAGGTACCTAGAATCTCGACAACCAAGTACTGTTTAGTTCAGTCTAACTAGCAATGTTTCGAACCAGTCACCCGTAACACAAATTCCAATGCAGAGGATGCTATTTCTCATACCTTATGAAAATAATCAGCGTTGAAGACAGTCACATCTGGCCTTTTAAGCAAAGTCTTTATTCATCGGGTTTTTATAAAACCTACGTTTACAGGAAAGTGATTTTTTAGAGGAAGTTATGAACAAGCAAAAACTTGGTTGTTACAAATACTGATCAGATTGTTGGATACACCGCATATAACAAGACCAAGTATGAGCTAGCCATTTTTGTATATATCTATAGATACATCGATGAACGACTCTTAACATATTTGGAAGGAAAACATAAGCTGTCGAGTCCCATGTGCATTAAAACTAATAAATAGTAGAGCAATATGGTAGATTTTGATGCATCTAGTTAATCAGTGTTCAGTAGTCACACCAAAAGACAAAAGGTCACTGTGGGACCAATTTTAAGTAACCAAGAGTACTGTATGATTAAAGCAAGCATAACGATGATATATCGCATGAATTTGAGGTCTAACTTGTAAATTAGCCTGGACCACTAAAACTTAAAAGCAGCTCATAAGTAAGAAGGAGAAATCGCATACAGTAACTATTGGAAGGTGTATTCTGATGTTTAAATGTAAAATTAAAATATACCAGGGCAAAGACTGGCTATGACGGAAAGTAAAGCAGAAGTATGAAGATAAACACTGAATAACCTTTTGCAGATACGAGTAGAGGTAACAAAAAGTGCATGACTTGATACAAATGCTAATGGGTTGAAGGCAATCGGCAGGGTATCCTGAACCTAGGTTTCCTGATTGTTGGCACTCATCAGCAAGGTTTATTTGCAACCACGAGGAGCCTGATATCCCCTGTGAGATTGAAATTCACGTCATCCAGTGTTGCAGCTGTTGACGTTACAACTGAGCTATTTGGGTGACGATTGACCACGTGTAGGACTACTGTATCGATCATTTCATAAATGTATCAGCTAACGCTCATGAGAAAGTAAACCTGAAAAACGATGTGTAGGTTCATACACTAGACAATGAGCTATAGCTACTGTGAGGGCTGATTATACAACCTGGTTGCCCAAACCCCGGTAGGTTGAGTATGCTTCTAACCTATGACTACACCAGGTTGATATACCACATGAAAGCCCTGTGAGACAAGTTAGCGATAAGACAAAAATGATAGTGATATCCACACTTTTAGGAGATAGGTTAAAAGAAAATGTGGGGTGAACTGAGTAGTAAATAAGTGCAGAATAACATCGTGAAGATGAAGAATAACAGGAACCGAATATACATTTTTGTTTACTAAACTACTGTATATGATTCTCACTTTGTTCTAAAAATAACACTGTGGCTCTAGATGCCTTAATACAACTTACGGTACGGACAGGAAGCAGATGCCAAAGAAATGGATTACTCAGCCAGTTTTAGATGCTTTTCATTTTTTCTCAATTCGCTTAAGATCAACAAATTGAGACAGAAACAACGGCGACATGAAGTGAACCTATTTCGGAAACAAAATGAATGCGATAAGATCCAATCGTTAAATAAAGAAAAATACATTTCACAACGTTCAACGACTTTGAACATAACTTGCCAGTGAAAGTTTTAACTACGTATTAGTACAAGCTGCTCACTGCTATTATCTTAAAAGTTCAAAACAGATTGAAAATATATCACTTCTAATACTGTGGGTTAGCCATTGTTAAATTGTGAAGTGTTCAATGGAAAATCACAGTTTAACTATTTGTTAGTGCATTGATTATGAAGCTAGTAAGACTATGCAGGCAAAATGAATCCCTTGCTTTTGCTATTCCACAGTGAGGGATCACTTTAATTCAGGGAAAACACAATGTACTGTGTCTGGCTATTCTTCTTACGTAGCCTTAGCAGTCAAAAAGGGCAGTTAAATATAGGTTTTTTTAGTAAGGAATGTATCCCCCCAAAATATATTACTAATATGCATTATTCCATTTCAATTACAGTCTAACTTCTCTTTATTGTATGTAAATGGATGAATGGACAGATGTTGATGGCTGTTAGTAAGATATTCAGCGCTTATCATGTACCGATAGATAAATGAGATCAAATACAGCGAATAGGTGAAACTTAAAGCTAATCATCCACGTTCACTTAAAGCCAGGTTGAGGTTGCATACATAGATAATGCTAGTAATGAGATTTTGACTTACTGGTTGCTTTTTATCGCCAACACGGTAAGACCAGATTGTTTTGCGGTTGACTTCTCGGTCCGTACGCATTACAACATTAATTACTACTGTTCTTCCATGATGGAACTTACAAGTATGTAATTCAGTTTTCATTTCTGCCCAACCAGTAGCACATGTAACCGAATAAACTACTTAAGATGTGATACTCTTACTTTGATGTTTAGACAAAAAACGACAAAAGAACTGAGGAATTCACACAAACCTGAAAAAAATGTACTAATAATAACCTTTTCACTTCATATACCAGTTTCGGTTACACTATGGAATTCCCAAAATACAGATCAATCATTCTATTCAACTGCAGATAAACTCATGAAGTTGAGGGCTTGCAGCTACATTATTTGTTTCTCGTAGTTTCGAAATCTAATCAGTAATATTCAAGCAAACGTAATACACGAAATTCGATAACTGTTGAGATTAGATTGCAATTTAAAAGTAATAACTTTGCGAAATTGTTCGTAGATGCTCTTCGTCTTTAGTTATTCTTAAAAGCGTTACATGTGATCCTTTTGATTCACCACTTTTTGATCCATACCTACACCAAGTGGTCATGTAAAATATGTGATCCTGAATCCTCATTCAAAGACATTTGTTATATCAGAAAGTGCTCAGTGTGTCTGTTGTTATATTACAAGACGCGGTTCAAGGAGTTATTTTCACTTCATTTTATGATACACAAATATGGAACTAGCTCATGCACATGAACTTAAGTAGGGTGAATATTTACATCGAAGAATTACTTAAACATATTAAAAGTGAAAGACTAGTTAACTTTTGTTTCAGTGTCACTTGCAACCAAATATTTGTGATGAAACTCATCACTTGCATTCTGTAGCTGGACGCGAAGTCTGGCATATAAGGTGTAAGTATTATTTCTTAATTACATAGTTTATAAACTTTGAAACATTTTTTCCAATCTCGCCTTAGCCTATTTTCTACACAAGTCACGAGTGACTTATGAAGAAGGTTACACATACCTACATGTATTTTTTTACTTTTGATCAATCAATCAATATCAACATAGGACTAGGCATTACTGCGTAACGGTCCGAGTTGCCACAGCTTAGTACAGTACATCAAGTAGAAAGGTAATGAGATGAAGGGTGAAG
The DNA here is from genome assembly GCA_944470555.2 of Heterobilharzia americana. NCBI lineage: Eukaryota > Metazoa > Platyhelminthes > Trematoda > Strigeidida > Schistosomatidae > Heterobilharzia > Heterobilharzia americana. The sequence goes on from OX104134.1 coordinate 87,869,195, forward strand.
ATAAGAGAATGCAGTTAAAAGAAATATAAAGTACGAGAAGAAAGAAAAGAGGAATGACAAAATGATGAGATTCGGTATAGCGTCGTTAAGGTGAGGATAATGTGTGTATACATCTGAACCACTGACATCGGTTCCCAGCCATATCACCTAGAGTCTCCAACCACTGGTATCCTCTTGTCCCGCGGACCCCAACCACTTAGTGTGCATCGTCCCACATGGCTCAAACCAACAGTCAGAGACTTCATACATTGGTGCCATATTTTAGTCTGGCTACCTTGGGCCTTTTACTTTACATCACACTGAAGATTTAACTCTTTCGTAACTTCAAAATGCCATGGAAAGAAAATGCTTGGAGAATTCGAGTTGCCACAGAAAAAAAAGAAACTTGTGTTGGGAATAAGACTGAATTTGTTTGGAGCTGTAACATTAAATCAGAACATGCCATGTTAAAGAAAACTTCATCATTTTAAATGCAGCATACAGAAGTCAACTTTAGACCTCAGTTTTCGAAACTTATCAGTCTCAAGTTGTTAAATTAGCGAAAAACAGAATCTACCCAGTAGTGAACTCAACGCACACGATGAGTTCCTGTTACGAACGTGGGCAGAATATGCATAGTATGAGCCTCAAATACACTAGAAATTTAGGGTGTACTTGGTTGGTGCATAATGATAGAAAGTAAGAAGACTTGTGATAACCTGAATTGCGTTAAACACCAACAAGACTGAGTACATGAATTTTCAAACAGAGACAAGGCTACAAACGTAATCACACTTATTGCACATGCTTAGTATGGAAATGATGTAAAAAAACAGTATTGTCACTGAAATTTATCTCCTAGACCTAAATGTTGTGTTAGCACAATGAAATCTCATTCCGAAACTCTCGTAAAGACTCTACATGACAGGCCTCAAGTAGATGTCGCATGGGCCCCGTAGTGACACACAACTATTGGTCTTCCTCTTCCAGTTGTCTTGCAGAAACAACTTTCACGGTGTGGGCGGCGAGGAAGTACTATTGACGCTCAGGCTTTCAGCAGCATACAAAAGTGAACTAAGTATAACCCACCTTCTTTACCGTTGTCAGCTCCCTTGCCATCACTTCACGATACTAGTATTAGACCTCTTATAACTAGATGGATCTCTTACCGTGTGACCATTTGTAGAGATCCGAGCTGGCTAGACGGCACCACTAGTCTCTTAAGATCTTAGTGTCCGTTTCACATTGGGGCATTCGACGTGCTTTCAACATACGCGGAATCAGACAAGATGCATCTCCTACCAAAAATCTGGAATGTCGAGGCATGATGTAGGATATGTTTGTGAGACAGGTATACATGAGGGAAGTGTGGTTATTCACTCGACCTCTCCTGGTCAGTGTGATGAATCTTCTAAATTCCTTAGATGCAATGGCTAGCTCTCGTGGACTTGCTGGGGTGTAGGTAAAGCATTAGATTTTGAAGAGCAGAAAGCGCCACTCCTCGACTGGATGCCAGTGGATAACCAGGTATGCGTGTGCTGTCTGACTGACTGAGTGTATATGTAGGAACTAGGAGGGGACGTGAGACTTGCCGATGGTCATTTGTAATCTACACCTTCTCACCCACCGGCTGAAATTCAGACGATGCAAATGATGAGTTCAACGGAAAGCTGTGAACTTTGCTACATAAAGCAAAGTGTTCAGATGTAGTAGTACCAGCGGAGGACTTCAACACTCACTCAAGTAGAGATTAGTTGGAAAAGTAGGAAAGGCATAGTGTAGGTGTCTACGGTACTTGATGCCGACAAACTGACAATGATGATCACCTCGTATAATTTCGTTCTGATAATCACTTGTTTCTAGTCAGCGTTTGTTTCGAGCCTGAGGAGAGATAGTGTCTCACTTGGCGTCCACCGATACCAAACCAAAGATGGACACAGATAGATCATATTGGTATAAGCCATGGTTGGAGAAGATTGGTGGAGTATTGGCGGTCTCTGTGTAGTAGCTGCTTGAACTTTGATCACGCGTTAGTAGAGGCACGTGTATGCTTGCGCCCCACTGGTAGCAGAGAATAGACTGCAGTGAAGCATGTGTGTGCTCTACTGGAAGATGATAAAGTCGAGTATGTGCTTAGAAAGGAGATAGCTGAGTATTTATCTTAACATGACAGCAATTTTCATCGTGATGAAGCCTTGTATGATGCTCATTTTTGGTGTAGAAACAGTGGTGGAGATAGTTGGTAGCGTACATCCAACGGTTGGCAAAAGCCAGTGGATTTCCACAACCTCATCCGAAATGATAGATGTGAGAAGACTCATTTCAACTGTCTGTGACCACGATGAAGAGCGAAGGCAGCTGAGACGTGAATAGACTGAGTGTCCTCGCAATGATCCCAACAAAGTGATTGGTTAAGAATGCTTAAGAGATGGAGAGGGTATCAGAATTAGGTAATACTCAGCAGTTACTTAGGCTTATTAATTGAACTGATCTGAGAAAGATGATGGGTAGTCAGTGGGACTGTCATTGAGAAGGATTGATGGGTGGGTGAGTGCGTGATGACATCTAAGGATGGACGGCTGTAAAATGGGGTAGAACACTTGGCAAATCAGTTGGACCAGCCTATGGTTATACTTGTGTTGTCCAATATCCATCCGGAACCCGAATGGCAGTGCCACACTGCGAAAAGAGTATTGAGCAATTATATAATGCTTATCAAACTTTTTTACTCAAACTCAGAACCATGTCAGAGCTTATGAACAGTTGTCATGTGAATCGAAGACAACTAGTGATAACCATGTATGGCTACTGTCACTGTTCCTATTTAACTTCGGCATAGATATAATAATGGACCTAAGCTTAGGTACGTCTGACTTCAAAGGAATCGATCTACTCCCTGAACGCCATTTGGTTGATTTGGAGTACGGAGACGATACTGTTCTCTTAGGTGAAGATGCAGACACAATGAAGGGTCTACTGGATGCGTTGAGCAGAAGTCTGAGTATGTTTGGCATGAGTTTCACTGGCACTTGTCGAATGTATGATGATGCTTCAGCACCAGTTTGCAAATAAGGATCGGGAGTGAAGTGGTAGAATGTGTTGATTACTTCACTTGATTAGGTGTTTGCGTTAGCACCACTGAGTTGGTTGCTGACGAAACATCAGCTCAGATACAGAAGGCAGATTTGGCATTTGCCAACTTACATTATCTCTGATACCGCAGAAATATCCAACTTCTTATTAAAGGACAAGTATTACGCGTTGTAAATAACTGTTTCTCATTATACAGCTGTGAGAAACGGATCTTGAGAGTAGATATGAAGAGACCAGAAGCTTTTGACCACAGGTGTCTTCGTAAAATTGCTTACGCATTGTGGAACCACCATGTGACCAGTGTCGAGGTTAGATGAAGGGTAGTAGGCAAGATAGGCGATGAAATTGTGAAACTTCAGTGACAGAGGAGGCTTAAAAACGTTTCGCACATACCGAACCACTGTCTACCTCAAGGTTCAACGTTGGTCAAAGAGAGATCGGACTGAAGAAGGATGAGTGTTACGACCAAGTAACACCAGCTGATGAAGTTTCTGACTGTTGATCTAAACGATGTAGCCGGTTGTAAGCTCCCTGCTTGGAGTTGTCGAGATAACAAGAACTAATGGTTAGAAATCCTTGGCAACATGACTGGAAATCGGTCACAGCGGTGAAGACGCGTTTATTCTTCGACGTCTTCGAATTTCACAAAAACTCACTGTATAAATTTTTACCCCACCCACCCACTTTTGTCAGCTTTAATACTACTCCCTATTTACTCGTTACTAGCATCCTGGTTTGAAGTGTAGCAGCATGAACCGATGTACTTTTTCCAAGGTTCTACACAAATTTTCTCTGCATGCCCGTCACTCTGAAACTCTAGAAATGGAATTGCTTAGTTATAAACAAATTCATGCATAGAAGTTGGCTTAAATTCTAAGCATTCAATTCCATGAATGCCACAGTAGTAAAATAAATATTTAGGCGTATGCCTATTTATTAGGGCTCGCACACAGAGTTTTCTAAGGGAATGAAGAAAGCCCAAAACCCTAAATATAAAATTGTCACAGACAAATATCCCTAAGTTAATTCGATTACATGGTAGTTAACGAAACAGAGCCGAAGTAGCTATATCCATATAAAATTTGTGCATTTTGGACAGAATCCATCTATTTTAAATACATATATGGTGGACTTTTACGTTATGTTATTTCGTTTTAGTAATATTTCGAAAATTATGGCGCATGATCACAATAAAAAACACTATATATATATATATATATATATATATATATATATATATCGCCGTTACTTAAAAGAGCTGCTGACAGATTTCATACTGGTTTACCCGATTCTTAACTCTTTCACTTTAAGAAGTGTATTTTAATTCGAAGAATGTACCTAAGAAAGCCTAAGGTTACATTATGATGTATACAAGAATATCAGGTGCCTACGTAGGTACTACATACGCACTGCTAATATGTAGTGAATATCCGTAAACGTAGCACATTCGAAATCCACCACCCTTCACTTTTTACACAGGAATGTCAAGGATATAAAGTTTTATAATATTTTTCTCTTACATATGATAGTACGAAACAAGCGGTTTTATGGATTTACAGGCAGACGCATGACCTTCACGTAAATAGCCAGGTTGTATCACGCTCTCTTTCCATCTCCAGCCTGATTGTTCAGCGGTAAGGTACGCTCCAATATCCAATGTTTTAACGAGATAGTGTAAACGAGTTGATTTCTTCACGGCTAGCTTTGAGGTTGTAGTGTCGCACACTTCTCCAGAAGCAATAGTCTAGGGTTCGACGAGATTCAGCATTGATGCTGACCTTCCAATATCTCCAGTATTTTTTTAACGAGCTTGTGTAAACCAGTGGATTTCTTCGCGCTCGCTTCTTGGTCTTGCGGAACGGCTCCAGATCTTTGGCTGATTCCTATGCAGTAGGTCCAGCCACTCGTCTGCTATAGCTCTGATTTACAGAACAGGAAGTTAAGTGTTGGTTTGTTTGCCTTGGACTGTGGTGAAGTTGGCCTCTTCAGATGTCGAGTTGCCAGACAGTTGTGAGGACTGGTTGCTAGAGAGGGTTGGGGATAGTATAGGGAAAACCTAGAAAGTGTTTGTGTGAGTAAAAGAAAGGGGGGAAAGTGAACCAATGGAGTGATCTACTTACACCCAAGTAAGGTGAGAAGGGGTGCAAAGGTATGAAGAACTTAGGTGAGTCTAACTTATGGCAAGTGGAAGGGGTGAAAAGGGCTTAAATGGTTATAATGGAAAGAAAACAGGTTGGGGTGGCTTGACATCACTTCGTGTCCCGGCAGTGCGTGGGTAGACCGTGAGTCTCTGCGTGACTGTCTAGCCTCTTCTTGAAGCTTTCAACAGTTGGGGCGGAGGCCACCTCTGCTGGTAGTGCCTTCCGGTACCCACAGACTCGGAGGGAGAAGAGCTGTGAATGCACATGCATTTTCGGCCTCTGGTGTGCTGTTCTATTTGGGTCCCTTCGAGGATCTTCGTAGTGGTCACTCAGTAGGACTGCTCTGTTTGCGTGACTTGGGTTACTCACTATTTTGTAAGCCATCATTAAGTCGCCACGTATGCTTCGATAGCTAAGAGAGTATAGACCTGGGTCTTTGAGTCTATCCTCATATGGTTTTCGTTGCATTCCAACAACCCCTTTCGTGGCTCGCCTAAGGACTTTCTCCAGTAAGTTTGCGCCTCTTTTCAGCTGTGGCGGAGCGAAGACATCATGGACCTCTAAGTGGGGCCGTATGTAAGTTTTGTAGAGCTTCAGGAAGAGTTCTGGGGTGAGGGCACCCAGTTGTCTACGCACAAAGTGTAGTACCCCATATGCTTTTGAGACATCACCTGGGTAATTGTAACTGGTGTCCGGTTTCTCCGTCACCGTTAGACCTAGGTCTTTTTCTACTGTGGTAAGGGATAGACGTGAACCACAGAGTAGTAGGATGTTTTCTGGGGATCAGGAGTGCAGAAAAACATGGACCGGCACTTATCCAGATCAAATGCCAGTTCGTTATTGGTTCCCCATTCCTCTAGTGTTCTGATGTCCTTCTGTAATGCCATGGATTCCACCTCGCAAGTTATTGCCCTCCATAACTTGACATCATCAGCGTATAAGGGAATCGGGGAGCTGATATGTTGCGGCAAGTCATTTACAAACAGTAGGACAACAGTGGGCCCAAGATTGCTCCTTGTGAGACACCGGATGAGGATGTTCTCTAAGGTGAGTAGACCCTGTTGACTTTCGTGCAGAACTGCCTGTTGTCTAGGTAGTTCTGCAGCCCCGATGGCACCCGGCTGCGAATACCCAGCCCAGCTACCTTATGTATTGGGTATGGTGTGAGATGGTGTCAAAGGCCTTGGTGAAGTCCAGAAAAATTATGTGGGCCGGGACCTTGAGATCCCAGCATGCTGTCCAGTGATCTTGGGCCGTCAAGAGTTGGTGGCGTAGGACCTACCCTTCCGGAAGCCATGTTGAGCGTCACTGAGTGCCCGCTTGGTGTCAAGATATTCTCCGATGCGGTGGTCCATCACACTTTCCATTACTTTTCATATTACTGCTGGAAGTGCCATGGGTCTACAATAGTTGGTATTCTGTCTGTCTCCTCCTTTGAAGATGCGAGAAAGGGTAGCCCGTTTTCACTCGCGTGGGAGCTTCCGGTCATCCGAGGAGTGTTGGAAGAGGTTGCAGAGTGGGCCACTTAGGGTACTTGCACAGTCTTTCAATACAGATGGGCGAATGTCGTTGCACCCCGGAGATTTTCATGCGCTTAACTTTAAAAGCTTGTCGAGAACAACAGTGCGAGTTATCTGTATTTCGTGTAACTCAGTAACATCGGGTAACGTTGGGGGCTGTTCGTGCAATTGGTATGCTCACTTTCTTGATGGAATGTTTAGCTGTGTGTCAAATGCGGCTCTCAGCATTTCAGCAATCTCCTGCCCAGAGAGGCTTTCTCCGTTCGGACCTTTTGTGAAACATGCTCCTTGGCTTGTCGATTTTCTTTTTGCCATGGATCGGCAAGGGTTTTGGGGTTTGCCCCAAGCCTTTCAGCTAGATTGGGCTGGAACGACCTCCTGTCTCCCCGCACCCTTATGTTGCTTCGATTCCGCAGAGTCATGCATGCGTCATGGTCGTCCTGTTCTCTGGAGGGTCTCCACGTGTACCACGCCCTTCTCTTGGTTTTTAGAAGGCGCTCAGTGCCCGTTTTAGCCACGACGTTCGCTTTCTGGTTGTTGTTACCGCGGGACGGCCGCCTAATGATATCTTTTACCAGTTCCCAGTGCTGGTCGATCGATAAAGAACACCAATCCACTGGCCACGAATCTGTTGAAAGGCTCTTGTTCACGCCTTCGTAATTTGCCTCGTTGTAACATAGGTAAGGGCGAGGTCCCTCCCATGATAGCTCTTCACTAATTACCAGGTCGAACATTACCGTGGCATGATCTCTACTTCTAAGAGGGGTTTGTACCTGAACGTTTTCAACCAGAAGGGGATCACTAGTCAGTAGGTAATCCAGTTTAGATGGTTTACCATCTGACCCCCAGCGGGTGTTGTGGCTGATTTTTTCCTGCAGTCCAGCCATTTAGATGGCGTTTAGCAGGCTACAGTCGAACTTTCGGCTCGTGGTAGTGCCACCTTGCTCTAGGCTGAGGGTTGGAGTGTTGAAGTCGCCAGCTATTAAAATCTGGTCGTACCCCATAGTTGACACCGTGGATATTGCTTGGAGCAGTTTTTGGTTGTGTTACAAGTTGCCATTAGGGGATCTATAATTCCTCCAACTAGGAATTTGGTATGTTTGACCGTGAAGTGGCATCAGATAGAGTCTAGGAGCTCTGTCAGTGCCGTGCCAGTGGCTTGTTCACTTCCGAACCACCTTTTCACGTATGCTGCAACCTCCCCTCCGTCCCTATGTTCTCTGTCTCTCCTGAACAGAATCATATCATCTATGTCAACTTCGGTGTCAATAGTCTTGCTAGTCTTACCGGAATCCATAAGCTGAAGGCACCCGGTCCAGCATCCTGACCATTTGGCACGCTGTCGTGTTACGTTGTACTGCTCGTAATTGACCCTCTAGCTAGTTAGTTGAAACGTATCGGTATCTTGGCACGACCTGGCAAATATACTATTCCATCTGACTAGGCTATTGTGTTCTTTCTTGGTCTCGTATTCGTGAGAATATAACAAGTTGGAGCGATCAGTGATTGGCCGCCACGTCTGTCAAGCTCGCACTAGGACAATTCTCAAACGGTTCCGCACAGCACAGGATTGGAGAATATATGAAGCGACCGAAGCAAGCAGGAAGCCAAAAGACTAGGCGAAAAGACGAGTGAAAGTGAAACGTTGGTCGATAAATTTATGGAGGAGGGAGGGAAGAGAACAATGACAGAGGAAAATTGAAATGAGCAACGATAACCTACCGTGAATCACAGAGATGGAAAGCGCTGAATCGAATTAAAGCGGAGATACTTAAACTAGAAAAATCAATGAAAATGATGGCCGGACGGTAATTAGGGGCGTGAAGGAAAGGCACAAGTGTGTCGATAAGCAGGGACACATGATGGAGTTTAGTTCGTAGTAGTGGTTCCGGTAAAAGAAAACCCATGTTAAAATAACAGGAAGTGTTGAGTGGAGGTGATAACAGTTAGCTGCCTCAGCCAAATCCATATTCCAAATGGACTGGCACAACCAACGTGTCACTATGCAGCTGTCGAAACTAATCTCGGGCTTATCGACAGATGGAAGATGGGTTAGCTCAGCAGGTAATGCGCTCCAGTGGTCCTAAAACTTACATGGGAGGTGATCGCACCCAAGTTTTCAAAGGGTTCCGTAGCTCAACAGTTGGGCTGTATTCTACTCTCCAGGTGAGTGGGCTTACCTGCCATTCGGTAGGCTGGTACCAAATCGTCACTCCAGCCGACTGCCGCATGGTTTTCAATGCTTTTCCGCAGTTTCCTACACAGTCCCTCAGAGCTTTAAAGAAAATTCCAGGAAGGAAGCATCTGTCTGTCTGTACACAGAGCATGGTGCCAAGTTGACCTTGGAAATATCTCTCGAATTATTTAAAGTGCTGTTCACATTGTCGCTGTATGCTTGACTCAAGTCTTTTCAGGGGTTTTGTGAGTTGTGAGTGCTACAGAGGGAGTGGATAACTTTGGCCAATTAGAGTAAGACAGACAAACAACCTCTTAAGTTATTCCCCATTTTGGTTCCTCTGATTTCTCAGCAGTAATTTCTTTCGTGCAGCCATGTATATTCAAATGGGCGTCTCTTGATGATGGCATTCGTTGTTT
>OX104134.1:87879022-88059391 GCA_944470555.2 Heterobilharzia americana
TTACTCACTATATAACCACTTAGCTTACCTGACTGATAAATCAAGAATGTTGGTGTGACTACTAGCCACAGGTTATTTTTCTAAAAATATCCTTGTATTCTAAGGATAAACTCTGTCTAATATTTTCCCACTTTCTCTTTATGATGTTTATATCTGTAGCCTTTTTACTTACAGTAACATGAAGGTGATCTGCCTCAAAATTTACTATTAATTTCCTATTTTCGGTGTAAGGATGAGTTAGGCTCCTAGTCTTGGCCATTGTAGTGCATTTTACACTTCGTGCAGTTTGTTCTGTTAACATTGTTCGTCCTGTTTTCTTTCTGTGTTACGTTTCTACATCTTCATAGTATTATGCAAAGAAGTAACTTTGTTGATTTTTGATAGATAGTTATTCTCAAAGGCTTCAAAGTCAAGGTGGTGATTTTGTAGTTGTTATTCCTCGTTTCTGAGGATGAATTTGAGATGACTAACTGATTGGATTGAAAAGTCTTTCTTGTTTTGCCATCATTCTGAAAGAATGCTATTTATCAGATGAAGCACTGTAGCATGCATAATTTTGGTGAATAAAGTTTGTATATAAATTTCGTATGCCTTTTAGGTTGTCGTATTCATTAGGGCTTCAATGAGTGAATTAAGTTCCGAACCATTTCTTGAAATTGTTCACCTTAAATATAAAATTAATTCAAAACTAATCCTATCAAGGAAGCCCTATGTTCCACTTGGAACCCAAGGGACAAATAATAATAATAATAATAATAATAATAATAATAATAACATAATAATAATAATAAAATCCTATCAAGTCGCCAAAAACTCCATACTTTTGATTTTTGCGTCAGTCATTCTTACTCCGTGAGATAACCGGAAACATGATCTTACAGAGTTCTTTTTTTTCCTGACAATACACCACCATTTCCTTTCTTCTTGTTACTATGTGTTATGTTTCTATCCATGATGTTTTGGAATTGCCAAATTTTACAAACTAATATTTATTTTCATTTTGGCAGTGTATGCGAAAATGCATCCTTATAAAGATGTCATTTGTTATAACATGTAAGTTAGGCTAGTAGCTAATGAGGATAACCTATCTATCTTTCCCAAAATTATATTAGTCGTCCGCGCATAACTTCGGGTCCAATTATTGTTGGAGCAAACAAAAATGCTCTTGTTTCTGGGACTGAAGCATATCTACAGTGCCTAGCTTCTGGTCAGCCTCAGCCTACCATTCACTGGTATCATGAACGGGACCTGCAAACAGAACTACAGAAGATAAATCCTAACAGATTTTCCGTGAACACAAATTGTCGCGCTGGCTTATTACGTATTTCAGAGGTATCATATCCTGAGGCAAGTCACTTATGTTTCTTTGGTATCAATAATACTTTGGTATGATCTTTCTTTTTAAATATTTGACAATATCGGACTAATCGTTCTGTGTTAAGAAAGCCACAGACGTATACTGAAAAGGAGTATGTTAAATAAACCTACTGCAATTTGTGAGACCTGAGAGTAGTCCTATGAATTTAATCTTGTTTACTCAGGGATCTCAACGTTAGCAAGTACTAATACTACTTCTAATGTGGGACTCATAGTGAAGTCTTTGAAGCCTTTTTATTACGTGTGTCTTACGGTCGTGTGGACGAACAGGGTTGTGCTGTATCTCATGTTAGTTAACTAATGATCAGTTCAAGGTATTGATGGGAGAATTTGCAAAATTTAAACTGTATCAATGAGATTCTAACAATTTCTAGTAAAATAGACCTGATGAAAATTCTGAGTAAATGAAATTCTTCAAATACTAAACCATTTCACTTTCAGTTGTACAATTAGACGAGTACAAGTAGTTTTAGGAAGTCACTTTGAATAGGGTATGTTTTAATCGCATCCTGGATAGTTTATAGCTTTTGATGAAAATGATTTGGAAGTTACATCGTTTTGCATCTCTGACTAATGAAATCAGATGGTTCATATTATGTAAATTAATTGCAGGACATACGAATAGAAGAGAGCTAATTATAAAGTTGTATATAGCATACATGAACTGTTTAAGGAAATCTAGTTTTTTAATTTTCACGAGTTAATTCATCACCTTTTTTCTTCATTAGTGTGATATATGTGTTGTATGTAACCAGCATCAGATAAATCACTCTTAGGTAAGAATTGTTTATTTTTGTTTGCACAAAGGCTGTCATTCACATGTAAATCAGTGATTATCATTGCATTTTCTCCTGACGATGAAGGATTCAGGTATTTACAAATGTCGTGCTGTGATCCCTGTTCCTGCGATATATTCTGGTTCCACTTCGATTTCGACAACTGAAGCTCAAATACATATAAGTGTTGCGCTCCCACCAATACTGATACCGCTCACAACTATGAATAGTTATGTGGAACTTGGTGAGTATTTTGTATCGAACTGTTTAACTTTATAAGGAAATGTTCTCACTGGACTATGCGTCCATCATAATGTGTACTTAAAACCCCTAAACTGTTCGGGTTAAGGGAAGTTTTTCAAAAAAGATGTATGTAAACAAACTTTCAGGTTGGGAAGGTCACAAGTTTACAGAAAAACCACCGGGCGCTTACATATATCAAACAAGCCATGCAGTCAGTTTTTGCAATTGTTTTTGAGCATAGGTGACCCCCTCCGAATTTTTGAACTGGTGAGTACTGAGTTAACGTTGTAGTCAGTCTATAGGTTGCAGATGAATCGTTAGTGCATTCAGACAAAATTCATTAGGAAGCATATTCACTGCAGCTTTAAACATTACAGTCAACTTCTCTACAAGTGAACGTTTATTGCACAGAGACTGCCTAAATCAATATTTATTCCCTAGCATTGAAGGCGTACACGAATAAATAAAATGTTCTAGGTAAAATCATTACACATTGCATTTTTCGTAAAATTGCATGTTGAAAATATTCATTCAACATATTACTGAAAGGAGTGAGTAATTTCAACGGTATTATTTAATCACTTTAAAATGTGAGTGGAATTTTTTTATTAGGCTTCAATAAATTTAAAAACCTGTAAATATGGCGTAAGATAATGTCGAGTTTAGTTTTTTCTACAGAGTTGAGATTTATGTGACTGTATTTGAATAGCTGATTACTGACGAAGGTGTTACATCTTTCTAACAAATGTTTGTACATATATATATATATATATATATATATATATATATATATATATATATATGTCATTGGTAAGTCACCTGTTGGTTACGGTAAATCTTTTTTGCTGTCATATTCCAGTGGAAACTCACAAGAGTTCAAGAAAAGTAATTTGCATAACTTTTATATGGTGTGGTAAGGACACTAAGTAGAATATTGCAGAACTTCGAAAAGATTTCCCAGATAACCTCTTTCACACAAAACATGTTTTATTCTCAGGGGTACAGACTTATCCATACCTTATCTTCATTTTAATTGTTATACTGACCTTCCCTTTCCTCTCATTCTTTCTTGGTCTCTGTTGGTGACTTTCTATCACTTTTAACTGCTTCCTTCTTTATTTTTTTGTCGTCCATCTTCGTGAACTCCCGCCTGATATACTGGTGCGAGGTAGGGCAGCTTGAATCGTTACACATAAGTACCGGATACGATGTTAATTTTTTCTGTCAGGTAAGGACTCCATTACTCACTCTGTTGAAAAACGTTTACAAAACATCTAAACATCCTAATGAAAAGACTTAATCACTCATTTAATTCACGGACTTAAATCGTATACAGAATCAAAGGCCTAAGTTATGAAATATTAAATAAATAATTCACTTCAATGAGACTCGCTCAACTAGAATATCAATTACCTAAGGTAAACAAGACTGTTTTTTGAAAGGTATCACTTGAAACAAATCAAGAGGGAGTTTTCTGGTAAACCTGGCTTCAGAAATCTAGATTAAATGTGCTTCCACTCTTGTTAGCCAAGGTTTAGGCTGCAATGGTGACTACCCTATAGTCGAAATCTAATCGAAGTGCACTCAGTAACCCTGACAACATTCTTGCAGTAGGCGGTGAATCACACCTAGTGTGTGAGGGTAAATGTCATCACGTGGGGGTGCTCAAACGTCGAAAGGTACAGCTTCGCTGGGGCCCAAGTCCCATCAGTTGAAAGTCATCTCCATAAATCAATCAGCCACAGGTCCGCACCCTATAGTTAAGAAGAGAGAAGTATTATTAAGAACAAAGACCGAATATGTGAGGTGTGTAATGCTAGAGTTAGATAACAGTTGTCTTGGTTAAGTGTTTGTGGTTAAAGTTTACTCACCAACAAAAATTGGTGTAGTCATTTGAACTCATAATAAAGATTATTTTACCGGAGACCAAAAATGTCTGGAAGACTTTGAAAGTAATATTTCCCATTTTTGGAATCAGGATAACAAAACTAATCAACTGAATTACTGCCATATGCTTTGTGCACAGTAAATAGTGTGGTTTCGGAAGAAGATAGGTCAGATATAATCCACAAAACCCACTTCTGCTTATGTAAACCTATCCAATACTCGAAATTATTGGCCTAAAGCTTACAGTGAGAATACTTGAAGTACCATTCTTGATTATGATACACACTAACAAGCACATCAGTAACTGTGGTTAGAAACACAAAGTTTTTAAAAGTTTGGATACATACTGAACAGCTACCAATAGACGAACGGATGTGAACTCAGTCTACAACTAACTTGAAAGAGGCGTCATTTCGCTTGACTTTGTATATATCTTTTGTTAATAAGTGTCAACAAGTAAGACACTGATAATTGCTGTCTTCAGGTTTCCAACCATTTAAACCTAAGTTAAAATTTAAAATGATATATAGTTTCCTAGCTTCGTAATCAGATTACGAATCTGGTCGACAGAATTTAATCAACACGCAGGACTAGAAGTGGGATGGCTTAAATTCCAGTGATTTATCAGTATAAGGGAAATTTCTTTCTGCTAAGGAAAGTCTTCTAATAGAGTCAATAATGATGTATAACTTCATCAATGAGAAGTAAAGGCTGAAATCAACAAAGAGATTGTCTTGTGGTATCGTTCAGTACCATTTAAATTAAAAGAGGGTTGAACTGTTTCAAGAAGACCGACCCTTACTTTTAAACAAATATCCATCAGGGTTGGAAAAATCTTATCTCAACACACAATTGTGCAGCGTAAGCATACCTTAACTTTATACAAAGTCGGTGTTAGTGAACTTTGCACAAATACACGACTTTACCAATTTCCACATAACTATCATCACCCTGAGCTAAAAGGGGTCTCTCTAACCCGATAATCTGTATTTTCAAGGATTTAACATATTTCCATGGAATCATGCTTACGACATTTAGTGATTTTGCTTATTTCGTAAACGTTCTGACCAAGGACTGATTACTCCTTGATTAAGTAAGAAATAAATGAGGATTACTTGGCAAAAACCTGGCATCACTCCATGAAGCCACTATGTGCTAATACATGTCATATGGAAGGAAGGGAGATTTTTTAAAGTTCTCAATATGGTTAAAATCAGCACCCGGAGACTTTAGCTAACTTGGTCACTGAGTCGATTCGAATTTGACGCACATTGTTTTCACCCTTTTCCTCTTGTTCTCGATGCATGTTTTTTTGCGGTAGCTGGTATTAATAGTCTCATTTTTATCCTGTTTTTTGTTGCTAGTTTAGCTGCAGTATGCTTATGTGAAGTGTCGCAACTGTGAATAGTACGGAGCTGCGCTATTTCACACTGCGTTTATGTCTGTCTTTCCCTAATTTCATGTTTGCTTAGGAAGAAATGGATATCAACTACTTTGAATTCCATAAGGGAACAAGTAGTAAATTCAATTTTCTAGATAACAGTACTTAGTCTAATCTGCAGGTACTTGCAAATATTTATTAATTCAAGTTTATTTAAGTTTTAAAAAGCTGTAAAATTTTATTTAACATTAGGAGGCACCGCTAGAGTACAGTGTCGAGTACGTGCTACTACGCCTATGGAATTTTATTTCAAACGCCTTAACTCTAACGCATCATACATAAATGGAGTTCAACCTGATGACAAACGTATTCGTGTATGGAGAGAAGAAGATGTAAGCGACCCATTGAACCATGATTTGTTTTTAACAATTGAAAATGCAACGTAAGTATTTGTTTAGAAATAAGTTCAATATTATGTTCAGTTACCGCAAACTTTTAATTTGCCTATTAATAATAATAGTAGTAATATCCGCTTTACTCCAAACAGTATATGTGATACAATATTGAATTCTCAGTATGTATATGTATAACATTTCATATTGATTGCTGTAAATTGCAAGAATCCTATACCGCTTATATCAGTACATTTGTCACAGTGATTATATGAGTAGGTTTACTAGCGTCCATATAGGCGACTTCTCGAAAAACATTTAGTAAGCTTTATATACTGGGAGTTAAAGTGAAATGAACGAATAGATAGTGTTGAGTAGTATTACTTGCTGAATCCCTAAATACGAGTGTCATAATCGCGAAACTTTGCAGCTGGAATCTTACTGAATATGAACTTAGTGTTAATCATTACTGTTACTATTATCATTATTATTTTTTCCTTGGGTTCCTAGTAGAACATAGGGCTTCAGTAGCACGCCCCTACTGCACTCTCTTCTCTGCTGTCTTTGGAACTGGTGCCACGACTGCCCACAAACTTTTATTTCGTAATAATGGAGAATATTTGCAGCTCAGAGAACACAATACAACCAAAACTTTCATTTCCTCCTCACACGATCTCCTCCATGTCACCCTCACCTCAGACGCCCAACTCGTAGTTTCCCCTTTGAATTCCACTCGAGGCCTGGTCTCTGGTACGTGATGTTCCCAGTCGGCCTTCTCAGTGTATGCCCAATCAAATCTATCTCCACTTCCTTCTGCACATTTGTTGGGTGATGGGTTCTTGGTTGGTTCATTGTCCGACCAGAGTTCCTTGTTCCCCATTCATTCTACTCATCTGATCTTCAGTGTCAGTATCGAGTGAGCGTAGGCGGCAGTTGTTGATGAATGTCTGTAGTTTGTTGGAAATGCTTTTCGTAACGCGCTAAGTCTTCCAACCACCATACAGAAGCACTGACTTGACTGACTTAGTGTTGAAAATCCTGATCTTCATCTTTGTGCTGAGTGCAGTGGATCTCCACACTGATTTCAGGTTAATGCAGGAAGGCGTGTATTGATGTCTTTCCGATCCTGGCTTTCACGTCCTCATCATCGCCACCTGTAGTTGAAATGATACTGCCTAGGTAGGTAGGTGAAAGAGACTACTTCCATTAGGTTTCTCTCGTTAATGGTGATGGGTGTTTGTTTTTGTTGTTGTTGTTGTTGTTGGTTGGGTATCTTCATCACATCCGTCTTCTCTACATTCACTTGAAGTCCCGTCTTCGCTGCCTCGCCTCTTCTGCCAACTTGTTAGTTTTCACCTGTAGATCTTCGAGTTTCTGCGACAAGACATCAGACATAAATCATCATCGAAATCTTCTTCTGGGGTCTTTCCATCGGTCCAGCCAGCCTATCACCCTCTTCTCGCTCCTCACGGTTTCGTGCATGATCCAGTCCATCACAATCAGGAATATCATGGGTGATAGTAGGCGGCAACCTTGGTTTACTCCTGTCTCCTATCTTCACTTCAAAGGCGTCACTGAGCTTCCCACTGTGGATCACTCGGCATGTTGCCTCTTCATATATTGCTGTTGAATGCAGTTGATAAAGGTTTCTCCTACTGAAACCGTAGTGTTGAAGCAGCTGTCTGTCAAATTGCCTGTCGGTCGACGCTGTCGAAGGCCTTTTCAAAATCGATGAAGTCGAGGTGAAGATCCAGTTGACTGCCATTCTGCGCTCTGTTCTATGATGATGCGTAGCGTAGCATAGCGTTGCAATTTGATTCGCACATCATTTGTACTTCCCGAAGCAAGCAAGCAAGCCAGCCAGCCAGCCAACCAGCCTGTCCCAGTCGTAATTTTGAATACAGAGCATATTTTAGTCTCTCCAGGATGATGCAGCCTAATATTTTGCTTGGTTGGGGTGGACAGGGACAGCATCATGATTCCTCGCCAGTTCTTGCAAAGACTTAGGTTGCCCTTATTTGGAGGTTTGACAAGGTAGCCCTTCTTCCAATCAGTCGCCAGATACCTTAACTCCCTTCCTTGAAAGCCTCTGCAGTAGTGGTGTGAACATGTCCGCTGTTGTCTCTGTGTCTGTTTTCAGTGCTTCTGGCAGAATTCCATCTCGTCCTGCTGCTTTCCCGGATTTCAGTAGCTTTATGGCTTTCAGAAATTCGGCTTTTGTTGGAGGATTTGTGTTCACTTGCAGTTCTGTGGCTGCAGGTGGTATTTCTGGATGAGTTGCAGGTATTGGTGGTGGTCGATTAAAGAGCTGTTTGAAGTGCTCAGCCCATCGTTTTCTTTGTTTCTCTTCTTTGGTAACTAGCTTTCCTTCATCACCTGTTACTGGTTTCATCTGTGTTGATCTCTTCCCCCCAGATAGTAACCTAGTTATTTGATACAATGTTGTCAGGTCTCTGTCTCTCCTACCTGCAGCCTGTTCTGCTTCACTTGCCAGTGTGTTGTAGAAGTGTCTTTTGTCTTTGCGTGCACTCTTCTTCACTTATTTGTCCAGTGTAGTGAGTGTTTTATAGGTTGTGTTCAGTTCTTCTTTTCGTTGTGCATCCTTTCACTGGTTTATCTTCTGCTTCACCATCTTCCTCTCTCTCTCTCTTTCCCTCTCTATCAGCTTCCATGTGTCCATCGAGATACATTCCACTCCATTCCATTCCTTATCTTCTTTCTGCTTTCTTCCTAACACGATTACGCAGGTTTCTTTCCGCATAGCTTTCAAAGAGTTCCAGTGTTCATCTACACAGGCTTCTTCACGGATGTTGTTCAATATCTCCCACTTTGTCCTGATGACTGACGTGAAGATTTCCTTCGTAGTTTCGTCGTTCAGTTCAGTTTCTGTTCTGGGTGTTGAACTTCAACTGTGGTCTATCATCACCAGCTTCTTCCTCGAAGGCTTCCAGCTTCATTTTGAAGGCTGCATCCCCACTTTCTTCACACTGACACGAAGTCGATCTGATTTGTAGTGTGTCTGGTGTCTGGTGAAATCCATGTCGCTTTGTGGATATCCTTGTGCTTGAACACACTACCTGACTCCAATCACCAAATCGTTGAATGCACAGAATTCTGCAAACAGTTCTCCATTCTCGTTCATCACCTCACCTAGCGCTTCTCGGCTCATGGTTAGTTCTCTTCCTGTGTTGTCCGCTCTCAGTTTGCCATTCATGTCACCGCACCCATTAGAACTTTGATGTCGCCAAATGAGGTCTTGTCCAGTGTTGATTGCAGTTGTCTGTAGAAATGCTTCTTATTCTCTTGGTCTGTATTATTTGTAGGTGCGTAGTGTAGCTTTGAATGATTGTGACTTTCCTTCGTTTTAAGTTGAATCTTGGTGTCACAATGCTGCAGGAAACTGGTTGCCACGTCATGAGAGCCTTTGATGCCGTTGAGGACATCATGATAGCCACTCCGAAACCCAGTGTGCTCATGTTTGTCGTCTTGTTGACAAATATCGATTAGATTATTGACTCTCCAGTTGACAGTTTGGAGAGTCCACTTCCATTCCATGTGGTGATTCCTCACAGATTCCAGTCACTTCTATGCTATATCTTCTCATCTCTTTTGCAATCTGGGCAGCCTTGTTAGGTTCATACATGGTGCGGACACTCCATATCCCCATTCTTACTTTTGCTTTCATCGCGAGAAGACACATCGGCCAATTGGCTTCCCGAAGGCAGGCTTTCACCCACCGGCGTCATTTCGTCTCTCCGCTTCCAGTGAGGAATAATATTGTTTTCATTTTTGATATTTTCTTTGTGCTCTGAAGTTTCTCCAACGATTGGATTGATTTCCCGGGCTAAGGTTGCTAACTCTATGCTCAACTTTCCCTCTTTACCTGGGCTTAGGACCGACTAGTAACTCTTAATCATACATGATAATATAACAAAGAGAAATAGGTCAAGTTCCATGTTTGAAGTAAGCAGGAGGTAAGTCATCATACCAGATGTGGCATTTTTGATAGCTTTTCAATGTTACAGTTAGTTGCACTACTATCTAGCTAATCGGAAGTGGATAATTAAAATTTACCGATAAAATGTTCTTAACACACGCATATTTGTGTTTGTTTTACTAAGTGTTACTCAAAATGATCGTAAAACATAACCACCTCATGAAATTATCACTATGGTAAATATAGAACCTTAAATATTTCATCAGTTTAGATGATACATGGAACTACAGTTGTCATGCAGGCAATGAAGGAAATTCGTCTCGTTGGAATACTACCATCCAAGTAATGGATACTCCTCAACTCTTACCCGGACGGGATATAAACCAGACAGTGAAAAAAGTGGATTACGATTCGGTTGGCGATTTAACGCAACTAATTTAACTTGTATTTCTCGTGGAATGCCTCATCCAACTTGGTAAGTTTGTTGTATATTGACATTTATAAAAAAGTTTTGACACTCATGGACTGACTTTCCCATGGAATCCTTTTATTGTGATCCAAAGACTTCATAAAAACGTTTGTGAAATTGAGTTTAAAGCAGAAAGACATTCGATGTCCAGCAGTTCGTAACTGTGTTCAGTAGTCTTTACCTAAAAACCTAATAGGCGTTAATCTTTGGTTGTTAACACTAAACTGGACAAGATTTTGTAGTTGTTAGAAAATTTCCACAATACTTAAATACAAATAAGTCAGCACATTTAGTATTTCTTGCCTGGGTTCAAATTTCCGACTATTTGATTCGAATTGCTTTAGCTATATTAGTGTAGAAAATTGAGGAGCATTTGTCATAAATTAATCCTGGGAAGCATCGCAAATGATAGGGATGACTTGTGTTTACGCTATGTTTCGTTTCACTTAATTGGTTTAAGGGTGAAGTGTTTCGTTCTTACCACACTTCCAGCTACATATGCTGGTTAGTTCTGATGAGTACTTTAAGGTAAGTTCCTATAAAATAGATGAATGTAACTGGTTTTACAGTAACAGTTAAAGTAATGACTTCATTAGAATATTTCTACTTTAAGTATTTTAGGTGTAGACGTAGTCACGCTACATACTTCCTAGGTGTTATTATTGTGAGGCTCTATTATAAGGGCTGTTGATGAACAGAATGGAAGACTGCCGTTGGTTAAAGGAATATAGCTTTTGTTAGATGTAAGCAAGTATGCATTTTTTAAGTTTCCGTGGTGAATGAGGATGTAGTAAATATATACATGATCAGACATGAAACCTGTTTATTTTCCTTAAATTTAGTGTTTTCGCTCTGTAGTTAGATTTAAGATGACTATTAAACAGTGTTTTGGATATATTGGTTAGATTCCATGTAAATTTTGTGATTGAATCTTCTACACAGCAATAGCATTATATAATAAATGACATCTAAAAAAGCAATTTTCTGAGTAGTCATATGAAAGGTAGCTCAAAAAATGTTATTACGGTTTTTATTTTTAATAGCTTTGCAGTGTCATACAAAGATAAATCTCCAAAAGATTTAAATAGGTTACTTAACAAGAGTGATATTTGGGTGGTAAGCCTTTAAACTCAGGTACAACTGTAGTTCGTCTAAATGACGGTTAAATCCACTTGATTGGAGTATTTCTATTAGAAGAAATTCTGACGTTGTTAACCTTTATTTTAAGTAAGGAACCGAGTTACAGTCGGAATCTAAGGTTGAATCATTTTCGCTTCATATCATAGTTGAACACAAATGATTATACACTCATTTATTCAAACAAAGTTGGCATTTGCTAACCTTGTACTGAAAGATGTATATGGTCTTTATCACTATTTTTGTATTGGAGTTCACTTGATTTCAGGTTACTGAAGGACATTTTCTTACTTGTTTGCTACTTTGACCTCAAATATAATACATTTTTTAAATGTAAATGAGCCCCACCAATACATGAAGTTTTAAATTACTGAACCAATGAAGACACACATACGTGTCTGAAATGCAGTGTGATTGGTATCCCCCACCGGATCTTTCAGTGTTGGTTATGTAGTGTGTTTAGATCCGTTATTAGTTCGAAATCAGTAACCTCTTGACCGGGTTGCATGCTTTTTCGCTTAAAAGTTATGTACACTTGGATTAGGCTTTTTTACAGAATATCTGCCTCAGACAACCATTATAACGTTGCTGGGGGTAGGATTCTGGAAAAAAAACCGGATGCTTTTCTGTCAGCTCTAGTCTCTCTGATTGTTCCTTGAAGCTTTTTATGATGACGAGTCAACTTGTATGTTTGTTGTTATGTACTGGATTATGCAGCACTGAAAGTAAATACCAGAAGAATTTGTCCTAAATTTCTTAGCAAGTAACTTTCTTTGCTGAGAAAGCTGACGTTTGTATTACCTTAATCGCTGCAGTTTGTTTATTAATAAACTTCGGTATTATATTTTGTACACGTCTATCTGTCTGTTTTTTTGCTGATCAACTTATTTTCTCCGAATAGGACTTGGTATCGTCGTGGTGAGCAAATTTTAAACGGACAGAATTCAACTTTTGTAATAATAAGTTATGACTATTGGGATCGCAGTCAGTCATGGCTTCAAATTACTCCATGCTTATTTACAGAACATTTTGTGTATGATGAATACGTGTGCAAAGCTACAAATATTAAAGGTACAAATGAAGACAAAGTTAGCTTTCAGCGATCATCTGTTCCTGGACAGCCAACAGTAAGCATTGTGTCAGTTATCTATGAGTCGTTTACAAAACCGCCCGATAAAATATTCGCCATTTGCTATGAGGCAGATAAATAAAGCATCAGTCATAAAAAATGTATTTACTGTTTGATACTGCCATCATTACAAGCTTTTAAGATTGATTTATATTCATTAAAATGTCATCTGATTATTATTTGTAAGCTACAGTACAGATTTTGCTTTAAACCTTTTCAGTCACGGAATGTATTATCAAACATAATTCTAGGTCGGCAGTAGCTTCGGCCAGTCATCTGGTTTGAACTACTAATCATGAGAAACATTGCGCACACCGTTCCTCTATCATACTGCTTTGGCTTTCTTGGTTGAGATTTCCTAGAAACTCCTCAAACATTCATGTTGGATTCTAGTTATACCTATTTCACCGCTATGCAGTGGTCCTATGTCACTGATCTGAGGAACCATTCAATCGATCCAAACAATGATTTTAAGGTTACCTATCGAATTCGCTCAAATATTGCATGTTTCTCTGTCTTTAACTTCTAAAAACAGCAGTGGCCTTGGCTACCCATAGGCTGATATCGGATCTTTGTGTGCAAAGGAAGCATGTAATGTCTTTGTCTCTACCTGGAACTTAATTTAGTCTCAGTTTATTTCGTTTTTTTTTTACTTCCGCCTTTGTGAAGTGGATGCTGACTGAAGACCTTGGGTGATAGTCGCTCTATGTCGTGAATTGACAGAAGTCGGAAATTGTGAACCGCTGGGAACCGACCCAGTGGCTGGATGGTTAATGAATTCGCTGTGAAACCTGAAGGTCCTGAGTTCGGTCCCTAGTCGGGTTGTGGGTGCGTACTGCTGAGGAGTCCCATACTAGGACGAAACAGCTGTCCAGTGCTCCCAGATCTTCAATGGTTCCCAACTGATGTCAGTCCATGATGAATACCGCTTCGAAATTAAAAATCCCCATTCATCTCTAAAATACATTAATCTGTACTCTTATGTCGTCATTATCACTATTTTTATTTTTACATTTAACAGTTTCCGGTATCACTCCATTTGATCTTCCCAGTAATTGTAACTCTTCACAAAAACATTTTCAGTTTATCCCAGTTAACCCGTTTCAATAGATTATAAGTAAATTTTTAATGCCAAGCTTACACCCAATGATAAGTTTTTATTTTGGTAATATTTCGAGCAAAATCACTACCCGTGATCACATCAACAGTTGGAACATTTTTAGCAATATTTCTCTACACATTTGCCAGTAGGCATCATATGTATAGTCTTTGCTCATTGTTAGTTAGTCTGCTTGTTCAGCACAATGATTCACCTTTGTTGCATGTGTTAAGGGTGAGATGTTATTAACCTTCCTTTCCATTTGTTTTTGTTGGATTTTAGTATGTTGCATTCATATTACCCAACCCTTAGATTGTTTACTACCGCTGTCGTATTGCCACCCCTTTGTAATCTACATGCACCCTGTAAACGATTTGAAAAGTTTTACCTAACCCCTTTTGTTATCATCCAACCTTTACATCATCAATTAGCAACATTATTATAGTTATAAACACCATTATTTTTTATTTCAATCTCCCATTACTTAAGTTTAATTTTCCCCATGGATTGAGGTCTTTAAATATCATATATTTAAATGTACAGCCTGAGAATAAATTCGTTGAATATCTTGTTTTTGATGTCACAATGGGAATTATGAATTTCCTGATCAACAATCTGAGGATGACTTCCTTCAGTTTTCCATGTTTACTACATTTGTTGTTTTAGTATACAGGGCTAAAGTATCATTTATTTGATGACATTTCGATGAGAAATTACTACTCATAATCATATTAGAGCAGTAATGCAACTTTTGGCATCTGATTTCTACCATACTATCATCTTGTATTTTTTTCTTTCTAGTGGTGGTAGAAATTTTCACGTCTCCAGTGTAAGCGTTGCGTCACTTATCACATATATCGATTGCTGATTCGATAATTCAGTCTGACTCAGTGTCTTTACATCTAACTCTATTGCCCATTAGGAATACCTATAGCGGAAATATGAGAAGTTTTGTTGCCGCTAAAACTAAAGAACATTAGATGATGAGACTATAAAAATCACATGTCGAAAGTTGTGTGATTACTCTAATATGACTATAAGCGATAATTTATGGTCGAGACGTCTTCAGGTAAATAATACTGTATCATTGTGTGGTATACCAAATAAACAAATCCAATGTAGAATTTCAATCTACTATATTGCCAAAGTTTTACACTTGTGTTTCTTGAGTTTTCATCCAGGTGACTACTTTTTATTATTCATGCGCTTTTCCTCATAAATTCTGCTTAGAACCATAACTGTTTTTGCTGTTCGTTATACTCAGAACGGGATCACTGAAGGTTTTCTGTTTGTAAATGTATGCATTCCAATTTTTGGTTATAAACTAATCAACACTGAATTAGGTATATCAAAACCAAAAGCATATTCTTCAGTTTCTAACTTCTTAGTTTGATATTGCAATGAAGTAAGTAAGTTACACTTCAAAACCAACAAGACTCTACTTTGTCTTGTTCTATCATTTGTTTTAGTCATAAGATGTTTAGTGGAAGTCAAGTAGATCACTTTTGGAATACGTTGTCGGTGTAATTAGCGTACAGAATCAGATTTCGACCCAAATGGCATTTCATAACCTTGACAGAATATTTGCATTTCTTAATTAGTGGTCAATTTAAGTAGAATCCACATGTAATCTTATTTCCTGTGAATTGCTTGTGGATGACAGTGATACTTGAAGTATCAGTTTATAATGTATAACTAGATGTTACTAATTACTCAACGTGTGTATTTAAACTGTTGAACGGTCTGAAACATAATAATCGGAAAATTGGTTGTCATTCTGGGTGAACATGTAATTTGAAAATTTGACTATGGAATGAATCGCTAGTCCTAACAACTAAAAGTCTTGAGTATTATCTTATTCGGGATCCAGGATGCCTCTTGGTGGTTCTGAAATTGGATGGAGAAGCTGTCTGTTAATCTGTTTTTTTAGTTTTTCCTCACCTGACTTCATCTCTCAATGGAAGCAATTTTATGGTTTGTCGTTCAAGATGACTAAATGTAATAGTTTTTTGAATCAGCGTTGTATCTGGTTGATCAATCTGATTTGCACTTACGCTCAAAAGTGTACCAGTATTTCACAAAGATTTATCTCAGAATGTTGGTTGCTTTTATCTTTTTCACAGTTGCAAAGTTATTCAGTCACCCAGTCAACTATATTACTGAATGTTGGTCCACCTATTAATACTGGAGGCATGCCGACAATGGCATATGAATTGAATTACAGAGCATTTGGAGGACCGGAAGGATGGTATGGTCCAGTTACCTACCGCTAGATGCCTCTAAAGATTCTACTCAGCCTAGATTTGAAGTAAACCGTTTGCTAGGTGGCACTAATTATCAACTTAAACTTTTTGCCCGAAGTATTGTTGGAAAAGGTACACCGTACAGCTTCTCAGTTCATACTCTGCCTAGTACGCGTCCAGGTCCTGTAGAGGTTTGTTGCATATTTCTCTTCACTTTGTACACAAACTGTCTTCATACATTTGCATTTTGGTCATTTGTGTTAACCTTCTTCCTAATTGGTCATTACATTTATATTAGTTGTTTTCTATCAATTATTGTCTGACGAATTGCAAGAAAGAGCTCAGTTTCAGGCTTAACACTAAAACTATACCCGTTGCACAAGAAGTGGCTATCATGGCTTGGTGGTGTAGTGGATAACACTCTCGCGTTTGAAGCGGTCGCTCCCGAGTCCGGGTCCGGTGGAAACAACATCACTCACTGGGAGCAGGTACGTCCAGCTGACGAGTCCCAAACAGCACGAAATGCGCATCCTAGATTCCACTGCTAGCCACTACACTACCATCATTATTATACGTGACTGAAACACAGGCAATATCGAGGCATCCGCACAGGAGCCTATATGCTAACAGAGACTGGTCAATTCGGTCCAATCATCGGCGGTATCATACAAGCAATAACACGTAAACTTTATTGTTGATATAAGATTTTGCAATTTTCCGTCCAAGTTAACTCTTACACCACTTTTGGTCTTCTCCATGAATAGGTTTGCAGGAATCTGCATCTGAAAATAAACTATTTGAGTCCTGAAGGAAAAGATCGTTTGAAAACATCTTTTGAAGTAAATTTCTTCATTTCAAACACATATTGAGATGGGATATATGATAGGCTGGTTTAAAAGTAATTCGATAGCCACTTCATATTTACGTCACATTCTTACTTAGTTAGTCATCCGCTATAGTATGTACACTTTTGCTGGCTAGTAGAAGTACTTTAGTTGTAGGGTGACTATGAATAAAAAAACTATGGTTGAGTCACAATGCTTCATTTGTGACAGCAGTGCACTGAAGTAGAAAATTGAACTAAAGCCGGATTCATGTGACATTGCACAAAGGATACTTTATGGTATGGATTATTATTTCAAAGGTGTTATAGTGTGCAGAAAGATTGGCAAAATCGTCATAGGAAGCCGCATATGCCTATAGCCTTTTTCAACCAGCTGTTTGCTTTGATATTTCAAGAAAAGACATGTGAACCAACATGTAAGTATCGGGTTAGTTGAAGAGATGAAAAATCAATCGAATTCAAATCTAGTAGGCCTAGAAATAGCCAAGGCCATGGTAGCATATATATACCTTGTATTTTATACATATTGTTGACGTTATCGTTGGCGCTGTAAATACACGCCTACTGTTCTGTTACCACCTTTTCTATTTATGGAGAAACTGAACAACCATTAAGGGTGGAATCTGAAGTAACTGGTAAAGATATACAAAAGTGGCGAGTGAAGTTATAAAAAATGGCTGCCAGGTAACTGTGACGCCTACTTACCCAGCAAATTTTTATACACCGCCATTTCCGTTTTTCCTTTATGCTTTTGATTTATTCTCGGATAAGCCTTTTTAATATTAAAATTTGGAGGCTGAATGTTACTTATCTAGGTGGTTCACTCTACAACTGGAATATATCCTTATGGACATATTATAAACTGGATTCCACCTGTAAGTGGCGGTTCCCCGATTCTAGGCTATCGAATTCGTGTCCGAACTGTTGAAGCCGATTTAACTTCAATTACCACAGAAGAAAATATTATACCCACAAGTCGTTGGAAAGCATACACACCATTCTTCAACAATCCGTATTTAAATTATTATCATTTGGCCCCATTGAAGCCTGATCACACTTATCAAGCAAGTGAAAAAGTTGTATTTATTTTTATGCAAATTTGTTAATTTTGCTTATTTGTGACTAGTAGGTAGTTGTTTAGTAATCCAGCCAGTAGGGTACAGATTTCTAATCGAAACGGAAGTTTTCAATTGGATGTAGTACCTTTAAATCTAGTAAGACACATATTCAGTTCGTGTGCAAAGATGTACAACTCCCTCATTACGCTTCCTGCTGAATATACCAATCCCCTATAAATCAATTTTTGTCATATGTTCGGTTGAAAATTTATTCAGTTATTAGAAAGTTTCGTAAACCACTAACTGATTTGGATATGCTTATTGGGTGGTTATAGTGAGCCAGATTATAGTACTGCGCATCAGTGCTCCGATAAATTATGAAAATAATTACAAATATATGTATACATTTAAGTTTAACTTCTTGTTATCATTTTTCAGGAGAGTGGAAATATTAGTTAGGAATGATACTTTCTATTAAAATAACTTTGGTTTTGATTTTGAGGCTAAATCCACCGAACAGATATGATATTGGAACTATCAGTAGTTTTTAGTTGCTTGAAAGCCAGTAGACTTATGCAGCTGATTTTTCAGCATATGCTGTGACATCTACCTGTACGACTAAGTGAGGGTAAAATGCTCTTATGTGCATCATATTGAGGTTTCCATGTCTGTTCTACCTGTTGTTTCAAAGTTTAAACTGCTGCTTTTGCTTAAGTTAGAATGTAACTACCCATGAATAGAGCACATTAAATATAGTGTTTTTTGTAAACTAATAGGTTTCTTGATAGACTGAATAAAAAACCTCATTTTTTATGGTAATGATGGAAAGTGGCTAGCGGTGGAATCCAGGATGGGTGTTCCGTCCTATTTGAGACTAATCATCTGGATATACCTGCTTCTTAGTGTATGATATTGTCTCCACTAAGATTTGACCCCATAACTAATCAATTCAAATGCCAGAGCGTTATCGACTGGGCCACTGAATTACGTTAGCCACTTATGCATGACTAGTATAGTTTTGATGTTTTTACTTGTCATTTCCCGTCGTTGATTCCACCAGATTTAATCAGTCACTATCGGCTAGCCAATATCTATCATTACTATCAGGCTGAAACAGCAGGCAGTATCGGGGAATCCGCTTAGGAGCCTATACCCCAGTAGAGACCTATCGATTCGGTCCAACAGCCAGCAGGAAATTACAAGCAGTAACATAAAACGGAAGTCATTTACAAAATAACGCTGCTGATTTTACTCAGATTATTCACCTTTTTCAGTTAGAAAGTATTTCCAAATTAAAAAAAACACAACTGTTGCAACGTTTTATTGACCAAAAGATCTGTGAGACAACGAAGATTACTATTATTTTCATAACGTTGTCAATTTTCAACCACACATTACTTGAAATCTTTAGACTTAAACTCTGAAGTTCCAGAAAAATGGCAAGATAATATGATGTATCAGTGCCTCTTTCTATACTGTAGATAATTAGGGTACTTGATTTCCAGAAAATATTGACCTTAATTCAGTAATCGGGTTCCAAGCAAAAACAGCACTTACAAATCAAAAATGCTACTGATTTCCAAAACTGAGTAGTCAACTTTTTATCGCAAAAAATCAATACGCATTTGCTTTTTCTGTTGGTCTTCAGTCCTTGAAATCTATGTTTTCCCATGGGATCATTTTCTTCTGTCTTGTTCAAAGTGGTAACTCCGACGTCACTTGTGAAAATCCCTTAAAATGGGAGCATATTTCTGGACTTCTAGTCAAAAAATTATTTCTTAAAATATAGCAGTCTATGGAGGAGGGGACGTCTTAAATAGAATCCCATGCAAGCAAGTTTTAAATAACTACAAGTGGTTTTTTTATTTTATGCCAGACGATTGGATAAGGTCTGTAAGGAGCCATAAACCTCGATCTTCAGCTGATTGTCACTGGTCAGCAAGGTTGAAGGTACAGATGCTCTTTCAAAGACCGAAGGCTTCCTACGGATTGCCTTCAATCTCCCATACTATAGAAGATATATTTGATTGCGGCAAACAAATATCACTAGCTTTTGCTTTCAGAAGGTGAGAAAATTCATCACTTTGAAATTAACGTTGGAACTGAATAAAACGTGGACATTCACTTTTCTTACTAAGATTTAAAAGGCTTTCCGGGTGTTTCGTAGAATAAAGCAATTCATCCAGAATGTAGCACTCTGAGACCACTCACAACTAGTTGGTTCAGTGTTTGCAGTAAGTTTGACTGTGACTTCACAATGGGTGCATATGTGAGTCTGGTTATATAAAATCTGCCTTGATATCTGTTTGTCCTTGCTTGCAATTACCTTTAGCAGGCCTGTTTATTTAAGTAACTTTGGTATTTACCTGAATAAGGTGATTTAAGAAGCTCTAGTAGTTACTGTTTACTCTAGGGATGCCATTAAACAAACTAGCGGGCCTCAGACAGGTTGAATGGTCTATTTTTGAAATCTTTTCTCTCCATGTTACGCTTATATATAACATACATAATATACCACCTCCCACCCTGTCCTTATTATCCAGATGTTTAACCCGTTAAAAAAACTGCGTGCATAGAGTACCTATAAGCTAATTAACACCTTAACTTGTGGAGTTTTTTGTCATTTACAAAGTTACTTCATGATTTATGCCATCCAAGTTTTGTTGAAAGTAGAAGGCATGATAAGACTACAGGTTTTTGGCCACAGGTAATCATACGCGCAAGGTTAGGTTTAGACATTACATGCACGGTAAATAAGTTAGTAGACAGTTGTTAAGTTTAGTAGATTGAGATGGCCTTTAAATGTTTCCCATATCGAGACACTAATTACCATGATCCATGATGCTATTCAAAGTAGAGTAAAGATGTTACAAAAGCTGAGAATGGTCAAAATAATTAGTGGGGTCACTTCATGAAGTATTTGATTGTTGATTTATGCTACGTAGACAGAGATAGACAGACAGACAGACAGACAAAATCAACGTAGAATCTCGCTTGCAAGTGCAGCGGTTAAAGTTGCCACGCTTACGGAAGTATGCAAAGAATAGACAGAAAAAGAGTGATAACAAAGTGGACAAAGTTATGTAAGAGAATAAACAATTTACAGATAACGGTTAGTGGAAATAGTCAAGCTTTAGAAGATGGTCAGGAGTAAATACACCTGCGCCATTGCGACCGACTTGCAGCCATATCACCGAAATTCCTCAATCACTGATTCCCCTCAAGGACTCTAACCAGGCAGTTTACATCTCCCCCTACACGGCTCAAACTAACAATGAGTGACTTCATGGGCCGGTGCCACATCTTCGTCTGGCCACCCTGAACCCTTTTCCAGCCTAATCCAACCTCCCCTATCATGCCACGTTGATGCATGCAGTGGCCCAGCATGCGTAGTAAATGTCCAGGTCACCTCAGCCGATGAAAGTTCATGACCTCATTGATTGACCTACCTGTCGCGCTTAGTACCCTTCATCTGACTTCATAATTGATCACACTGTGATTTGACCAGACGCGAGCGATAGTATAAAGACATCTGTAATCACTTCATGTCCTCTAATTTCAACGGTCATGTCTCATAGCCACATAACAGGACAGAGCAAACTACAGCGCGATATACCCATCTTTTGATAGATAGTCGGATATATCTCCAATGGGTGCCGCAGATGACGAAGTTGGTAAATTCCAAACGGACCTTCAGTATCCAAGCTGAGATTTCGTCAGTAATCAGTTCATTTGACTTGATACAACTCTGCGGGTAAGTGAATTGGTAGACACATTCCACCACTTCAATCCCTATCATCAAACTGGGAGTACTTGCAGCAGACCAGGACTGGAGCATCATCTTACATTTGACAAGTGCCAGTGAAACGAATCCCAAATATACTATAATTTCTGCTCAACACGCTGAGAAGACGCTGCATTTTGTCAGCATCTTCCACTGGCAGGACAATCTCGTCTGCATACTCTAAGTCAACCAGATGATTTCCAGGGAGCAGATAAGTTCTTGTGGTCAGATGTAACTAATTTTGTTTTCATGAGAATATCTATGACGAAGTCGAGTAGGAACAGTGACAGTGGGGATCCCTGTCGGACACCATTAGCTGTCGTCAGTTCATATGACAATTTCCCATAAGCCCTGACACGGCTTGGTGAGTTCGAGTGGAGAGTTTTAATAAGTATTATATACTTACTCGGTACTCCTTTCACAGTCAGATACTATCAAAACACTTCATGGTCGACAGACTCAAGGGACGTCTTCAGGTCAAGAAATATGTTGAGCAAGTATCAACCACTGACCATACACTACTTAGTACCCCAGTCACTTTAAGCAGCGAATTCCTACCTCCATCCTTGAAAACTTCAGGTTGCAAACTGTCAGATCCAGCTACTTTGCATCGTTTCAAGCTTTAGACAGCCTTCTCAATTTCAAAGAGAGTTGGAGAACCGACGTCTAAGTCTTATTCAGGTTCAGCCTGGATGTTGGATAATCAAAGCGTTGCTGAGGGCTAGTTGCACTTTGCTTCAGTGTTCTCCTGAACGTTCTAGCAGCCTGTCTCGGGAGGTCATCAGCATTCCATTCTTTTCGTTGATGGTTTGCTGCGTAGAGAGATGGAAGCCATTTGCTTCGGGTAATCAGGATGATATTATCCAGGATGAATTACAATGGCACAGATAGATACACAAATGCAAAATTCTGAATATTTCCTGAATTCCTTAGTTCCATCACCTCTCATACAATTCCGTCTACTTTACTGTCATTGTTTTTTTTATCCATTCTTACTGCTATATTGTGTGGTATATTGAAATCATGCAATTTTATGCAAGGTTTTACGTTGATGTGCCCATCTAATTCAGTGAAATTAGAAAGAGTGAACCACTAGATCATTTACATTATATCTAAAATTATTGATAACGACGACAGTAAGCGGAAATTTCTGTACTCGTGAAGAAATGAAGATATGATTTATTATTTATTAGTAAAAGAATAACGAACGATAGCCGTACACATTTAGTGACAAAAACATTTACCCATCATTTGATTATCACGTATTTTTCGGTGACAAATGACTGTGACATGAATTTATGATGATCAGTCGTAAATAATCACCACCATCATTTCAATAACCGATCTCGTTCATTTCTACCATATTTATACAAAACCCCACTCTGTATCAGTTCTTTGCATTTATCTGATTATGATTTATTTCTCATTCTATATATGTAACTTAGTCGATGGCTGTTGCCGCCGATGGCCTAGTCAATAACGCCTTGAAGCGATGGGTGTTGAGTTTGAGTATCAGTGGGAACAACATCACTCACTGGAGTGCATGTACATCCAGGTTACGAGTCTCAAATAGGACGAAACGCGCTTTCTGGATTCTACTGTTAGCCATCAATTAAATTAATCGGCGGTTATTTGTTCTCAATCTCCTTTCAATTATGAAGCTATTTATAAAATTGGACATTTGTCACACTATCTTTTAAGGACTATGCATATTAATAATTAATGCTTCGCTGCACATTGATTGACTCAAATTAGCTTAATTCTTAACGTAATGCGAGCGGAATTGAAAACTGCATACAAATTTATGTTAATTATTTTAAGTATGTCAAACTCATTGGGGAGTTAAAGGAAGCAGAATTGATCCAATTTATTCTTTCGGTAATTTATTGTGGAGCAACTGAGTATTAGTTATCGGCATAAATCGCTTGCACGAATAAGTTTATTTCCCACAAGTTTATTACTGCCAGTGATTGGGACAAATTCAACAGCGATATGCGACACTAATTCGTTAAACTATAATCATGCTGCATCTATGAATGAACGTAGGTGTGTGGAACTAAATCTGGGCTTTTGATTCTCTTGTGGTGAGTCAAGTACCCCAAATAACAAACCATAACTTCAACAGTGCATGTGGATGAGTCCCAGGGGGATGGGTACTCAAAATACAATGCTTATCGCTAATATAAGTATGCAGATCACGATCAGCATAGTTAATAACCAGTGGCGTGGCTATGCTTTAGTACACTAATTGTCTAGTTTTGGGGATAACAATCAGTTGGGAAGATTTAACTGCATCATGAGGAAACCTGTGTTTGATAAACTTTAATTGCCTCCAAAGATGTCAATTACAACACCATGAACAGTTACTTCAGGTAGTTTCTCCAAGGTACAAATCACCAACTGATCTTGTGATTCTGGTTTCGGCGTTAAATGCTGACAGCTACAGTCTCATGGTGGTTCCGTCGAGGTTGTACACACCTGATGCCATAGAACCTCGATATTTATAGAATGTAAAGGCTTTTCTCTGAAATTTCAAGTTTATTTTTGTTATAAAGTGGGATCTAACAAAATGTATTGGCTTTTGAAACTTCAGAGGAATTTCAGTGACATCTTAAGCGTTATGATGAATGCAGCTTTCCTTTATCATTTTAATGTAACCCATGGTGCTTTACAAATTGTAATTTTATGCACTAGCCAATGAATTTGAAAGCAAGGGACCAGATTTCAGTATCCTGGTTAACCTATTCATGAAAGATCCTGGAAATGACGTTTAAAATCAAGCTTGCATCTATAAATAACACTGGCTATTACTGTTTTATTCTTAATTGAAGTCACTTACCTTACTGTAACTTTAATGGGTGTAAAAGGGAAGGATCTTCCATTCCCATACTGATCTCTTGTGGGTCCAGGACTGAATGCTGCATAATGTAATTAGCATGTCTATTGCTTCAGAATGTAGTATGAAATACATGCAGTTGGAAACGACATGAAAATAATAGGCTTCAAATTTTTTCCCAGTTATTGTAAAAAACTTAGTATCTTAACCGAAGGTGGTAATGTTCAAGTCACGTGCTGCTCAAGAGTTTCGCAGGGTAACTGAATCACTCTCAAGAATATACAAATTTTTATTACCATTTTGAAAATATGCACCAGTGACAAACAAACCTAGTTATTTTCATATTCCTGGATTTCATTTGTTTTACATGCATATTTTCAGCTAATCGTTGAAGCTTATAACCGTCATGGCTATTCCTTGGATGGAGTTGATATTGAACGATACAGTTATTTGAATCGTACACCAACTTCAAAACCACAATTACAACAAATCTTCCCCGGTGGAAGATTGAATTATCGAAATTCCGAACGATTTTCTAGCGCTACTAATTTCCCAATGAAATTAAGGCAGTCTGATCTTGTGCCAACATGGTTTCTGTTTGTAACACCACCAGGCGATGAATTGGGTCCTCCATCACTTTTATTTGGTATTGCTTCATCAGCCCATGCTTCTTACTGGAATGTTTTATTTCTGGATGCTCTTACCTTGATTATCTGTAGCCTCCAATGAAATGTAAACTAGTTACAACGAAATCCCGGTTTATTATGAGTAATCACTCTTTCAGATATATATATATATATATATATATATATATATATATATATATATATATATATATATATATATAAGGTTGAAACTTCATTTTTACCACTACGATGACTAGTATTACTGTTATTATGATTGGTATTTCACACGCAACCATTTGTCATTTTACTCTTATTTACTTTCTTGATTTATTATTCTCTCCACAAAGGCATTTATGTCTGTTGCATATTGCATTTTTACTTCTATTCAGTGAAGTAGTTAGTCGATAGCAGACATAAATTGTATAAGTTTCTTTTTTCCTCAGTCACGCTGGAAATTTCAATTTTACTCTTGAAGTCTTCTGTTGAGCAGATGGTGCATTATCTAGTTTCAACTCGACTATTTAACTGAGTTCATTTTAAATCTTTGTTTTCCATTTCATTCTTCGTTTATCATTTGTTATTTATTAATACTTATGATAATCTACAATAACGTTAATATTTGTTCCATTTTTTTCATTTATGTGTATATAATTAGTTTACCACAACTCATTAAGTTTTCAATAAAGAAAACGTCATCATTCTCATTCAATGTGTAAACTTTCTGTAATTATGATAGACAGCTCACATCAAGAAATCGATTTACATAACAAATCATCTCAAAATGAACAAGTATTCGATTGATATTCCGTTTTTACTTATACACCCTTTATTTCTGGAACAGAATCCAGGAGTTTCTGATCGCTAGTGGAGTGCATATGTTTTCTAATGTATTAACTTGGTTGATTTGTGCATGATCTAGTTTATTGCTTCTGAACGAAACTGCAGGTAAAGTGAAGAGGATAAATTACTGAAGAGTCCCAAACTTGAATAGATTTTTAATACCCCTTGCTTCTGAATAGTTTTACAGTTAATATCATGCCATTCAGAAAATGGAGTTGAGGTTGATAATTTTAGATCCAAAGTGATAAATGCAGCATACAAATAGTTACTTTCAGGAGTGTTAGCTTTAGTGAATGAAAATTCTAAAAATGAATATTAACGATTTATGGATTGCTGACTACTTATGTGTCAAAACTACTTCTTAGCTTGAGGGTGGAGTGTTGACTCGCTAATTATCTGACTAATTCACCGTTTAACAAGTCATTATAATATTGAGTTTTTCATATTTACAACATCGTCATCTTTCAAACTGGTGGATTAAACTCTCAACTAGGTTCGATTACTTATATCATTGATAAATTTCAGTACAAATCTAAAAGCTAAACAAATTGAGCATATTTCGTAGGAATTAAGCCTGAAAAATCTATAAAATGTGCTTATTTTCGAGTTTACTAGTTTCTATTCAGTTGGATGTATTTTGGCTATATTATGCGCTGATTATCAGTTATTACGTATAAACTAGACGTCTTCGAGAGACTTTTTGGGAAATGGATCTCTTGACTGAAATTAAACATTCAGTTAGTATCGAACTATCTCCAAGATCTATGCTAAATATATCGCCTCTTATGCCTCCATCACTGAGTGTTAGTTGAGCCCTGATATTGCTTACTTTGAATATTAAACTGTATCAATCCAACTTTAGTTTTAACTAACTGATGGTAACTTTTTGATGCCCTACAGAGCCGCAGAAATTCCACCGAATTATTTTTACTCTTCTACTAGCTACAGATATTCCTCATGCTATCACTCTTAAACAACAACATTTAATGTGTTTAAATTTTTTTAGGATGTTGTACTAAAGACTATCTTCGATACTTGGCGAAATGAT
The DNA here is from genome assembly GCA_944470555.2 of Heterobilharzia americana. Classification (NCBI taxonomy): domain Eukaryota; kingdom Metazoa; phylum Platyhelminthes; class Trematoda; order Strigeidida; family Schistosomatidae; genus Heterobilharzia; species Heterobilharzia americana. The sequence continues at coordinate 87,906,129 of OX104134.1, forward strand.
TAGTTATTCAGAATAAGTAGTCCCCTCTTCTTCTGCTTTGTCTCCTAGTAGTCAATCAATCGAAAAGTCTTTCATATTTGTTTTCACTAACATCGAATTCTGAATGTTTCACCTTTCTTCAGCGTTTTTATTTGATGAAACTGTTGACTATCTAGTATAAGGATGAATCAAAACTAAAAATATTATTCCCTTGAGTAAGGTTAGTCTGAAGCTATACAGGACATGTTTACTTGGAAATCACATCGAGATATAATGACATTTTATCAGTAAACCATTATGAAAACCAACTCCAGTTCACCTTTGTATGTCTTAGGTTAGAAAAGATATTTAGTTTATGTGGGATGGGTTGAAAAATAGCTGTGTACTGCTGAAACGTTCTTAACTACAGTGAAGCAAGTTTTCATCACTTGAAATTTCAATGCTTTTCAGTTTCATGTCAATTAGTGAAAACTTGTTTAGAATTTCTTTGTTTCACTTGTTTAGAGGATAAAATAGTGTGAGATATTAGCTCAAACTTTCTAATAAACATTGCATTTGAGCTTCTAATTTTGAATTAGTTTTCCTATCCCAACCAAAGGGTGATTGATTCATGACAGGTTAATCTTTTAGTGTTCTGTTATTAGATTACTTTTTCACAGTACTGATTCGAAGCATTTTACTGACCACTGCTTTGAAAGAGAAATGTTGAAGTCAACGGCTGATTGTGGTTCAGTTTGGCGATATTTAGTACTTAAAATGGAACCTAGAATACCAGCCAGCCTAAATAAAAGATGCTGAATTTTAATCTGATTAGGAGAAACTTGTTGCTTGACATTATTTTCATAAGTGTAACAAGAGCATTTTATGACAGAAGCGGTAACATGTAGGAATAGCCTTGAGGTAATTACAATAATCGTTTACAAAGAGACGATTGAACATGTCAACTTAATGTCTGTAATAACTGCCGGCACTTCTTTCGAAAGTATTGTACTTGAGTAAAATATAACTGATATTTTACAATATTTACTTGAATCACCATCAGAAAAAAACAGAGAGTTGAAGCGTAGTTTGTATTCACTGCTTCAGATGTGATATCATCGAACAAAACTACTGATGTTTTAACGAGTATCTGTCAATAGTTAGTTGGGGCGTTTTTGCACAACTGATTGATTTCGAAGTATTTATCAAACAAAAATCAGTATCACTGAAATTGCTATTAAGAATTCAGGAGTAGAACTCTGTTTCGTCCTATTTTAGGACCGCCTAGCATTGTACACTCATGAGTTGAAGTAGGATGAACTCAGGGCTATTTGTTCTCACAGTAACCTCATTACTGCTTGGCTTTCGAGGTAGAATACACTGGTATATGTTTTTCAGCTTCTGCCCATTCACCAGTTTTACTGGTGACAAGTAATCTTCACACTCGAAATGGATAAAAATTCATGAGAACTTTAGGGAATCCATCTCACGTTGACAGAAGATGGGAAACTGTAAAGGCAACCCGATGATATTATGTTCGACAGTATTGTATTCCACTGTAGCCTTCCACTGTGTGCACACTCGGGAAGTGTCAACCGCGCACATGCTTCCAATAATAAATAAGATACAATATAACATAGCCAATCCTACTTACATTAGTCTCCTCCACTGTATTCTTTTCTTGACACCAACTACGGGAACCTCTTACCATGTGACCATTGGTAGAGATTCGAGCTGGCTAGACGGCACCACTAGTCTCTTAAGATCTTAGTGTCCGTTTCACATTGGAGCATTCGACGTGCTTTCAACATACGTGGAATCAGACAAGATGCATCTCCTACCAAAAATCTGGAATGTCGAGGCATGATGTAGGATATGTTTGTGAGACAGGTATACATGAGGGAAGTGTGGTTATTCACTCGACCTCTCCTGGTCAGTGTGATGAATCTTCTAAATTCACTTTACATGTGTCTTTAGATGCAATGGCTAGCTCTCGTGGACTTGCTGGGGTGTAGGTAAAGCATTAGATTTTGAAGAGCAGAAAGCGCCACTCCTCGACTGGATGCCAGTGGATAACCAAGTATGTGTGCTGTCTGACTGACTGAGTGTATATGTAGGAACTAGGAGGGGACGTGAGACTTGCCGATGGTCATTTGTAATCTACACCTTCTCACCCACCGGCTGAAATTCAGACGATGCAAATGATGAGTTCAACGGAAAGCTGTGAACTTTGCTACACAAAGCAAAGTGTTCAGATGTAGTAGTACCAGCGGAGGACTTCAACACTCACTCAAGTAGAGATTAGTTGGAAAAGTAGGAAAGGCATAGTGTAGGTGTCTACGGTACTTGATGCCGACAAACTGACAATGATGATCACCTCGTATGATTTCGTTCTGATAATCACTTGTTTCTAGTCAGCGTTTGTTTCGAGCCTAGTGAGAGATAGTGTCTCACTTGGCGTCCACCGATACCAAACCAAAGATGGACACAGATAGATCATATTGGTATCAGCCATGGTTGGAGAAGATTGGTGGAGTATTGGCGGTCTCTGTGTAGTAGCTGCTTGAACTTTGATCACGCGTTAGTAGAGGCACGTGTATGCTTGCGCCCCACTGGTAGCAGAGAATAGACTGCAGTGAAGCATGTGTGTGCTCTACTGGAAGATGATAAAGTCGAGTATGTGCTTAGAAAGGAGATAGCTGAGTATTTATCTTAACATGACAGCAATTTTCATCGTGATGAAGCCTTGTATGATGCTCATTTTTGTGTAGAAACAGTGGTGGAGATAGTTGGTAGCGTACATCCAACGGTTGGCAAATCCAGTGGATTTCCGCAACCTCATCCGAAATGATAGATGTGAGAAGACTCATTTCAACTGTCTGTGACCACGATGAAGAGCGAAGGCAGCTGAGACGTGAATAGACTGAGTGTCTTCGCAATGATCCCAACAAAGTGATTGGTTGGGAACGCTTAAGTGATGGAGAAGGTTTCAGCAACAGGTAATGACCAGCAACTATTTGAGCCAGTAAAGAAAAACGACGAGAAGATTACGGTTAGTGAAACAGTCCCTGGAAGGTATGGTAGTCTGATAACCTCCCAGGACAAATGGTTAGAACTTTAAGCGGAACACTTTGAAGCACAGTTCAACCGGCCCACGGAAACACTCCTGTTGCCCGAAATCCAGCCTGAACCTGAATGGAAAGTAGATATCGGTCCTCCCAATCTCCCCGGAAATTGAAAACGTCATTTCAAACCTGAAACTATGCAAAGTATCAGAACCTGATGGTTTGGCGCTTGAAGATTTTAAGGTTGTTGGTAGACAGTTACTGAGTTGTGTAGTAGAGTTAATAGGTAGTATGTGGGTATGAGGGTTATTTCTGACAGACTTGTCTGCTTTTTGATGACTTTAGCCTGTATGAATTAAGAGAAGTCTTTTTGTGAAAACCACAGGGGAATTAGTTTAGCTAAAACTGTATCAAAGATCCTTGAGTTCTTTGGTATCAGACGCCTAACTTGAACACGAGAGCAGTAAACTCGAGATAATCAGGCAGATCTCGGATGAGGGTGTGTTGTTCAGATTTTCACCTTTCGGTGGGTTCTGGGGCACTGCCGTAGTTGCTATATTTCTTGACTTTAGGGCGGCATTCGTATCTGTCGACCGTGTGGTTTTGCAGCTGTTTCCGATTGTGTGACTAACAAGGAAGTTATATAGCTCCAGTCAAAGCTCTCTTTACAAACTAGCGTAGCCATATAATAACTGATGGAGAGTTGTCATTTGAATTGGAAACAACTAGTGGTGTTCATCAGAAATGCTTGCTATCACCGTTCCCACTTCAACTTGCTGTAGACGTACTAATGCACATAATCTTAAGTACATCTGACTTCACAAGAATTAATCCATTTCCGGAAATCATCTGGTTAATATGGAGTACGCAGGCAGTTTTGTCTTGTTAGGTGAACAGTCTTCTTAAAGCGTTGAGCAGAAATCATGGTATGTTTGGTATACGTTTCCCATCTGTCAAATATATGATAATGCTTCGGACTGGTCTGCATCTGCTTCTGGTTTCAGAATAGGGAATATGTTATGGTGGAATGCATCGACTACTTCATTTACTTGAAGAGTTACAATGGTGCAGACGTATTCACTAAACTTCACTGTCAGATTATTTCCCTCTACTTTGCTATCAATCTTTTTCTATCCAGTTGTTCTTTGTATGCAACTGTGAAGTATGGCGAATGGCTCTGTGTGTGTTTGAGGTTTACGTTGACTTCCTCTGTCTGTAATCTACTCACTAGTCAAGTAAATTCAGCTTTTTGGATTAAAAAATTATGAAATTTAGAAACATATTTCACCAATCAGTAATGCATATAACTATCAACTTTTATAATGGGTATGACGATTCCGTGATATAATAACTCATCTGTTTTAGAATGAGGATCATAGGTGATTGAATATTTGTATTTAAAAAGAACTACTAACTCCCGAAAATTCCAATGAGGAAAAACAAAACAGTTTTAACTTTATTTAAATTTAATGATAGTCACGGAATGTTGTAGTTACATGTAGTACGAATGCCAAACATAAGAATGTTCAACTTTCATCACGTCAGTTACTAAATTAAGCCCATCTCAAATTGACTAGAATTTGTTTTGAAATGAACTTATTAAGTGATTACTAGTAATCCTGTGTGCAATAACCCTAAACGAAAGATTTCGTAACATATATATTGGCTGAGGCTGACTTGATAGTTGAGTTATGACCAGATGTATATATTTAAGGGTTGAAAAAAATGTTCTACTGCAACTGATCTATTTATTAATCGAAATGTCCGGAAAAGTTGGCATGATTATGTGAAAATAAATGCTTGCCAACACATTAACATAGTGTAAATCATGATTAAGTACATAGTTTACTCATGTTTGATTAATTAGAGATCAGTGATATAAATACACAATAGAAATGAACTTTTTCAAATGTTTAGGGTGTCTTTTGTTAGGAATCATAAGTAAATTACTTTCAAAGTATTTAGTAGAGAATAATCCGACTTTCCACGGCTCTACGACATATTGGACATGCAGTGACCTGGTCACCACACCACTGACATGTAGCATGACCGCACATGAAAACCAAGTTTCGTGAACGATCCAAACATATGGGACACCGAATCTAAAATACACAACGATAATAATCATCATATGAAGTGAATATCATTAAAATGTGCACTAAAGAATGATAAAGTTAATGGTGTTACCACTTTTCCACTGGTAGGCTGCACAATTTTCTCCCATGACGAATTTCATCCTACTCTGTTTGTAACTTGTCATGTGACTATCGATACTAAGTTTTGTCTGAAACATCCAGGAAACAACACTCACTGAGCGATACATCTGATAAACAGACTAAAATGGAACTTCACAATACCCAGGCTTTACCCCTGATGAAATCTTATGACAGATGTACGTTTTTGAGATAGCAGAGCAGACTTGTACCTCAGGATGAAGATGATAACCATTTGATGTTCTAAGATCCCCGAGGTTTGTTCCTGGTGGTTTCATTATCAGGCTAGGCGACTTCATCAGCATTTACTTCATATAGGAGTGAGTCACTTTTAAGTTACATGAACGTTTATGCAGCATATTTGCCGACCTCGAGGGCTATTGGTTTGTGCGTAGGAGTGACTTGTCTTTTTTGTCAGGACTTGATCTTTATAACTATTTCTATCTATTCACCTATGCTGTTGAAGTAATGTCTGGTTATTGAGTTGCATGATTAATTTCTAGTTCTCTAGTATATTAAGTCAACTTCCACGCGCTTGTCGATTATATTTTGGTTGGGGTGCCGTGTCTCCTTGCGGTTTTCACGATGTTCCAGTCGACGTTATAATTGTGTTCATCGATATGTATCGAAACTAGTAAGGATATATCATGCAGTATAGTACTCATAAGTCCTTTGGGTTATTCTACGACTGGATTGACCAACATGGTTATGTTTAAACTCTTTGCAAATAATTTTGCATATTTCATTCGTCTTATCTTACTTGGATAGTGGATTCTTTATTTTGTACAATATGTTCTGTAGGGTTTTGGTTGGTTTGTGTGTCACGCTGATACTGAATGTAAGTAACAATCTGTTGACAGTTTCTGAGACATTCTTGATGTATAATACGTTTATGGATTCGGTACTGAGTTTCTGCTACCGAAAATACTGCCTAAAACAGCATGTCAATCTTGTCAATTCTAAGAATCTACATTATGTTCATTTTTGGTTCAAATCCCAGATAAATTAGTAAACAGATATTCGTAATGTTCTTACTTTATTCGAGCACGCTGTTATCTTGCTTCACTCAGTATGCTTTATTTTGATTTAAATATTTGAGTCTGATTAGTGTCTGTTTAAAAGTATGGGGAACATTTACACATATTCAGATGATTTAACTTCCGCTTCAAAAAGTTAATGTTTCCGTACAAACATCAACAAAAGCAGGCACCAATCAAAGCAATAAATAATTTCGCGTTCTAATGTGAAGTCTGTTGTTCGAAGTCAGAGGTTTCTTCCAATTTCTTCGTGAATGACAGAAACCAACTAGAATGTATAGTATGCAAAACTGACGTCCAATTTATCAATGTAATGCTTTCCATTGTTTTTATTATTTATAGGTTCTTTGTGCTTTGAAGCGGAGACAGGAGTAAACCAAGGTTGCCGCCTACTATCACCCATGATATTCCTGATTGTGATGGACTGGATCATGCACGAAACCGTGAGGAGCGAGAAGAGGGTGATAGGCTGGCTGGACCGATGGAAAGACCCCAGAAGAAGATTTCGATGATGATTTATGTCTGATGTCTTGTCGCAGAAACTCGAAGATCTACAGGTGAAAACTAACAAGTTGGCAGAAGAGGCGAGGCAGCGAAGACGGGACTTCAAGTGAATGTAGAGAAGACGGATGTGATGAAGATACCCAACCAACAACAACAACAACAAAAACAAACACCCATCACCATTAACGAGAGAAACCTAATGGAAGTAGTCTCTTTCACCTACCTACCTAGGCAGTATCATTTCAACTACAGGTGGCGATGATGAGGACGTGAAAGCCAGGATCGGAAAGACATCAATACACGCCTTCCTGCATTAACCTGAAATCAGTGTGGAGATCCACTGCACTCAGCACAAAGATGAAGATCAGGATTTTCAACACTAAGTCAGTCAAGTCAGTGCTTCTGTATGGTGGTTGGAAGACTTAGCGCGTTACGAAAGCATTTCCAACAAACAATAGACATTCATCAACAACTGCCGCCTACGCTCACTCGATACTGACACTGAAGATCAGATGAGTAGAATGAATGAGGAACAAGGAACTCTGGTCGGACAATGAACCAACCAAGAACCCATCACCCAACAAATGTGCAGAAGGAAGTGGAGATAGATTTGATTGGGCATACACTGAGAAGGCCGACTGGGAACATCACGTACCAGAGACCAGGCTCTCGAGTGGAATTCAAAGGGGAAACTACGAGTTGGGTGTCTGAGGTGAGGGTGACATGGAGGAGATCGTGTGAGGAGGAAGAAATGAAAATTTTTGGGCAGTCGTGGCGCAAGTTTCAAAAGACAGCAGAGAAGAGAGTACAGTGGAGGCGTGCTACTGAAGCCCTATGTTCTACTAGGAACTCAGGGGACAAATAATAATAATAGTTTCGCATTGTGTATGGCTTCGTTTAAAATTTTCTTTCAATTTCTACTCCTCCTAATGTTAGAAATGCTTTTTGAACTAGTTTATTTGCAATATTATTTATTTATTTTTTTGCCTGAAATCTGTGAAGTAACATCCAAATATTATTCATCATTTTCGGAGTCATGCGATACAAGCATACTGTGAAATTTACAATTTGTTAATTCGTTATGATAACAAGATTTTAGTTGATTTCTTGCTTAGGACAATTCCGCTTGAATCTCCATTATTCTACATCTGCTTAACTAGCTGATATCTTTCACAAATAGCCAAAGACATCAAAAGTTCCAACAATCATATTGAAAGTTCTACCCGGTGAATATCAACCAGTTTATGAGCTTATTAAATTTTACCAGCAGAAGTATCTGTGACATATTTATTCTTGCTGAATCATCGCCTAGCTCTACGAAACGACGTCAAATCATAATATCTGTTCATGAATCCACCAAATATTTGTTTTCGTTTTACATGCAAGCTATTTGAGATGTCCCCTTGCGATGCCAAGAACAATTGGTGTGAAAACCTATATAACTTGGCTAGTAATCGATTACGATATCATGAATATTAACGCTTCATATTCACCATATTTTGAAATATTGTGCTTCCACCGTTTTAACTAACTCATGTTCTCGTTTTAGTAACCACACGCTGAGTTGAATTCAGAGCTTATGTTTCCTTTGAAGCGATGCAATTTGAAGCTGAGTACTGGTATTTCAGTTTCTACCTTCCTATATGCATCTCTCCGGCGGTTTCACTTCCAGTTTGAACTCCAGTTGTATGATAATTATTATAACCTAAGTGGCAGTACTTATTTTGGTCTACATTAACATTTTTGTTGAGAAGTGTGTACTGATAATGAAATAATATACAAATTATATAAAAGTGTTTCGAAACTATGAAGCATTCCATACACCACTGTTTTCCGTAAAATAACCTCAGGATATTGGTTTATTTTTTATATTGACGTAGTTATGCCTTTTGCTGCCGTCAGTGACTTACCTGTTCTCGCATCATTTGAAGCTCATGTTTAAGCCTGTTTAGTTCGCGTTCACATAGTTGCGTTCGCGGACCTCTTGATCGTCCACGTACATCAGCTCTGCCGCCACCTTGATGAAGCCGGTTGTTTGGTGTTATCATAGTCTATAATATGTAAGAACAAAACACCAGGTATTTGTAAATACAAAGTGCAGACAGTAACAGAACTAAAAACTTGACAAAAGTGTGCTTACAATACTCTTACTACTTGTAAGTAGTCATTTTCAAACGGTGGTATTACTGAGTAAAATGCATAAACCGCAGGCGTAAAAAGTATTTTGAGATATCTTCAGATGGACTATTTATTTTTTGAAGCGTACCTGCCTGTTAGATGCGTTCATCAATCCACTGAAAGTCTGATCGTCCATTGGAGATAGATTGCGTGGTGGTTTATCTGTTTAGAAATGTACAAAAAATAAGTAAACCAAATAAACAGACCTCAACATTATCCTCATATATATATATATATATATATATATATATATATATGTATATATATATATATATATATATATATATATATATGGCATAGCAACGTCAGGATTTTTAAATGCATATCTACACATGGTAATCGGCGTCTATCAAAAAGAATGACGTTGTAATTGTTACAATACTGCATCAGTCAGTGTTGCATATCCAGAATAAATCAATAGAACAAGTATTACGAATGGGCATTACGAGGAGGAAACAGAATCAAGCGAATGAGTGTTTAGATTTAAATGATTTACTTATAAGGTAAAAATGAGTGAGTATTGTTGCTTCATTTCCATCTGTTTTGAGCGGCAAACCCTTATTTCCACAATTTGCAATTTTTGTTCAGTATTTTTTTGGGTATGAACTCATATCAATTTAGTTTTCGGTATGAATATTTGGACTGTTTAGAAAGGCAATAAAAAGAGGGTAGAAATGAACACACATGTCGTTTAAGTAGCTACTACTTCTACTGTATGGCAAACTGTGTTTTCGTCCTACAACGAGCACTTTACCATTCCTTTTCTGGTTGATAGCAGCTTCAAGACTATAGGTTCGGTAGTGTTGATTAACATATGTGAGACTTTAAGTAGTAGGTTGATATTTAATCGTACTGTTCAAAATGATGTGTAGTTTTCATGCAAGTGAAGTTATTAGGCTAACTCCTAGCGCTCACTGTTTTCATGAAAGATAGATCTCAATGTACAAGAATAGGTCTTATAACCCAATTATGGAAATGTTAATCACAGTTTAGATCATATAAAACTTTTTACTGCTATACTAACTACTACCCATCATTTGTTTTGAACATAGTACTAATAAGTCAAATGTTTTCTCATAAAATTTGTTGCTTTTTTTTTGAAAAGTATGACGTTTTCCTTTATCCCCATAGGATTTGGTCACTGAGATGTGAATTAACTTCCAACTTTTGAAGAGCCAAGGGTAAAAGCTACAGTTTTTAATCACTAAACTCTACATTTTGCCTAAAAGATTTGAGTATTTTTTTCAAACTCGTAATAAATGTTATAGGAAAAGGAGAATTCCTTGCCGCTTTATAAACAACTATTTTTATTCAGACACACTATGCGAACAGCAAGTTTCTTCACCAGCAGTTTTAGAATAAAATATGCCATTACTCTGATTGGTCCTCACTTATGTAAATTAATTATTTAATCAACACTACTTGAATGAATAATAATTTACTGATAATAGATAGACGCAGGTTCACTAGGTAAATGTCTCATCAACTAAGGCAAATATCCTGACAGATTACCACAGTCTGATTCCCCAGTTATTTTACAGATATGAAATGTTGCTGATAGTGCTTGATGACTGATTTCATCTGGTAACTTTATTGTTTTATTACGCATGTAACAGAATAGTGAAAGTCAATCTTAAATGGAATATTTCATGGTAACTTGGTTATCCATTGCTCGTTGAAAATGAAGTGAAAGAAAGTAGTGAAATACAGCATTATAGTAAGATTTTGGAGTTTGAAAATCTAACTTTTGTAGGTAGTTTGTCTCACATCAATGAAAAGAGGCTCTTCCCTAGTCTATATCCGAGTTTTGATGTGAATTGTTATTATTATTATTATTATTATTATTATTAGTCCCTTGGGTTCCCAGTGGAACACAGGGCTTCAGTAGAACGTCTCCAGTACACTCTGTTCCTCTGAAATCTTTTGAACTGGCTCCATGACAGCCCAGAAGCTCTCATTTTCTCCTCGCACGATCTCCTCCATGTCACCCTCACCTCAGACGCCCAACTCGTCGCTTCCCATGGGGGTTCCACTCGAGTACCTGGCCTGACGCGTGATGTCCCCAATCGGCCTTCTCAGTGTATGCCCAATCCATCTCCACTTCCTTCTGCACATTTGTTCAGCGATAGGTTCGTTCCCAGAGTTCCTTGTTGCTTATTCTCTCTGGCCATCTGATCTTCAGTAGCGAGCGTAAGCAGTTGTTGACGAATATCTGTAGTTTATTGGAAATCCCTTCCGTAACGCGCCAAGTCCTCTGAACCATACAGAAGCACTGACTTGACGTTGGTGTTGAAAATCCGGATCTTGTTACACATGCTGAGTGAAGAGGATCTCCACACTGGTTTCAGGCTAATGAACGCCTGTCTTACTTTTCCGATTCTGACTTTGATGTGAATTGGTTCAATGTAATTGTCACTACTTGTAAATGCGAAGCTAAATAACTTAATCCATTAGGTACAGTCTTCGATATATTTAATATAATAGGTTAAAAGTTTTGTTCATTGACTTATTACCTATGATTTAGTTTCATGGTCTTCTTCACACATGCTGTTTTATTCTTTCCAACTTTTTCGGATTTCAGGTTGTAGAGACTCACAATATGTCTACAAATTAAATGGGACTTTGCCACTCAATAATATATTTTCACCTGTATTCTTATTTGCTTCATTATGGTGAAGAAGATGAATGTAGGACAGTGTACTTTTCAAATTTAAACAGAAACTTGTACTATTACGATTTAGGAGTAGCTTCTTACCGAGAGGTATGCAAACGAAGCGCAGTGATAGATATTAGGATAATTTGCATGCAGAGAGGAAACCTGTTCCAAATTAATTTTAGTTTGCCACTGAGAATCCTTGTTCATGTATTCACCACCTGTAAGGTATATGCTAGGATATTGTGAAAGTGCTAACCTTTGGTGAATCATTGTGGAAAGAAATCATACTGACCTTCTGTTGTATTTTTAGTTTGTATTTATACTTTAAGGTTAGACTAGTCAGGTGTTCACCCCGTTCAGAATAGTTTTGCACACTAAACTAACACATACGTGTACATATAAATTTGAAGAGACGGTGAAGCATGCCACAGAGATCAAATTTGTTTGTCGAACGTCTTGTTGTCCCAACATATGTCCATTCTAGCATCTGTGTTGCTTTAAGTCTGATCGATGATGTCTCACGGGAATACTTTCAGTTCATAATTGCGTGTGTGCATTTGAAATAAAGCTGCAAAATGGGGTTGAACTAAAAGATTTAATGCCTTATTAGAGAATACTAGGTGAAACGTTTGTTTTCAACACATTCAGAGCAGATATAGTAGTTAGAAAAATAACTACTGAAACGTCCGCTGAACTCTTTGTTACTAAAAATGAAATAAAAACTCAAATAATACTCCTAAATTACGGATACTTTAATGCCTAAGTTACTGTTCTATCGGCAATATTAGTATGACTTGTGTCAGAGGTGCGTGTACACAAAAGAAGCTAACTATAATTGTTTTTAATGGTTTGCAACTAACCGTTGATACTTATCTTTTTGTAGTGCAGTAGGACGTTATTTCATAGTTTTGTCTAATGTAATTAATATATCTTAATAAACTCTTTTTATGATGAGTGGAAACTTTCAAAAGAGGTGGGCTTTGCAGTATCCCTAGACGTCAGTGGACAACTTTTTTTCTGACTTTGGTTGTAAGGGTTTAACGATATTGGCACACAAAGTGAGTATTTTTCGGGGTTCTACGAAGTTCTAAGGGTTCCATATGTCCACAGCACATACACTCTATCGATAGAATGGATGATATTCTGAATCCGTTAATTATCAACAGTAGTTTCTAGGACAAGGATTATTAACAACAGTTAAAATACTGCTTTCCCCTACGTATTATAGACTTGCCTTTGTCTAATGGTTGATCCTTCAGGCATCCCATTGATGTTTATTCACGTTCCAACGTCTGTATGTCGCTACGGCTGTTAATTTTTACTGGTTTACCGTAAAAAGATGGAACTGAAGAAATACAGGTTACTTTACTAAACCCGGACGTTTCAAATGTGTTTCCAAATTTATCCTATATCACTTGTGATGATTCCCTTGTTTCATACTGACAATTCTGTTCTAATTGAGACATTAAGAAGATAAACTGAGTGTAATACATCGTACAGATAGTCACCAAGTTTGAAGAAAACAGGATTTCCAAATAGTAATTAATAGGAGACCTGAGGTGACAAGTACACAAGAAACACCATCGGAGTGTGCAGAGATACCACACAGCAGGCTTACGCTGACTGTCTGCCTTGACAATAATGATAGGTATAGCTGTGTGAAATTGTATTCATATTCCATCCGTACCTATCCTTTATTTTCAGATTCACTTAACGTGTGCATGGTTTGACTATCTAAGGGATAAAAGATAGGCTTATCGAATCTTGAATACCAGTTCCTTCAACTCATACTTTTTCATATTGTGATATCTGCAAGTTAGCGTATCTGTAGTCAGATTTACAGCACTGTGTCAAAGGTGTTGCATTACCCCGAAGCTTAAGAATCCGTGATTTTTATGGCCTTTATTTGGTCCACATATGAAGTCACTGATTTTTAGTGCTAAAGATTTTATCCTTGACAAACTACTTCCAGAAAATTAGCATACATACGAGGCAATTTACTGCACTATTAAACAGTCAGAGACTTACGTGAAACTAGTTGATTCTGCACTAACTCCATGTCTGTCTGAACACTATTCAGGACAGAATTATTTGTTGGAAGTATATTTGTAATATTTGAGGTGCTTGGGATCAAATCAGTCTCAATAGCATTAGAAGAGTCTAACGTGAACGAATTTGAATTGCATCTGTCCTGTCCTAGAGCAATCGTAGTTGATTGATTATTGACCCCAGAGCATGCGACTATTACAGGCCACAATGACTGGACTGTATTTGCACACGATGGACATCCATCTAAACAAATACCACCTGCCAACAAATCGTCCAGCAAACTGTGGAGTTTAGTTATCATTGATAGTAGACGACCAAGTGGTACATTACGCCATAAATTTATATCATTTGCTCCAGTAATAAACGACGATGTCACTGTTTCGGATGAAAATAATGGATCTAATTCATCGATATCTGTGCTTCTTTTTGAGCTTGCACCGGAAGTACCTGGTGTTACCGCTGATACTGACGATGACGATGAAGGCATACTTAATAGATTAGTACCAGTAACAGGAGCTTTATTATTTGTAGCGATCTGATTTCTGTGACCTACATCATCGTCTTCATCGAAACTGATATTAGTTGTTATCTGCTGAATAATTTCCAAATGTTGTACTTTTGTTTTCAAACACGGTTTTGCACCATAGCATATGATTACAAGGTCTAGCGAGAACTACCCCACTGGATATGTTGCATTCACAACAAAGTGTAAACTAAGTGAAAGATAAGACAAGAAAACAGTCCCGAAATAAGATAACATTTATAATCACTGAAAAATAGAACACCAACTAAGGAAACGCCTACTATCGAGCCATTTCTTCATAAGTCGTGGAATATAATTTTAAAATTGAATAAAATCTAAAAAACCTCATTAGGGTAACCAAACCTTTTGGTAATAAAACAAGTCATGCTGCTATCTATCTTATGAAATGGCTGAATAACATTCAGTGAAATAGTTGTAAATTATTCAGATATTCTGTGGTGAGTTGATTTAGCAAAGTAATGCCGAATCTTATCAATTTTTCCAATTAGTATCTTCTTTTCTGAAGTTTGTACTGATGATGTTGTCTAGAATGACAATGGGGGCTTCATGATTAAACCATCCACTTTAGGGTACACAACACCAAAATAATAACGGTTGTATTATGATTTCAACCGTTACGTACATAAACATAAATCCTATGGTAAATGACCCCAATTGATAATTATATCGACACTGCAGTAACATTTCTGTCATTCGATTATTCGATCGTCTTCTGTTAACTTGCAAAATCAAACATAAAAAACGTCCATGCTATACACAATTAGATGAAACAGTAGTATCCACACTAAAGGCAGTCAGAGGATAAAATATAGAGGATGACATAATTTCGGATATTTCATATAAAATAGTTGACCCTGTTATTTTTTCTTATTTATACATCTGGTTACATCAAACCGGGAAAGCGGAGATTGTGTTACATATACATTACAATCAATCGTCTCTTAGGTGACGAATAGAATATAGGGCTTCAGTAGTACGCCTCCACTGTACTCTCTTCTCTGCTGTCTTTTGAAACTTGCGCCACGACTGCCCAAAAATTTTCATTTCTTCCTCCTCACACGATCTCCTCCATATCACCCTCACCTCAGACACCCAACTCGTAGTTTCCCCTTTGAATTCCACTCGAGAGCCTGGTCTCTGGTACGTGATGTTCCCAGTCGGCCTTCTCAGTGTATGCCCAATCAAATCTATCTCCACTTCCTTCTGCACATTTGTTGGGTGATGGGTTCTTGGTTGGTTCATTGTCCGACCAGAGTTCCTTGTTCCTCATTCATTCTACTCATCTGATCTTCAGTGTCAGTATCGAGTGAGCGTAGGCGGCAGTTGTTGATGAATGTCTGTAGTTTGTTGGAAATGCTTTTCGTAACGCGCTAAGTCTTCCAACCACCATACAGAAGCACTGACTTGACTGACTTAGTGTTGAAAATCCTGATCTTCATCTTTGTGCTGAGTGCAGTGGATCTCCACACTGATTTCAGGTTAATGCAGGAAGGCGTGTATTGATGTCTTTCCGATCCTGGCTTTCACGTCCTCATCATCGCCACCTGTAGTTGAAATGATACTGCCTAGGTAGGTAGGTGAAAGAGACTACTTCCATTAGGTTTCTCTCGTTAATGGTGATGGGTGTTTGTTTTTGTTGTTGTTGTTGTTGTTGGTTGGGTATCTTCATCACATCCGTCTTCTCTACATTCACTTGAAGTCCCGTCTTCGCTGCCTCGCCTCTTCTGCCAACTTGTTAGTTTTCACCTGTAGATCTTCGAGTTTCTGCGACAAGACATCAGACATAAATCATCATCGAAATCTTCTTCTGGGGTCTTTCCATCGGTCCAGCCAGCCTATCACCCTCTTCTCGCTCCTCACGGTTTCGTGCATGATCCAGTCCATCACAATCAGGAATATCATGGGTGATAGTAGGCGGCAACCTTGGTTTACTCCTGTCTCCTATCTTCACTTCAAAGGCGTCACTGAGCTTCCCACTGTGGATCACTCGGCATGTTGCCTCTTCATATATTGCTGTTGAATGCAGTTGATAAAGGTTTCTCCTACTGAAACCGTAGTGTTGAAGCAGCTGTCTGTCAAATTGCCTGTCGGTCGACGCTGTCGAAGGCCTTTTCAAAATCGATGAAGTCGAGGTGAAGATCCAGTTGACTGCCATTCTGCGCTCTGTTCTATGATGATGCGTAGCGTAGCATAGCGTTGCAATTTGATTCGCACATCATTTGTACTTCCCGAAGCAAGCAAGCAAGCCAGCCAGCCAGCCAACCAGCCTGTCCCAGTCGTAATTTTGAATACAGAGCATATTTTAGTCTCTCCAGGATGATGCAGCCTAATATTTTGCTTGGTTGGGGTGGACAGGGACAGCATCATGATTCCTCGCCAGTTCTTGCAAAGACTTAGGTTGCCCTTATTTGGAGGTTTGACAAGGTAGCCCTTCTTCCAATCAGTCGCCAGATACCTTAACTCCCTTTCTTGAAAGCCTTCTGCAGTAGTGGTGTGAACATGTCCGCTGTTATCCCTGTGTCTCGTTTCAGTACTTCTGGCCGAATTCCATCTCGTCCTGCTGCTTACCTGCATTTTAGCAACTTTATAGGGTTCAGGACTTCACGTCTGCCTTTGTCGGAGTGCTTGTGTTCACTGATGGTTCTGTGTCTGGGCTGCTGGTGGTATTTCTGGACGAGTTGTATGTGGTATATCTGGTGGTCGATTGAAGAGTCTTTTAAAGTGGTCAGCCCTTCGTCTCCTTTGTTTCTCCTCTTTGACAACTAGGTTTCCTTCACTATCTTTCATTGGTTTCACCTGTGTTGATCTCTTCCTCTCCCCACCCCAGATAGTAACCTAGTTGTTCAAAACAATGTTGTCAGGTCTCCATCTCTCCTACCAGCAGCCTGTTCTGCTCATTTGCCAGTGTGTTGAAGAAGTGTCTTTCGTCATCGTGCGCACTCTTCTTCACTTCTATGTCCAGTGTAGTGTTTTATACGTTCTTCTATATTCCTCTTCTCGTTGTTTATCTTGCACTAATTTATATTCTGCTTCACCATCTTCCTCTCTCTCTCTCTCTCCCTCCTCTATCAGCTTCCATGTGTCCATCGAGATACATTCCACTCCATTCCATTCCTTATCTTCTTTCTGCTTTCTTCCTAACACGATTACGCAGGTTTCTTTCCGCATAGCTTTCAAAGAGTTCCAGTGTTCATCTACACAGGCTTCTTCACGGATGTTGTTCAATATCTCCCACTTTGTCCTGATCACTGATGTGAAGACTTCCTTCGTAGTTTCGTCGTTCAGTTCAGTTTCTGTTCTGGGTGTTGAACTTCAACTGTGGTCTATCATCACCAGCTTCTTCCTCGAAGGCTTCCAGCTTCATTTTGAAGGTAGGTTCCTTCCACTAGAAAGTGAGAGGTCTGAATCTACATCTGCTTCTCTCTCTTCTTGATCTGACCTTGCGTCCAGTAGGCTGCATCCCCACTTTCTTCACACTGACACGAAATCGATCTGATTTGTAGTGTGTCTGATGAAATCCATGTCGCTTTGTGGATATCCTTGTTCTTGAACACACTACCTGACTCCAATCACCAAATCGTTGAATGCACAGAATTCTGCAAACAGTTCTCCATTCTCATTCCTTGTTTCACCGAGCACTTCTCGACCCATGGTTAGTTCTCTTCCTGTGTTGTCCGCTCTCAGTTTGGCTGGCATTCATGTCACCCCCACTCATTAGAATTTTGATGTCACCAACTGGTGTGAGGTCTTGTCCATTACTGACTGCAGTTTTCTGTAGGATTCCTCCCTCTTCTCTTCATCTGCATTCTTTGCAGGTGCGTAGCATAGTATTGTATGATTGTGACTTTCCTTCCTTTTGAGTTGAATCTTGGTGTCACAATGCTGCAGGAGACTGGTTGCCACGTCATGAGAGCCTTTGATGCCGTTGAGGACATCATGATAACCACTCCCTCAGTGTGCTCATGGTTGTCGTCTTGTTGACAAATATCGGAGTAGATTATTGACTCTCCAGTTGACAGTTTGGAGAGTCCACTTCCAATCCATCTGGTGATTCCTCACAGATTCCAGTCACTTCTATGCTATATCTTCTCATCTCTTTTGCAATCTGGGCAGCCTTGTTAGGTTCATACATGGTGCGGACACTCCATATCCCCATTCTTACTTTTGCTTTCATCGTGAGAAGGCACATCAGCCAACTGGCTTCCCGAAGGTAGGCTTTCACCAACCGGCTTCATATCATCTCCCCGATTTCAGGGAGGAATAAGTTTAATTTTATGTTTTATATTTTCTTTGTGCTTTCAAGTTTTTTTAGCGGTTAGGTTTGTTTTACAGTGTAGGGTTGCTAGCCGAATGTCCAAGCTTCCGTCTTTATACGGACTTAGGACCGGCTAGTAACTAGTTAACTAGTTACCTAGGCGAGGTGTCTTCAGTATATATTTGTCTTAAAACAATTAGTGCAACTCTGTCGAATTAGTGTGAATAATCCGAAGGCCTTATATGATACTGAAACATGATTCACGGTCAGAATAATTTGAAAGGGAATGGCTTTTTGTTTATGAAAAGCAGAATGTGTCAACTGATAATCACTAGCTTCTTTAAACATATTTCAGATGGCTGTTTAAGAAATGTGGCTAGTAGACATATAAAGGAAATATTGATCATTAAGATTTCTTAGATATCAAGATCAAAATTCAACTTAAGAGAACTGAAAACACTGAGCATTATACCGTTTAGTAATTTAAAGTTTAATAAATTGAGTTGGTGATTATCGTAATTTCATAAACATCCAAAATATGGCAGGTAATTTGTTATAGATTTATTACCATGCATGACACTGAAGTACTCTACGGCACCTAATAAAGTTGTTTTTAAAGCTGAAATTGATGAAAGGTTCGTCTGAGAAACAAGTTGGTTTCTGTATGCGTACGAAAGCACCATCTTTCTAATTAAAAAAGATGAAGTAAAATAGTTTAGATTTAACTTATTATTGATGGGTGAAGATAGTCATAATCTTAGAAATCGAAATATTAAGCACAACAAGATAAATTATATCATAAATCACAATGGTACACAATCCTGCAATAAATAATATTTCTATTTCTGTATTTCAGCTGAGTATATATTAACCCTGATGCCAATATTTAAATATAGAATATTTTCTCCAGAAACGAATTTACTGTTTCTTCACTTAGTTAAACTTGTGATTTAGTGTAATTTTTCTCAACTATTACAAGTTTTTACTCCCTTAGCATAAATATCAATAATTTAGTATCTAATATAACATCATAAATAGTTCATTATTTTCAAGAGGGGTTATTAGGCAGCTTACTTTATGATATCCAGTAATCCTTTGTCGACACAGCAGACACTTTTTAATTAAAGGCGTGCATGTATCGCAGGTTATGATATGACCACATGGAAGTATAATTGTAGATCTATTTCGTTCGCAGCAGACAAGACATTCACGCCATTCCAAATCTATATCATCAAGTGTAGGCGGGAGTAAGGTGTGCGTATCTGACTGAGGTATATTGTAACATGAATTATTTGGTTTAGGCATAAGTTGATTTTCAATAGCAAACGGTTGATTAAGAGGATTTTCAGTTGCTTGATTGATTAACGGAGCTTGTATGATAAAAGAGTTATTCGATCCTACTACTGAGCAGCTTGGTAGTAAGTCGGTTTGAGCTAATTGACGGTTATCAGTCTGGAAAAATGTATCAACTAGGTTTTCCTCATCACTATCACAAATAGGTGTCAGAAGAGGTGAATTCGGCTGATTAATTTCATGTCTAGGACTACGATTTATTGATTCAGTACTTATTGGATAACATTTCATAAAATTCAAAGCTTCCATATGACATTGCTGTAAGGCTAATTGTAGAACAGGATCCTTGCATTCACGAAAAATATCTGTAACAAAATTTTCACTAATCATTTCTGTAGTGGTGTTATCAACATCTTCTTCGTCCTCTTCTTCTGCGCTTTCTGGATTTATCACTCCCAAATGAGATGACCATGACTCTGCACCTATAGCTGAAGCCAAGCATGCAGCGATAAGGACATTACGAGGAACTCCAGTTTCCAAAGTTGCCTGAATAGTAGATTTTAAGCGCCGGCATAACGCACTTGGAGATGTAAACGTGGTGAATCGGCTACTGTGTTTCGACCGGATTCTTCTTCAGGATCATTGTCAATTTCTATCAGCTGTTCTTCATAATTGTTTCTGTTTGAGTGAAGCCTTAATTTATTTATGCCGCTAGAGAGTGTCCCACCTGGAACTGATGTAAATGTCAGTGAGTCAGCCATTCGAACAAGAAGACGTGCCACAGAAGCTAGGAAAGGCACAAGAGCCACATCGAAACGTCTTACATTCGTGCCCTGTGTAAAAGAGAATAAAGTATCCAGATAAACGAAACACGTAACAGGATTTAACTATGAAGAATTTATGAGTTAAGGTGGCTACGGCGTAATATTAAAGTAGGATATTTTTAACACTTGCAACATAAATCGGTTATTGAATAGAACAATAATTGTTGGTATAAAATACATAGAATAGGTCAATCAGTTTCCATGGGTACGTAAAATACTGAACAAATTTTACACAAACAGTGGGGTTCCACCAATTTAAGTCTGCTAGGTAAACTGGTTGAATAACGCTGGAATAATTCATCACATAGTCAGTTAATTTCCGCAAGCATGCAGAGGTTAAAGTAATAGCTTCAAACAATAAACCCTGGGTTCTGGTATTCAATATACGCCTATCAGTATGTAGCACATCTTCGACTAGACTTCATGTTATCACAACGTACCAGTCATCCTTTTGTGAGACCATACTTGAGAAAGCATGGTAGAGTAGGTGTGGCATCCTATCTGATACTCATCTTCGATACTGATTCATGCACTCACATGTGTGAACTGCGTGATCAAAACCAGTACTTAATCGCTTATGAAATCCAGGATATCTAGTCAGTATAAACGTTTCTTTTGATCTGATGCTTAGACTCTTATAGGACAGTTGTAAAAAATATGGTCTGAATATGTATGTCAAACGGGTTGCGAAATTGAGTCAGTTATTTGTAGCTGTTTACAGGCATAAATGCAACAACAATCGCTGATCCATAAGGAGTAGCAATGAAGGATAAATGTATCAGTAATTTACGAAAACATGTATTGCAGTACACTGAAAAATAATTCCCGCATTAGTTATGTGCCCTTACCTGACCGTAAAAAGAGTGATCTTTTAAACACCAACCTAAAGCAAAACAATTTTAACTAGTGACAGCTCTCAGAAAAGATTTATTTATGTTATTAAAGTGAGGCTGCTTTTCGAAAATAAGTATTTCATAGAAACTGAAACACCTGTCTTCCGACTTGTTTCGCTGACTTATTTTTATCAAGTCTGGAAAATAGTAGCTTGAAGCGGTTCATAGATCAGACGGAACTGTACCAGAGTTACATGGACGACATATTCATTGCATGTAATAGGAAAGAGGAGGCGAAAGCACTACTAAAGAGCTTTAATTCATGTCACCCAAGCCTGACCTTTATGACTAAGCAAGAGGAAAATAATATGATTAGTTTCTTATATATCTCATTAGTAAAAAGAATCGATGGACCTACCGAAGGTTCATCTATAGGAAACCTTCATGGACAGGACAGTACCTTCATTTTAGGAACTATGTCGCGCTCCACTACAAAGTGAATGTAGTCAGAACGCTGTTTAACATAGGCAGGAAAATTTGTTTCGACAGCACACTTCACTACGAAATGGTGACTTTGAAAAACGTGCTAGTGAAGAATGAACAAGCACGCAAAATGGGTAGGAATCAAAACAACATCTCCAACACTGCAGAAGAAACCAGGCTATCGTCTTGCCATCCAAAGGTAACGACATGCTAGAAGTAGTTAGACGAAGACTGGAGAATTCTGTCAGAAGGACTTATTGCGCTGTTAAACTCGTTCTCCTCAGCACCACCAAAAAGGCACTACAACAATCAGGGAAAGACATCTAAGTACACATCTAAGTACATATATCAATTCAAATATACCTGTGGAAGCAAATATTTTGGTGGTACGGAGAGGCATCTGTCTACCTGAATGGTTGACCACCCACCCATATAGTTGAAGCATGCTGAGAAGGATACCACGAGGAGTTCGATAGTGAAACACCTAGTGGATTATGGACATAATATTGACACCTGTAAGTCCTTAACGGTTATCAGTAGACAACAAAATAAGAAGTTGCCTGGATATGCAGAAGCCTGCGCGATTCGAGTTGTCAAACTAAGCCTCTGTATTCAGAAGGAAGTGGTAGTCAGCTTGAATTTACTATGGTAGGAAGTACAACATAGTCTAATCAGATCCAATCTTTCTTACTTGCTCTTCACTCTTAATTATCACCCATTTTGTTTTTCTTCCCTGATTTGTTTCGCCCAATTAACTTTATTCGTGTTACCATTGCTATCATTATCAATTATGTCAATATACACCTGGTTTTCTTATCATGTCTACATAACTACTATTAGCTATCTTGTTTTGAATGATGTGATCGACGTTCAGTTGATTCAGTTCTCACCGCTGTATCACCATTATTATTGTTATTATCATTATTTTTCTACATGAAATCCTCTATTATCCAAACCCAATTAATCTATTCCCAACCCATTCAATTTTGAATATCCATTTCTATCCTTTGTATTCAACTTGACCTGTAAAAACTGTTCACCTCTATGTTGCTACACCTAAATCTGTCTTAGTCTACGTTATGTGTATGAATGTTCTTTCCCATTGTTTCACTGTATATAAAATCAAGTATGTAGAGTATCCAGCTGACGAGTACTACTGAAATTTATGAATTCACTAAATCCCACTTTTTTTCACATTCGTTGCTTGTTTTAAATATTTCATATTCAGAAATTACATTAACGCATATTAGGTTATATTCAGAGTTGAGTTAACAGTAAGTTTTATGGGAACAAAATACCACAACAGCTTCAGAAGTTCTTTAGCAAACCTCCAGACAGTGTAAATGTTACAACCTGAAGAGACTTACTTCGCATTAATATTTTTCAAAACAAAATTAATTACCAAACCCAAGGAACAAAAGTTGTTCATTGGCAAAGATATTTGGCTTTCAAGCAATACGTCTCAAATTTAAACCCCACTCCATCTACCTTGGCCTTAGCAACAGGATAGTAACTGATTTGAATTATTTATTTAATAAGATTCACTTATCAAAGTGACACTACTGAATACCACTAACTTTATAAAACTTTCGCAAACAGAATGAAATGTTCTGATGCAAACATTGTGTCATCTATGCAAGCATCCACTTCAAAACCTTTTATCGGAATCAAATCAGATATAACAGATAATAGATATTGTAGGTAAAATCTGCTTAGTTACTAACTTCAGAAAATATTTCCGATATTAGTTTATATTACTTGCCACATATCTGTGCTTTCTTAATGCATAAATCTCAAGACCTAGAGAAAGGACTTTCCTGGCTTTCTTCTGCCACACTAACTGCCCCGTCACTTTTTTAAACGAAGATAAATAACGGTATATTTGGTGCATTTCCACTAAATTTATCATCTAGCTTTCTAGAAAGAAACTAGTTGCAAACTTTTGGCATTGATTTATAGCTGTTATGACTCGTTGCTTTCCATATCTTCAAATTAAGTTGAATAGGCTAACGTTCTAAAATTTAGAAGTATACCCCTTTTAATAATCGGAGAAAACAAGTGACATAAATTTCAAACGTCTCAAAAACTGCATTATGAAAAGATTAATTTATCAGGGTATTCACTGAATGTGCATTTAGAGGAAATGTTTCACAAACAGTGAAAATTCCCTTTTAAGTCATGATTATTATTAATTGTCCCTTAGGCTACTAGTAGAATATAGGGCTTCAGTAGCACGCCTCCACTGTACTCTCTTCTCTGCTGTCTTTTGAAACTTGCGCCACGACTGCCCAAAAATTTTCATTTCTTCCTCCTCACACGATCTCCTCCATATCACCCTCACCTCAGACACCCAACTCGTAGTTTCCCCTTTGAATTCCACTCGAGAGCCTGGTCTCTGGTACGTGATGTTCCCAGTCGGCCTTCTCAGTGTATGCCCAATCAAATCTATCTCCACTTCCTTCTGCACATTTGTTGGGTGATGGGTTCTTGGTTGGTTCATTTCCCGACCAGAGTTCCTTGTTCCTCATTCATTCTACTCATCTGATCTTCAGTGTCAGTATCGAGTGAGCGTAGGCGGCAGTTGTTGATGAATGTCTGTTGTTTGTTGGAAATGCTTTTCGTAACGCGCTAAGTCTTCCAACCACCATACAGAAGCACTGACTTGACTGACTTAGTGTTGAAAATCCTGATCTTCATCTTTGTGCTGAGTGCAGTGGATCTCCACACTGATTTCAGGTTAATGCAGGAAGGCGTGTATTGATGTCTTTCCGATCCTGGCTTTCACGTCCTCATCATCGCCACCTGTAGTTGAAACGATACTGCCTAGGTAGGTAGGTAGGTAGGTAGGTAGGTAGGTAGGTAGGTAGGTAGGTAGGTAGGTAGGTAGGTAGGTAGGTAGGTAGGTAGGTAGGTAGGTAGGTAGGTAGGTAGGTAGGTAGGTAGGTAGGTAGGTAGGTAGGTAGGTAGGTAGGTAGGTAGGTAGGTAGGTAGGTAGGTAGGTAGGTAGGTAGGTAGGTAGGTAGGTAGGTAGGTAGGTAGGTAGGTAGGTAGGTAGGTAGGTAGGTAGGTAGGTAGGTAGGTAGGTAGGTAGGTAGGTAGGTAGGTAGGTAGGTAGGTAGGTAGGTAGGTAGGTAGGTAGGTAGGTAGGTAGGTAGGTAGGTAGGTAGGTAGGTAGGTAGGTAGGTAGGTAGGTAGGTAGGTAGGTAGGTAGGTAGGTAGGTAGGTAGGTAGGTAGGTAGGTAGGTAGGTAGGTAGGTAGGTAGGTAGGTAGGTAGGTAGGTAGGTAGGTAGGTAGGTAGGTAGGTAGGTAGGTAGGTAGGTAGGTAGGTAGGTAGGTAGGTAGGTAGGTAGGTAGGTAGGCAGGTGAAAGAGACTACTTCCATTAGGTTTCTCTCGTTAATGGTGATGGGTGTTTGTTTTTGTTGTTGTTGTTGTTGGTTGGGTATCTTCATCACATCCGTCTTCTCTACATTCACTTGAAGTCCCGTCTTCGCTGCCTCGCCTCTTCTGCCAACTTGTTAGTTTTCACCTGTAGATCTTCGAGTTTCTGCGACAAGACATCAGACATAAATCATCATCGAAATCTTCTTCTGGGGTCTTTCCATCGGTCCAGCCAGCCTATCACCCTCTTCTCGCTCCTCACGGTTTCGTGCATGATCCAGTCCATCACAATCAGGAATATCATGGGTGATAGTAGGCGGCAACCTTGGTTTACTCCTGTCTCCTATCTTCACTTCAAAGGCGTCACTGAGCTTCCCACTGTGGATCACTCGGCATGTTGCCTCTTCATATATTGGTGTTGAATGCAGTTGATAAAGGTTTCTCCTACTGAAACCGTAGTGTTGAAGCAGCTGTCTGTCAAATTGCCTGTCGGTCGACGCTGTCGAAGGCCTTTTCAAAATCGATGAAGTCGAGGTGAAGATCCAGTTGACTGCCATTCTGCGCTCTGTTCTATGATGATGCGTAGCGTAGCATAGCGTTGCAATTTGATTCGCACATCATTTGTACTTCCCGAAGCAAGCAAGCAAGCCAGCCAGCCAGCCAACCAGCCTGTCCCAGTCGTAATTTTGAATACAGAGCATATTTTAGTCTCTCCAGGATGATGCAGCCTAATATTTTGCTTGGTTGGGGTGGACAGGGACAGCATCATGATTCCTCGCCAGTTCTTGCAAAGACTTAGGTTGCCCTTATTTGGAGGTTTGACAAGGTAGCCCTTCTTCCAATCAGTCGCCAGATACCTTAACTCCCTTTCTTGAAAGCCTTCTGCAGTAGTGGTGTGAACATGTCCGCTGTTATCCCTGTGTCTCGTTTCAGTACTTCTGGCCGAATTCCATCTCGTCCTGCTGCTTACCTGCATTTTAGCAACTTTATAGGGTTCAGGACTTCACGTCTGCCTTTGTCGGAGTGCTTGTGTTCACTGATGGTTCTGTGTCTGGGCTGCTGGTGGTATTTCTGGACGAGTTGTATGTGGTATATCTGGTGGTCGATTGAAGAGTCTTTTAAAGTGGTCAGCCCTTCGTTTCCTTTGTTTCTCCTCTTTGACAACTAGGTTTCCTTCACTATCTTTCATTGGTTTCACCTGTGTTGATCTCTTCCTCTCCCCACCCCAGATAGTAACCTAGTTGTTCAAAACAATGTTGTCAGGTCTCCATCTCTCCTACCAGCAGCCTGTTCTGCCTCATTTGCCAGTGTGTTGAAGAAGTGTCTTTCGTCATCGTGCGCACTCTTCTTCACTTCTATGTCCAGTGTAGTGTTTTATACGTTCTTCTATATTCCTCTTCTCGTTGTTTATCCTTGCACTAATTTATATTCTGCTTCACCATCTTCCTCTCTCTCTCTCTCTCCCTCCTCTATCAGCTTCCATGTGTCCATCGAGATACATTCCACTCCATTCCATTCCTTATCTTCTTTCTGCTTTCTTCCTAACACGATTACGCAGGTTTCTTTCCGCATAGCTTTCAAAGAGTTCCAGTGTTCATCTACACAGGCTTCTTCACGGATGTTGTTCAATATCTCCCACTTTGTCCTGATCACTGATGTGAAGACTTCCTTCGTAGTTTCGTCGTTCAGTTCAGTTTCTGTTCTGGGTGTTGAACTTCAACTGTGGTCTATCATCACCAGCTTCTTCCTCGAAGGCTTCCAGCTTCATTTTGAAGGTAGGTTCCTTCCACTAGAAAGTGAGAGGTCTGAATCTACATCTGCTTCTCTCTCTTCTTGATCTGACCTTGCGTCCAGTAGGCTGCATCCCCACTTTCTTCACACTGACACGAAATCGATCTGATTTGTAGTGTGTCTGATGAAATCCATGTCGCTTTGTGGATATCCTTGTTCTTGAACACACTACCTGACTCCAATCACCAAATCGTTGAATGCACAGAATTCTGCAAACAGTTCTCCATTCTCATTCCTTGTTTCACCGAGCACTTCTCGACCCATGGTTAGTTCTCTTCCTGTGTTGTCCGCTCTCAGTTTGGCTGGCATTCATGTCACCCCCACTCATTAGAATTTTGATGTCACCAACTGGTGTGAGGTCTTGTCCATTACTGACTGCAGTTTTCTGTAGGATTCCTCCCTCTTCTCTTCATCTGCATTCTTTGCAGGTGCGTAGCATAGTATTGTATGATTGTGACTTTCCTTCCTTTTGAGTTGAATCTTGGTGTCACAATGCTGCAGGAGACTGGTTGCCACGTCATGAGAGCCTTTGATGCCGTTGAGGACATCATGATAACCACTCCCTCAGTGTGCTCATGGTTGTCGTCTTGTTGACAAATATCGGAGTAGATTATTGACTCTCCAGTTGACAGTTTGGAGAGTCCACTTCCAATCCATCTGGTGATTCCTCACAGATTCCAGTCACTTCTATGCTATATCTTCTCATCTCTTTTGCAATCTGGGCAGCCTTGTTAGGTTCATACATGGTGCGGACATTCTATTTCCCCATTCTTACTTTTGCTTTCATCGCGAGAAGATACATCAGCCAACTGGCTTCCCGAAGGTAGGCTTTCACCAACCGGCTTCATATCATCTCCCCGATTTCAGGGAGGAATAAGTTTAATTTTATGTTTTATATTTTCTTTTGCTTTGAATTTTTTTAGCGGTTGGATTTTGTAAAGAACATATTATCTCCCTTATGATTTTGAAATGGTTGAGTATATGTTTAGCTCAGGTGAATGGTCTCGATTGTATTGTCCTCTCTGAGGTGAGTTTCTTGGTCATTATTCCTTTGATTCAGAAGATGATATGACCTGTTTCATCAGGACAGTGAAAATTAGTAAATTACTTCAATATTCTAGAATTTTCATTTCTTAAAAATTATCATTATTTAACAGAAGGTGTAGTAGGATATCACTTACATACTAATGACTAAAAATTTACAGCCTTCAAAAAGCGTTAGCAAAGCACAAATTTGGCATTTTATCCATGTATAAACAATAAGCTTAGTATTTGTTGCTTAAATGATTTTCTGTGCTCTTCATCCTTCTAAATTTGTATTTCAAAACTTCATGTTTACATCTTCATGACAAAGTTACAGATGTGAACTACTTTCTGTTTGTAATGGTCTTAAATAACATTACACGACATTAGAAAGTGATTTCGTTAAGAATGAAACCTTCTTCATTCACTTCTTCTCCTTTTGCTTTAATCTGAGTGCACAATAAATTTAGTTTCTGAATTTACTGTTAAGGTCTTGAATAGCTCACTATTGCACCCTATACATAACAAGAGACTGGACACAAAGTCTTTAACACTAATTGTCAACTGAAGCATATTTTATTGGAAAAATTGAGCTATATTCCCTCTTTATTACATTTTGATGTGCTTACTGCGAAGAAATACGCATGAATCGGTGAAAAAAAATATGAAGTGAGATGAGTTGCCGCTTAATTTTCACAGTGAATATTGGGTTTAGCATGAAGAAATCTAGGTTTTCTGTCAGTTATGTAGTTTTCTGTATGCATATCTTGTCTCGATAAGATGTCATTGTTTTTCTGCTAAACCTGTCTACAAATTTTGAATTAAAAGTACAAGACTGAATTATCAGTGGTCCTTGTGATTTATATAGTTGTTATGAGAAATGCATGTGAGCTTCTAAGCTTCAGCACGTAGGTCAAATTGATTGAGATCTTTTAGGAAGTTAATGGAAATTATTCACCTCAAGTGATGTCGAATTTCAGCAAGGGCATCAAACAAAAGTAGTACTTTAGTGAAACGTTCTACTTTTTAATCTCAAATGAAATGCTCTTGGATAAGATGCTAGATTTTATTCATTATAACAATCTGAGAATTTTAAAAAAAAAACATTTTTGTAATACCGCAGCTAGCTGATAATTACATACAATGAGCCTGGTCGTGATACTAAAATGCGATGTCATATACTAAGAAAGCAGACAATCCTGTTGCTTTAAAATTTATTTCTACTTATGTTAATAGGAACGGTAGACAAGTAATACTTGTGTTTCTCAATTGTCATAGATTTGATTGTCAGTCTGAGTACATGAGAAACTTTTTGTACTTGAAAAGTTGAAAGTTCGTCTTACTAAACTATGAGTTGCAGTAGATCTCTTTCACACCTGTTCCTAACCCTTTTTCGTATCTAGATTGAATTTCGATTTTGTTATTTAAAATTAAACTGTCGTTACAGTCTCAAGCTATAATTTAATAATAGACTGTAATTTATCTGTCTTAGTCGTAGATATACATTGTATTCTACAAAACGTTTTGTTGTTTCTAGAAATAAGGTTGCAAACACCATGAAAGCACTTTTTATTCAGTTATGTACCGGTGGTTAATTAATTCAGTCATATTACTGCGAAAAAATATTTAAATATATTGCTAAAACGAAGTTTTTTTTAGTTGATTCTGTAGAAACTACTAATTAGTGATAACCATAAACCATGACACAGAAAAGGAACCTCTTAAGAAAAGGGTAATCTTTTTTTAAAACATACCTGTGAATCCTGTGTCTGACCAAGAGCACTCAATGCCAGTTGCATTGGACTACGTCCTGCTCCACTACGGCAAGCCGCTCTGGCTCTATAGCATAGTAATAAGCATACAACATCTGGATGTGCTTTGTGTACAGCTAAGTGAAGTGGTGTAAACACAGAACCTAATTTTTCTTCATCACAACCGTCCAGAGGAGACAGACCAGCGGGACGACGAACAACAAGATTTGGGCTAGCACCTGCCTGCAAAAGGAGATCTACGGCTTCCATATTTCCATTCAGCGATGCCAGGTGCAAGGCAGTTAAGCCGTCAGGTTGAGGTTCGTCTACTATCCATGGTGTTGAGGCACATTGTTCGAGTAAAAGCCGTATTACCCTAAAGAGAGAAGCAATAAGAGACACGAGTAAAAATTATGATGAGCAATACATGGATGCAGTATCTACAGAGGAAAAAGGAAATTTGTACATTATTACGAATAGTTGCTAAGATTTCATGAAATTTTATTCCCTTTATTAATAGGTGTTGGGATGGACAAGGAAATGTTAAAAACTCTCCTTCTATATAGCTTATTTAAATTCTGATGCGTTACTGATTGCATTTTAGGTTCTATCCATTCTTTCATTATATTGAAGGTATATTTTTATTAGGCATTGTTTCCGAAGTTCCGATTAGTTATAAGTTGCAGCGAACTGTATTTCGTGTGCTAAAGTCTAAAACGCTCCACTGCTAAATATAGATATCTCAACTCTGTGCCCTGATATGCTATTGTTGATTTCCTACGCTGGCTTTGTGTATAATATCGAACTGCGTATCCATGAATGGATTGTATCCTTTGTAAAGTAATGAATTTTTTTATACTTATCACAAAAAGCTACAGAGAAATGTTTATCATAGTTTTAATTTCAGCACCTTTTGAGATGTGGAAAAATACTTGCGTTGCAAATTATGTCAGTCTGTGATGAATACTAACTTGCAATCCCGAAAAATCCCCAAACTGAATTAATTTCCAGTGCTCATTAGTAAAATGGTTCAAGATGAGACCTCTCAAAGTTCTGATGAGAGGTGTGACAGGTGAGGCAAGCCAAACCAGATGTGGAGATATATACTTAGCGATGGCATAATTTACAGATCATGACAAACCACCAATTGACAAAAGTGGGAAAATGTGGACTGTTGGACTCCGACCCATTGGCTCAGTGATAATCTGCTCACTGCGAAACTTCAAGGTCCTGGGTTCGGTCTCTGGTGGGAATGTAGCGCACTTTCTTGGCACCAATACAGCTAGATTCAAAGTACATAAATAAGTATATGAAATATCTAAATAGTAGCTAAATAATCTTCCACAGGTGAATTTAGTCTTGTTTTAAAGTGTACGTATCCTCTGGGTTGCACTGGTGACTCCTAGAGTCCTATTTGTACCGGTCAGTAGCAAACTCAGAGTTCATAGTCCAGCCATTCATAGACGGATAAGTTTAACTTCCCTCCTATATAATGTTTTCGCTTCAGACCAATATATAGGCTACTCTCCTGAACACTTTTTACGATCTAACGTATCTTCTGATTTGTTTTTCATTCTCAGTACTTACAAGTAGGTAAGGTACTAATTAGTTTGGTACTGGGGCATATTAATTTACTATACAGTGGTCACTTTTTAGGCAACAGCAACATGAACAGCCTCTTAGAAGGTCATAGATATGCACTGATTTCAGCCTGTGATGAATACCAACTTGAAATCAATAAATCCCCACAAACCTTCAAATTGTATTTCTACTTTCATTTTGGGATGCCATGATAAAATAAGTAAGTGACATCAAATTTCTTTATATTTTCGCTACGATACAAACAAAAGTCTCGAACAGTTATAGCTATGGAGTGTGTTTACCAACCTGACATAATTTATACGATGTATGCAGCAGAACAAGTTTTATAAGTTATGAAGATATTTTGAAAATAATGTGTGTAGTAGTTGGTTACAGACTAATTCAAACAGGAAACTTAGGCACTAAACATTGGATTTCTGTCCTCTGAATGGTGGACATATGTGTGCACACTCTCCTTTATATCCTAATATTTACATTTCGCATGAAAACATGCGTACACATGTGCTTAAGTGCACATAGAGCCCTATGTATTTATCCTTAGTCACACCCATTTTTCATTTATATGTTTATGGTGAAAGTAGGTTTCTTTACTGATTTCTCGTCTGACTGCCTGATGACGCTGCAGCTTCTTACAGTTTCCTTCTTAAAAATCTCATACAACCACGTGCGGGGCACAGTTTCATGTCTGTCTGACAGGTAAAATGCAAAGTATTTTCACAAAGGAGAAATAGGTGAATCTAGTAAGTCATCGATTGAACAACAGGTTTTACAAAATAATAAGTATAATGGGTTACCAGAATTTACCAATCACTTTTCAGCGTTAGCCGTGTTTATTAGTAAGCTAGACAGCAATAAAATCGAACTATAAGCCTAGTTTTTATATTTGAAGCGTACCTATGCACATTCTTCATATTTCTTTAGTGGGCATGGCGTAGTACCAAATATCACATGTGTATCGGACCAGACGGACTGAAAACATGTATTATTATTTTCTCTGTTTAATGTTTTGCATTTTATTTGCTCACGCTGTTACGCAAGAATTAGACATACGTAAAGAAAAGGAAGTATGCGGTAGTAGGAATCGCAACTTTTTTAACTTAAGACATTTCATAGTGGATGTGTCATTAGCTGTATGAGAGCGTCATGGTTGCTGATTGCGTTAATAAGCTCAGATAAAAAGTACCCAACAGCGCAAATATCTACCGAGTATCCTGTTATTTCATGATTATCTTTATTTCGACGTTTTTTCATTCCAAGTCGTCTCCAAAAAGTAAAAGAGTCAGTCGTCCAGTAGACACATGCAAGAATAATCATAAACATAGTCATGATAGCACTTTAAGTTCATTTCATGGGTTTTGATTTGTTTGATCACTAAATCAATGTTCAATTGAGCTTCATTCCACTGCATTCAAACATGATTAAAATGATATTACGTTCTTCGCAATCTCAATGAATTGCTAAGACCTCAGACTACAGGAATACTTTTTCGCACAGTTTTTCAAACAGCAAGCATTTCGACAGCATTTGATAGCCTACGTTAAAGTCAACCATTTGAAAATCATGATTCAGCGAAATACAGCTGACAGCCCATATCATATGGAAGAGAACATGTTGCATATATCACATTCGCTACCTGACGAAAGCACTTCATTTCTAACCACTTTTATCATCATTCAAAAGAGTAGTAATGTACCGTTTTAGTCTACTTGAAGTTTTCTAGACTTGTCGATTTCAAAAGTAATCATCAAGAAAAACCGACATCAATTTATGGACTACTGAAAGCCTATAAGTTAGAACAATAAAATGTAGGTGCGATCTCACGTTTATATTTTTGACTTAGATAGTAAGGTTATGTCCTTTACGCTTATTATGCATCTGAAGTTATGGAAAACGCTTATTTGAGAAATGTAGCATGCATAACTTTAGAATACACCAGTTGGAGGTAAAATTGATTTATCATGAATAGTAGAACTCATTGTAAAATCTATTCTTTCCTGTAAATTAAATGGACATAAGTTACTGAACAGTCTTCATATGTTCCTCTCCATATAATTGAATGCTACAGCTTGGATGAAATTGATATGAAAAGTCAAAAAACTTATATAAGGCTTCATTGGTTGTACAAAAATTAATAGCCATAGGGTAAATTTAGTGAAACTGATGAGTATTCAGTTTTGGGTGAAGAAAGTGAAACAGACAGTTGACAAATCCTTAAGTTATTGGTTTTTTATCTTCAGTCAAGTGATCCATTCAGATCTTGCGTCAAGTGTAAAATATCTAACTGACCCATAATGCAAATGATATGATGGAAACATGACAAAGCAAAAGAAATTCTTTTAGTATGTTTGCTTTCATGTGACACTAGAATTTTATGGGTTTTCTAGCTTTATGCAGGACTGACATTCAGATTATCTACTTAAGATTAATTCAGTTCTAAAGAGAGTACACATTTTCCTTCAAATATACTGCCGGGAAAGCTATACTGCTAATTGTAACCAAAAGTAGTTAAATTCCATAAGGTTTCATTTTTAGGTTGCCCTATTGATTATCGTACCATCTCCTCGCATTTAATATTTCAAACACAAACTCAGTACACATGGAAAAGAAGAGATATATGACACGTATACTTAAGACAACATCCTCAACTGTTTGGCATTAAATTCATTATTAACGTGTCAGTAGTAGTGAAAGAAGCAAAGTAATCTAATCTATCAAATTCCATGTGATCACTGCGAGGTCAAATACATAGATGAAACCAGCCGGTCAGGGGAAGTTAGATTAGCCAAACATAAAAATTCATGCAAATATAGAGTGACAAACCGCAATAGGATCAGTTAGAACAATGAAAAATCTCGACTGTTGCAATGCACTCATTAACATAACCATAAAATAGAGTGGGATGAAACCATTGTACTTAAGTCAAATATAAATAGTTGAGGAGAAAAGTCGATCAATCTAATCAATACTCAACACGTAAAAGGAATGATTCAACACCTATGCTATACCAGAGATGTGGAAAATTTTACTTATGACAAAAACAAAGAATATGAACTGACAGGACTATAAAAATCAATTGTTGGAAGCGGTGTGATTACATTGATATGATTATGAGCAATAATTTATGCTGGAAACGTCAAGTAAACAATACTAGATCACTGTATGTTATAAATCAAATTTAAAAAATCTAATATGGAATTATATTCATACATTTTCCTTCTGTCTTTGAATTCCTTAGGAAACTAATCTGAACGGATACTTAGAGAAATTGATTGGTCTCAATCTGGAAAAACTATCTTCTGAGTCACGCTTGGTACTTCGATTTCCGGAAGTTCTAAAGAGAAGCCGTAGTTTAAGCACTCATCAAAGTTGAATTTAAGGAGAGATTATCACTGATGGCATTGAATGATGATAAGGCTATTCCATGAATTGAGAGATGTAGGAAAATATAGGCTATTGGATTCCAACCCGCTGGCTAAATGGAAATGTTTCGGCCCTAAAGTATGATATATTTGATCTCTATCCTCTTGGGATCGTGAGTGCTCACTGCTTCCTCCAAATGATATCAATTCATGAGGAAAACTGCCTAGAGAACCAGTTATGAAATTAACGTATATTTGAATGTTGGATACTCATCCAGAAGGGATCTTATTGATATAAACGAAACCTTATTAAAGTTGTGACTGGAAGACACACTCCTTAACATTGAAAAAATAAAGC
Source organism: Heterobilharzia americana (assembly GCA_944470555.2). Classification (NCBI taxonomy): domain Eukaryota; kingdom Metazoa; phylum Platyhelminthes; class Trematoda; order Strigeidida; family Schistosomatidae; genus Heterobilharzia; species Heterobilharzia americana. The sequence goes on from OX104134.1 coordinate 87,941,286, forward strand.
TTAACAACAGGCGTATCAAAAGAAATTGCATGTATGGCTGAATATGAATGATACTGATGTGCATTATCAGTCAGAGAAAAGGCTCTTCTAGTATCCCAGCATATATTAGCGGACAAAGAAGTTCACCACCATCTTTAAGGTGCAGCAAACTACTTCTGCATATTACAGTGGCCATTATGAATTTCGGTCTTTGATTTATGCATTTCACTGATTTTCGGCAAAGCAGTTTTTCTGTTAGGTTATCTAGAATTTAGGTTTATCGATAACTTGACAGTTTATAGGCCTTTGTAAATGAAAACGGTTTGTTGCTACGGCCCCAGGCAGCCAAGGTTGTCTGTGCCCAGTCTCATCCACAGTTGTTTAGCCCTAATAATTATCAGGTCAGATTTCTATGCGAAAATTTGTTACCACTCAAATGTATGTGTTTTAGCGTTCATATTTAGTTTTAATTTGACGAATGTAGTCCAATTGTGTGTTAGGAATTCAACTATCGACCAATCATGGTAAAACCAATATAGGGACAAGAAGTTTTGTGCATTTTTCATCCCTTACCAGTCCAATGTATAGTGAATTGTGCATTCATATTGGATGAATATCTTCATTTTGGTGAACAACCATCTGCAACTTAGGCAGGGCAGTAAATTAAGGTCAACAGTGAGAATACATTTTCAAGAAGAAACGTACACACTTATATGCACCCACCACTCATGACCTGAAAACTAGTGTTAACGAAAGTTTTCCGGCTTGTATATATAGATGCGCATTCAAAACTGGAAAACAGATTTTAGTTGTTTATATAGTGCAATCTTCACCTGAGTGCGGTGAAATTCCAAGACGGATGTTATGATGATTTCTACAAACTCATGAAACCTGTCTCCTTTTGCATTTTCTTCTGGTCTATGCATACTTCCCAATAGGCCATAGTGTAATCTAATCTCTGCTAGTTTTTATATTTCTTATAAAACTAGTTATGAGTATGTTTATGGAATGTTGTGAAGTATGTACTCGACTGGGACTAGTCTACAGATGCAAGAATTTCGAAAAATTAACTGGGAAGAATGATTCACCAGAGCTCTTTACACATAGTGGTAGAAAAGTGAGTTTAGTATCTTAGATTTATCAATATTTGGTTTTTAAATATACGCAGTTCATATTTCAGCGATAGCCTACACTTTTATTTGCACATTTTAGACCCATCCTTTGGATATTACAAGGTCATTCATGACCTGAAGCACCCAGTGCTAAAACTTGCGACTTCAATACTGAGAGAAGTGGTTTCAATTTTTTTTAGGTTGTACATTTACTTTACTGATGACTAAAAACGAGGATGAAAACTATTTCAAGTAGGACTTACAGTCGCTGGGCTATGAACATTCTACACTTTTCTATCTTTACCAGCTCAAGACTACGGGCAATTATTTAAATCCTCTTTATTACCACTATTTTTTGGTAAAACAAACTAATTCGGTCTAGAAAGAAGGATTATGAATTGTAAAGACTTAATCATCCAGTGTTGTATCTTAAAAAGTTATCTAGACAATAATCATACTGCTTGTTAAAAATGAAGCACAAAATATAAGCAGAAAGAATATAATACCTGTACTTAATGACATTTCTTTTTGCTAATTGCTTAAAAAATGTAGTCTTCTCTAGATTATATGATAATAAATAACACATTCAATATATCGTATTAGTTCTTATCAGGGAATCAATTAGTCGTCGAACTATTCATCATAACATTATTATCGCCATCGTGAGTATACATTTGTATTCATTATGATGAATGGATTTTATTTACTGTGATTTCTAAATGAGATACTGAATATATTTACTAATATTAATTGTTCTTATATTGCAGCTAGCAGATTTCATTTAGTTAAGACACTGAAAAATATTTTCAAGCGATTACAAATTAAATTCTGTCTAACATAATTTCTGATCTCTTCATCTTTACAATATAACATGGATGTAAATTACATCACATGAAAACTAGGTTTCTTGTGTTGCTGTAATAAAAAGCCAATATTATAGTAAGGGCGTTATAAGTTGATGATACTGAGCAGTTATAGAACAAACTGGGTGTTACCTTCGAATGTAAATATGTGAACATGTTTATAACTTTTGTCAAAAATGGTCTAGATATAATGTTGTTTAATGATAGCAGTATCATTTAGTTTCACTTATCATTAAAGCAGTGAACAGTAGTTGAATAACTTTTTTAAAAATAATGAAAAAAGGTTTCATGCAGTGAAATATTTTGTTTAGGCATGTATTGAAAGGTGCTGACTGTCACGGTGAACATCGGCTGTTGTTACAATTTTACCATCAAAAACCTTCATTTCTATTTAAAGTAAGAGTTACACTGGGAGAAAATGACGCTTTTTTCTACTGTTTTAAAACACTAATCAAACAATAAATTAGTAGATCAAATGATAACGATTATCGTATGAATTAATTATAAGCGTAGATAAACCTTACTTTGAACTTACTAGGGTGATCCCAATATTTTGAAAGTATGTTATCATTTGCCATTTACCATATAAAAGTTTTCATACGACATTTTTACTTGCCAAAGTTAAAATAAATCTAAAAAGTACTAACCTTTTAATGTTCAACATTAAATAACAGACTGAACAACCTCTTTATCTGATAAAAACAACATAGCAGGAGCGAAGAATATCGACGAAAAGTAAATGTATTGGTTTAAAAGCATCAAAATATTCACTGATATCGGTTAGCCAAAGTTTAAAAGAGGAAAAAATGACAAATCTTTTATATCCCGACTCATTTGAAGTAGTTTCTAGGAGTAATCATTATAGATGTGTTTGCTATGAATAAAATGTGTAAATTTTTCCACATATATCAGTAGCAACTAAATAAGAAATAGTTGCTTATAAAAGAAATATTAAATCTAATTTAGCTAACAGACATTAAAGTTTGTAAAGTGATAGAAGATATAAAATAAGTGTTGCTGGATTGAAACAAGCCTTATTTCTTATCAGTATTGATAATATTTATTGTTACCTACTAGAGTCAAACATACCTCATGACTGACTAGATTGTTTTTTGTTGTTGATGCTCTGAAAGAGTCTATGCAATGAACATTCGGTCATATCTTTCTGCCATACTGTTTGATCCATGCTGACAGTTAAAGGTGATCTGCATATATACAACTTTAAATTTTCTACTATTATCTAGTGTTTAAATTAATGAACAATGCATTTCCTTTCAGCTTCACTTAACATTTTTGTAGAAACTCTAACCATATATTCGAAGGTTAAAATTTTGTATTTATGCCTAGGATAAAAGTAAAGTTAGGTTGTTTTTGCCAGATAAAAACATGGAATAAGCAGGTTTTAAGACCAAAATGTATCAATAATGTAAATATCATGTGGGATAGAGTGTTCTCTTTACTTACAGAAGCCGATATGAAAATACATTTCAAAAGAAAAGTGAAATTTAAGGTATGCGTCCATATCCGATCGACGCCATGATGAACAGTTTCGACACACTGACATCTATTATTGATTACTATTTCACATTCAGGTGTTTGACTTGAAAAATTGTAAAGGTGGAGCATTAATTGGCGATGGCTTATCAAGGAAGTCGTTTTACAGAAAAGTTCCTAAGTCCTTTTTGTTTATTGTTTTTTCTAGTGAATGATTCTCAGACCTATTCCCACCATCTTCATCGGCTGGATACTTCAAGGCTGATGAAATTCAAACGATTGATTTGTACAGAAACCCGTTCTCAAATATTTGACTTTACACATATAAACTTTTTAATAATAAATCTCCCTTGTTTAAACTAGGGTTATTGTTTTATGAATACTAAATAAACTACTTTATCAGTGAAAAGATTTGATGGTCACTTTCTGCTTATTTATAAACATATATATGGCTGGTTAGGAGAGAAGTTGGATTCCAGAAAACTCTGAATCTAATCAATAATCGTTAACAGCAATGGGAGTTACGAAAAATCTGAGTGGTAATGGCTACTCGGTGCCAGTACATAAAGTAAAAAGTGTACTACATTTGCCAAATCCTAACTGTATGGTCAGATAAGAATTACAGTTTTAGTGTAGGCGTTAATCAAGAAAAGCTTTGATGGGTACTCAAAGTGCACTTAAATTACTGCACTTTTGCTTGTTCTACCGTCAAGATCTGACTTGTGCGTAACTGTTAATCAATTAGGAAAGGTTGTGATAAACTTACTCGTTTCATTGTTACTTACATTAAATGGCTACGCTTAAAAATAAGGGCACCATTTTAGAAAACCACACATTTGTAATAATCTTGGGCAAAACAGTTATAATATTTAATCTATTTGATATATGTTGTCCATCTAAACATAACAATATAGCTCCAGCTCTTACATCGGTTTACATATAATTAGGATGCAAGTATTCTTATGCTAGTTATCAACTGAAAACATGAGGGACGAAAACTGTCTAAATTATAATCAATGTAATAGTATTTGTATCACAGCAGTTTGTTGGTTGTGTAACTCAACAATCAGATAAAAGTTAGCGTACTATGCAATACGCAACACTGAATGGAGCAACTTGGTCGCCAAAATCCTAATACGTTAATGGAGGTTTAACGAAACGACTAAACGATTTTAGATCAAGTGGCTAATTCAGAGAGTTGCAGGTGATATTTTGGAGAAAAAGAAAAGCAATATCTTTTGTAACTTACCGACCATCAGAGTAAAGTGAAATACTGTGATTTACACTCAACTTGTCGTACCCTCAGTAAAATAATATCGGTTATGGAACTATGTTCTATCTCTTAATTTAAGAACAACTATGTTGTCGTAAGTAAGAAGATTTTAAAAATATTACTTTAACCAAATAAAAGTCAGGAATTTAGAGCTCTACAACTAAATTAGTTTTTATGCAATCCTTTAAATGTCAGCCAGTTGCTAAAGCCATGTTCGGAAACCGGTTACATTTTCCCATTACTTTGGAGAAGCTGACTTGCTATGTGACTTAGTAGCATCATAAGTTTTTCAGTTGGTAAACAATTAATTTTTTGAAGTTCAGGAAAATGTTCACTTCGTTTATCAGCGCTCTTTATCAGACATTAGTACTTTACATTGTAGATGCTTTTAGATAAGCAGTCATAAATGGCATATTAACTAATAGGGTTTACTTTGCGTTCAGCTTTACATAGTTAAAATTGCCACCTTTAGTAAGCTTCCGAACATCATTGGTTTTTCACATCTGTGTTTTGTTAATCGTTCCACAACAACTTTCTATCGACAAATTGACGAGAGGGAAAATATCCACACCCAAATGGCTTAAGAATACTCTCTAAGATAAAAACAGAAGTAAGGCTCAACTTTTCATTGGAACACACTCACATTACGGTTTGGCATCAGTAATAGCAATGGTACAAAATTTAGTGAAGAAAATTAAGATTTAATGGAAATCTTACATCAGACATTCCCTCATAACCAAAACTTGTAGGTAAAAATTCCTACGTTACCACAGTTTAATGCAAACGTTTTATAGGGTTTAAAATCAAACTATGAAAATTAGTTCCCTTATTACTGAACAGTAATGTGAAACGGAGCAAACTTAAAATCATAAGAAATTCTTTTAGTAACACAAGTATTCCTCTTGTATTCTTAACATCAAGGCAACGTATAAAAGAAGCAGTTTTGACTAAATTGAAAGTAAGTTATAAACCCATTAGACGTTATCCATGCAAGCATAATTTAGAGTGATTAGCAACTCCTATCTAAGATATATTTAGCAAAGCATCATGTGAAAAAGACCATTTGTAAGAGGTAATCTCATACTGAAAATTAAAATTATATTTTCCAGGAATAAGCTTATTCTGTAAGGAAAGGTGAGTAGCAGCAATTATGCTTTTTGAAAACAGTAGCTTAGTACTTTGATAACTGTAAAATGAATGTAAGCCAGCAGTGAGGCATCATATTTAACACAAGATTATTGAAAGCAATTTCAATCCCTGTAACTTTTTTTCTGCCATATATCCGTTATCACATTCAAACACCATAGCGGAATAAACACTAATAAATGACTGTCATCTCGGGAAATTAAACGTGAATGGTTTGTTAGTCGTCAGAGTAAGGCGTAAATTTGTAACTAGTACTTTGACCATTTAGTAGGTTTGAAGAAGACAACATAGTCATTGCTTACAGTGAGGTTGGAGATGGTAATAGTTTGACATTTAGAGCTTGTAAGTATTTCATCTTATATTTCAAATACATTTTTTGCAGCTGAACTTTTCAAAAGGAAAATGATAAAGATAACTTGTATGGTCAATGCAAATGTATATCATCAGCTGTTTATTGTTAAAAAAAAAATACTGTTACCAGTTTTTCTTGTCTCTCTGTTAACTTGATGGAATCACAAATATTTTCATAACAGCGCATGAATAACGGATAAGTAAGTAAAAGCGACAGGCAAGAATCTTAGTTTTATGCAGCTAGCAGATAAAGACCACCTTAATGTTGCCCATTTTATAACATGAGATTCACTTTTAGGTGTAGACTAACCGGTAGTTATTCGGTCGCACAATATATCATACATCAGCTTTTAAGATAAATCGACAAAAAGCTTGTTATTTCAGATTTTCGAAACGGTTTATTACTCTAATTTTGCCATTTTGGATATTATATATGTATAATATAGTCAATAACGTTTATACAATCAAGTTAAAAAAATAAAATAAACTTAGGAGTTATGTAGCAGCAATATTTTGTCTGTTTTCGTGTTTGTTTTTGTATAAACTAATCAACAGATTTATATCGTCAAGAGTGATGCATATACATAGAGTGTTAGTGAACAAGTAAATGCATTCATACGCTATAGAGAGGCGCAAACAGATGCTACAATGTCCTGATTAAATTTGAACGCATTAAATTAAAGTAATAAATTCTATGTGAAAAGTAGGTTAGTAGTAAAAAGAAGCAGAAAGAATGTGTGTATAACACGTAATTCTGCAATACACTGTTTATGTGCATATGTACGAATTCTAGATTTCTTCAAGTTTATTCAAGCAAATACTCATAACTTGAAAAAGGGGCGACGTAATGTACTTTTTCGTTTTATTGCTATCATAAAAAAAAGCATATAGGGAATATCGTTTAGGAATATCTATACAATGAGAAAGAAGATTGATTTTACGCATTTTGTGAACACTGTAAAATTCTTGGTAGGAATTACCGATGCAGAAAGCAAGTTAACTATTCGAATTTAGATTACTTTGACTAACAATTTTGTTATCAATTCGGAAAAGTGTCTAATTCATGTAGTACAAGATGCCTACCAGAATGTCCTACCAAAAGATAAGAGTAACTGGAGATGATTTACACTTTATGAAAGCCTTTCATAGTGGCCCTAATTCACTGTCTCCTTTCTCAACAGAAAACATTTATCCTAGCCAATTATTTTGAATGGGGCGTACTTCACGTTCACCTGAAAACTACTTCAAAAAAATGACTTGAGCAATCACGTATAGCATGTCAGAAAAACATCTAACCGTTTAGCCCAAAAGAATATAAAAGTGTCCCTAAATGACTAGTGCCGGGCATACGAACAAATTTTACACCTTAGAGGTTGTAAATCTATGGAATCTCCATTCATTCTCAAGTTATCATAAAATCTAGTGTGATTTTTACTTGCTTTCTTTTCCCATACTTTCTTTCCTTAGTCACAGTGTCATGAAGACAAAGGTTGATTTTGTAGGCGATCAAAGCACAATGTCGATAGAGAATTAGCATAAAATTTAAAGAAAGTAAAAGTGATAACTTTAGAATTTTCAATAACGAAGCGTGAGTTTTTCAAGACCAAACAAAATAGTTTCAGTATTACTTATCGTCGTAGTGGTAAGCCAATGATCTACGAGGAGCGACAATGCAAACTTACTGAGGTGTTTTATTAAAATGCAACCAGAATGAACTTTCCATAAGGTTGGAATTTTCGAATGTTAAATTTTCAATATTTCATCATATTCATTCCACACTATATACGCTGAGTTTATTACCCACTTGAGAGCAAGAACATGTGGTTGGAACGGAGCGTATTTGCTAAGTGTCAACATTCGACAACTAATTCACTGTCCATGTATGTCGAAAACGAAATTAAGTTTCAATATAACCAAGCTTTGATAAGTCAGCCAGCCAAAGGCAAGTGTACATAAAGCCTTAAGTAGAAACAACTGTAAACTGAAATGATCATCCTGTTCTATTGGTCATTGAATATAAGAATAAGTTTTCCTTCACTATTAATTTCCGAAAAACCCATCCTAACCTACCAAGCAAATATCAAGATAGCTGAGAACAAAATAACTCGACACCATTTATACATTTATCAGCATTACTGAAAAGAAAACAATCTGAGATGAATACTGAACAAGTGATTTGAGTAAGAGGAACAGCCTTGAACAATAGTACCATGTATTAAAGTGAAAATGATACCTGAAGGAGAAGATATATACTTTACTGGTCAAAATGAAAGAGGTATAAGATTTAAAACCTGGTGATCCGAGACTACATAGTCACATGGAAGCTAAATATATAAGGCTTATACACCAACAAGAGCCAACGAATTCATTATTATGTTGTCATTAAATCAGGCTAGTAAAATAATTAGTGGATAAGGGTAAAAGTTCTATGAGTGGCTGAGAATGATTTGCGAAATTTCTCACTTTATTTTCTTTTTTGATCCCCTCCAATGAAATAACAACTATAGCTTGTTTCATACACACTGCGTTACCAGTCAAGAGAGTTATGAAAACAATCGACAGTGTTCGCTAACTGTATCTCAATCTTATAGATACAAGATTGTTATTCGATCCCCTCCGCCTAAGATAGAGTTTACCAAGCATCTAATGTTTACTTGTATAACCTTTTATTCCAAAACGTTGCAGCTTTTTACTGAAATCGGTGAAATGGAACTAGAATTATGCTCACCATAGAATTAACTTCAGCCGGAGATGACTATTCTACAGCCTGATAAAAGTCTCCAATAAAACCGCAGCCTTACTCACTGATAGTGGTTTTGCAGTTATTCGTATGGTAAGCATTGTTTTTGATGGTATTGTATTTTCTTAGCTGGATAGTTTAATCGTATCATTACTGTGACGATATGTTATCTATTGTCCATTCATCAATAAAATTTATTTTTATCAACCTATTTTTCACGGTATACTGAAATTTGTCATAATCAATAACCAGTACCATTCACAAACATTCATGATGGCATTTGATTTATCGTATACATTAATTTTTCGTGTCCATTCAAAGTGCAACAGTGATAATACTAATCATAATCTGAAGGTTGTAACCATTCATGGTTCTGTATGCATCTCATGTTTATTGGATTTAAACGGATAAACAATGATATAAACTGAAAAGTTCTAATCTTTGATAATTCCTGTGAATTTGAATAAATAGATTTACGGCATAGAAATGAGTGAATTTTAAAATGCATAGTTGATGGATACATTCATTGAGATCACACACAAATACATTTAGTTAATTGCAACTACGAGGCTGATTATAAACTGATATTATAGCAATTCATGTGAATGTGCATGCTATAGAAAGGTGATGGCAGTAAATGCATTTTTCTTGTATATTACACGACCGTATAAAAGTTAGCATGTTATATGTAGACTCGGTACTTAAAAGTAAGTAATGAACTGATAAATTGTATAAATTGTGAGTTTAGTGCAATGAAATACCTTTGGCTTCATCTGTTGCAGTATGATTATTTGTGATTTGTCAGGTTATATAAAATTCGAATCGAACAATGACTTTGTCACGAAACTCGACTTAAGTGGCGATGAAACAGCCGACTCAAAGAACTTGAAAACTTGCATGTACTAAGGCTGTAGTGGGTATTACTGATAAGAATGGATATTAGTGGCATATATTTAGAGGTAGGCAGAAGTCATAGGCAAGTAAGAGCGATGAGTAAATATTCTGCACGGAGAAATGTAAGAGATAGCGTGGGTGCGTGAAGAGCAAAATAAGGTAGAAAAAGAAGAGGAAACGAAACATTGTGAAAATGAATATTTCAATGGAAAAATTATCTTGGTTGTATTGTGTTCTCTAAGCTCGGAGAAAACAATACAGCCAAGACCATCCACCTCAGCTCCAAACATTCGCCATCATTTCAAAATGGAAAGGTTACCATATTTTGCCAGTAATGTACAAAGCGTTATAATGAACATTCTCCTGAGTTTCATCCTTAGCCGTCTTTTTACCATCTATTCTTAAATATTTTTGTGATGTGATTCAGCAAGTGTTGCCAACTAATTTAGCAAGTAACAAAGCAAACTGCCTGTGGAACCTGAGGGAGGTTGGAAAACGCCTACATTTAGCGGAAGGATATAAATTTGTGAAACTTTGTGTACAATTCAAGTCCATGAATGAAGGTGTGTCAACTAAACTGCTTATTCGGACAAAAGAAAAAGCGTTGAGCTCCAGTATTTTGTTGTGGAGGTTTCGTTGCCAGCTTTGATGACATCATCAGAACAAGCCTCACAAAGAATTCAGAGGATACCGAAATACTGTCAGAAAAACGTTGTTTCCTGATAACACTATCTAATATATCCTTTTTTGACAAACTTATCTGCATATATAGCGAATGTTAACTGAAGTTACTTCATGTTTATTGTACAGAATCAATCAGTCCTGTATTCTTCCGGTCAAAACTTCGAAGTATTCAGGTTTATTCTACAACTTTTCATCGTCTTCTTATACGAATAAGACCATCTTCTATAGCATGAGGCATAAATAACATGTTGCCTGAAGATCTTGTATAAATGGTGTGAAGTAATAGCAAAATAGATCTAAATAGCTTATTATAACATACGTATTACAAACACTCTTAGTTTCTATAGCATCTTAACACTGAATGAAAGTGTAACTTAGGTAAGAGGTATTTACTGTATGTAATCGGACAACATAAGCAGTTGCAACTTCAAGCAATCAACGAAAAAACTGCCATCTAGTGAAGTACTTTACTCGAAGTGCAACATAAATTTCCAGTATTTTAGTAATAGGTGCTTTTATAGGCTTTCAAATACTGCAGTACTGTACAGATGTGTCAGTTAAAGGATCTCACCAATAAAAGGTTTTGTGGTGTACACTTATTAATACAAATCACTCTACTGAACAGCAAAACTTCGAGTCAACTGTCTAAAATTGATTTGAAAATTGTAGTTTCATACTTTTATGAAGCAGAGTATGCATCAGCCATTACAACATTAAACCGGTAAGGTGAGTCTGTTAGCACTTAACGGTTTCATTGTCAAAAGAAGGATGTGAAATAGTCAATATATTTGTTGACGAATATATTGTTATTTCCTGTCATGCGGTACCTTAGAAACCTTTATTGAGCGTTTATATTTGAAAAGCTTCCCACTCATTTCTCGTGATATTGACATCTTGGGACAGCAGAAGCGCTTATTCTATATAAATGTATTCTTTAATAAGGTGATTGAGGTTATTTCTATCACAGGTAACAGCTTATCTCATTCCGCCTAGATACTTGCCTTTGAAACATTCCCAAAATAATTACGTTTCAGTAAACTTGTTTGCTTTTCGGTAAGTAACAGTCATACTGATCATTATTTTATTGAAAACAGGTAAGTAGTAATGTATCCTTCGGTTAATAGGGATTTCATTTTTGATGTAGAATTCGTCACGGACTGACATCAGTTGGAGAACCATTGAAAATATGGGAACACAAATCAGCTGTGTCGTCCTAGTATGGGACTCCTCAATAGTGAGCAACCACCACCCCACCGGGGACCGAAACCAAGACCTTGAGGCTTCGCCGCGAAAGCGTTAACCATTCAGCTACTGGGTCGAAGTCCAGTGGTCCACAGTTCCTTACTTCTGCGAATTCACGATACAGCATGACGATCCACCAAGTTCTCCAGTTGGCATCCGCTTCACCTTCGACTGGTTGACCCCACAGGTCAGGGCTTCTCGTCAGAACTTCGGGATATCTATCTCGAAGAATATCACTAATGACTACTGTACTGAAATGTATTTTGAGGCTAACAGAGATTTATTTTTAAGACAGTATTCATCACAGACTAACACTAAGCAGTCACGTAAAGGTAAATTATGAGCTGCTTATGAAAAAAAGTATTATCACGGCAACCGGATGAAATAAAATAAATTTACACAACGTAAACGAAGCTTTACTCAAATATGATGCCTAAACTAATATGAATTTATATGAACTATGATCAAGATATGACTGAATAATATCGCAATTATTGAGTGCTAAATAAAAGGTTAATATCAGATATAGTTTGTATTTATACAAGTCACAGAGTGTTTAAAATGAAATAATCCCAACGTTTGGTGTGAAACTTATCTGCTTTTCAAACGTATTTAAAAGCTACACACATATTAGTTCAAATCTTTTAAAAACTGAGGGCAATCATGTTTTTGAAAGACAAATTACATGTTTATTAAAATTTAAATTGTGACTACCTGGTTTTTAGAAAAATATTCATTGCTTTTAGTTACCCACATCATATATACAGGTATCGTAATATCCATCTTTCAAAATAATTAGTTACTGAATCTCTTTGTGTATTCATCTGTGCACTACATCATCTCACTCACTGGCAGGTAATTAAAAAGAATGAATATATGTCAGTGAAGTTAAGATTACTTAACTTATCGGTAAATTATTATTTCACTTCAACATTTGAAGTTTATTAACTAAGAGAATGCAGAATGAATGGTGGTAACAAATGATAAATACATGAAGTCGTAAAAGCGATAGTTTTAAAACATTACCGTATTTCTCATATATATATATATATATATATATATATATATATATATATATATATATATATATATATATATATATATATATATATATATATATATATAGACAATAAATGCATTATTTTTGTTCATGGAACAGAACTGCGATAAATAGGTCTTTAAATAGCATCAATTTATGCTGGAAACCATTTCGAAATCAAGGGCATAGTAGGTTTCAATTTCAGTTTTTACATTTTCAGTATTTTTCCCTTGTATTACATAAACTTTTCTAATTCAAAAGCTATGTTAATGGTTATTCATTTCAACAAATTGACCGGTATCAAGTAGTATCTATCTGAAGAGAAAACAAGGAAGTACGGCGGACTCACTCTATCCCGTATGATACTTTTCGCATTTCTTTATTTTGTTTCCTTAAAGCAACCAGATGTAGGTAACAGCTTGTAGTTTATGAATAATTAATCAAGAGAAATGTGTAGACTATTAATTTGACCTTTATGCAAACCTGTGCTGGTAAAAGATTTATGGCATGCAGATTGTGAGAGGGTACTGACAGCTAATAATGCTAAGAAGTAAGATTTTGTTGAGAAGCAACTAGTGAACAAAACTAAAATTTGGTAGATAACATCGTAATAGTATTATTGCTTCTACTATACCGTACAATCAACGACGGTATAATACAAGCAATAATACCAAAAGTATACCCATCGCACAAGATGTGACTATCGTGGCTCGGAGGTCTAGTGCATAACACTTTGGCCTTTGAAGAGATAGGTCAAAAGTTCGAATCCCAGTGGGGACAACATCACTCACTGGAAGGCAAATACATTCACCTTACGAGTCCAAAATAGGACGAAAAGCACATCCTTGACTCTGAAATAGTGGAGAATATTTGTAGCTAAGGTGGATGGTTTTGGTTGTATTGTGCTTTCTGAGCTGGCTTGTTAACTGGAAGCTTTCATCGTCTTTCTAAACGACATCATCAACACTAACTTCAGTATGAAGTGAGCTGTCAATATCTCTCCGTGAGTGATTTGGTGACTTGCCTTGACGAATTGATCCATGATTAGTTGTTTCCTTTGATTGTTGTGTCGTTGACTGTATAGATTTTCCTGTTGGCTATTCCTCTGTTTGAACTCTGACCTTTCTGTCGTTTATCGTTTTCCTTATTGGCTGATAGATTGGGTCTATGTCTATACATCTGTTGATTGCTGCCTGATGTGAATGCCAAGCTTCTAGGAATTCTCTAATATTTTTCGCGTTTCGTCTGTCATAAATTTCTACACTCTCGAAATTGAATTCATATCCATAATTATCTAAATGCATTGAAATGCGTGATGAAATGTCGTGATGTTTAACAGCAGAGACTGGAAGCCATCATCCTACCTGTGATTAAAGCAAACATTTAGGTTCGCTATGTAGACGACACTTTTGTCATCATTAAAAGAGATGATGCAGAAAACAAACACACTTTGATCAACAACGTTTTCAATGACATCAGATTCACAATGGAGAATATCAAACAACCATTCCTGGATGTTCTAGTCAGTAGAATAAATGCTGGAAAGCTGGAAACCTAAGTGTGCAGGAAACTAACAAAAACTGACCAAATCCTCAACTACAGTAGTAACAACCCAACAACGCACAAGATCAGTTGCGTGCAGACTCTATTCAAAAGAGCGAGAACACACTGCGGAACAACAACTTCACGGAGAAACGAAGACAATTACCTGATGTCCATCTTAAAGAAGAATGGATACCCACGAAACTTTGTCAGAGGGTGACTATCCCACACATCATCAACTACAAAGTTATCGACAGAAATCAATAAGCGCATCATTCTACCATACATAAAGAATATATCAGAAAATACGACAAGATTACTGAGACTACTCGGAATTGGTGTGGCTCATAAACAAATGAATTCCCTCCCAACACTATTATGCAGACCAAAGGATGCAACAATCAAAGAAGACAAACCGAACATCATTCATAAAACCAACTGTAATGACTGTAGTCAACACTACATCTTCGCCTTCGTCTACATGAACACCAATTAGCTATTAAATGTCATGACATTTCACCACTCATTTCAATTATTATTATTATTCGTCCTTTGGGTTCCTAGTGAAACAGATCTTCACCAGTACGAATACATTTCACTCTCTTCTCTGCATTCTTTTGAATCTGGAGCCAAAACTGCCCACAACCTTTCATTTCTTCCCCACAAGATCTCCTCCATGTCACCCTTGAACATCCAACTCGTCGTTTCACATTTGGGCCTGGCTTGTCACATGGTGACGCCAAACCGTCTTCTCAGTATATGCCCAATCAAATCTATCTCCATTTCCTTCTGCACATTTGTTGGGTGATGGGTTCTTGGTTGGTTCATTGCCGACCAGAGTTCCTTGTTCCTCATTCATTCTACTCATCTGATCTTCAGTGTCAGTATCGAGTGAGCGTAGGCGGCAGTTGTTGATGAATGTCTGTTGTTTGTTGGAAATGCTTTTCGTAACGCGCTAAGTCTTCCAACCACCATACAGAAGCACTGACTTGACTGACTTAGTGTTGAAAATCCTGATCTTCATCTTTGTGCTGAGTGCAGTGGATCTCCACACTGATTTCAGGTTAATGCAGGAAGGCGTGTGTTGATGTCTTTCCGATCCTGGCTTTCACGTCCTCATCATCGCCACCTGTAGTTGAAATGATACTGCCTAGGTAGGTAGGTGAAAGAGACTACTTCCATTAGGTTTCTCTCGTTAATGGTGATGGGTGTTTGTTTTTTTGTTGTTGTTGTTGTTGTTGTTGTTGTTGGTTGGGTATCTTCATCACATCCGTCTTCTCTACATTCACTTGAAGTCCCGTCTTCGCTGCCTCGCCTCTTCTGCCAACTTGTTAGTTTTCACCTGTAGATCTTCGAGTTTCTGCGACAAGACATCAGACATAAATCATCATCGAAATCTTCTTCTGGGGTCTTTCCATCGGTCCAGCCAGCCTATCACCCTCTTCTCGCTCCTCACGGTTTCGTGCATGATCCAGTCCATCACAATCAGGAATATCATGGGTGATAGTAGGCGGCAACCTTGGTTTACTCCTGTCTCCTATCTTCACTTCAAAGGCGTCACTGAGCTTCCCACTGTGGATCACTCGGCATGTTGCCTCTTCATATATTGCTGTTGAATGCAGTTGATAAAGGTTTCTCCTACTGAAACCGTAGTGTTGAAGCAGCTGTCTGTCAAATTGCCTGTCGGTCGACGCTGTCGAAGGCCTTTTCAAAATCGATGAAGTCGAGGTGAAGATCCAGTTGACTGCCATTCTGCGCTCTGTTCTATGATGATGCGTAGCGTAGCATAGCGTTGCAATTTGATTCGCACATCATTTGTACTTCCCGAAGCAAGCAAGCAAGCAAGCCAGCCAGCCAGCCAACCAGCCTGTCCCAGTCGTAATTTTGAATACAGAGCATATTTTAGTCTCTCCAGGATGATGCAGCCTAATATTTTGCTTGGTTGGGGTGGACAGGGACAGCATCATGATTCCTCGCCAGTTCTTGCAAAGACTTAGGTTGCCCTTATTTGGAGGTTTGACAAGGTAGCCCTTCTTCCAATCAGTCGCCAGATACCTTAACTCCCTTTCTTGAAAGCCTTCTGCAGTAGTGGTGTGAACATGTCCGCTGTTATCCCTGTGTCTCGTTTCAGTACTTCTGGCCGAATTCCATCTCGTCCTGCTGCTTACCTGCATTTTAGCAACTTTATAGGGTTCAGGACTTCACGTCTGCCTTTGTCGGAGTGCTTGTGTTCACTGATGGTTCTGTGTCTGGGCTGCTGGGGTATTTCTGGACGAGTTGTATGTGGTATATCTGGTGGTCGATTGAAGAGTCTTTTAAAGTGGTCAGCCCTTCGTCTCCTTTGTTTCTCCTCTTTGACAACTAGGTTTCCTTCACTATCTTTCATTGGTTTCACCTGTGTTGATCTCTTCCTCTCCCCACCCCAGATAGTAACCTAGTTGTTCAAAACAATGTTGTCAGGTCTCCATCTCTCCTACCAGCAGCCTGTTCTGCCTCATTTGCCAGTGTGTTGAAGAAGTGTCTTTCGTCATCGTGCGCACTCTTCTTCACTTCTATGTCCAGTGTAGTGTTTTATACGTTCTTCTATATTCCTCTTCTCGTTGTTTATCCTTGCACTAATTTATATTCTGCTTCACCATCTTCCTCTCTCTCTCTCTCTCCCTCCTCTATCAGCTTCCATGTGTCCATCGAGATACATTCCACTCCATTCCATTCCTTATCTTCTTTCTGCTTTCTTCCTAACACGATTACGCAGGTTTCTTTCCGCATAGCTTTCAAAGAGTTCCAGTGTTCATCTACACAGGCTTCTTCACGGATGTTGTTCAATATCTCCCACTTTGTCCTGATCACTGATGTGAAGACTTCCTTCGTAGTTTCGTCGTTCAGTTCAGTTTCTGTTCTGGGTGTTGAACTTCAACTGTGGTCTATCATCACCAGCTTCTTCCTCGAAGGCTTCCAGCTTCATTTTGAAGGTAGGTTCCTTCCACTAGAAAGTGAGAGGTCTGAATCTACATCTGCTTCTCTCTCTTCTTGATCTGACCTTGCGTCCAGTAGGCTGCATCCCCACTTTCTTCACACTGACACGAAATCGATCTGATTTGTAGTGTGTCTGGTGTCTGGTGAAATCCATGTCGCTTTGTGGATATCCTTGTTCTTGAACACACTACCTGACTCCAATCACCAAATCGTTGAATGCACAGAATTCTGCAAACAGTTCTCCATTCTCATTCCTTGTTTCACCGAGCACTTCTCGACCCATGGTTAGTTCTCTTCCTGTGTTGTCCCCTCTCAGTTTGGCTGGCATTAATGTCACCCCACTCATTGGAAGTTTGATGTCGCCAATTGGTATGAGGTGTTATCCATTACTGACTGCAGTTGTTTGTAGAATTCCTCCCTCTTCTCTTCATCTGCATTCTTGCAGGTGCTTGTGGTTTTCGTCTACGTGATATGGATAATTGTGGACATGAATTCAATTTCGAGAGTGTAGAAATTTATGACAGACGAAACGCGAAAAATATTAGAGAATTCCTAGAAGCTTGGCATTCACATCAGGCAGCAATCAACAGATGTATAGACATAGACCCAATCTATCAGCCAATAAGGAAAACGATAAACGACAGAAAGGTCAGAGTTCAAACAGAGGAATAGCCAACAGGAAAATCTATACAGTCAACGACACAACATCAAAGGAAACAACTAATCATGGATCAATTCGTCAAGGCAAGTCACCAAATCACTCACGGAGAGATATTGACAGCTCACTTCATACTGAAGTTAGTGTTGATGATGTCGTTTAGAAAGACGATGAAAGCTTCCAGTTAACAAGCCAGCTCAGAGAGCACAATACAACCAGGAAGATGCTAGATTGCACTGCTAGCCACTATTGATGATTAACATGTAGGATCATAATAATCCTGGACGAAGGAACATGCTGTTCACGTGGATTCATCTGAGTTTCTGTTCGGTGAGGTGAGATGTTTTATGTTGTTGGTAATACTTACTGAGAAGGTAATCTGTAAAACGGCGCAGAAAAATTTTATCGGAAAAGTGGAAACGATTTCGTTCTCATTCCAGTTTGATCAGAAAAAGCTATAGCTTTTTGAAATCTGTAAGAAATCGTTTTTGGTAATTATTTGTAAAGTCAGCCGCTTGGTAAACATGTTAATTATAAATTCGTTGGGAAGGGTTATTAGTGAATTTTTTACTTTGAAGAGAGTAAGCATACAAAACTTGACAAACGCTTTCCTCCCAAAATTTTCGAAAATTTTGTTCGGTACTAACTAGGAATTCATTAGAAACTAGGCTACTGTGAGCACTGGTTCAGATTTACCTGTGATTTTCACCTATAGTATATGTTCAGGCGTACTGTAAACATTTCTGAACCATAACAACACACCTTTTGCAGCAAATATTTATATATTGCGTGAGCATATTTGAAGCCTAGAGTTTTTAGCTTCTTATATGAATGATTACTGTTTGTGTACTTATTTGCTACCCTTGTGGCCTATTTTATGTCTGTGATCATGTGTGTATCCAACTAGGTAACTAACTTCAGTATTCAACATTACCATTTGCAGTTAATTTTAAGAATTAAAAGAGTGTCTACAAATGTCTACAAATATCTTTTTTGGACATAAACTAAGAGAATAAGTGTGAAATGGCTTCAAACGTATCCGTTACGCGTAAATCAGTAGTTAGATGTATTTCACACAAAGTCATTAAACACTGAACTTTAAAACTACACTAGTCAGTGGCTGAATATTCTCATGATAATTGCCTGCTTTGATGCCAAAGGACTTATTCAAAATGGTACCAGACTTACGGAAAGGCATCGAAACAGAACCAGGCTCTTCCCCCTGAGAACTTATCATCTCTTGGTGTCAGGTTATGACGAAAGATGAGTCCTTCATAAACCACTTCAGCGTATACACAGATATATTCGTACCGTTAAACAATTTAGCTATCAATATTACGGATTTGTTTCAGGATAGATTTTATAATGGAAAAAAATCCAAATTATTCATTGTTTTTCCGTTTTACTCCAGGAAAAAAATACTACCACCTGTTAAAAAATAATGTGTCAATAGGTTGCTATCCAGTATGAGATTTTCTTTAAAAACACGAAGTAATTTTAAGAAATTTAAACATGTGTCGAGAGTTGTTAAGTGATCAGTGAAGAAAGAATATCGTGATAATAAAGTCCACACACGAATTAATCCTTATCAGTAGTTTGTTTATTCGACTGATAGCGTGTTGCTTATATTTAAAGAATCTATCTAAATAAACGTTTTCTTGTCATTCAAAAGGAGTTTCTTCATACAATCTCTCATTCATTTTTGTATGGTTATTGACATAAATAGCCATTTGTCTCATATACTTGTCATTTAAATTTCACTTAAATGAACTGGGTGGGTATCAGGTACATTATTTATGCCATGATAGTTCTAGGATTTCAAGTTAAGAAATGATCATGCAAAGCTTGATTTTAATCAGAAGTTTATCAGACTGTGAAGTGTGGTTATGTAGATAAGGATATGACAAATTACGCCATGGGTTGAAGACGTTTATGCCTCTGCTTTAAGGAAACGTTTATTTGAAATTATAAGTGTATAATTTCTATTTTACAGATAGGAATGACGGGCGATGAGTCAAAACAGCCACACAACTAACAAGTTATCATGTTGTGTAGTAGTATTAACCCTTTGTGTCATTTGAGTTATAAAATGAAGTGTATGCTAAACCTAGAGCCTAATTATTCCTGTAGATCAAAAAAAATGTGAGTGTAAGTTAGTCGCAATTTAAAGAATCCCTGACTATTTTCCCCTTACTATTTGAAGCAGTCCTTGATGAAGTCTGCAAGTTGGTGCATATCTAAAAGAACAAAACTTCGGTTAGATTTCGTAAAACATTTAGAAAGGGCATAGATACGTAATTTCTTATGTTGAATTGTCACCACCTCCATGTATCGGCAGATTTTTCAGTGAAAGCATCTGTTACTGGTCATCAGTACAGGATTCTTTCAGCTGCATCTTCTTATACATTACATTAAACGTATGATCATTGTCACGTTTACGTATGGAACATTTACAAGACATACAAACCCACCTTATAATGCACGCTTTACATATCCTTGTAAATTAGCAGACTAGTGACAAATGTGGTCTAAAATTAGACGATATTTGTTCAAATTTACAAATTCTAAATCTGAAGTGGAATGAAGCAGTAAATATTTGCTGTTTTACTATCCAAATTCATTGAAACTTTAGAACCATCATGGATACTAGCAAAACTTTGTTTTGAAATAAATTTGATAGATGAACAGTTGTTATTCAAAAGTGTATGTATAGTAAAATGAAAAAAATACTTTCTGACGACAAAACAACTGTTATTGCTTTTTCTGACTGAACAAATATAAGCAAGTACACCACACTTTTGGGAGAGTTAAAAACAAATACTTTAAGTACAATCTTTGTAGTCGATAAGCCTTTTACAGGTATCGGTCTGTCTATTCGTGAAGCGTCAAGAAGTTGAGTACTTCTTGTCCAAAATTTCATGGTTAAATACTTTTCTACTGATTAATTGGTAAACTTGATGAGGCAGTCCGTCTCCGCCCTTTTATAAGAACATTAGAAAATTAGCATTTCTTTTTAAATTTGATAAAGTCAACTTGCTTTTCGAGAATATAATCAGGAGTGGCTTCCTTTTGGCTTTTATTGAAATGTCAGTTTCTTAAAAGATGGAAATCTAACCGTACTAACTCTGGCCTTTAACTAATTGACGTGTTTAAGTTTTTAAGGTGAAAATGGTCGGCAAAAGTGTTTTGACTGTATTGATTATTTTCTGAACAAAGTATTTTTTGATAAAACAGGAAATTTATAAGCAAGTATTTGCAAAAGTTAGAACCTTAGGTCTATTTTCAGCATATTTTCAAGTCATTCATCTATAGGTGAATATTACACATATCAGATGAACTATGTCGGCAGTAACTGTCAACTTTACTGAAGATTAAAAGGCATTCAAGAAATGGTAATCTGCAGCTGAGATATACTTCTACAGAATTAAAACTTGTGAGGCAGGAAACTAAAATATCAAGGATAGTCGCGGTTTAAAATTACTCAGTGTGTGTGTATTTGTTGACAAAAGGTGATCAATTAACAAGAAATAAGCAATCAGCAATATAAGTTATGAGTGAAATATATCTGTAAAATCCCATTAAAGTAGAAAAATAATTTTCTAACATTTCGCGACTTCATGCAGATTGTTTCTTTAGAGAATAAAATATGTGAAAGTTATCAGGTTTTATTCTCTGAAGAAGCGATTTCCTCAAAGTCACGAAACGTCAGAAATTCATTTTTCTACTTCAGTGAAATTGTACAAATATATTTCATTTATAATCTGTTCATCCAATGCCCAACTTATTCAACCTTTCTAGGTCAAATTTTGATCCTAAAGCTTACAAAACACTGCTATAAATGTTTGGCAATTTTCATTTTTGTCTTTTTTTAACAAATTGATGAACCAATGGGCTGTTCATACTCAGAGTCTGAAATCTTAAATGGTTGCTTTTGATATTATGTGATGAAAGCTTACAGGGAATATTGATTGTGTTGTTTCCTCTCAGTTTAGACTCACTAGAGATATATACAGAAATGTCAGGCTAAATATAAATGCTACATGACGACCATTGCAGATGACTCAAAATACTGTGGAGCTGCAACAGTGTTCAAGGTGAAATTAAAATGAAGGCAAAAAATGATGAGACAAATTTTCTAGTTGATCAAGTGTGCGAAGTGAACAAGCTTATCATACTAAAAAGCTTCTCTTCAGATGAGAAGTTTGAGAGGAAAGATATTTTATGATACCTTAACTAACTCCAACACTAATTTCGAAGAGGATCTAAAGAATATAAAGAACAGACAAAAAGTCATTTTTATCTGGAGCTTGGAGATATAAGTTCCTGGAATTTCAGAGAAAAAATTGACTACATAATCAGGGTGGAAAAATAGCTACGACAATGTTTTGCCTAAAATTAGAAAAGAACTAAGCTGACGTCAATGTCCGGATTGATAATTAAGTTCCTGTGCTTATAATAACAGTGAAGGGACCGCTTAAATCCAAGTATCATGTGCAATATGCATGGAGTTTATTAAAGTAGTGGTGTTTTCTTGATTGGCTAAAATCGCATCGATTCCTTAGGTACGCATATCCTACCAATGATTTGTGACTAAATACTTTGAACTACTTATGTTGTTCTTGAAATTTTTAGATTTCCTTCAGAAATTGGAAATAAATTAATTTTCAAAATTATTATTTCATTTACGGTGTCACTTGTTGATTTCACTTTGCGAAAATTCATGCACCAGATTGTGCATACATTTGAACTATAACCGCAATTTCTTTACTATATCTGCGGGCACAAAAATAATCTTAAGCTTCAAATAAATAGGTCTTGAAATAGGTGTATTACTTATTGGGAAGAGATGATGCATATTGGTTACTATCAATGGTCAATCAAACGACCTGGAAACAACCAATCAGATCATGAAAACTTGGAAACATCATATTTAAAATGTTGATAAAAGAGAAAATAGTGAAAATGATCTTTAGACAAGATGAATCTACTATTGTTAAGGCTTCAAATGGAAGTTAGACCAAGTCCTATGGATTTGTATTTTTAGGTGGTTGCTAATACTTTCATTTTAGTAACTACCAACTGTTCGGAGTCCGTTCTCGAAGTATTTCTGAGATATTTTTGATGAAATTAAGAAGCACATTTGCCACTGAGTCAACGAAGCCAGAAAATATGTCTTTTTTTCACGGTGTATTGAAAATGAAGATTCATCTCACCAATACGAGCTAATTAACAGTTTTATCCTCATTTTAGAAACTTTTCAGGAAATGCCAGAAAATATCGAGGTCAGCTTCGGTCAATTTTCACAGAATTAAAAGTAAACCAGAAGCCTCTGTCATCTGTAGATTTGTAGTGTGACAAAAAATATCTAAAAAACGACAGAGCATGTTTTGACTTCAATTTTGCTCATCGCAGCTATCCTATAGGTTAGTATCCAAGCGACCTGATTTGGTGTTCATGGTTTGCTGTTTGCTTGTTGATTGGTTCTTTATTTATATCTTTGCCGACTCTAGCATCGAAAAGCAGGGCGGGTATTCTTTGCTAGTAAGTATTCGTCATAGGAAGGGATTGGCATTTATGTGTGCTTGTTTTCAGTGAAACTCATTTTCAGCACTGACTGAATCAAGCGCTTCAGCATTTGAAATAAAACTAAAACCAACAAACAATCACATCGGCTTACAATTCAAGAAAATATGCAGTTTGAACAGCCTGTGGTTGCAACAGAGACTTTTAATTTGACTCAGTAAAATAAACAATAGGCAGATGTAAATATAAAAATGGATAAATTCTATTCCTTTGAAATGACTAAGATAATGTACGTCGTGTAATGATAGACACTGTGAAAATACAGTTGAATTCTTTAGATACTTCTTTCGTGGAGTGCAGGCAATTTTTGCGTACTTTACACTCATTTAAACCAGCTGAACTCAAAACAATTAGGTAGTCATCTGTACTTCATTGTTATTTATCTTATTCGTAAAAGTGACCAGCTTTTTAATTAAATGAGTCATCATCGCACTACAGTTACTCTAAAGGCCACTTTAGTAACCACTCAAATAACCAATCAAGTACCTAAGTTTTGTATATAAAGTTAGTATTTTATAAAATAGACAAACCAGGTTGACCCTATGAGTAGTTTCAGGGGGGCCTATAGAGTACTTCTCTTGTGCGATGATGACTCATTTAATTAAAAAGCTGGTCACTTTTACGAATAAGATAAATAACAATGAAGTACAGATGACTACCTAATTGTTTTGAGTTCAGCTGGTTTAAATGAGTGTAAAGTACGCAAAAGTTGCCTGCACTCTACGAAAGCAGTATTTAAAGAATTCAGCTGTATTTTTGCAGTGTCCAGCAACGGAATCCAAAGTCATTACTTCTGTTTGCTTCAAACTTGTCGACTGGATCATTTTCACATCTCAATATGTTAGAGATAATAACTGAAAAAGGAGTAAACCCCAGCCCTTCCAAATGCTGTACCATTAGCCGCTTAATGTAACCTTTAGCTAGGTTTCGTTGTTTTTAATGTTGGTATTTTTGAAAAAGAAGCAATACACCTGACTTTCTTTGTGTCTTAATAAATCAGTACATGCCTAACAAAATAAAAATCAATTTAATTTTGAGGTATCCTGCTCCAAGTATATTTTGCGTTTAAATAATATCAGGATTCAAAGTAGAACAGATCTAACAACTGAAAAATCTATTTGCTACTGAGCAGGGTGGAATGGTCTATACCTTAATTTTAGCAACTTTTGTCCAGGCAGCCTTTAATGATCATTGGTTAAAACCCAGTTCCGTGGGATCAGAAAAGCATGCTCATTAGATAAGTTGAAGATGAATTACTTTTTCTCGAGAAGTACCTTAGAGAAAATGGATACACACAAGGCTTCATCAAGAAATACGGTGCAATAGTGTGCAGTAAAATAGAACAAAAACAGCCAGTAAGAAACCGATCTTCATTAACGCCGACTTCAAAGGTGATGACGTTGCAGTGATAGTAGAAAGATGAGAACGAACTGTTCTGGCGAGAACGTATCCTGCAGTGAGGGTAGTTCCCTCGCATTATTTACCGATATCATCAGAAATCAACAAGTACCCCTAATATGTTACCTACTCTTGTAGGCATCAATCGAGGTGCATTTGCTGGTCCAGTTATAGTGTGAGAGTAGAACAAAGAGCTTACCTTCGAAGTCCTGAACACTTTTTGAACAATCCACAACTAAGAGGAATAGGTGTCCTCAATAGTGCAATTAATAAGCGCTTAGAGAATGGAGGGCACTGAGAAAATGATTTTGAATCGTTCAAAATCATCAAGAAATCCAAATTTTCTTTGTTTCGCCGAGGCAATAGCAACAAAATATCTGAAGTAAATTTGTGTTCACAAAGAATCTATCTTTAATCTTGAATTGCTACAGCGACCTAATTTCTCAACCTTCGACATACTTGATAACGTTATCCTGTTATCAGACTTTTAATTAACACTAAGACCCAATTCGATCAACTAGGTTCTACTCATTTTTTTCTATGACATTGTGTTTTTCTGATTACTACTAACTTATCTACTCATCGATTAACATTATCTCTTGTTCTAAACTCAATAGTATTCTTTTTTTTATCCCCATCGCAATTTTGCCGGAATTTTCGTCCCAGTAGAATACGTATTTGTAATATCATTATATGATATTTTGTCTTTATTTCAATTCACAGTCTCCTTGATTCACTGTGTCGTCGTCCAGTTTCAACCAAGTTTACTGAACTTAAATATGAAAATATTTTATAGTAATCAGTTACTGCAAACATTCTGAGTTGTAAACAACTGACGAGAACCACAGGAATAATACAAGGGATCATTATTATTCTGACTCAATGATTGTTTGCATTCTTTTAAAATAACTAAAACTGCTTAGATTGGGCCATCAGTATTTACTAAAAGTGATACATCTCTATAGTCATCTTTAGAGTATTATAAAATTTAGAAATACATGATTACCACGACTTTTATCCTTAAGTGCTAAATTAACATTTAATTGAGAGACATGCTACGTAGTAAAACCGAAATTCCTATTTGGATGTTTTTAGCTCCCAGCTGAATGAATAAGTTTTCTGATAGGAATTTGTTAAAGAAAACAGTTTGGATTAGACCAAACAGTGCTACTGTCAAGTAAAGATTAGTAGTCAGTGTCTACTAGCGTTTACTTCTTAAATGTATCTGCCCCACAAAAAGCAGTATAGACTGATCAGATACGTTATCCATACTTAGCTTGTAATCTCTTGAGAATATGTAAGTAATCTGTTAATAGAAAACATAGCTTATAAGTAAGTAATATTTCGATAACTTCTCTAGATATTTCCCAAAATACTACTATTCTGTTATTATTTTAGCAAGTACTAGCAAAGCATTTACATATCCTGAAGTGATTGAACAACTTTTGAAATATGTTCGTTTTACTATTGTGCTATATATAGGTTAATTGTTGAATTGTGCAAAAATTGTTCGAATGAAAGTCTTTGTAAAAAAAAGAATTTCAGCCTTCTGAACCCTAAGGCATTCGTAAGTTATCGTAAATTTAAAGTAATCTTGATGTTACCTGTCGTCGATTTGTAGTCAAACAAAAAGATGACCAGTGAAGCACTCTTATGTAGGTGTATTCAAGTGAAGCAGTGTGTTACGGTGTGTGACAATGTAGTCCCGTGTGTCAATATATATATAGCAAGTTAGAGAATCTAAGGAAATTAATAACGTTAGATTCTTGAACTCTGATTGAAGAATTAAAATTAGACAATACAATGGAGAAACAAATATAGTTCTAGTAAATTAATTGGATGGGGTCACTAAAGAAATTAATTTAGATACAAAATACTTGCCTACATATCTTATTTCTAGAAATGAAATTTAACAAGTTTCTTGTTATTCTTTTCTTCTAAATTCGTATATGTTTTTGATGAAAGTGGATAAAAGTATGACAGACACATGTGCGTATGTGCATATTTACATAAGTCTATAGACATTTCTAATTGTATGTAGGTGCTCTGTGGACTCACTATTTGAGGAGTAACGAAAATATCTTTGTCACCATTCAGAGGAAGGTGAACAGACAGATAGTACATTAACAATAACTGTCGATGCTTTTAGAGTATATAAAGGAAAAACAAGATGAGCTGCCAGTAAAACTTTTGGTTCAAATAATAATTTCATTTGATCGGTTGTTTTAATCCGTTGTCCGGCGAGTAATTGGTCAAATTCCAGAATTAAATTAAACGTGATGGGAAGGGAACAAAGGAGAATTCAGTAAAACAGTTTTATAATGGAAGTATGTTTCTTATTAAATAACTATCAACCACACTCTTCATACATTGTACATAATATTGTGAAGTGTTATTTTGAAGAAATCACAACTTTTAGTACACTCCAGTCACAATAATTTTATTCCAACCGACTAACTGAAATGATTTTGTTTACATAGAGAATCAACCATCATCTTTGTTGTCACTATCAACAGTGAAACCGGTTTCATGTGTTCAATGTTAGATACTAAATGCTGATACCCTGCATATTTACACATCATCCTTCAAGTGTTGCTTATGTGCATCAGGATAAATATTGTCAGCTGCCTGAAAACTATGGACGATCACTTGTTTCCTGATACTGTGAAGAAGTTTGAAGCATAAAAAGCAATGACGTCTACATTTGACACAGGAAATAATCATATTATTCTCAGTGGAAACAAGCTTAGCAAAAAATGGATCTGGAGGACAAGAATCAAATATTACCATGGCAAACACGGTGCTAACTAATAGTATGTTTTTTGTAATTCGATTTTATAATTCATATTTCACACATCCAATTAGCGTGTTTTCTATTTATTACGAGTTCACGAGAAGTAGGTATCACCATTTGAATCTCGATGAAGGTTTTTAAGATTTTGGAGTATGCAGTAGTTAAGCTTATTTAAATTGGTTGTATGCATCTACCGGGAAATACAAATATTGTCTACACTGTCGAATTCACTTGCTTTTCCCAAAGGGTTTTAATAACCAGGAGACAGTATATTAACGACAGGATGAGAATTCTAAAGAAACACTGACAACTTATTAAAAGCATGTAAAACTATCAGAAATGTGCAGTAGGGTATGCATACTATTCTGTATCAAGTGATGAACAAAACTGAAGGAAAACTTTGTCTGACTAACAGAAGAATATAAGAAGTCATTCAATGAACAATCTTAAAAACCGAAAATTCGTGTCATGGAAAAGACCAGTTTCATGATATTTCGAACAAAAGTTGACATTTACTAAGTGACTACTTGAAATTAAAAGTAGTGTACAAAATTTGCATTGTGGTCATAGCATATATTCTAGCAGTACCATTTTATCACGGCGAATATCATCCGGTTATAAAATATAAAACGCTAAAAGTTAGTCCAGAACTCACACAAGTTAGTGAAAATATAAAAATTCAGATACGTTACTTTGTTATCTATGATGGAAGAAATAGATATAAATCATAGAACACATTATACGAAATAGGATGCTTTGGGTATCACTCAAGCCTACGTAACTTCTTTCTTCGAATACCAAACATAGCAGTTCTAGACAGAATTTTAAATAAGCAGTGTTTGAAAAAAGTACAAATCAAGTGAAAATAAGTAAAACTGCTCTGTGTACTTAAGCCAAATGAAAACAAACTTCTGTGTGCAATAGGATTAAAAACAACGTCCAAGATGAAGAAGAAAGATTTTCATTGAGATATCGAGCTAGAAGGACGAAAATGAAATCAGATAACAAAACTATGTCCAGTGTTTTTTCACAAAATTTCAAACGTCTAGTATAGTTGTCTAGTACTACTTTTAGTATGAGGTCTAGTTTGCAAAATGATTTCCCGGAACAAATTTTGCATATTTTGGAGGTGGCAGTTTTAATATGACCAATTTTATTTGGCCAAAGATGAGTTATTCTATCTTCTAGTATGCAACAGGAAGATTTACTCATGATCCTCGTGAATTACAATACGATTTAGGACTTTCAAATCAAGCTCATAGAGGGGGAAGATGAGTTGTAGATTTCCTCGGCTGTTCACATTTTTCAGTTACTTTTATGACACTTTGTTGCTCTATTCATTGAGTAAGGTCATTTAGATTGAAGATTATAACATTTTTGAGCTGACCTCATTCCAACCAAGTATGTACCGCTGCTTAGAGGATGTCTTATGCAGCAGTATATATCACTTGTGCCGTGAAAGTCAGCATTTAAAACCACAGTAATTTCACCTCAGTCATCAAGTATTATGTCCAGTTGTAATATGAGTGAGGAACACTATTATTTATCAGAGATAAGATTTCACAATGTTCAATATTATTCATTTCCAAACCATTCGATAGAACTGATTTACAGCCCGGACATTTACTGTTGCATATTCACACTATTGATAGCCAATCAGTTAACACGCATTAAGATTTCTCATGGAAACTGGAATGCACTTTATCAAGTGCATCAGTTTGTCTTTATTGACAAAAGGAAGTTATACTTTTGTCTTACTATTTAAGTTAAAAAATAAGGACATACTAGTGATTTTCTTCATTCTTTGTTGAAATCACTATTGACAAAGTGAACATATAAGCAGTTTTCAAAGAAATTTGATTGTGGCTATATAAAACAGCCGCTCAAAATATTATTTAAGCCGGAAAAATTTCGCATATTTATGATAACATTATCCATCTTATGCTCGGAAAACCCTTTTTTCAGCGCAGCAAAAAAGTTAGATGATGTGACGAAGCCTATCAAACATCACTATCAGTAAGGAAACCTTTATTTACCAGAAGGTTTCTACATAACAAGTCAAGAACGGTATTTATAAAGACTTAAACTCCTACTGTGATATCCCTAGCGTGTTCAGCTTAAAGTAATGCATGTTGAAATCTGTAATTGCAAAATGAAATTATATAAACTATTTATCAATTACCATATTGTTTTTCCGCTATTGATTAACTGATCATCTACTCAAGAATTCTGAGCTGGATGAAGTCACTTTAGTATCAAAGGTAACACAGAGTGTAGTCTTTAGCCTACATCCCTCAGTTAAAGAGTTTGCAGGTGTAGTGTTATTAAATTTTAAACAGTAAAACCAAATCATAAAATGATCTGGTACAAAGTTGAGACGGGTGGATTGAATGTGTTTATAAAGTAAACAGTGTTTTCCCTTGTCTATCACACAACATTAAACGTTTCTTCTATCATATATATTCAGGATTTAACTCACTTATTCACAAGAATACTAAAACACAACCTTCAGGCTGCATTTTAATATTTATTAGTAAGCACAAAGCAATATTAATGAATAGTATTAAAAGGCACAACATCTTATTTCAAAATATCTTTCTTTCTCTACATAATACACACATGTGTTCGTGCAAATAAAACAAATAATTATAATGATTACAATGTGTTCACGTATTTTGAGACCGGAAGGCATAAGCATGTGTTACTGTTTTATTTTTCAGTGGGAATGAATAATGATAAAGGATAGAAAATTTTGGATTTGAACCCTATGAAGTTATTACCACTTTAGTCAACTTTGGTTTGGTAGAAAAGAGTTAGTAGGGTGAATACAATGGAATACTGTTTTTATCTAAAAGTTTTGTTTGCTTACTACCGTACTTCAATTCAATGATTAAAAATAGTGTATGCTGGTTTAAAATGAAATACTTTATTAAATTGCAGGTGGCAATAAGACGATTGTTTGTAATCAAGGCTAAATGGATATCCAGATTAATGTATCTCAGATTCAACTAGTTAAATCACAAATTTAGTAGAATTTACTTAAATGTAATTGCTGTGAGCATGGAAGTATTTGAAAATCGTAGACTGAAGCTAGAAAAAAGAATGTAAGCGACTTGTTATTGAGAGGGTTAAGGGGAAGATGTTAAGCAGTGTTATCAAATGTACTGTAACGCTTTACACCCATTTAACTCACTGGATGAAGTCATGGGAAACTCTGAATTGTATGCACGTGATTTTGAAAAACGAAGGGTTGCACATAAGTATGTCAAGAAACCAGAATTAAACATTCACCAACAAAACAGTTTGAGGTGGAGTGATATTCAAAAATGTTGTGAACAGAATATCTAGAACTGGAAGAAAAGAATTCGACTTTTTTCTTAACGTTATCATATTATTTCTACATTAATGTAGTGAGTATGTGTTGTATTTCTGTAATGTTGTATACTTGTTGTGTCATTCAGTCAATTTAAAAGGAAATGAGGAAACAGCTAACCACTAGACGCTGTTTGTTAGGGCTCAGAAATCGTGCACAATTATAAAACCATCTTTCATGCACGCACATAATAAGGTTGGCCATATGTGTACTGTGCTCTTATGAAAGAATTATAATTGTGTATGCATTGGGTCATAAGATTTTGGTCCCTACCAACCAGCTATAGAGGCTAGCCTCAACGTCACACTATGCTTAATTTATTGTAGTCTACATTGTTATGTGTTAAAGCATGCTACATGGAAGTTCGTGTATTCATTAATAATTGTCAAAATATCTGAACTGGCCATGTAAACACCAAAATAACTGCAAACTATACACTAACCCTCATTTATATGTTGTGTGCTTAAATTTATTATTCTTCACGCTAAACTTTAATTTCAATATTTTGATAACGTTATATGGTAGTGGTTAGTGACTGTTTATGCAGGTAGGTTATTGCGTTATTTCTTAATTCAGTTCCGTAATATGGTGTATATTGCATATTTTGCGCGGTGAAACAAAATTGTTTTACGAAATAACGTTTCAAAAAGAATTTATTGTTTATAATTATGTCAAGGTAATTTACTTGTTTTAGTACAATTTTCTGTTACAACAAAGCCAAAGGTAAGAAGTTGGGAGATATATGAGAAATTTACAAAATAAAAGCATTAACTTCAATTTGGGAAAGTCAGGGAAATGACAAAAATTCTGTATAACCTTGCCAGCATTGTCAGTGTAAGAGTAAGGTGCTACATCAATGCAAAAATGAATTACTTTTAAGGTGTCTTCCTCATTTTAAATAAGCCAGAGATTTTTTATTCATGCACAAATTTTCGGCCAAATCAACTACAAAATAATGTAAGATATTTCATTACAACTGAGAGTTACTTTATATTTGTATTACATGACTTACTAACACCCCACCTTTTAGATCCAAGCAGTTTAGCGTGTACAAAACAGAGCTCATATATGAACGGAATTTTAAGGTAAGAAACCCAATGAATTGTATAATGGATCTCATATTTTCAAGCTGTAAAAATCAAATTACATAAAGTCATAAAAAATGTCACATTGAAACCCAAATTGAATTATTATTATTATTTGCCCCTCGGGTTTCTTGTAGGCTTCAGTAGCACGTCTCCAGTGCACTCCGTTCTCTCAAATGTCTTGGACCTAGATCCACGACTGCCCACAAACTCTCATTCCCTCCTCAAAGGATTTCTTCCATGTCACCCTCAGCTAGGACGCCCTACTTGTCGTTTCCCATCTGGCTTCCACTCGAGGGCCTGGCCTGACACGTGATGTCCCCAATCGGCCTTCTCAGTGTACACCCAATCCAATCCATCTCCACTTCCTTCCAATGCATATTTGTTGAGCGATAGGTTCTTGGTTGGTTCGTTGCCAACCAGCCAGCCAGAGTTCCTTGTTGTTGATTCTTGTTATTCTGGCCACCTGGTCTTCAGTGACGAGCCAGTGTAGGCAGCTGTTGATGAATGTCTGTAGTTTGTTGGAAATGTCTTTCGTAACGCACCACGTCTCTGAGCCATACAGGAGTACTGACTTGACTGAATTGGTGTTGAAAATCCGGATGTTGTTCCACATGCTGAGTGCAGTGGATCTCTACACTGGCTTCAGGTTAATGCAGGAAGGCCTGTATTGCTGTCTTTTCGATTGTGGCTGGCTTCGACGTCCTCGTTTGTGCCGCCTGTAGTTGAAACGGTGCTGCGTAGATAGGTGGAAGAGGCTACTTCCTTTAGGTTTCTCCCTTAGATCGTGATTGGAGGTGGTTGTCATTGTTGTTGTTGTCGTTGGTTGGGTATCTTCATCACCTCTATCTTCTCTACGTTCTCTTGAAGTCCCGTCTTCGCTGCCATGCCTCTTCTGTCAACTTGTTAGTTTACTCCTGTAGATCTTCAAGCTTGTGTGACATCAGACACAAGTCATCATCGGCGAAATCCAAATCTTCATCTGGGGTATTTTCCCCGGTTCAGTGTATCCCTCTCTTCTCATAGCTCCTCACTGTTTGTTGCATGATCCAGTCCACTACAATCAGCAATATCATGGGTGATAGTAGACAGCCTTGTTTCACTCCTGTCTTCACTTCAAAACCATCACTGACCTTTCCATTATGAACTACTTGGCATGTGGCGTCTTCATATATTGGTGTTGAATGAGGTTGATGAAGGTTTGTGGTATTCCGTAGTGTTGAAGCAGCTGTCTGCCAAATTACTTGTCGGTCACCGCTGTCAAAAGCCTTTTCAAAGTCGATGAAGTTGAGTTAGAGGGTTGACTGCCATTCTATGCTCTGTTCTATTATAATGCGTACCGTTGCAACTTGATCCGCACATTATTTGTTCTTCCTGAAGGCAGCAGCCTGTTCCGGTCGTAATTTTGGATCCAGCGCATTGTTTAGTCTCTCCAGGATGATGTGGCTTAATATTTTGCTGGCTTGGGGTGGACAGGCACAGGATCATGATTCCATGCCAGTTCTTGCAAAGACTTAGGTCGCCCTTGTTGGGGAGTTTGACAAGGTAGCCCTCCTTCCCATCAATTGGCAGGTACTTTTCCTTCCTTCCTTCCAAACCTCCTGCAATAGTGGTGTGATGTGAGCATGTCCGCTGTTGTCTCTGCGTCTGCTCTCAGTGCTTCTGGTGGGATTCTATCTGGTCTTGCTGCTTTCCCAGATTTCAGTAGCCTTATGGCGTTCAGGACTTCGACCTTTGTTGGAGGGCTTGTGTTCACTTGTGGTTCTGTGGCTGGGCTGTAGGTGGTATTTCTGGACGAAGTGCAGGTGGTACTGTCCATCAGATATGAATCATATAAAGTAAGTAAACACTTTAGCAGACTTAAATCCCTTAATTCATGAAATCCACACAAGTGTTTCAGTGAAGTAAATTAATCTTCTAGTGCACACGGTGTATTGAAATTTGTAGTACAAACCAGTTAACTGGTGTTACTCTTCGATTACCTTGGTTAAAACATTATCATTGCAATCATCGATTCGTATCCATTGTTTCAAACTATTTTAGGCTTAAAATTGAATCAACCGGAGCGAATTTAATCAGGTTAGGCAAACAAACCATTCGTTTTCTTCAAAAAAAATATATACATATATACAGTTTCTTCCTCAGGTATTATTCATTATTATTTTCATTTCCTTTTGCCGTTGTTAGACATTTATTCCCTAATCACAAATGAATTTCGCATCGTTCTTCCGACAGTATTGATGTGAAGTTGAATTTTTTCATGAGTTAGACAGAACCAATTAGAAAGAAAGAAAATTAACCAAGCAACGAAATGATTTGATAACTGTAGGGTTCTTTGTAGACAAAAAGTAGAGGGTTATAAAAACGTGACATATGATATTTCTGTATACGCCGTGCAACTCGCCTTGGCTAAGGGTACTGATTATATTTTAAGTTAGCTATATAAACCTACATGGACTGACACAGACTCATGAACTAATTTAAGTAATCTCTCTACGGTTCATCAGTAGAAACTACTACTTTAGGGGTTAAATCGAATGTCATTGGATGCACTTGACTTCAAAGATCACTTTTTCATAGTGGTTGTTTAAATCCTTAAGAAACGAAGTCACCACCTCTGTGTTTTACATAAATTTTCCTATTTTTGTACAGGTTTGAGGTAAAAATTAATAACTATTCATTACGAAAGCATATGTTGCCACCAAAGTAAAGCCACAAAACCTCTTCTACAGCACTCTCATAATACTAACCGGTGGAACTGATATTTATTCAATCAGTTCTTTTTTCTTCTTCCTGTCTGCTAATATCTGTAACGATTAACATCACTTAATTACAGTTGTTTCAACAGGTAATGTATAACTTATCTACGTAGAAACCTTTTAGATTCGATCTGGCGCTACAAATTGTAACAGATCCCAATAATTTTACAATTGAATCTTTACTTTTTATTTTTCAAGGGATAAATTACCATAAAAGTTATATATCCTTTTTAAATATAAAACTGTAGTATTATCAGATTACTATCCAAAAAGTTAGCTTCAAAATGCTTCTGAGAGCAGAAATGCATAAAAATATTCTAAATTGATACCGAGAAAAAATATGATGAATTTTTAGATACTGTTGAAAAAAAGTATGTTTTTGAAGGCTACATTTTCGATGGGATACAAAATTTATCAAAGAAACAGCTATCTGTTGGCTTATAACCTGACTAATTATGAAAGCGAGATTAGTTAATAACTATCTAAAGAGTCTGCATTCTTTCGTCAAAGTGAGTGAAGCAGTGTAAGTTCAGCTGATGGATCGTGTTAATAAGATTTCAGATAAATGGGCGCTATTCAGTCACTCATCTCTTGTGGAAGCACTAATGTGTCAAGTTTTCATTTCGACTTAATTGAAAATTAAACCAAAGATAGGTGTTTCAGCTGAATCCTGGCAAAAATTTGATTGGTTACATTCATAAATACTGAGCGCAGAGTCAAAAGTTGACATTGAATATGAGTCATATTTGTATTAATCTCAACATTCAGACGAATATTTTATCTTCATTTTCAACCATACAACTTATACTCCTAAGGAAGCACTTCACAGTCATTTTATTACTAACAGAGTATAAAACACCTTTCATCGTTTTAAATATGAATAGATGAATTAGAATGAAATAAAAGGTGATATTCCAGTATTACAGCTGTCACTTTCAGACAACTGGCTACAGTGTAAGATTATGACTTATGTAATAAATATTTCTGCAGTCATTTATAACCTCACAGTTCTGAAGGATAGGTAATGCAGTTAAATCTGATAGAATAAGCACAATTTTTTTATCTTAATTCATGAATTTGTACATAATGATACAGTCACAGTAATATTACTTTTGAAAACGGTGTAACTACAAGTCAGGTATGCAACAGAATAATGCATAAGTAGTCTGATATCTGAATATTGACTGTTTCACTGAATTCAAGTGCTATTCAATAGTGATACAATAGAGATTTATTTAAATAATGGTATTTTCGTTTAAGAGTATAGTGGAAAAGGAATCTCAGTCAATTACTCAGAACGAAAAAAACAGTTTGTATGTCATGTTTATACTTTATTTTTCGTCACTACTTTATTCATTGTAATACATATTATAATCAGG
This sequence comes from Heterobilharzia americana, assembly GCA_944470555.2. Taxonomy (NCBI): domain Eukaryota; kingdom Metazoa; phylum Platyhelminthes; class Trematoda; order Strigeidida; family Schistosomatidae; genus Heterobilharzia; species Heterobilharzia americana. The sequence continues at coordinate 87,977,650 of OX104134.1, forward strand.
CAGAATCTTAGGATTAAGTTTTCATTATTTCAAGAGTCTACAAAGAAGGTTTAAAAAATGAAAAATCTTATTCTTATTATTAATAATGAAGTTTTTATTTGTAATTATTCACTGCAATATTCCATTATATCCTTTTGTTCGCTTTCCTGTACAGTATTGTTATTAATGCTTACTTATACCATCCTCTCATGACCTAAAATGTTTTATTAGGTTTCTTTGTTGATAAGTAGTTAAATGGAAAATTTGACAGACCTTATTTATGCAGATTTTCTCATCCATTGGGATTTATTAACCATTTTAAAGAGTAATTGGCTAACAGAGTGATGAAAGTGACTATATAGTACTTTTAGGCATTCATTGTTATTTAAGTGATATACATCGAAAATGGAATAAAATTTGAAAATCTCATACCGCTGAGGTACTCATAACATCATTGTAGCGTAACCAATGAATTCTACTCTGAGTAAAACTTAATTTCATTGTGTTCTGCCAACTTTGTAGCTGACACCAAACAAGAGAGCATTCATTGGTTTGCACATAAACGACTGTTTGCCACGTTTTATTGAAATAAACAGATTAACTCGCATAAGCCTTATGCGAGGATGCACGAAGTTATAGTGGACACACTAGTGTTCTTTAGAATTCACATACATCCTGAATAGGAATAAATATTTGTCTTAAATTCAAGTGGTAGATCCCACAAGGTAAATAAAAAGAACAATAATTGATAAATTCAGTAGATGCCTTTGTTGACAAGATCCTCAAAACCTGCCTGTACGTTTCTGAAATTAGTGGGAAAACTAAGAGATGTGGCTAATAATCTGTTAAGTTGAGGCATAAAGTAGAATCTTGGTGAGAGAAGGATATATATTTCACAAGCAGTACTGTTAGGGAGAGGCATGAGAACGGTGCTTATGTATAAGGTTAAAAGTACAGTGACGTAGTAAAGTAGTTCTACATGTGGAACTTGATATGACTGTAGATAATAAGGTATGGATAAACGTCATCGATTTGTCAATACAGTATCACTGCATTAAATTTATAAGACAAACTAGCATGTAATCGCAAGTTAATTACAGTAAAGGTATAAAACATTATTATTCCCACCTCCTTTGGTAACCGAAATTTGTTTTAAACATGAGATAGTCAATATGTCAGACCTGGCTGTTGATTTTTAATAATTAAGAAGCTTGCAATCTTTATCCTGTGAAACCAGCGAAATTATGTTCCCCTTATCCACTTTCATGTAGAATATGCAAGATCTTATTGGTTTTGAAATTTGAGTCGTTGGCGGAAAAAGGTTACTGTAATGTAAGACTTCGATATTTTATGAGTGATAAATGTACATTTTCGCTATCACATTACTGCATGAAGGAGGTGTCATCATGAAAGTCAACAAGAAGACCTGACTAGGCAGTTACTGGTATTACAACGAGTGGACAATGACGAACTACAGATTTTAATGACAACTAGTGAGACGTTTGGTGTCACGTAGCTTAGTCAGTAGAGTACTGGACCAATAACCCTGAGGTCAGTGGTTACGATCCTGATACAACACAAACTTTTACTTCGTTTTCATTCAATCTGCTAAATCATGTCTATCTCAGGCAGTCTCAATAATAAATTATTATTAAAATCTAGTGAACACCCAACTGCTTTAAATTAATAAGTCATGCATTTGGTGGTTAGACTAAGGTTGCTTTACATTATTTACTTTACATTATATTACTTCAACTTTTTTGAAGTAAGATATGATAACACAACTAGTACTCAGCAATAGCTTTGAAATTTTCTTCTATTACTTTCATTAAATATACAATATGACAATTACAAAGGGAAAATGGAGTCTGGTTTGTATCAGCAGTGTCTTAATTCCTAAAAAATACTAACTATTCATTTTATAGACGGTGCCTAACTCACAGTGATTGAATAAATACCTTTGTTGTGATCCCCATAGCTCTGCTTACACTGTCTGCGAGAAAACAGCTAGCTGATATTTTTGAATTTTACACATATCTTTGATGCAAGCATACACTGAGAACTAATTTTTCATAAAGTGAAAGAGTAGAATACTATTTCAAATTTACATCTTTTTAGAACTAACAGTTTCTAGTAAAGTTTAAATTCATATATATATATATATATATATATATATATATATATATATGCAGCTTCACATTTCTTAACACAAGTATAAAATTCCCAACCAATGATCACTAAATGTTATTTATATAAATACGATTTGAGAACCCTGGAGTTGATGTTGTAGAGAGAAATACTTTCAACTGTCTTATACTTTTGCGTTACATCCTTTGATAATTTTGACATGGATAGACTGATTCATTCATTATCGGAAAATTCTATTATGCACATGTTCAAGCATTGATTTGTACAAAGAGAACATGAGAAGAATATGGTAAATAAACGAAAGAGAAGACAACAACCGAAAGGAGGAAAATGAACCAAAGTGATCGGAGACGTATAAAACGGCAGAAAAGGGATGAGATAGAATTTGAAGCGTGAAACTAAGAAGCAGTACGCTTCATATTTATTAGTTTCATTTTATTCAATTAATGTATCTTTCAACGTTGTGAAAATCAACCCTTGAAGAAAGATAATATTATTAGTGAAAATGTATTATAATGAAAGAAAACCGATTGTGAAATGTATACATTGTACTCAAAGTTTGTCACTGTTTTTTAAAATTGGTCAACATCGGCCTTTGCCAGGTTTATTGGATGAAACAGTATTCATCAGCATGAAAAATGAAGAAGAGTCCTTTGTGTCTGCTTTCATATATATATATATATATATATATATATATATATATATATATATATATATATAAATTCGAAGCTAAAGCTACTTACAAAACGAAGTAGTGCTTATTAGCATCGGATAACCTTTTCAAGTTTCTCTAGATGAATTTTTCATTATTGCCAATCTTCAGTAATGGTTATCTGAAACATGATCGAAGTTAAACACCTGATGATATGCGATTAGGTACTATTCTGCACTGAAGGTAGAGTTTTTCCAAAGGTTTTTACTTCATTTGTTGGATAATCTAGACAGATTTACTGCATAACTTGTCCGGACAGTTGTTGGAAATTTTGTGTGCGATATCCTTTGACAAGCCTTCAGAAGTAAATCATCATAAATAGTTAGTATGCATTACTCAGGTGATAAACATGAAACTTACGATAAATGTTGTGTACTGATAGGTAACGTGTTTGGATTGAAAAGTTGATCTATGGGGTAATTGAGTTAATCAAGAAGTGTTGAGCGTGTGATAGAGGAATGATGTATATACGTTAATAGTTGATATCTCATGCAAGACGTGATTACTTGCATGTTTCTGCCAGTATGTGATAAGATCAAAGAGATGACGTTGAGAAGTTCACTTTCGAGTTGTTCTTCTTACTTGTTAGCAACATTTAATTTAACACGATCGTTTGATAACTGGGAGGATATATTTATGAACTTAAAAGTTCATCATGATGAAAGTTAAGTACTATGTATATAATTATACAAAACAAAAGCTGTTATTTGAAAGATAAAAAACACTCCAATTCAGATGATCTCCTACCTCTTTGAACTCGTCAGACAAATTAATGTATCGCTTTCTGTCAGTGTTTCAACTGTGTGATGTTTATGGTGACCTGCTTAAAACTTGGTCTACAAAAACTTTTTCCGCCAAATAAATTACATCAACTCTTTCTGTTTGTTCTTATCTTTAAAGTATCTTCCAAGTGTATCATGTACTGTCACACCTATTTAAAATGTTTTCAAACTGCTATTTCTCAAGCTAACAAAGAAACAAAGAAAAACGTTATTCCGGATGAAAATGAACATATAAATGCTCAAAAATATAACTCATGACTATTTCTAGGATATCTACATCAAATTGCAGGTTTTTGTAATGGCTGACTGAACTACTACCACGATAATCATACTCAGTTTTGTATTCATTCACGAATCAAAACCAGACGTTAATGTAACACCAGCCACCTGTTTTATATTAGTGCCGTTATTACCGTCATTATTAACACTATTCAGATGCGTAAATTATTTTTTTCTAAATACTGCACGTGGAGCGTATTTGTTGCTATGTTACCGTTGAAAAATCCATAATGTATCACACATGTTGCTTTGAATAAAGCGATTGTGGTTATTATTATCACTTCTATTCAAGAGCGTACACTTCACAAAATATCTTTTCGGAATACCATAAATTATAGTTTACCACAAATGTTAAAGCATTACGCCCTATGAACAAGTGATACAACCCGAATGGAACCGTTATTCTTAATTCATTTACAACCAGCTGAACTGAATGATGTATACTGGAAAAATGGCCTTCACAACTTAATTTATATTATACATTTCCTACTGAACAGGTTCGCAATATGAATTAGTGTTAAGTGTTCACTAACAAATAAAATATCAAAAGTGGTGGTCAAAAGTGAGAGTCACCATGTGCTGCATAATGTGGGTAAGTGCAAAGTTTCAGAAAAAAAAATGCATTAGAAGATTGTTTACTTTACTAATATGTATATGGACAGTCATATTTAGCCTTTAAACAGTATACTTGATACTTTGTTCCACGGAAGAACTTTCTGTTATCATAGTTTATAGCAAAAGCTGCATTTGCATACTCTTCCCTTTAAAATATGTGCAACTGAACCTGTAAATATTTAAAATATTAAAATATTTATCTCTTATTATTGCTTTCAGTTTAAAATAAGTCACTTCCCGTACTTCCTCTTTGATCAATGTAATGAAGATTTTATGACAAAATTTCTAGTGTTATCTTTATCTGTTGCATTTATTTAATGTAACCTGGATTTTCACACTGACAGCAATGGTGGTTACAGTTCTCAAGCAGCAATAAATTGTACCGATGGGAAACTTTGTTATACTAATCAACATAGAGTAGATGATCTGCGGCCATCTCCTTATCTATTGTTTCAGACAACCATACATATGATAGGATGCTGGTACAGTCGGTTGTTGACGACGAGTTTTCATACGCAGCAGTTTAATTGCCTTCACTCAACTAGTTCAAAAGTTACTTGATACAACTTGGATTTCATTTACCAGCGTTATCCAACAGTGCTGATTTCTGTTGTGATGTATTTACACATTGTATAAAGGAGGGGATTATAGTTAGAGGATTGATATTTAGTAAAAATGGTTATAGAAGAAATAACTTTGTTGAAAACCTTAGACAAGTAGGCATACAATAAAATATCCCCGTCCTTATTGTATAGTTAAGTAGATAAAGTGAAGAGAACCTGTAATTTCACGGAAAAAAGAACTTTAGAGTAACTCATTCATGACGGTGGATTACAGTGGTCGAAATAGTTGGAGTTTAGTAAATAGAAAAGTTATAAAAATTGGAGTTATTCATGCTCAGTGAAGAATAAAACTTCTGTACTACATGTCTGTAATGTGATGAAAAAGCATTATTCATTTGTGATCTACCCTTCAAGAAAAATATTTTCAGTTTTGTATTTTGAAGATGACAGCCTAACTTTTAATGCGTAATTTTAGCCTGAGTTGTACTCGATCTGCAGCAGACAGAATAAAGCATCTGTGCAATAAATCAACCTTTTTGTTTCTGCTACGATCTTTCTTTCAATATAATTTGAATGAAAGAATTCACAGAGAATCAGTATTGATTCTTTCTATAATTAATTGTATCAAAACTAGTTACCAACGTAAAAAGGAATGATTTGTCATTTTCAGAAAGAAAAATTGATTATTTGGAAGTTTATACTTTAAAGTGATAGTTTTGAAAGTAAAGATATCAGTGATTATATCTAGAAAGAAATAGTCTATATGGTGAGTTGAAAAATTAGAAAAAGTATTCGCTTTGTTAACTATAGGCCTTTAATTTATTCCAAGTAATTAACGACATGTTCACAGAACGTAGCGTTCTTAGGCAAGGTTTTGAAACTGGCTAGTACTTTTAGTTGAGAATAGGGAAGATGCGGAATACTACATACACTGCAATGCAGTTGAAATTGTAGGTAAATATTGTCATATTTATAGGTAGTAGTTGCCGATGGATTTCGCTCTTGAGTGAAGACTGTTCTAGTAAGGATAAACACAAGTTAATTTTTTATAAGTGATGGATTTCACGTTCACAGAAGTTGAATCAGTCCTAGCAAGGGTTTTTGTCTGTCTATTCTACCTAGTTGAAGTGGGTGGAACCAGCAGTAATAGTAAAACGATGAAAGCTAGTAAGCAGTCCAGTTCTGATCAGCCATTTATAACAGTGAGTGAGCTCTCTATAAGTAAGACTGACAAAGATTTTTAAGCGTCAGCTTCGATAGTAATGATTACTTCACATCAGAATATACTGACCTATTAGATGAAAAATCTGGAACAAAAAAGATGTCCACGTAATTGTAGATGATTTGTTTTCCAAAGCTAATTAAATCCTATGAACAACCCTATAATAGTTTGCCTATATTAACTGAATCCAGTTCCTACGAATTATGTAGAATAGTTGAATGAACTTTAAAAGAAGCGCAGAACTACCTATTCAGAATGACTTACTAACTACTACTTGCAAAATCAGTTGCTGGTAGTTACTTTCAGTAGAATAGTGATGTCTAAAAACGTTTGAAATAGCTAATTTGGCAGCTTGTTGGATCCAAACTGCTTGATCTTTCATAAGAATTACTTATTGGTATACCATCTTATGTACTATTTTAATAACTACTGGCAACACTTAATTTCTGCAACAGAAATTGTAGAGCATTTGAAAAGAAACTAGGGTACTATGTCAATTTTGTGTCCTTACTGCCCGAATGTCTAGTTTAAATTTGTATGACATCGAAGCGAATGTCTCCGCAAGTGAAAGAAATTTAACACCTGTTCAGAAATTGGCGCTCGCAGCTCATCTGGTAGAGCGATAGTTTGATAATTCAAACGCAACTGGTACGCATAATACCATGGCAGAGGCTTTAGTTTCACCTTCATTCATCTCTCTGTGTTAATAATACCAGTCTTCAAACCTACAATTATCTAGGTTAGTGCAACCGGTCACATAAATTTAGCAGAAAGACTCAAAGATTGTTGTTTGCAGACAGACGGACAGATTAAACCAACGTAGAAACCTCTTTTATAAGTGCAAAATTTCAAGGTACCATATTTCACAGTAACATACAAGGAACGACTGGGTAATAAGTGGTGACATGAAGTAGACAAAGGTGAACAGGAGGGGGAATTTTGAAATCAAGGTTGATGAAAACGTTCACACTTTGGAAGAAGTCAGAGACTGAATACATCAATACTATTGTGACGGACCTTCAGTTATGTCACCAACAGTCACTAACCATTGATTCCTCTCGTCTCAAGAACCCAAGCCAAGTAGTCAACACTTCCCTAAATGTCTCATACTAATAATCAGAGTCTTCATGAACTGTTGAAATATCTTGGTTTGGTCACTGCTATTTTGCCAAGCTCGAAGCACTGTCACATTAATTAGTTATGAAACAGACGAAGCGAAACAGGATAAGTTCTTTTAACCGATTAACCACATAATAGAGTAATGCGAAGCTTACCTGAAGGTAGGTGTTTTGAAGTCACAGACTCATATAGATGCAATCAAATCTTTTTATTCAAAGACTTAGTAGAAATCTGTTATAACTTGAAAAATGTTGAGTGTATTTTTTGCTATTAACAGTAGCATTATGATCCAAGTCCAGGACTTGAAATGCTGACTTTATGAAGCACAATTAATGCAGAGTAATCTATTAGCCTTACCTCTTTCCCCATGATAAAATAGCTTTGTCCGGATATTTGAAGAATAGCAAGGATACTTCAACAAAAAAGAAATGGGACAAGTTTCTGCTTTTTTCTGTCAAAAGTACAGAGGCGAATGAGAAAATTCTTTTATTGAAGAAAAGTTCAGAGAAACATGGATAACCTAGAATGTTTTGGATTAATTTAAGAAGCAAACATACATATTCTAATTCACATACATTGAAACGACACATTCTGAACCTTAGTGACTGTTAAATCTCAATTACCAGAACTAGAACAACTGTCTTGGAAGAGAAACATTCATTTTGAATTATTTACTGACCCAAGGGAAGAAGTAGAAAAATGCTTCGCTATTATCAATAACTGGCGGAGTGATGACTTCACTATAAGACTGAATAAGAGTGTGAAATTTAAAACCTGTGAAACTATTTTCTTTTCGTATCCAAAAGAACATACATTCAACTGTCGGTTCAATGCAAATCTTATCCCTCAGCCTAACATCCTGTGAAACAATGTCAAAAGTTAGTGAGTTCATCAGAAAAGTTCAGTTAGAGAACTTAACTAGTCTAATGGAAGACCTAGTAAAAGTCTTATGCAATTATATTAAACACTTCGAATCAACAATTTTAAACCGCCGTATAGATTACATAAGTAGGAAGTCGAATAACTGACATTTCCCATCGAAAGATTGCCAGAATCAATTAGTTTATCTTCACAAAAATAAAAACTTAGTCATTAGACACCCTGAAAAAAGGTACTGAAGTAGTGCTTCTGAACAAACCTGATTACCTAGATAAGCTTTCACTCATTCTATCAGGTTGAAACAAACTTTGAGGAGAGATAATTCAGAAACGCCCTACCGAAGAAATAAGGCTTATTTCCTAAGACACTAAAAAAAAAAGAAAGATGAAGCATTGATTAGAAAGGAACTTATCAGGCAACTTCGACCATAAGGTCCTTCTATCCTTCAACCACAAGGTTTACTCAGTAGGCACAAGGCAGGTATTTGTCTCAATCTGATACCGGGTATGACTAGTTCTGCTTAGCATTCAGTCACAAAATGACTCATCCAGATACTTGATCCAGTGAGGAATGAAATTTTGAAACATAGTCTATGTGAAGCATTTCACTTCAATGTATTTTGAGATGAATGGGGATTTTTAATTTGGAAGCAGTATTCATCATGGACTGACATCAGTTGGGGAACCACTGAAAATCTGGGAGCACTGGACAGCTGTGTCGTCCTAGTATGGGACTCCTAAACAGTACGCACCCACAACCCGACTAGGGATCGAACTCAGGACCTTCAGGTTTCACGGTGAACGCTTTAACCATTCGATCAGTGGTTCACAATTTCCAACTTCTGTTACTTTACGATATAGCGGTTGCAAACTGAAGACCTTGAGTGATAGTCACCCTATACCGTGAACTAACAGAATTTGGAAATTGTGAACCGCTGGGAACCGACCCAGTGGTTGAATGGTTAACGCGTTCGCTGTGGAACCCGAAGGTTCTGAGTTCGATCCCTAGTCGGGTTGTGGGTGCGTACTGTTTAGGAGTCCCATACTAGGACGACACAGCTGTCCAGTGCTCCCAGATTTTCAGTGGTTCCCCAACTGATGTCAGTCCATGATGAATACTGCCTTCCAATTAGAAATCCCCATTCATCTCAAAAATACATTGAAGTGAAATGTTTCACTGATAACATTTCACTTTGTTGATTTAATCAAGAATGTTAGTCTGCCAGAAAAGAGAATGATTTCTGTAGATTTCAACACCTCATTCACAAATATTCCACTAAAGAAAACCATTTTGTTGCATTCGTAACTTAAACGCTGGTATCCTAAATCACTATTTCAAGGATCTTCTTACATGTACTTTCAGCACGCTGTTCAAATTCGATAATGAAATCTGCAGACAGCTAGATTATATGGCAATGAGATCGTCTCCAAGACTATATTTAGCTGATTGCCTTATGACAAGCCGCAAAAACAAAACCTTGTCAAAAATAATCAGACAAATTTGTTTCTATAAAGATACATAGATGATAACTTTATTATTTGTGACGAGAATACGAATATCAAAACCTGCTTTGAAAATTTAAATGCTGCTCACTCTAAAAGCGGAGTCAAACTAGAAATTCCATTTCCATGCTGTTTAACCTTAAAGAAAAGATGACACTAAAATCCGTAGATCTATTTGCAGAAACCCCACTTGAAACGGGCGGTTTATTAATTTTCAACGTTGTGTCCTCTTGAGCAGAAACAGAGATCTCATCGACTCAGCCTTCTCAAGAATACAAACAATATGCATGGAGGAGACAACTGACGACAAACTAAGGGACTTGGGGGAAATCCTGATGGAAAATGAATATCCACTGAGACTTGTAGATAAGAATATAAACCCAAAAGACTTCACAGGATACTTGAATTCTGCTCTTTTAGATAAGTCTCTCAAAAGTTTCTACAAATTACAACCAAGCCACTCGAAAGGTGTAAGGTTAAGAAACCTGAGCATAACTGAAGCATTAGCAGTACAAAAGTTCGAACCATCACTGTAAATCTTATAAAGGACATATAACCTCTTCATTTGCCATGGTCAATCATTGTAGATAATTCTCCTGCGATACAACTATAAACTTAGTTTTGCAATCATTTGTTTATTTCCTTATTATAAACTTTCCACCGTCAGACAATTTATCTTGACGTTTGACCAGATTTCGCTCTGGACTTTTGCACTTTCTCTACTACATACTTACAAATGCACAACCAATAGAATGAGTTCGTAAAAGAGAAATATTTTTTTCTGCTTTATTCGATTCGCTTTGCACCAATGGTGAAATGCATTTGTCCCGATATTCTATGAGTTTCAGAGTTATACTTTGTGAATGTGGTCAATAATATGCTGGCATCTAGTGATCTGTGTGTCAACAGAAAATGATAATATAATCCATACCGCGTCTAAAGGTAAAACACAATGTGAGCCAAAAATCTGCATCTAATCTAACCAAACTAAAGTTAGAATAATCGAATAAACAGTAGATTTATTGCTCATAAAAATAAGCTGAAATCTGAAAACTAATAGTGGAAGGCCGTGATAAAAGGCGTATTTGTCTGCTGACAGTCACTAGAAAAATAGTTTTGAAAGTTCAAAAAAATGCATGAGTGTTCAGAGATATTGACCGCTGTAAATCACTACCGTGATAGTAGAGGTTATCAGTACATTCTGTGATTTGGTTGAGCAGATGAATCAATATATGGAATAATGTTTTGGTACTTACCTGACAAACCACCTATTTCCATTATCCCACTTATGTTGATAACATAAAATATTCTATCTGTTAATACTTGATCTCTGTTGGGAGATGCACTCCTATGCTAATCCCTTGATATTCCCAATATGTTTCCTCTTATAATTGACTTGGTTGGGTTAAGCGGTGAAATCTAGAACAAGCGTTCCATCCTATTTGAAACTCTTCACATGCACTCCAGTGATTGTTGTTGTTCCGAATGAGACTCGAACCCATTGCTTCAAACACTAAGACGTCCAAGTAGGCCACTGGGGTATGATAGCCACCTCAAATATGACGAAACACTCGTCCTGGATTCCACTGCAAGCCAAAACTAAGTTAATCATAATAGTAAGTATTCTGGCAATATCAAGGCATCCGCACAGAAGCCCATTTATTAACAGAGGTCAGTCAATTTGATCCAGTATAACAAAGAAGAATTGCAAATATCAAGAAGAATAATAACTAGTGCTCGTTGCACAAGTGATGGGTATCGTCTCTCAATGGTCAAGTGGATAACACTCTGGTGTTTAAGGCAATGAGTAAGAGGTTTGAGTTTTAGTGGGATAACTTAACTCATTGAAGTCTAGGTACATCCAAATGACGAGTCCTAAGTAGGATGGAACACACGTTACGAATTTCACTATTGGTAGCAATCAAGTGAACCACCTCAGTCTTTACGCGATAACTTACTTCACTATCGATTCTTTAGAGGAAGAGATGTAAATAGGAGGATAAAGTCTATATAGCCTAATAGAGACTTTTAAAATCATCATCACGACAGACTTTAGGAGTGTAGATATTAGTTATTGAACCAAGTTGAATGATTTCCTGAAATATGAAGCTTTATATTGTATGCTTATTGAGATTTATGTTACACATGATTTCTTTTCTTTTTAGTGAGATTATACACGCCTTCAGTTGAAAAAATGTCGACGGAAACAAATAAATGTCCATTTCGCTCGTAAACACACTCGCTTAAAATTGAGAAATCGATTTGATATAAGTAAACTGATTGCCATATCCTCACATATTTATTCTATAAGCTCATGCGATTGGTCAGATGATTTACTACACGAAGCTGTTAGGCTTATAATTATACACAGTCTTTCTCCATGAATGTTATATGCAGCTCTAACTTCATACATCCTCATAGTTTAATTAACACAGCATAAAAGTTAGACGTTTAAGTAAAGAGCAATATTTACAGTGGAAAAAATTATGTCAAATTAAAAACTGCTGAGCGTTTGAAGAATTAAGTACTGCACGAAGTTCCAAAAAGAACAATAATATAGATACTCGCACTGATAGATGATGAGTCATTAACTAAATGATATCTACCTTCTGAGTGTGCTGTTGTCCACAAATAAAATATAAAATAAACGAATATATTATTGAATAATTTCATTCATGTTAGCTTTTGTAAACAGAAAATTAGGGCCATCAAAATTTACAAAAGTAGCTCACACTTACTCAACACCTCCATAAACTGTAGCATAATGCAGCGAGTTTTGACCAGCATTGTTAAGAATTGTTAAGTCCGGATTATGACGTAACAGAAGTCTTACCAGTCCAATATTTTGACTAGAGATAGCATCATGAAGTGGTGTGTCGCCGTCACAATCCTAAAAGGTACATTAAAACGGAAAAAATTTTAGTCCATGAGGAATTCTCAAAAACGTATGAATTTGAGAAGATATGATGAAGGAAAATTAAAAAAACGTTAAAGGTAACAAAAACGTTTTTTCTTGATTACTTACTAAATGAAAATGGGAGACAGGGAATATACATCTGGGCTAAGTAACATAAGTGTGAAAAGCCAGACAAAAGTTTCTTTGTGACCAACCGTTTAGGGACACAATGAAAACAGAAAAGAAAATCGAGTCAAAACAAAGCTGAAAGTAAAATATAGTAGGTCTTATGACAATGAATAAGATAATTTGATTAAATAACTTTTCGAGACAGACTGTCAGATTAATATAAAGATAGAATAAGACTTAAAATGATGAATTCAGTAAGTTATTTTGTAAATGAGAATATATTCAAACGGAAAACATTCTAAAGTCTGTATTTGTTAAAGAAAAATGTAGCCTGTATCACAGAAGTGAAAAAGAAGTGAGATTAGGCGACAAATAGATTTAGGAAGATCATAGAAGCAGGGCTTATACAGAAATTACACTAAGTGTATAAATCAGGATTGCTAATTTCATTGGAGAGTGAGTTAGCCTGGGATACAAAGCAAACAGTATGCCACAGATATGCCCAACTCTTTCACATCATATAATGTACCTGCCGACTCACTGACAGTTACCACTTCAGCCTGCAGAAGAGTCGTAAAATATTACCCATAGGCTATTGAATGCAAGGCAATTTTAATGCATGAAAATTAAGCCCAAATGTCTCGGTTGAATTCATGCTCGAGGAATTTTCGCAATAACAGCTTTACTATTATAGGGTTTAAAATCTGTATGAGGAAATCACAATGAAATTAGGTGATTGACAGTTGTGCTAGATTTTGTTAAAATTCATGCGTGGGTCGTCGAAGGGGCCTATCTGCTTTACGGAAATTACCGATTGAGAAAAGATCTAAATGAGAAAGTTGATATTTTTAGTAAGTTCGGATAGATACCAATAATGGTGAATTTCTGTCCAGTATTAATTTTATAAAAACCTTTCTCAATCAGTCTGATTCTTTCACTTACAAACATTTTAAAAATTAGAGGGCTTATTTTTCGTTGGTCCACTTTATTGCGACATTTGCACAGGATTTACTGAAGATAGTTATTTCGCCTCAATAAAAATCAAAACATCAGTGAGATACATAGTGCAGATTGAAAGATGAAGCGGCTGTTTTCTTAACTAAAGGAAAAAACAAGAATAATGCTTGGTTGAATTTGTCTTGCTTCGTCTTAAATTCGCATAAGAATTATTTTAACCATTGGGTCGAAATTCATGTATATTTTCGCGGTTCTTACTAACATTGCCGTAGTTTTATACTTACAAACACATTTTTATGGCTAATCCATCGTTAAAATGCAAAGACTATCAAAACTAGTAGGTAAGGAATACACCATTCGAAAATTCAGATAGTGCTTCATATTTTGCAAGTTTATGTGAAAGTGTAAATAATTACACATGTCTTTCCAAATATAGGAACTCCGCAAACAGGGGATGAAATGAATGGTCTGTCACCATGAATAGTAACTCAAAGCTTAAGCTAACATCAGGCTTACGAGTTCTGCTTAGATCGAAAAACAGGTTTAAAATATCATTCTTCAATGAAAATCTCTAAGTGTATTAGAACTACAGTCTCTTCTACCACTCCTAATGTACACATAAAAATGATGTTGAAAATAATAATAAAAAGGAAAGAACACTAGCAAATCTGAAGAAAAAATGTTGAAGAAAACAACAAAATACTCTCCTTTCTCAAATATTGCCGCTTTGATCTGCCTACAGTAATTAAGTAGAGTGAAACTGATAGAATAGAAAGAAGCGTGATACTTTAAAAAGTGATGAAATTCAATATGTAGTGAGGTGTCAATTTTGGTGCAAGGAAACTTGAGTAAGAAATTTATTACGAGAAAGATACGCATTGATGGAAAACGTGCATAGAGACTATAACCGTTATCTTAAAGAGTTTAATAGAATTCTATGTATCAGAATGAAAAATAATTTAATTAAAAAAATATTAACGGAAGTGAAGCAATGAATCGAAGGAGGGCAGTTGCAGAAAGTTCATCTTTCAGCTAGCACCGTACTCTGCAAGTCAACTATTTTTGGAAAATTAACATCGACGGTGACAATAACTTACGCTAAATGACTTCACTAATAATGAGATAAGTGTAACAATGTAAAAGATGTCAAATTATTGATCAGATTGCATAGTATGAATTTGACAGTATGAATGAAGCCAGTTAGATAAATACACCACCGAACGGAGACCATTTCAGCAGTCTATTCTTTAGTGTTAACTAAAGCATTATGAGATACGGTCACTGCGTTAAGCAGTAGAACTTTATGGTTTATTTTATTCCGATGTTCATTGTCAGGAGTCAGTTGAAAGAATACTCCGAATATAGTTTTGAAGCTTGTTAGTATATGTGCATAGGACTAATTTGAATGCTTGTACTGGTAAAACAAACGGGGGGGGGGAAACAATTAAAAAATAGAATGTTATAACATCCATAATTTTAAGCTTCATTTTCCAATTTCGAACAGTTAAGTATTCTGTTAACATCTCGGTTAAGCGAATAAACACCAGTTAAGAGAATAGAAGTTAGGACTTAAGCATCTTTTCATTTCACTTTGTTAAGATAATCGAATGGTGTGAACTTATATGGTTTATCTTTCACACAAAAGTTGGAGAATGTTAGCTAGTACTAAAACAACCGAATATAAAGCCTAGTACTTTTTATAATCAAGCATAATTTATAGCTAAGATTAATGTATTATAAGTAAATTTTTAATGCAAAGTTTACACACAGTGATAAGTTTTAATTTTGATAATATTTCGAGCAAAATTATTGCTCGTGATCACATCAACAGTTGAAATATTTTAGCAATATTTATTCACACATTCGCCAGTAAGCGTCATATGTATGGTCTTTGCTCATTGTTCGTTAGTCTGCTTGTTTAATACAATGTTCCACATAGTTGACACCTGTGTTGATTTACGTTTGTTGCATGTGTAAGGGGTGACGTGTTTATATCAGAATCAATATTCATCGTATATATATATATATATATATATATATATATATATATATTTATATAGTTAATTTGGTTGACTTCTGTATGTTAGTGTTGTTCCAATCGATGTTATGTTTTTCGTCCCATGCATGAGCTGTTATCGATGAACTTCCTTCCAAATGTTTGTATTTTTGTCCCTATGTAGGCTGACCATTGGTTTATCTTTGATGTTCATTCAGCCTGGTTTCCAACAATCTTGATATTTGTCCCATTAAGCTTATTGGGCAGTCTGCACACCACTTTGTTCTTCCCCAGTCTTTTAAATGGATCCTTTAGTTGGTTCATTGCATTTTTTATCAAATTTATTGGTTTAAATGCTGAGAAAAAATATCAGCCTAAGGTTTCTTCTAATTGTCTCTGATGTAACTTTTTGTACGATAATACCACTGTCTTCATGTAGTTATTTCTCCTAATAACTCATATTGTCGACTTTTGTTTCTTCTTGATGTTAACTTTTATGAATTGATTCATAGGTACCATTTTGAATAAGATATTCATTTCTTTTCGTTGGTCATCAGGTCATGTTTTAGTATACGTATTGTCTCCCAGACCCTGTATCAACCCTCGTTTTTTGTAGTTGGGTGGGCTGCATGTTAATTCAGAAACCTTCTAGTATGCATTGGCTGTCCGTACACTGTTGTGAAGAACAACATCAGGCGCATCAAGGGCTAAAAAACCTCTGAATCTAATGTCTACTCCTAAGCTGTTTTCAGGGATGAGGTTAATCGCTTCGTTTCTTAGAGCACCAGACGTAAACACTATTTACACGATAAAGTCCGTCCTGATGAGCGGAAATGATTTTTATAAATACAGTTCATATCTACTACATTCTGCAATATCGGTGTTTTCAATTCAGAATTTAGAAAGGATAGATTTTACTATAATAAGGATTCTAAACGGAGTCACCAATGATTTCTGTAAAAAAATCAATCCAAGATTTTCCACTCAGCATTGTTCTACGCATGCATATATGAAGTTTGAAACATAATAAGAATTTTAAAAAATAGTGTCTAATCTAGCAATAAAATCTACTGTAATATGTGTGAATAATTTAATGTTATCTTACAGAAATATTCGTTAGAGGATCAAAAGTATTTTGCAGCTTTAGTATTAAAAACCTAGTGTCTAGTGCACGTTTGATATCCTGTTGTAATGAAATTGTTCATATATCATTCTTCAAAATCTGTGTTAATTAATGAGATGAAATAAGGATTTTATTAAATATACAGCTTTGTGCAAAACAAACACTGTACTTCTTTAAACTTTGTTCATTAAGTATAATTCATATCCTGGTAACATCAAAAATACACGTAATAGTCAGAAAGCAACGTGATACCTCAGTGGTTTGTTAAAAATTTTATGAAGTTGAGTAGAGTTCGGTTTTTTCGCGATTAGGTGTTACCTAGAGATTGTGGTTGTTATGATTGAGAGCCAAGACAATGTGTTGAATTCATATCAAGAAATTTGTTAACATTAAATCTTCTAGCTTATCTCATAGACATGATTTTGTAATAACGAAAACATCTGTAGAGAAATGAGACCTTGAATGCATGAAATATATTTGTAATACTTTTTAAGTAGGGAAAATTCTAAACTTTATGCAAATAAATCATCATCAATGTGGTACTCTCTGCATAGAATCTTACAAATAAAATCATTTTGTTTCTTATGATCCACGACTTGCCTGAAGTTGACTGAAGAAGATAAAGAACTTACCAGAAAATATCCATTTGAAATATAGTGCTGAAGTTGTCTTTTGGCAAGTAATGTGCTGAAATTTCTAACAGTAAAGTCTCATCTCTCAGAATGCCAGTTCAGTTTATATTTGTATAGTAAATCTAGTTTAGATCCTTTTGGTACTGTCCTGGTAGAAAATCAAGCACTTTACAAACAGTGATCGGCTCTGCCTGACCTTTCAGAAATCTTTGATAACATCAAGATGATTCAGGATAAAAATGGCGGTATCTTAAACATCGCTGAAATCTTTCTCACAGAAATGAATGTTGATATAAAATATGCACTACGAACAGTGGCATCTTAAACGACATAAATGAAGTTGTGGATTCAATAATAAAATTTTTATGACTTCATCTTTATTCAGTTGTTCAAGAAGTGGGAAGAATGTCTGGTGCTTCATCCTAAATAGACTGTTTCAGTTTCACACTTCACAAAAAGTAATATCAATTTCTGGAATGGTATATCTGAAATACCACGTTGTACAAATTAGTCACAACTAAAGTACATTCACACAAACAAACTGAATAAACCAAAAATGCCACCTTTCTTACACTCATTCAAACCCATTCTTTCATGTTCACATATTCACATTATCTTGAACCCATGGATTATTGAGCATTTAATAATAATGTCTAGTTATTATTTTTACGTGTATTTATGAAGAACGTGAAGTGGTTTCTTCCTACTTACTATTTAGATATGCAATAACTTGTAGGGGGTTTATTTCCTGAATAAGCGACTTCTACGAGTTTGCGAAACGTTAGAAATTTATTTTCTAGTTTCAATGGGATTTTACAGATATATTTCCTGCGTAAACTACTTGCTTATAATTCAAATTAATCAGGCCAAATTTTCCTTCGGACATTAACAAAACTGTATATTTTACCCTTCACTTGGAGGTAAGCTGAGAAAAAAGTTATATCTAAGAGAGAGTTGTGAAAAATGGTTGACAACTTTTGATACTCATTATCATCTACTAAGAAGTGACCAAAACAGCTCTTCCGAAAAATTTCCTTTGTTTCAACGTGAGTTTGTCAAGAAACGTATTCAAATTGGAATATAAGTTAGATATACATCCCAATTTTTATTTACATTATATAAATACAGTAGATGTTTCCTTTAAAGGCTAATTTGGCTGGAGAAGTAGAATAATCAGTGTTGCTCTTACTCTTCTCTGATATCCTCCAATCACAATATCGAGTCATTTTGGATTTCACACCATTTTGTGATACCCAAAAAACAATTACCACATCAACTAGGATAATTCATGCAAACATGTTCTATGTTTACAAGAGAATAACTGAAGTTTTGACAACTATTGAGTCTTAAGAGACGCAAAATAGTTACTTGCGATGTAAGAGTAGAATCTATTGCCTGCTAACTGAAACTCAATGTTTTCAGCTAAAAAATAGTACTTGTAATTCTTGCATGAGTAAAAAATGTGACTAGCTTTTCATCTTTTTAATAAATGTCTGATCTGATATTCTCACTTCCATACCAATCAACCAAAGTTAAGCGTGTGGATCTGGGGAAATGAAAAACTGGTTAGTCGGCCTTCCTTATACATAGGTGTATCCTTTGGCCTTCCTACAACTGTAATCGTTTTTATAAGGATGTAAGTAGAGAGAATGGTCAAAAATGTTAACAGCAACGTGGCACTGAAGTTGATAAAAACAATCAACAGGCTCAAAAAGAAAATATGAGAATTAGGGACTAATTTTGAGAAGCAGGATCAACCGAAGAGAAATAATTTTTAAAAAAATTCCCAATCTAATATCATAGGAAATAAATTCACAAGAAAGAAAGACTTAAAAGCTTCAGATGTGTTTCCCCGTGTAATCCCATTTAATGCATAGTGAGAAATTGCTTTCTTAAAATTGCTGTTTAAAATATGATATCAAAGGTGACAAAAAAGTTAAATCCCACTTAAAATAAACTGAGGTGATTTAAAATTCCTTGATGCTATATGCTTATATGTATAATATATTCAGTGGACAACCTTTCTACCTCACATCTGTAAAGAATTAAAAACCAGAAATTAAACTAGACAAATCGATTACATGAGTGTTTCTTCAAATTCTGTCAGGAAAGGTTTCCGAAAATGCAATCAGGATACAATATGAAGTGTCCGTAAAGTAAATGATGAGGAACCGATGGTCCTAGTCCATCCAGTAGTGTATCTGAAACCTTGGTGAATGTCATACTGACTGAAGGGTCACAATTCACCGGTACGTAGTGCAGCCATGAAATTCTATTAGACCACATAGAAACACGAGAAACTGAGTGTTAGCGGCTCAGGGAAGGGAAAATTCAAATTTAAGGAAATCGGTACACAGTATATGTGCTGAAGGTCAGTTGCGCGTAACTTCGGCCAAAACTGATTGCTGAGTCTGTTGAACTTCAGTATTGAACAATGATTTGAGGAATGGAACGAGTCATTTATCTGAATTTTATAAACTTCTTTATCATAAGGTACGAATATTTCTGAATTCTACCCGGGTTACTTACATCGAAAGATAAAACCACTTCTAGTGGGCATTATTTTCCTAAAAATCCGCTAACCATCTTTAGTTATGGTTTGGCTAAGACCCCAATTAGGATTTCAAACTAGTTAGCACCCCAAAACTGTTAGTACACGAGTAGAAAAGCTGCAAGTGACTACTTTCCTCGGTACAGGCTCTGAAAAAAATAGCTACCCGCAGATTTTTGCTCTAGTTTGCCACCTGATAACAAACTGCAGAAAATTAGGTTATAGCTATACCACTGAAGTTACTCTTAAAACTCTGACGCCATTTCTAATCTCTATATGGAAGGTCAAGAAAAATAAGTATCTATAATCCTAACTGGTAACTCTTTCAGTAGTACCACATTTCTTTCACCGAAACACCTTCAACGAAACAAACTTTCCAATACTTCACTCAGAATGCAATAGAAAATAGCAGAAATTTCTAAGCTTCCGCTAACTGACTAGTGACTTGCATTTCATTGACTATCTTGTAGCATGCAAAATTAATAGTACAAATGGGATTAATCGACTGTATGAGTTTAGTTGACCTCAATAATCTAACTAGTGTAAGGTGAAATGTTTTTGGTTTTTTCGACAGTCATCATAGTATAAATTCAGCAATTTGTTGCAAGTTATTGGGACTTGAGGAACTGGTAATGTGTTTATTTGCCACAAGACATAAAGGTATTTAAACTTCCGTTTGAATTTCATATCATCATCGTGTAATACAAATTCGGTTTTGATTCCCTATTTATAATACATAGAAAAAAACATACTTGGGCACCGAGTAAACAAATTTTACCCATAATGTTGCGTATCCTACTGAAGGATTTATACAAAGCAAAGTTAATTTCAGAAAAGGCATTAACATTTATTGTCAGGTCTCTTACACATTAGCAATAATAAATATTTCGCAAACAGAATGGTGTTCACACTATTCAGCATTATTTTATCAGCAACATCAGACTATAGCTTTAGGTTTTAAACTAACTTTTAACATGATGTTTCGGGCGTGGAAGTAGTCATTTTTCGATCATGACTTTTGGGGATTGCAAGCTAGGTTATCTGGTTTAATCTCAAAATAAATTGCCTTCTATAAATAATCGGCTCCTTTAAATAGGCTATGTAACCTCTGTTTAATAAATTGCATCATATTTGCTTTACCATTATAAATAAAAACCAGTTGTGCAAAACAGAAAACACTGGTTTCCAAGTTTTCACTTTGAATGATGACATTTACCAAAACTAACTTACTGAAATATAAGGAAGGTATTGGTAGTAACAATGGATAGTCGGATGTCAGTGGAACGAAATATGCTTCCTGGATTCCACTGCTAGCTACCATCCATCAGTAATATATAATTGAAACACAGGCAATATACAGGCATCCTCGCAGGATCACATATGCCAACAGAAACCAATCAATTCGGTCCAGTCAACAACGGGATAACACAAGTAACAACATCAAGGTGCTAATAGCCAGTGAAATACGCATTCCCACTTATCTCTGAAGAAAGGCTGTTAGCGAACTGGCCTACAACAAGCCATGTTATTTTCTAAAATCAAATTTGGTTTTAAGAATTACGAAATTCTCGAGGTGTTGTATTTCATTACGTAGACTGTCAAATCACAAAGCTTTCATTTTCATTCATTAAATCATCGTCATCACAAACTTCAGAATGAGGTAAAGTTTCAGAAATTCTCTAGAAGTAGTCTAGTAGCTCGAATCAGCACCACTGCATATGTATTTCGGCTGACCGTCTAGTTGAAGCAAACTTTGACCAGCTTTTCCTTTATGGTTCCTCTGGGTTGATAGACTGGTTCCATGAAAAATGACTTATGGTTGCTGACTGATAAGAATAACAAGCATCCAAGAGTTTTATGACATTTTTTCATTTCCCTAATCTACGAGTACTTCACTTGAACTCATTTTCACAGATGACTGCTTGTACTGACACAAAATAAAACGTAATGTAATGCTAGTTGATATTCCCGTGTATCAACTCTAAGAGACTGGTTAATCTATTTAATATATAGTCGCAACTACTGTAGGTGACTTCCAAGTCAAAAAAGAGTAGAAACATCTTGTTGGTTTATGAGCTACAGCTCTAATTATTCAGTTACAATCTCTGAAATATTCTTCACAAATAGTAAGACGTTGGAGGATTTAACTATGACACTGAGTGAACCGGTCCTTTAGTTGACGTTGTTTACTACAAATAGACGGAAATTTTTCCAGAACTATAAGTTATTGTAACCCGAAAAAGAAGCTGTTCCCATTGTTGGTGCAAAATATACTGGAAAATATACTTTTAGGCAATCGATCAAGTGGGTTAAATTTTATTTTATTTAACACAACTATTTTATTTACTTACAGCACTGAATACACGAAACAGATTTCTGTAAAATGTATAATTATAGGCAGTGGAAAAAGTTCACAGCCGTTTAATAAAACTGTATACCATTCAAATTCGGCAACTCGTTTAAAAGATACTTTCTGCAGTTAACGTAAAATGAAAAAGAAAGAAGAGGTACTGCTGTCACCACTACTAACGATGGAGATAATGATCACCAATTCAACTAATTTCCCCTTAGTTCGCAAATATAAAATGAGCACTATGTAATAATAATCGAGTGACTGAAGAAATAATTGCACAAACTATGAATCTTTTAAGAACACATGTGTACAAGGCTAAACTAATATGACAGAATAACTTGGGCACTGTAGTAGTGTAGATTGTGAATCCATTTTAGTGAGTATGATTTAGTGGATAATGTTTTTGACAATTTATTGTCCATATTCATATCAGGAATATGAAAATGGACAATAAATTATATCCTAAACGTTATCCAGTAAATAAAACTGTTTCACAGTGTGACATTTCCAGTAAACAGACTAAAATGGAATTACAGAGCTAAATGTTGCAACTGGAATACTACATGCTGAGGATCATGTCAAATCATCTGAAATTCTAACTAATGCGATGAACGTACAGTCATCAAAGTGGGATGGTACTCTAAAGTAGTGTACTTGCAGATGAACTAAAGTTATTGCACTATCACTCAAGTGTTAAAAATGAAACAAGTTAGACATTATGAATTGTGTCACAGAAAAAACCCATCAAAATATTCACGGTAATAGTCAATATCTTAAGGTAGGAATGAAATCTGAGTATAAGAAATGTCCAATTGTTTTTGAAGCATGCAACTTAATATCATATCAGAGAATATCAGAAAAAATTGGACCGACCATGCTACTGGTAAATATCATCAAAAAGTCATGATTTCTCCAAGCTCACCATTTCACTCACCACTTACGAGTTGATGAAACATGAACAAACATACCTATTTCCTTCGAATTGCTATAGTTGTCATTGAAGGTGACTATATGGACACTTCACTTGAAACATTTAACATTATTTCATTCAATACATTCTACTTTTAGTCGTCATGGATTTTGTAAAATGCTGCAGATATTATTTTGTATCATCTATTAAAGCCTGTCATCATATTAGTTAGAAGGATAGATGAAACCATAGATATACTGATCTGACTAGGAGGGCTATGTATTTCTTGCTCCCTTCTGAATAACATTACAGACACAGACCAATGTAGGTTATTTAGCAACAAGCTCAAACTTTCTTTAGCACTTTCAAAGTCGATCTTGTAGCATCACAGATTTCAGCTATCATTACATTACACACCACTGACTTCAAAATGTTATCTATTATTTTTTGTTTGGAAGATTCTGGTAAAAATAAATGTGAGAACTTATAAGTTATCATGGTTATCAGTTACGCATATTTTGATAAAATTCTGTATTTTAAACTTATTTTTATTCACTAAGTTAGGCCAGCTCAACTGGATATATATATATATATATATATATATATATATATATATATATATATAATTCATGGACATCATCCGGAATCCTGTTGGAGATGTTTCTATGCAGCGAATGACTACCACTTTCAGTATTCAAGCTGTTTTGGGGATTACAGTGAATATTGTAGGTCTAAGATGCATCATCATTTTGTGTGTTTAACAGAGAATGTTTCACATGAAGCTGATTTTTACAAAGTTTTCCTCTATCTACTCTTCCTGTGCTATATGCTTTAGAACAGGCATTTTCTGCTACAGTTCAATTCGAATTTAAGAAACAGATGAATACTTCTGTAAAAATTGCACATGCTGCAGCTTGTCCTAATAATCATGTTTATTTTCCAATTGCTTAACTGTCTAGATGAATAATATTAACCTAGTTACATCTATCAGTATGCACACAAATGAACAATGAATATCAGGCAGTTGTGAAGTGATTAGACAGATGACATTTCACACTAGGGTATTCTATGGTATACTGAAGACAAACCTTTTTAAGATAATCTTTCTTATAGCTTATTCATTCATCAGATATCCTAGATATTTTCTAAATTAAAACAGATTCAGTGGAGTTAAAATCTGCCCATTTCATTTACTTTACTTCTTTCATATTTGTCTCAGCTGCCTGATATCAATTATTCGCCCAGGTGCATTAACAATACTTTTCAATATTTACGGTAAGAAAACATAAGAAAAACATTTTTTAACTAGTAAGAGAACTAGACTTCAAGCATAGATGCATAACGTGTGTAGAATGTCGCAGTATATCATTACCACCCAGTAGTAAAGGTATGTAACAGATAAGAAAGAACCTAAACAAAGGAATGTTCATTTATAAAGAGTTAGCTTCCAACAAATCAGCACCCTTCATTGAGACATAAATAGTTGATGTGAATAGAAGACCATTAAACACCAGTCAAAGGACAGCCTTATATTCATATATATTAAGTGAAAAACTTAGTTAGTTATACATGCGAGATGCATTTTACTGAATGAAACGGTATATACAGTTGAATACCTCAAATTATGTTTTGCTAACCAAATATGGAAAAATTATATAGACTTCAGGATCAAAATTTGGCCTGATATAATTGAATAAGTTGAGCATTGGGTAAGTGGATTGCAAAAGAAATATATTTGTAATATCCCAGTGAGGTAGAAAAATTAATTTCTGACATTAAGCAAACTTATGCAAGCTAGTTCGTTAGGAAGCAAAACTCATACAAGTTATTACATGTTTCATATATGCACACATTAACATCACCTTGAAATCACGATTCAATAAATAATAAAGATAACATTTATTCCTATATTATTATTATGTATGAACAATGTGACCTATTGCTTCTCTATTACTACTGAGACATGTGATAACATACAGACTTTATTCTGTGAGGAAGCAGTTTCCATTAGGTCGAGAAACATAAGAAACTTGTTTTTCTACCTCATGGGATTGTAAAAATATTTTTTCTTCACCTTAGAAAAATGTTACAATGACTAACATACGTGTGATTAATCCTTTTCATCATCTGAAGAAGTGGAATAATCATCTTTGGTAAGATTTACTTTTTAGTGGTTAGTAGGGGAATTCAGGATGTGAGTTTTGTTATAAATCAGTCATCATATAAGTTTATTTAAAGCATACAGTAGAAATGATCAGTTATTTAAAGTAACATAAAAGAGCACGTTAACTTTCATGAAAATTTAATAGTAAGTTTTAGTGACCAAAATGGTCAATGATTAGAAGCAAAGAAAATGGTCATTAAACGATGAGGTTAGACATGTCAAACACTGTGTTAAGTAGGACATACTGAGCACACGATTTCTTCTAAGCGGTTCAGCTGAGATACATTTTCAAATGAAGCTTGAAGACATTCGATTGGAATTTCAAACATATCAGTTCACGGCGTAATCAGTAGTCTGTGTGTCAGATGTTATACTGTGACTTTTCAACTAGTGGTCACTTGTGTAGACGTATCCGCTCTTTCTGTATCACTTTATTCATTGGTTTCACTATAGGAAACGGCTTTTATTACGTATACTTCAGATGATGAAACTGATCAACTAATTCCTTCATACAATTAATTCTAGTAATGACGACAAATTGTAGGGTTGAGGTGATGGGTCTCTCTAAATCTGATAATTTGAATGGTAAGTTTTGTTAGAGGCAAACAGGCAGCTTTCAGATCTGTATGCACATGCGGAAATGGCTATTTTTGTGAAGGAAAACATTCTTCCAAATCGTAATACGCTTTCGGTAACAAAATGTGAAAGAAAATATAATTTACAATTGTTCCCATATGCTAGCTATGGGATAACTCGTAACAGGAAATTGGTCTGCTGTCAATACTTCAATAGTGTAAGTGAAAATAATGTAAAGGTACTGACATTCAAAATCTACCTACTGACAAGGGCATACGGTTATCAAAGCCTTACTAGCAGTTGGAAACATGTCACTCGGAAGTGATTCCTCGGAACCTAATAAATTCAGTTTGCAATGCCAAGTGAGGCTTTCCCTCCACTGAAAATAACACATTTGATGAAAAGCGTATACCAGAGCCCGCTGCTCACTACTATCGTTAAATACCAATATAATTTCATAAAGTCATTTTATGTAACAGTTTCTGGGTGGGTTTTATTGAAATTTAATTGCTTATGAACAATGAAGACTATCCATAGCTTCGTCAGCGTACTGACAGAAAACTGACGGATTCAAATCCATCACTGAATGACCAGCTGTAAATACAATAAACATACAATATTAGCATTAAAAAAACATTTTAATTTTGATTTGGTGATTTTGGTTTCGAGTGCAAACTGTCAGCATCATATTTACCCACTAGACACTTTACACACAACGTAATATACAAATATGCGCTAAG
The DNA here is from genome assembly GCA_944470555.2 of Heterobilharzia americana. Classification (NCBI taxonomy): domain Eukaryota; kingdom Metazoa; phylum Platyhelminthes; class Trematoda; order Strigeidida; family Schistosomatidae; genus Heterobilharzia; species Heterobilharzia americana. The sequence goes on from OX104134.1 coordinate 88,004,477, forward strand.
CACAGCTGAAACACTGAGGCATAAACATTTATCTCTATGTACCACCATACAAGCATTTGAGAGGCGAATGAATTAAAATATACTTTTTCAAATGTGATAGCATTCAGTGCAGTGTGATAATTCTTAAGGTTATGCATGAGCTGGTCATAATGACTATTTAGAGTTGATCAATATATATATATATATATATATATATATATATATATATTTGTTGGTTGAAGGCAATCGTCAGAAAGCCCTGGACTTAGGTTTCGTGCTTTTTGGCACTTGTCAGCAAGGCGTATCTGCAACATCGACGGAAATCATGTCCCGCCTTTAACTAACTAACATCTACTAATGTGCACCGCGATGCTGAGCTTCCTAGCTTGGTTGTCACATTGCAAATATGATCGATAAGATTCGGTCTGCACTCAGGACTAGACAATATGAAATTGGTTGCACTTCCGTGACCACTCAATGTAGATATATATAATTACAGTCAGGCACACCACTATTTTTTAAATTGATTTTATTAACCTGAATGCATATAAATGTCTAGACTTCTAACCTAATCTTAGCTGTGATTGACATAAGTAAATAAGTCACTGTGTATTACCATGCCTCAGTCAATGTCTTAGTCTGCATTATGTGTGTATATATTCCTTTATTGAACAACAGTATATAAAATCATGTATGTAGAGTAAAAAGCGGACATGTCCTACTGAAATTTATGAATTCAGTAAATCCTGATTTAATTACATTTGTTGTTTGTTTTAAATTTGTATCAGGAAGCAAATGTTTTCAAATATATAAACGTTTATTTATCTATCTACACCTGCTAGAGTTTTGATTAATAACACAGCTTATGTGTATTTCTAAAGTTTTGCGTTGGATCACCTGACAGAAATCAAAAGATTTCTCCTTTCAGTGTAGGTATCAAGTGACGAAAACAATGTGGAAACAAGCAGTTGCAAAGTCAGATTAATAAAAATAATATTTTTCTTGTTAAATTTTACTCAACGGCTAGAATGATAAGAAGTAAAATATCACTGTGACGGTAGAAGCAGAAAATACAAAACGTACAATCATGTTTCACAAGTTAAAAAGAGAGACTTAGTAAAAAAACCGAAATGCGTTTATCAAGATGTAGGTACATATGCACTATTCAACTCATAAGAATCAGACTAATTTAATACAAGGTAACAAATTCCCTTTTCTAATATTTTTCGAAAAATATTAAGTTTTGTTTTTATTTTTGAAGTAGCCTTCAGACAAACATCTCTTTCATTAAAAGTGAAGATCTTTTTTTGATTTAACAACCATTAAAACATTGAATTCAGTCTACATAACAAACTACTCTCATGTATAACTTTAACATTTTGTCAACTTACCTAAAACATGCTGCCTTAGTTTGCGAATTGAAGAAAGTAAAAACATGTATATCAGTTTTATTTCTCACCTCTCACTCTCTACATTTCCCCTCTTGGCTAATACATTGAAGAGATGAGAAATAAAAGGTGAGAGATGGAATTCTAGTCTATTATTTTTTCTTCAACGAACACAATCATGTCAACACAACTATTTTTCAAACTTTTGTGGCTTGTTTTACTAGATATGAAAGGTAAATGTAAACTTCTGAAAATGTGATATATTTCCTGACGAGACTATGTAAGGTACTATTGATTGATAAATCGATGTTTTTATGCAAACATGATGTATAAAGCTGGAGGAAAATTAAGCTCACAGTGGAGTTTGAATCGGTAGCTTTCAACAAATAAGTAAGCTAAAAGGTGAACAACCAATGAGGTTGGAAAGGAAGAAAATATCACCTTTTAGCTAAGTTTACATTTTATAAGAAGTAATAGCATATTTAGTCTGTAGATATCCAGGTAGTTAGTAGTAAGGAAGAGAATGTGCAACATATTAAGTCTGACAGATACTAATATACAAGTTATTTATGTCTCAGGATTCTACAAAAAGCCAATAATTAGACACTATACAGGCCACATTATATTCATTAGAAATTAATGCTATATTTTGGACTACAGAGTGTACTTCCAGCTGTACTTCGTTAGAACTTGAAGGTGAATTAAAAGAGTAAGATTATAAGCAGTTTTCTACTTTGTAAATAAGGTGCACACAATAGTTTTCTGAAGGTTATTAACACCAACAGTTATCATTTTCATGAAGACAATAATCCAAACAAACTGGAAGTGCTGCCTCTTCATAATTTCTCATCGCTGATATAAATTTTACTAAGTCAATATATTTATAACTCGAGTCAAATTTTACTGATAGTTAGCTCATCGAAACAGTTTAGTTTACTATAGGATATTGAATACATCACTCAAACATAACTTGTAAACTTTCAGAACTATAGACCTGAGTCAGTAGTCATAGAGTACAATGATTCTTTCAAAGTCTGTTATTAGGAGTATAAATATACTTCACATAACTACCAGAAGAAGCAATTAAAGACACAAGCTAATTACGGTGAAATAAAGATCGAAATAAATTCCAGTTTCAAAAGTAAACTTAGACTCTATAGATATTCGCACCAAGTTGATATTTGACAGTTTGAAAAAATTTAGGCATTGGGTAAATAACATTCATTATTTTGGTACTTATATCGCAGTGTGAACATTCTGTTTTATAAACACAACTAGTTTGTGAATATAGAGGGATCTGGTCCTTCAAATGAACTTAGGTGCTTGATTTTCTGTAGAACACTGTAATATTGCATTTGTTGAGGACTCCTGTGTGGGACAGCTATTGTTGAGGCTCATGATTTAACAGTAGTTTCACGATCTAATTTAATGTGATTTTCTAGTTTGTGAATGAATTTTACCGAGGAATTATTCATCTTAAGTATGTTCTTCACATATTTTAATTCCATAAATCTTTCGTTTTCATCCGTTATTAGATTGTGTGCTCACCTCAAAAGACTGGAGGGAACAAAAACTTTCACATAAATTGTATGTAGTGAGTTGAAATCTGAATATTCGTTCGAATGTGTTGCTTTTCTGAAAATGGTTATGCCTAAATGTTTGTCTTCTTTTCCGGTTGCCTCCAGTCTTTTGAGGTGAGCACACAATCTAATAACGGATGAAAACGAAAGATTTATGGAATTAAAATATGTGAAGAACATACTTAAGATGAATAATTCCTCGGTAAAATTCATTCACAAACTAGAAAATCACATTAAATTAGATCGTGAAACTACTGTTAAATCATGAGCCTCAACAATAGCTGTCCCACACAGGAGTCCTCAACAAATGCAATATTACAGTGTTCTACAGAAAATCAAGCACCTAAGTTCATTTGAAGGACCAGATCCCTCCATATTCACAACCTAATTGTGTTTATAAAATAAAATGCTCAGACAGCGATGCAATATATACAGGAAAAACTTCCTGTGAAATCAAAACTAGGAAAAATGAACACCGAAGAGCTCCCACCCAACATCCTAAAAATCCAGTAGAACTGACAAAACTTGGAAATAATTCAGCCATAGCTCTACACGATATAATTTCAGGTCACAAGATCAATTATGACAATATCAAAATTACTTCGAAAGGATTTGGAAATTATAAAGAACGTCCCATAGCAGAATCTCTTCAAATAAAATCGAATCAAAATTATCTCAATAGGAGTGAGGGAGTAAATTCTAGTTTGAATTGGTCTCAACCCACCCCCACATATGCTGATGTAACCAGCATACATACGATAGGAACTATCAACACATGTAAACATTTCAATCTAAATCTGTAATTCGCACACTCTTACACATAACACATAACCTACAGATGTAATCTTTATTCTGCGACAAAAACCCCTTAAGCAAATTACGGCTGAACAAAACTCAGGCCAGTGAAAACACCATTTAAAAATTTGTGTGACATTCTAATATTCTTCACTTCATTACAAAGTTAACGCTGAGGATGTCTCCAAGCCTAATGATTAAATGTCCACAAAAAAATATTAAGCTCAGAGAATATCAGATCATTCTCAAGGTTTTCCTCGCATTACAACTTTACTTTGGCTCAATTTCTCCGCTATCCAGGGTTATTAGGAATAAACTGTAAATCGCCGTAAGCTAACAGATTTGTAAAATGTAGTAAAAATTAACTGTTAACAACTAATTGCAATAAATAGTCAGCAGCAATACTAAAAAACTTGATGCAATGTCTTCACGAATCTCCAAATTCATAATAATAATCTATTCAAACTTCACACTCAACTTTAATCAATGATATTTTGCTCAGTTTTCAGACCCTCCTTTATATTCACTTGAAGTCCCGTCTTCGCTGCCATGCCTCTTCTGTCAACTTGTTCGTTTACTCCTGTAGATCTTCAAGTTTGTGTGACATTAGACACAAGTCATCATTGGCGAAATTCAATCTTCATCTGGGTATTTTCCCCGGTTCAGTGTATCCCTCTCTCCTCATAGCTCCTCACTGTTTGTTGCATGGTCCAGTCCACTACAATCAGCAATATCATGGGTGATAGTAGACAGCCTTGTTTCACTCCTGTCTTCACTTCAAAAGCATCACTGACCTGTCCATTGTGAACTACTTGGCATGTGGCGTGTTCATAGTGTCGTCCATCAGTTTTCTGGGTGTTTAACTTGAACCGTGGTCGATTACCACCTTCGTTGAATGCTTTCAACTGGATTTTGAAGGTTCCTTGCACTAGGTAGTGTGTGGTGTGAAGCTACATCTGCTCCTCTTCTTGATCTTATGTCGAGTAGGCTGCATCTCCACTTCCTTCACATTGAAATGAAGTCCACCTGATTTGTAGTGTGTCTGATGTCTGCTGAAATCAAATCCATGTGACTGCCTTGTGAATATCCTCGTGTTTGTACACACTGCCTCAAATCACAAAATCATTTAATGCGCGGAAGTCTGTAAACAGTTCTCCATTCTCGTCCGTTTCACTGAGTGCCCATCGATCCATGGTTAGTTCTCTTCGTGTGTTGTCCGCTCCCAGTTTGGCTGGCATTCATGTCACCCCACCCATTAGAATTTTGATGTCACCAACTGGTGTGAGATCTTGTCCATTACTGAATGCAGTTGTCTGTAGAATTCCTCCTTCTTCTCTTGATCTGCATTCTTTGTAGGTGCTAAGTGTAGCATTGAATGATTGTGACTTTCATCCCTTTTGAGTTGGACCTTGCTGTTATGATCTGATCCTGGGGGAGATTGGTTCCCAGTGCATGATAGAGAGCCTTCGATGCTCTTGAACGGGAGACATCATGATAGCCACTTTATAACTGAGTGTGCTCGTGGTTGTCGTTTGGGTGAGAATATGGGAGTAGATTATTGATTCTCTAGTTGACAGTTTGGAGAGTCCACTTCCAATCCATCTGCTTTCGCGAATTCCTAACACTTCAATGCTATACCTTCTCATCTCGTTTGCAATCTGGGGAGCCTTGGTAGGTTGAAAAATGGTGCAGACATTCCACGTCCCTATGTTTACTTTCGCTTTCATCGAGAGAGAGAGAGAGAGAGAGAAGACACATCGACCAATTGGCTCCCGGAAGTCATGCTTTCACCAACCGGTGTTATTTCGTCTCTCCGATCCCAGCGAGGAATAATACTGTTTTTATTTTTTAGATTTTGTTTTGCTTTGAAGTTTCTTTAGCGGTTGGATTGGTTTTCCGGGTTAGGGTTGCTAGCCTGCAGCCTGGCGTATATATATATATATATATATATATATATATATATATGCATATTATTCCACGAATTCTGAGATGCATGTCGTTGTGTTCACTGAGTAAAGACTACATAAAACTTCTTGTTTTCAACTCCCAATCTTAAAAATTGTCAACTTCTGCATCTTGTACATACCTTCTTTTTTCGCTGATCTTGCTTATTACATTATTGGTGACTTATGTTCTATATCCTCCGTAAACTGTATTCATGTAAGTGAATATAAGTTCTCTAAAACATGTTCACCAATGTTCGTCTTTCAAGTTATTAGTGAAAAAACCAAATATAAGAACTATAGTATGTTCAGTTTTTCTAGCAATAGGTTGTGGTAAATAATGAGGAAGATGTTTTCAAGATACTTCCTACAGATAGGTATTAATTTTTGTCCAAAATGCTGTAAGTTGTTTACCAGTTATGTTACTGCCTATGCGTGACAGGTCAATAACATAGTCTGCTGCAGTAATGGTGATACTAAACACAATGGTATCCAAATTGAATTATACAAAAATTAAGCTAAAAGTGAAATTTTTAGCGATAAAAATTATTTTTCGTGGTTGAAATCCCAGTCAACTATGAAACTAGGATATAAAGAACAGAATACACCTTGAGGGCAGCCATAATGTATACCACTGACATATTCTCTTTAGCGGTTGGATTGGTTTTCCGGTTAGAGTTGCTGGTTCTATGCCCAATCTTCATTCTTTTTCCGGGCTTAGGACCGGCCAGTAACTAGCGAACTCGTTAACAATGTAAATGCTACGCGTAAGAGTAACAGATCAAAGGCAGTTAGTTATGTCAGTTTTGATGCTCCTTAAAATCAGAAGGTACCAGATGAGGTTGTGATGTCTCATACAGTAAACTTAAAAGAAAATTGAGAAAACTATCACATTTCAGTCATCACCAAGTTTAACAAACTTTATTCATACCTTGTTCAACAAACTATCTTCAGAATTGAGTGTGTTGAAAAGCAAGATGAAAGTGAACTAAAAGTTTGTATAGCAGTGCAATTGGAGAATGCATGAAATCGGATAGAGGGAGTATTGGTAAGATCTACTGATCTTTCTGACTGTTAAGGCTTCCGTACAGTTAGTGCATACTCTTCAGAACATGAGACATATTATCTTGTCTCCAGTAGGTTTAATAAAATTTCTAAGTGTACATGTGTATTTCTTCCACAAAATGAATAATGGAGGAGCAAAGAAATGTATAATTTCCATTTAAGAGTACTAGCAGGAGCTTCGTGACTCTTGAAATTACAATCCATCTCATTGATTTGTAGTGCGTCTTATCACTGAGCACAAAACTTATTTTCTTAATTTATAGAAGCAGAAAAGATAGTCAGAAGCCATGAAATAAGCTCATCGGCGACTTTAGTTGGACTGATGATTGACTGACAGTTTGATGCAGCTAATGTTAGTCATTTTATATCAAAAAACTTCCTAACCAAAGCTAACCTGAATTAATAAGTGGCTAATCCCAGAAAGCTATTTATAGTAATCCATTTTGACTATTTAAAAATGCTTAGTCGTGGCCCTAATAGCTTAGTGATAATTTGTGACTGCAGCAGTGGTTAAAATGAGTTCATATCCTATGGAAGACGTCAACTCCCTTGAAGTCTCAGACATGCTTTGATGAAGAATGCCAACAAGAGCGAAACCTAGGCCCAAAGCTTCTTGCCAACTGCCCCGTAACCATCTGATATCTACCTTATTATGATATGAGTTTATGACCTCATCAACCCTTGTAGTCTCCTTTTCAAAAGCAACTTCTCAAGCCCATTCCACTGCTTACCTACTGAAAAATTTAATCTTACCACCCCAATGGGACTGGTTGATAAGTGAAGGTCATAGTTTAAGTAGCATTTTTGTTTAAACCCACCAAGAAGGTCAAATATAACTACCGCGAAGTGGAACATGTCCCCTGATGATGATCAGTAAAAGTCTTAGTTACTCCGTCAAGCTCTGGTTCTTAGTTGGATTAATAGAGTAAATTATTTGATTAGCCACTTCATTTCATCATTCTTTGCCATCATAATCACTTTTTTCCCCATAATGTAATTTTTAGTTACGGATACAGTCGATTTTCTCGTTTAGTTATTATAAGAAAGCATATTTCACCTTTGGGAAATGACTTACATTCCTAACACATACCACTTTCCAAATTGCCAAGCAATACTTTTATACCTCTCTTACACTTCCTGTGATAAATGTATCATTAACCTGTCAAATAATAACAGATTCATCCATTGTTACCATCATTACAGTTGCATAGGTTTAAAAGTGATATATCTATGAAGAGAAAATATTTTCCTCAGATGTCCTTCATTTTTATCAATGAATCAATCAACCCCTTTTACTTTCCTCTGAATTTCTAATCTTCACCGACTCATTAGCAACTTTGATGTAATATAATTACTTTGCATCTGAAATTATTTGTCGCGTTCTCTGAGTATTACTGGCTTAGTTGTCTAATCCTCTTCTACATACGTGTTGATGTCACTCTTTTGTTTTCAACTTAATTTTGTCTGTCTCGTAATTACTTAGGCATCTAATTGTTAGCACCCATTTTTCACTGGTTAACGAGTAGAACTTTATTACTTAACATTAACCGTTCTTAAGTAATTATACTTATACGAAATTCCCTACTTCAAAGTTAATGTAATTATTCAGCGTTTATTTTCTGACACTTTAAAATTTTCTCATTTTAAGTTGATACTATTTGAATAAGCAGCACTATACAAACTAACTGCCTTCTCTGTCACAGGAATTCCATAAGTAGACCTAATTTATGCTAATGAGGATAATCATCGTATAAAACGCTCTCAGCTCATTGAATGCATAATAAACACTTTAATCAAGAGTAGCACATGTGAGTTTTACAATTGTGTCACAAAGTGATGAGCTTAATTTTTAACAGTGATTCCGATAATTGATTCCCTCGTTCATGTACGAATACAGCTTGAATAAGTGGGTTATTCAAGCAATGAAGCAACCAAAATACTTATTAATTAAACTTCTTCAAGGAGTATTGTAAAAGGATTTGAAGTTTTAACCGAGAAAAGCTGTAAAGTGCTTAGAATAATACATCTTATGACTGTGGAATCAAATTATAAACTTCTATTTATATACATATTCTTCCTATATCAGCCGTCGTCTGTACCTACTATATTTCATGAAACCTATAAAAAGTGAAGGATATTAAAACACCTGGGTATATTTTCATACCGAGCCAAGTGTTAAGAAGAACCAGCTATGTTCCAGTGCCTCGTCAGTGACTCAAATGTTCCTGGTTCAAATATTATTGTGGACCTAATTTTCGGTTCCAATTCAATCAATACGCATTCACAATGAAAAAACATGATGTCACCAGTCAATTTAAAGTGTTTGAAATGATTAAGTAGTCTTCTCTTTCTTAAAACTAATTAGTCGCATTCTGCATCCGGGGAGAAAATGTAATTTTTCGAAGTTTTTCTTGTACGTATTGTAGCTCATAGGTTTCCTCGTGTAAACTCATGTCAAAATTCAACCATTCTGCTTATCCTTCATTGAAAATCGTATTTTGATTTCTATAGAGACATAACTAAACTTAAAGGGTTACAAATGCAATAAGAAAGCATTAGTCAGCTACATGGTATGAATTTTCAACACTTACTTGGTGTACATGCATGAAGAAAAGAAACATAAACACCCGTACTTGATACATGCAAAACTAACATGATGTACAACTGAATTTTACTGTCATAATAAGTGAATATAAACTAAAAGAACAGGATTAGCCACAAAGTGTTTCGCGCATATTTTCTATCTGTCAGAGAATATGTCAGTGTATACATTATGGCTGCCCTCAAGGTGTATTCTGTTCTTTATATCCTAGTTTCATAGTTGACTGGGATTTCAACCACGAAAAATAATTTTTATCGCTAAAAAATTTCACTTTTAGCTTAATTTTTGTATAATTCAATTTGGATACCATTGTGTTTAGTATCACCATTACTGCAGCAGACTATGTTATTGACCTGTCACGCATAGGCAGTAACATAACTGGTAAACAACTTACAGCATTTTGGACAAAAATTAATACCTATCTGTAGGAAGTATCTTGAAAACATCTTCCTCATTATTTACCACAACCTATTGCTAGAAAAACTGAACATACTATAGTTCTTATATTTGGTTTTTTCACTAATAACTTGAAAGACGAACATTGGTGAACATGTTTTAGAGAACTTATATTCACTTACATGAATACAGTTTACGGAGGATATAGAACATAAGTCACCAATAATGTAATAAGCAAGATCAGCGAAAAAAGAAGGTATGTACAAGATGCAGAAGTTGACAATTTTTAAGATTGGGAGTTGAAAACAAGAAGTTTTATGTAGTCTTTACTCAGCGAACACAACGACATGCATCTCAGAATTCGTGGAATAATATGCATATATATATATATATATATATATATATATATATATATATATATATATACGCCAGGCTGCAGGGCTAGCAACCCTAACCCGGAAAACCAATCCAACCGCTAAAGAAACTTCAAAGCAAAAACAAAATCTAAAAAATAAAAACAGTATTATTCCTCGCTGGAATCGGAGAGACGAAATAACACCGGTTGGTGAAAGCATGACTTCCGGGAGCCAATTGGTCGATGTGTCTTCTCTCTCTCTCTCTCTCGATGAAAGCGAAAGTAAACATAGGGACGTGGAATGTCTGCACCATATTTCAACCTACCAAGGCTCCCCAGATTGCAAAAGAGATGAGAAGGTATAGCATTGAAGTGTTAGGAATTCGCGAAAGCAGATGGATTGGAAGTGGACTCTCCAAACTGTCAACTAGAGAATCAATAATCTACTCCCATATTCTCACCCAAACGACAACCACGAGCACACTCAGTTATAAAGTGGCTATCATGATGTCTCCCGTTCAAGAGCATCGAAGGCTCTCTATCATGCACTGGGAACCAATCTCCCCCAGGATCAGATCATAACGGCAAGGTCCAACTCAAAAGGAATGAAAGTCACAATCATTCAATGCTACACTAAGCACCTACAAAGAATGCAGATCAAGAGAAGAAGGAGGAATTCTACAGACAACTGCATTCAGTAATGGACAAGATCTCACACCAGTTGGTGACATCAAAATTCTAATGGGTGGGGTGACATGAATGCCAGCCAAACTGGGAGCGGACAACACACGAAGAGAACTAACCATGGATCGATGGGCACTCAGTGAAACGGACGAGAATGGAGAATTGTTTGCAGAATTCTGTGCATTCAACGATTTGGTGATTGGAGTTGGGTAGTGTGTTCAAGCACAAGGATATCTGCAATGTGACATGGATTTCACCAGACACCATGACACACTAAAAATCAGGTGGACTTCATTTCAATGTGAAGGAAGTGGAGATGCAGCCTACTCGACATAAGATCAAGAAGAGGAGCAGATGTAGCTTCACACCACACACTACCTAGTGCAAGGAACCTTCAAAATCCAGTTGAAAGCATTCAACGAAGGTGGTAATCGACCACGGTTCAAGTTAAACACCCAGAAACTGATGGACGACACTATGAACACGCCACATGCCAAGTAGTTCACAATGGACAGGTCAGTGATGCTTTTGAAGTGAAGACAGGAGTGAAACAAGGCTGTCTACTATCACCCATGATATTGCTGATTGTAGTGGACTGGACCATGCAACAAACAGTGAGGAGCTATGAGGAGAGAGGGATACACTGAACCGGGGAAAATACCCCAGATGAAGATTTGGATTTCGCCAATGATGACTTGTGTCTAATGTCACACAAACTTGAAGATCTACAGGAGTAAACGAACAAGTTGACAGAAGAGGCATGGCAGCGAAGACGGGACTTCAAGTGAATGTAGAGAAGACAGAGGTGATGAAGATACCCAACCAACGACAACAACAACAATGACAACCACCTCCAATCACCATCTAAGGGAGAAACCTGAAGGAAGTAGCCTCTTCCACCTATCTAGGCAGTACCGTTTCAAACACAGGCAGCACAAACGAGGACGTCGAAGCCAGCCACGATCGGAAAGACAGCAACACAGGCCTTCCTGCATTAACCTGAAGCCAGTGTAGAGATCCACTGCACTCAGCATGTGGAACAACATCCGGATTTTCAACACCAATTCAGTCAAGTCAGTACTCCTGTATGGCTCAGAGACGTGGTGCGTTACGAAAGACATTTCCAACAAACTACAGACATTCATCAACAGCTGCCTACACTGGCTCGTCACTGAAAATCAGATGGCCAGAATAACAAGAATCAACAACAAGGAACTCTGACTGGCTGACTGGCTGGCTGGCTGGCTGGCTGGCTGACTGGCTGGCTGGCTGGCTGGCTGGCTGGCTGGCTGGCTGGCTGGCTGGCTGGCTGGCTGGTTGGCAACGAACCAACCAAGAACCTATCGTTCAACAAATATGCATTGGAAGGAAGTGGAGATGGATTGGATTGGGTGTACACTGAGAAGGCCAATTGGGGACATCACGTGTCAGATCAGGCCCTCGAGTGGAAGCCAGATTGGAAGCGACGAGTTGGGCGACCCAGCTGAGGGTGACATGGAAGAGATGAGAGTTTGTGGGCAGTCGTGGAGCCAAATTCAAACATTTGAGAGAAGAGAGTGCAATTGAGACGTGCTACTGAAGCCTTATGTTCCATTAGGAACCCAAGGGACAATTTATAATAATATTATATATATATATGTATATATATATATATATACATATATATGTATATATATATATATAGAGAGAGAGAGAGAAAGAGAGGGTTTGACTGACAGGCGATCATATATCATATATTGTATGTATATATAGGTGTATTTGTTACATTACGTCACATAAAAGCATGGAGACTGTTGGCGAAGTACATTTGTGAAAGCCATGAGTTATAAGCATCTGCTGTATTTGATTGTAACTCTTGTAATGTACTTCTTAAGCCAACCATCACTGAATTAGAACCTTGAGCATCTTACTAAAGATGGTTGAAGTGCAGTATTGGTTAATGTATGACGTAAACTACGTGTGAAATGAGGATGCTTTTTCACTCATTATTAAACAGAAAAATTATAAGTATAATAGTTTTAATATTAACTTTGACTCGTGATATGATAAATACTGTTGATAAACAGCCTCACAGCATAATTCAGTCTGTACTAACTTAATGCCGAACAACCTGAAATACTCTAGAGGCATTCAGGTATGCTTGACTTTTTGATCGATACCGTTGATCGATTGGAATTTTTTTTATGGCTCTTGTACGCAGCGTGTAAGCGACATGGATGATTGACTTTTTTAGCAGAGAAATAAATACAGACCATAAAAAGGTGACTCCATTTACCTTATTCATTATTTATTTCTGGAGTGAAGAGTATATGAGACTATGTTATACAGTAGACCCTTGGTACCAAATGACATAATATGTAACTGGGTACATTAGATTGTATTTAAAAAAATACTAGTTGATAAGTTAAGAAAGGCACAAGGTTTGATTTCTTAGTAGTTCACATTCTAAAAAACAAGTTTGCATATAGATTTAACCAGGAAATCACATTACGAAGCAAAGTGAAATTGTAGGCAGGTACACCTATGAGTCAGAAATGAGAATGATTTAGAAAATCAGAATTTACGTTTACGACAGAAATATGTTCATCCCACATTTAAACTAGGAAAAACATGTTTAAATGAAAAACTATTTACTAACATAACAGTGTCCATGTTGATCTACATGCTTTTATTCACTAAAATGATTTTCTTATTTACAATTAGAGTAATATAAGAAAAATGTTTCCAATTAATTTTAAAGCTTAAGCCTTTGTGATAGAACTTCTGGGCATTTCCTTGCTATTTTGGTGCATGTACTCCCTTGTTAAACACTATTCTAAATGGTAGAAGTAATTTATAAAGTTTACTGTAAACGATAGTTTGGTTTTTCAACCTGATATTTGAACTTTGAAAATAGAAGTGCACATTTTGGAGAAATGATTTATTCATTAAACACAGAGCTATGCATAAACACCAGATTATTTTGCGCTATATATATCTTTTAATTTCAAAAAGAAGATTTCACCGAAATTGGGCCAACCCCGTTTAAAATTAGTGCGAAAGGTTATTTTACACAATTTTTTTTAACTGGACACGCAATTAGTTATGATGTAGTGTCATCATCTTGAGAAATAAGGAATAAACCAAGAAACCAGCCAGAGTAATGAATGGAATGCCATTAAGTGAATAGCTTTTCTTATTCACCAAAGTGTAATTAAATGTGTTTAGCAGATAAGTTAAATACTCAGTTCAATCTACAAGCTGGAAATCAGATGTTTATTGAAGCTTCCAGATTGTGAACATGATTCTTAGCCTTGCAGATAAAAAAATATTCTCTTGTGGCAGCAGAACGGTTCCACTATCACAAATTTATGAAATATCATGCCTAATTTACTTAGATTATAAATATTTACGATTAAAATTGTACAGCATATAATGAACTTTTCAACATGACATCAGTGAAGTTACAGTGTAGATGACCATAAGAAAGTTAGGTAAGATATAGGTAAGTTGCAGTGATTATCAATCTTCTGCAAGTGAACAACCATCAGCAAAAACTAGGTAGATATTACATGAATCTACTGAGGAAAGGTAAAGAAAAATTCTTCATAACGTGTAGCATACTATGATAGTATTGCTTCTGAAAGTTCTTTATCTAATCTAGTTTTGGCTTCCCTTGTAAATGAATTAAAGACTTTTACAAAGAATTTAAATTTATTTGCCTGTATGATATAAAAATCTGGTTGAATAACTACCGTATCGTAATTTGTCGGTAAAGCCCTGAGCGTAAGAAGATGTATACTGCGGGTAGAAAGAAACAAAATCCGTGTAATAATCAACATTTCCATGTATAACTCGTTTTTCTGATGTTTCTTAGCAATCACCTAGGAAATAAACAAGGTGGTTAAAGAAGAACTGGTTTCTACTTTGCAGCCAACCCTTGAAACGTGCCGAAACTACAATAAACTGATCACTAAAATGCGATAACATTGCTCCAAACCATTATAAAAAAGTTACCTCTGCCACTGCTCTTCAAAGAAATAAGACAGGCGTAGCATCACACAGTTTGCTAAGATTACAACCACTCAAGATTGTATACGATGTGAAGAGTTTACAGTTTTACTACCTTTTACTGTATCACTTGTTAGCTGTAGCAATGCTACATCTGCGGTTGTTCCGTGTACCCGATAAGGACACTTGTAGACTCGTGTTCACGCGTATATCACATGGATAAGCTGTCAGTTAATTATGCGCCGATTACTCATCAGTAAGTTGTAGAGTGGAAGATAATATTGATAAACGGACCATTTTACAAAGCTTTTAGGTCAGTCAGTCGTTCTTAAGAGTGATAGATAATCACAAACAAATCTTTTATAAATCCCTGCACAAACACCTCAAAGTCTAAAACAGAAAACAAACAGTAAGACTACTTGAATATTCGATCATTTAAACATGATATGATGTCAATGAGGGCTAACTAATTTGCATTATTCACATTTGTTCTAGATGAAAATTAAAAGATCAAGATAAAAAGATTAAGAATGGATTACTATTCAGAAAGTAATAAGGATAAATAACTATGAGAACTTATCAAGATAAAACTGAGGACAAATATTTGTGCAAACAAAATAACAAATTACAGCTGAATGACAACTGAAACCAAGCATTGAAACAATGAACACTGTATTTCTACCGATTAGAATGAATTAAATACTTTTAGGAACTTAGACATCTGAACAAATAGACAATGCACGATTGTTAAGATGCAAAATTCATATTTTATCTCAGTAGAAAAAATAAATTCTGAAATACTTCAATGAAGTATTGGGTTGTGTTTCGCACGATGATGTCCACAGAGCGTATTCCTTATAATTGTAAATTTCTGACATTCTTAATGATTCACTAGAACGTTTTCATTTTTGACAGTGAGGTGAAATATATTTGGTTAAAGCCTGTAACTTACGAATTAGTCCTAAGAAATCTAAAAGCAAGTTGCCAAGTCCTACTTTCAGGCCGAATTCTGTCAACCAACTTCGCAATTTAGTTACCAAACCAAAACACTTCAATGGCCAACCGATGTATCTAATCAGACCCTTCGGGATATCAGCCATAGCAATAAGTAGTTAGGCAATAACTTCTCTGTTCTGGGCCTTGAGTGATACAAATTTGGATATCCGGTGTGTACCGACTTCCTGTGTTGTTTTCGATTACCGGCAAGCATGAAATCTAATTACACAACCACTATGCCAATTACCTTCAGCCACTTAGTGTTACTCAGATTGAACCACAAAAAAACTTTTCTTGCTTCATGTCCATGCTAAAGGGATAGGATTTAGTCAGAACTTACGATCAAGGAACCTAATATTGATTACTCTTTATTGATCAGTGAAAATATTCATTTATGTATATAAAAGTGAATAACTTCTACAAACCTGAGGGACACACTGGCATAGAAGTAATATATCTGCAAATATACCAAAAGCAGCTCCAACAGAATCCCGAGTTAAAATGAATACTCTAATATATATATATATATATATATATATATATATATATATATATATATATATATATATATATATATATATATATAACCTCGCCTGGTTAACTAGTTTACTAGTTACTAGCCGGTCCTAAGCCCGGGTAAAGAGGGAAGGTTGGGCATAGGGCTAGCAACCCTACCCCGTAAAACAAATCTAACCGCTAAAGAAACTTCAAAGCACAAACAAAATATAAAAAATGAAAACAAACTTATTCCCCGCTGGAATCGGAGAGGCGAAATGACGCCAGTTGGTGAAAGCCTTCGGGAAGCCAATTGGCCGATGTGTCTTCTCTCCTAGATGAAAGCGAAAGTAAACGTGGGGACATGGAATGTCCGCACGATGTTTGAACCCAGTAAGGCAGCCCAGATTGCAAGGGAGATGAGAAGGTATAACATCGAAGTGCTTGGGATTTGCGAAAGCAGATGGAATGGGAGTGGACTCTCCAAACTGTCAACTGGAGAATCAATAATCTACTCCGGTCACCCAGACGCCAACCACGAGCACACTGAGGGAGTGGCTATCATGATGTCCTCAAGAGCATCGAAGGCTCTCATGCAGTGGGAACCAATCTCCTCCAGGATCATGACAGCAAGATTCAACTCAAAAGGAAGAAAGGTCACAATCATACAATGTTATGCACCTACAAATAATGCAGAGCAAGAGAAAAAGGAGGATTTCTACAGACAACTTCAATCAACACTGGACAAGACGTCAGTTGGCGATATCAAAATTCTGATGGGCGACATGAATGCCAAACTGGGAGGGGACAACACGGGAAGAGAACTAACCATGGGTCGAGAGGCACTAGGTGAAATGAATGAGAATGGAGAATTGTTTGCAGAATTCTGCGCATTCAACGATTTGGTGATTGGAGGCAGTGTGTTCAGGCACAAAGATATCCACAAAGCGACATGGATTTCACCAGATGGACACACTAAAAATCAAATCGACTTTATCTCAATCTCAAGAAAATGGAGACGCAGTCTACTTAACACAAGGTCAAGAAGAGGAGCAGATGTAGGTTCACACCACTATCTAGTGCAAGGAACCTTCCAAATCAAGTTAAAAGCCTTCAAGGAAGCTGGTGATAGACCTCAATTCAAGTACAACACTCGGAAACTGAAGGATGAAACTACAAAGGAGATCTTCACGTCAGCCATCAAGACAAAATGGGAGACATCGAGCAACATCCCTGAAGAAACCTGTGTGGAAGAACACTGGAAGTCTTTGAAAGCTATGTGGAAAGAAACCTGCACAACAGTATTAGGAAGGAAGAAGGTGGAAGACAAGGAATGGATCTCGACGGATACCTGGAAGCTGATAGAGGAGAGGAGGATGGTGAAGCAGAAGATAAACCAGTGCAAGGATGCTCAACGACAAGAGGAACTGAGCACAATGTATAAAACACTGGACAAAGAAGTGAAGAAGAGTGCACGCAACGACAAAAGACACTTCTACGAAACACTGGCAAGTGAAGCAGAACAGGCTGCAGGTAAGAGAGACCTGACGACATTGTATCAAATAACCAGGTTGCTATCAGGGAAGAGACCAACACAGATGAAACCAATAAAAGATGAAGAAGGAAATTTAATTACAAAAGAAGAGAAACAGAGGAAACGATGGGCCGACCACTTCAAGAAGCTCTTGAATCGACCACCACCTGCACTTCGTCCAGAAATACCACCTGCAGCCGCTGAACTACAAGTGAACATTAATCCCCCAACGAAAATGGAAGTCCTGAACGCCATAAAGCTACTGAAATGTGGGAAAGCAGCAGGACCAGATGGAATACCGCCAGAAGCACTGAAAACAGATGCAGAGACAACAGCGGACATGCTCACACCACTATTGCAGAAGGTGTGGAAGGAAGAGAAGGTACCTGACGATTGGAAGAAGGGTTACCTTGTCAAACTGCCGAAGAAGGGAGACCTCAGTGCTTGCAAGAACTGGCGCGGAATCACTCTCCTGTCCACCCCAAGTAAAATATTAAGCCGCATCATCCTGGAGAGGCTAAGGGATGCACTGGATTCAAAACTACGACCGGAACAGGCAGGCTTCAGGAAGTACAAATCATGTGCAGACCAAATTGCAACGCTTCGTATCATCATAGAACAGAGCATAGAATGGCAATCACCTCTCCACCTCAACTTCATCGACTTTGAGAAGGCCTTGACAGCGTCGACTAAGAAGTAATTTGGAAACTGCTTCAATACTACGGAGTACCGCAAACCTTTATCCGCCTCATTCAACAACTATATGAAGATGCCACATGCCAAGTAATTCACAATGGGAAGCTCAGTGATGCCTTTGAAGTGAAGACAGGAGTGAAACAAGGTTGCCTACTATCCCCCATGATATTCTTGATTGTGGTGGACTGGATCATGCAGCAAACAGTAGGCAGCGAGAAGAGGGGGATACACTGGACGACGGAAAAGAACCTAGAAGACTTGGATTTCGCCGATGACTTATGCCTAATGTCACATAAACTTGAAGATCTGCAGGCAAAAACTAACAAGTTGATAGAAGAGGCAGCTAAGACGGGACTTCAGGTGAATATAGAGAAGACAGAAGTGATGAAGATACCGCACCACCACCACCAACAACAACAACAACAAACTCCAATCACCGTCAACGGGAGAAACTTAAAGGAAGTAACCTCCTTCACCTATCTAGGAAGCACTGTTTCAACTACAGGCGGGACGGACGAGGACGTCAAAGTCAGAATCGGAAAAGCAAGACAGGCGTTCACGAGCCTGAAACCAATGTGGAGATCTTCTGCACTCAGCATGCGGAACAAGATACGGATTTTCAACACCAACGTCAAGTCAGTGCTCTTGTATGGTTCAGAGACTTGGCGCGTCACGAAAGGGATTTCCAATAAACTACAGACATTCATCAACAACTGCTTACGCTCGCTACTGAAGATCAGATGGTCAGAAAAAATAAGCAACAAGGAACTCTGGGAACGAACCAACCAAGAACCTATCACGCAACAAATATGTAGGAGGAAGTGGAGATGGATCGGGCATACACTGAGAAGGCCGACGGAGGACATCACGCGTCAGGCCCTCGAGTGGAATCCCCATGGGAAGCGACGAGTTGGACGTCCAAGGGTGACATGGAGGAGGTCGTGCGAGCAGGAAATGAGAGCTTCTGGGCTGTCGTGGGACCAGGTTCAAAAGATCTCAGAGAACAGAGGTCACTGGAGGCGTGCTACTGAAGCCCTATGTTCCACTAGGAACCCAAGGGACTAATAATAATAATTATATATATATATATATATATATATATATATATATGCAATCTATAAGCAATCATTATGACAATAAAGTGTGTTTGAGAAAAGAGGTGGAAGATGAAACAGTGTATGACTTACAGAAAATATTGTCCCTGGAACCTCATTGTGGTGATATAAACAAAATGGCTACATAGTGCAGGTTAAGAAAATTACAATACATACTTTGAACAGTATATCCATGTTCATCCATACTTTCTATTTGAAGCAAATGTTTATTAGTGAAGAAAACTTCAGGGATTTTCCAAATAGAATAATTTTATATGTAGAAAGCGAGACACTTAGTTCATCTTATTTATTATCTTCGCACTACCTACACACATTCTGCAGAATTCAAACAGATACTCTGAAATACTGAAGTTCCCATTTCTTCCGATAACCTTAGACGTTTTGAATAACATTTTCAAAATAGATTGCCATTCAAGACAGTTAGCTCTATTCTTAAGTATTAAATCAGTCAATGATAGTTTTTATGTGCCACTAAAACTCACGGGTCATTGCCACCAACTACTCTGCCTTTTTAAAAGATTTTACAGAGGGGAGCTTGACTTGTTCGATGTTCAGGTGGTACCAGATATATACATTTCAGGAGTATTAGAAGAAGAATAAATGCCTCCACGACACCTCATGTTTTGAATTGCTGACTGCTGAATTGTGAAATAATTAAAGTTTCAGTAAATTGTTTAAAAAATATTTTAAAAACGACTGAAAAGACACTGGTAGTGTTAAAGACCATTAGGACAAAAAAAGCTAATTTCGCTTTGCACTTAGTTGAACAATCGAACCTAATAATGAGAATGCCAAAACATAGTTTCACAGGAATAGTTAAAATTTGTTCAATTTATATAGACATGGTAATTTTGTTTCCCTTGCTTCATCAAAACCGTGCTGAAAGATTTGTATTTTGGGTTGGAATCAGATAACGAAAGTCAGTCTACAGGAAGTTCTGCGATGAGATTGGAGGTTTAACTAACGAGATATTCAGGCGACTACTGAACTCTGTGGAAACACTGATTTAATTTTGTTAACTGATACACCTACTTGATAAGTGACAAAAAGTTCCAAAGCTAGTTTAAAGCTTCCTAACTACTGACTGCTACCATTCAATACCAAAATGCAGTGCACCACACTGTCACGTCATTTCACTCAGTAGTCAGATCGCGAAAATGGATCCTTGAAATGGCGGCCTGTTTGAACTTCAGGCTACCTTATTTTATCAATGAATATATTGCATCAAATTTCTCCTTTCTAGATTGTTTTAATCGTTAACTTACCTCAACTATACTCTCGCGCGTTTTTTAAATCATTAATACCTATCGCTTTCCAAGTTGATAGGCAAATTAAGAAGAAGCACTACGGTAGATGGCAACGGGCTCTCAAGCTTATGACCATAGATCAAATGACTATTCCTGAACTACTCAGCAAAACCTGCAGGTTGTTACCGAAAAAAGTTGATCACATTCAGCCACTCCTGTCCATAAATATTTATTGAAAAATAGGTGTAATAATGCTACAGGAAACACGGCTTAATGACTTGTATGATGATGATTTAGTCTGCTTAAATGTTTCAGTTTATTTCGACAAGATCAAAGCTATTCCAAGAAGAAATGTGGAGGTGGTATAGCAACATTTATCAGTGCAAGCTGATCCTCTTCCAACTATGTATGCTTCTGCTTATCTAATGAAAAAATTGGGTGCATTAACATTTAATGCCATCCCAAACATATGAGCAAATACTAACATATATACATAAAAAACATTTATGTCACACCTGACCGCAGTTTCTCAGATTTGCCAAATTTACTGATGAATTCACTGAACTGGATGCCCCGATTCTGGGTAACTTCTTGTCTATAGTCTGTTGAAATTTTAACTCATGTGGCTGAAGTTTTCTAGTACTATTGGGAAGCATCATTGAGAAGCATGCTGATAGAAACAGACTGGGATATATTTGCTGGTGAAGTTTTAGACAACATTATCGTCAATATCACAATCTATTTCAAATTCTGTCTCGATCTTTGCCGCCCTGCTGAAACAATCTACATGAAATTCGACAGACTTTTCTCTTCACAACTCAAGAGACTCCGAAGAGAAAAGGAAAGGTTGTATAAGGCGAGAGATCACCTTGAGGCTAAAAGGCTTAACCATTGAATTAGGTTTGAAATACAGCCAGAAGTTCCTATTGTGTAAAAGCCGTTCCAATGTATGGAACTTATTTAAAGAGCTTACTGGTAGAAACCAGACGACAAAAGAAGCTTGTTTGGATGTTTGCGCGTTAAACAGGTCATTTATACATCGACAAGCTGATTTCTGCCTTCGTGACGTTCAAAGTCAAATGGATAGCTGCTTTCCAGGTTTTAATAGACATGATGTATTTAAATCTCTAACACCCTTGAATCCCTCCCAAAGCTTGTTTTGATGGTCTTTCTAGTATTATATTTAGAAAATGTGCAGATAGTTTACGTTATCCCTTTACAGATATCTTCAATACATCATCTAAAAACAATATACCCGCTGCTTAGAGGGAGATCAGAATTGTACCTTTTTATTAGAAATATATTTTTGATGAATGTTTACACAATGACGTTATTTCATTCGGTACCAAATGAAAATACAATGTATATAAACTCTATCCGTAAATGTGTGAACAAATAATTCCAACAATTGATGTGATCATGGGCAGTAATTTTGCTCCAACTATTACCGTAAATTAAATAATGTCATTGTGTAAACAATCATTAAAAATATATCTCTAATAAACCGATTCTCTCCAAAATGCACAAACTTTTCATAGACAAAATTGTACCTTTGCCTAATTCATCTTCTGGATGGGATGTTACGTTTCGGCCCATTGCTACAACTTCCCCTTTTCTGAAGACAATGAAGAAATTACTTCTACTTGTGTTTGAGCCTTCATCGGTGGTTTTCAGAGATCCAAACAGTATGCTTACAAACACAAGAGAAATACTCTAGATACTGTTAATGTCTTGCATCACAATATTGTTTCTAGTCTCGACAAAGGTGTTAAGCATGTTCGTTGTGCTTTTTTGGACTACTCAGCAGCCGCCAACTTGTTCCTACACCACTCTTGTTAAATAAGACTGCTATAACATACTGAGATACAG
Organism: Heterobilharzia americana; assembly: GCA_944470555.2. NCBI lineage: Eukaryota > Metazoa > Platyhelminthes > Trematoda > Strigeidida > Schistosomatidae > Heterobilharzia > Heterobilharzia americana. The sequence continues at coordinate 88,027,206 of OX104134.1, forward strand.
GTAACAAAGTGGCTGTATTCCTATCTTTCTGAAAGGAAACAGTACACCATCCATAAAGGGAAGCGCTCGACGTTTTGAAGCTGGTGTGCCTCAAGGTGTTGTACTTTCTTATTTTCTGTTTTTGTTTTTTTGCACGATTTACCTTATTCTGTTAAAACTAATTTTGTTAAGTATACTGATGACCTAACGGTGTCTATTCCAGTCAACTCTCACTTAGATTATCCTAAATTAAATGAATTCTTGTCTGTAGTTGACCAATGGTCTCTGTCCAATAGTTTCAAGTTAAACCCTTCTAAATGTCAGACTCTTAACTTTAGTCTCAGGCCTAAAAAGACTTGTGTAAGCTGCTTAAATCTCACGACGCTTGTTGTATTGATGGCATTTCTTCAAACAGTAAATCGAGTCTTAACTATTTTGGGTTGAGTTTTACTTTTGACCTTCGTTGGTCATCTCATATCTTGTTGACCTGTAAAACATCTTTCGTTCAACCTATTACAAAACGAAACTGAGGCTTTCTACTACAACTCAACTGTTCTTTTACAATTTATTATTTCTTGCATTTTACCTATTCTTCTATATTGCTCCCCGTTGATGTTTCCTGGTCTTCTGAAATGGATTATGTTATATTGCGTAGGCCTGCGCAAGCCGTCAGTAGGGTGAGTAGTGTGCCTCTGGCTGAACTGATAAACACTGTAGTTGATAGACATTTAAATTCCAGGAAGCAACTAGCTACAGAAATCTTAACTGACGCTGTGCATCTACTTCATCCACAGCCCTCTCCTTGTATTTCCTAAGGGAGGACAAGAAAAGACTACATAAGACCGTACGCTTGTACAGCTAAGTGTAAGAATTCTATTATAACTTACCTAGTACGCATATTTTGTGAGGAAAAAAGTGTTAGAAAAGAAACCACACATCAACTTTGTTATAGTTAAAAATCTCATTTTAATAATTTAACTAATAATGTAAAATTTTCTAGTTTTTAATATTCTTTACTTAAATGTTTATGATAACACAGTTCGAAATGTTGTAAAGAAGCATATGCATACTTATATTTCCTTGTTGTTGCAATATATCGAGCTGAGAATTCCAAATTGTACCACAAATCGTTTGGAATAGAGTGAGTTATTATTATTAACATACTTTGATCTACGTTAGGCATTATGAACCATACAGATACATTGGTGACCCACTGGTTACCGACTCATGTCAGGGCTGTATTCAGATTTTACCCTTGTTTGCATATCTTAATTCTACAGGAAACGCGGCTTTATTGCTAATGGTGAAATTAATGAAACTTATAATATTTATGACCTGTCAAATAAAAGTGCCTGAATACATGTTACAGTTCTAAGACTCAAACTCACCAACCACCGCTCCATTTGCCGAGTAGTTTCTACTGGGCTACTGAAGAACTAGAGTCACTTTTTTCTGGCGAGCGTTAGTTGTTATTCAAACTCGGTATTTCCACCTTTTTCACCTCACCGCATTGAATTGACCAACCACCGTTAGCTTTTTGGCTCCCTGTAAAGATGCTTTGATACGAGTAACCTTTAATTACGATTTTATTCATGCTATGGTGAATAGTATAGAATCTAGGGATATATGTCTTACAAGGTTCAAAAGAATTTTATAGGATACGCTGAACTTATGTATGAATTGGTTTTAGAAGTGCCAGGAAAAAAAATCTAGCAAAAAATAGGTGATATTATGGTCAGAGATCTAGATAATTCCAGTTAGTGAAAATGAATTCTGGACGTTTAGAAAACCACCCAAAAAGGATTTAGATGACAACTAGATGGGAATGATATTCAGTAAAAATGCTTCTATTTTGCCATATTAGATGGATTATTTTTGCTCAATTTCCTCTAAATGCTTTGAATTTATCGGTGGTTTGTCATTAGTATCGAGGTAAGTATCCTTGAGATGCCATAAGAGCCCTACTACATTTTTTTTACACACACAATCATATCTACTGTTCTCCACCTAAGCATTAACAAATTAAGTCTGTATCTGATTAACCATAATGGAAGCAAACTGTGATACCATCTAAAATTCATTAGTAAAAAAGTGACAGTGGGGTAAACGACGATTCGATTCTTCAAGTAACTTAATACGAAACTTGACAACAATTTTCAAGTTGATGAGGTAGCTGACTGATAAGTCTACCAAATCAGCGTTTACTCAATAATGGTGAATATCATGGGCGACTGGAAAATATAGCAGTGGGAATTCTGTGTATTTCTGTCACACTAGTACAGTTTTCTAAATTTATTAGTTCTCATGAAATGACCTTACATTTCAGAATAATATCATTTATCTTCCACCATACTTTGATCTTCGCACAAAACGTCTTACTAAATAGTTGTTTGGCTGAAAATGTAGAAATTTTGACTGTTCATAATAAAAGTTTTACAATACTGTTGATCCTTAAATATGACACTAAACAGTTATTAAATTTACATTCTTACCTGTAAATTCGTCAAAGCATTCATTTCTTCCAAGAGACATTGCACCATTGGTATATTTTGTCGATTAACAGCCAAATGAAGTGGTGTCTGTCGTAGTGCATTTCTCGCATTTACATCTGGAATGTCCTCTTCTAAGTGGATATTGTCTTCATTTTCCGGAGAGTTATCGTCTAAATCAACGAGATTTCCTTCTGTCATATCATTTTCTCCAGCAATATTCCTTAGCCTTGATATTCTGACAGTGTTTCGTCTCATTAAAAGTCTCAAAATATCAGGATTTTCACTTTGAGCTGCTGAATGGATAGCTTCATTATCTGTAGAATCCAAATTTCTACGTCTGGCTCCATACTGTAGCAGTAAAATAACACATGCCAAGTAGCCAGCTTGGCAAGCAGCGTGAAGTGCTGTTTGTCCACCAGAAATACCGTTAACCTGTGATAAGAATATCATTCAACCTCATGAATACCAATAGTGTAAACGGCTGTTTTTATTTTCTAGGCTGAGAATATATTACTTGGGGGATGAATTTATTTTGAAACAGTGGATGCCTGTAAAATCGTTACTTGACAGTCAAAACGTGATCAAGTGTTAATCTACTTTTAACAAATTGCACTTATCATTTACAGTTTGATAAGATATACAGTTCCTCGTGAAGTTTTATCATGCTATTACGGGCGAACAAACATATTTCAAGGAATACTGCTGAGAAAATGAAATCACTTCATAAACAGAAAAAAAGCGAATTACTGTAATCGAAATAAGATGAACGCTTGTATACTAAACAACCACTGACTAGGTATTCTACTTGTTAGCAAGAAAGGAAAGCTAAAGTTATTATTTAAGATGGGATTTGGATATAGACTTCAGAATATATCTGAGGTCCTCGAACTAGATAACAAAAGACGACCACTGTAGGAAAATGTTATAAGAAAGGATGATATTTTAATTGATTGCTAACTACGTAGAAGATTTCTAGTTAGTCTAAGCATCACTTGTTGGGAAAAAATTCTTAACCTAAAGTGTAAACTACTGTCACAATGAACAGGTGACTGGAAGAGATTCTTGTTGATGAGATACGAATGGATTCTGAAACAAAATTGTCAATGAAATTTAAACAGTACTTCATTTGTTTAATAGAATCAGAGAAGAAATTATACAGTATGATTACTAGAAGGGCGTTATCATATAACTTTCAGCCATTATTTTTATGGTCTAATCAACTCCATTCTCTCACTTTTCATCGTTTCTTTGTCCGTTTAACGGCCGTCGATCCATGGAAATTAGATCTCAAAGTTGTTACGCCACTTTTATCGGATTATGAGCGATAAACTATGCCTTAGATGTCATCCAGTAAATGATATTGTCACAAAAACTAAACTAATCTAGAAATGCACTTCAAGAAGGTGTCCAAATTTTCTTAAACTAGTGGATTATATTCACTTCATACAATGCTCTTCACCCACGAATAATTCACTTCACTACTGACCTATATCAAGAAATATCTTTAGATTTTGGAAACCAATACAAATGTAAAAACTTATTGCACTCCATTGAAGCACATCATACAAAGCAGCAGATTTATGAGAACTGATTTAAACATTCGTGTGAGATTTGTGAGATGAACTTTTACTCAGGAATGGTAGGTGTCATGTTGATATCGACCAACTGACTGAAAACTGTGAGCAATTATTCTAACTTTCGAGGTTAAAAATGATGCACAATGTTATTAACTTACAGACGTGATGAGCTGTTCTGCTAGCTCCAGGAACTATATGGCATGAAGGCCATTAGTTTTTCGTGGCATTTAGGTAACTCTAAAACTAATCAATCCACACAAGCCGCCAAACTGAACTACTGTCTAATGCTCAGTAATGATATGACTCAAATGGATTTGATGAAGTCTTAATGAGAAGCTGTGACTTGTGAGGTCGACCAAGTCCAGTATAAAAGCAAATACTCGCCGATGGGACTGCATAGTGATCGAATAACATCGCAAATTAACAGCGATGGTAACATGCTCACCGTCAGACTTCAGTGTCTTGGGTTCGACTACTGGCAGAGTCATAGGTGCCACTATTGATTGGTCTGAAACTAGGATGAAACATCTGCCCAGTGCCCTTAAGTTTTCAATGGTTCTCCAACTAATGTCACTGTATGAAGAATACTGTCCTGGAATAAATTATTCCCCATAAACTGTCAAATTCAAGCCCTGATAAGTGTGCTTGATTTATTCCTATAGAGTTCCAGCTAAGAACCAAATGATTAAGTGGCAATATCTATCACTGAGTTAACAAGAAAGAAAGGAAGTAGCCTCTTCCACCTATCTACGCAGCACCGTTTCAAACACAGGCAGCACAAACGAGGACGTCGAAGCCAGCCACGATCGGAAAGACAGCAACACAGGCCTTCCTGCATTAACCTGAAGCCAGTGTAGAGATCCACTGCACTCAGCATGTGGAACAACATCCGGATTTTCAACACCAATTCAGTCAAGTCAGTACTCCTGTATGGCTCAGAGACGTGGTGCGTTACGAAAGACATTTCCAACAAACTACAGACATTCATCAACAGCTGCCTACACTGGCTCGTCACTGAAAATCAGATGGCCAGAATAACAAGAATCAACAACAAGGAACTCTGACTGGCTGACTGGCTGGCTGGCTGGCTGGCTGGCTGGCTGGCTGGCTGGCTGGCTGGCTGGCTGGCTGGCTGGTTGGCAACGAACCAACCAAGAACCTATCGCTCAACAAATATGCATTGGAAGGAAGTGGAGATGGATTGGATTGGGTGTACACTGAGAAGGCCGATTGGGGACACCACGTGTCAGGCCAGGCCCTCGAGTGGAAGCCAGATGGGAAGCGACGAGTTGGGCAACCCAGCTGAGGGTGACATGGAGGAGGTCGTGCGAGGAAGAGACGAGAGTTTGTGGGCAGTTGTGGAGCCATGTTCAAAACATTTGAGAGAAGAGAGTGCAATTGAGACGTGCTACTGAAGCCTTATGTTCCATTAGGAACTCAAGGGATAAATAATATAATAATAATAATGAATTTGATGTAGTCAAATATATAATTTGCTGATGACTGTCACAAGTAAGAAACCTAAGCCTATGATTTTTAACCTGTCAAACCAAGCACGGTATTTTAAAACGTCAATTTAATGTGAAAGAGTTAACAATGCCGCCTCTGTCATAAATAAGATGTATATTAAGTCGTTGAGTAATGTTCCTTCATAGGGGTCGCTGATGAACATCCAACTTCATCATTTATGAAAAACAATTAAAGTTTTTCATATAAAGCCTAAGACGCTTTCTTATCTCTCACCTATCCCGATCGCATGAAGTACTTACCTCTTCTCCACATCCTTCAAAATCAGTTTTTCTTAAGTTAAATTTTATGGTTCACAGCGCATCTCACATTTCATACAATTAAGCAACTGATAGTTTACAAAGCCTCTAAACATCTTTGATTTATCATGGTGCAACAGTATTTTCTACTTACTCTTTCTTTCCATAAAGGTAAGATGTGTTTTTGAAGTTTATAAATGGTATTTTTTGAAGGCTACATATTCGACTTCATGATATTGAATGTATCAACGTTAACCCTTAAAGGTATAAACAGAAAACCTGAACACCACTCATAGATACTCTATGATAATGGTCATAACAGTTCAAACAAGGAGAGACGAAATATCCAGATGAGTACTACTAAATACTCATTGGTGCATAAACTGAAACTTCTTGACAAATATATGTTTTTCGAAATTTGGCCGAAATACCAAAAGGACTGAAGTATTTTCGTTTTGAATGAGGAACCCGAGGTAATCAATTTTAGCACTCTTTGAACGATTAACTCCAGATGTTCAGCAATTCTTTTTCAAATGTAGAATACACAGACGTCTGTAACATCTGTTCAGTGACTCTTTTTATTAGGCATTAGGGTCTAGGATGCGCGGAAAGACCTCCAAGAAGTATAATTACTAAATATATCTTTGGAAGAGTGTATGAGATATTATGTAATTTGTTAACCATTATCATCTGTAATATATTAAGGAATGAATTTATAAAATGAGATGTAGAACGTGTAACGGAGTTGTACACCGAATTCCATTCTATGTGCCTGAAACTTTGTCGATGTGAATGTAATGCAAATAATCACTTGTTCATTGTGAATGAGGCATTTAATATCTTTAACTGAATAACTAGTCAAGTATCACTGTGTGTGAAATACAAATAACAAAGTTTATATACAAATCGGCAGCTCAACACCGAATGAAGAAAAAGCCGACTTCCTACCATGAATATAACTGTTACTCGGTTGCGTAATAGTTCAATACATGTACCGGAATGATAAATGAATAAGCCCCGATGATCACTAGAAAAAGAGATGTCAGTATGCTTCAGTCAGTTTCTAGGTATTGAATTGTAGGCTATTGTTACAAAAATAAGACAGTGATGTGCTTGTGAAATGTGTCATTCACATTTACGTTATGTTCAATCCTTCAATTCTACAGACTTTATGAGAACAAAGTAGGAGCAGTGGAAATCCTAATCAGATGTTTACATATGAAGGCAATCCTAACGTGCGAAGTATTATTAAGAATTTGGTGGGAGATTTGGCTCATTAGTATAAGTAACTGACTTTCGGGTAATAAGTTCTAAATTTAAACGCTCCTTGATTTCAGCTTATAGGGCTGAATAGTGTTCTGTACTGTCTAATATAACATCTAGTCCACAGATGCCTGAATCAGGTTGAGTCACACTACTAATTTACTGAAAAACGACAACCATAAAGAAAGAATGAAGCAAAACTAGGAAACTTGAACATGTGAATGTACAATGGGTGTCAATAATGTCCTATGTTATGAAGGACTATTGCAAGAATACTCCATCATTGGAAAACTATCCTATCAGTTAACAAAACTAAAGAAATATTCGAAATTCAGAAAACTTTTGCACGGTAGTGTTTGCGTACACAAGTTTCTTATTAAATACTGGAGAAGAGAAATGAGAAGACTGTAACTGAGGGCAAAATTTGGTAAAGTAACTTAATGTTGTGACTACAAATATGAAAATTTTACCAAGAAGGACTTAATACATTTAAGCTCATGGGATGACAGGAGGTCGTGTTTAATATTATCTTTATCTTTGTCCACTAGTTCTCATATGTTCGTGAAAAGACGAATCTAAATAAAACAAAAAAGGGGGTTCATTCACCTGATGAATTAAGTTGTTGACGCCTAGGTGGAAAATATCTATCGTTTCAGATGAGAAGGTTGGAAATATTTCACTGTCACTCAAGGTTACCAGAAAATAGGCTCCACAATAACATTATTTCTTCATTTGTAATTTGTGCTCGTTGGTGACTATTAAACTGATTCTCCCTTCTATTTTCCGCGATCTATATTCTTAAAGGCATAAAGATTTCTTTAAACGTTCATGTCTCTTATTAAACGTATGAGGCCCGACTTTTTTCCCGTTTGGGATGGCTTTTATGTAATCTGATTTCTAGCTTTATTCCTAATTACTCATAAAATCGACCTTCGTTAAAGGGGAACTTCACCAACAACAAATAACTCAACTGAACTGCTTAAGATTACATAGATTTTAACACCACTTGGTATTCTCCTGTCAACTTCCTCTAAAGGCTGTAGTAAATTTTATGCCTTTTAACATTAAAATCAATTTAGACAGTTAGAAGTTGAAGGGAACTCTTCTGCTTTAACGGCTGCTTACTATTTTTTGTGTTATTATTCTTATTACTACTTGTGTTGTGTATTATGTTGAGATTACTAGTTAGTAAAGTGGTCAAAAAAATAAGTTCACAGGATCCCAGCCTCTTCTAAATGGTTGACACGTCTTTTCTTTTAAATACACGACATTTAAGATAAGTAGTGGATAAACTCTGTCTCTGTTACTGAGGTAGGAAGAAACGAATGCAAAAAATGGAAGTGTTTTTCATCATTCCTGTCTGTTCAAGCACTTGTTATTTTGAAAGCAGACGACATAGTATTGAAAAATTTCCATTGGCTTTGCTTCACTTTGTTTGAATTCACTAAGGATTTTGTTGAAAAACGACATTTGTAATGCTTTTATTCTGATGGTAGATGATTCACTTCATCATGCTAATGAGAAATGGGACAACTTGAACAATCAGGTAATTTACAAAAGGTTTTTTACATCTTTACAGTTACTTGATATAGCCTGAATTCTGTACATGTAGACGATTGTATAATAACCTTCGAATTCCACCCTTAATAATCGCCCACTTCCTCCTAAATGTGAAAGGCTGTAACATAATAGGTGTATTTACAACATCAACAACATGTACAAAATGCAAGATTTATATATACTGCAATAGCCTTGACTATTTCTAGGTCTTTCTAGATTGAAACCTTATTGATTTTTCGTCTCTTCAACTAACCCGATACTTACATGTTGATTCATGTCTTTTTTCCCAAAACTTCGAAGCAAAACAGTTGGCTGAAAAAGGCTTTAATGGTTTACGGTTACTTACGAAGACTTTGATACACCCATTTCATTCTCTAACATGTCCCCCATGAAATAGAGATGGATAATAAAATTGTGTCTTGTGAATGACTGGCAATCTTTTACTGGGCCGTAAAAAATTATTCTTTTAAGATCTTCTGCTTGTACAAATACCTTCAGATTCAACCCTTGATGGTCATTCACTGCGCGTCCGATGGTTAGAAGCAAGTCATCTAGGTATTATATTTTGTGACGTTGACTATGACGATTTACCGCATAACGGAGTAACTTATCATTCAGACCAACTATACCTACATTACTCCAGCTCAAAATGGACACAAGATCTCAGGCTGTCGTCTAAAAAACTGAGGCTTCCTGAGAAACAAAATCAAAAGAGTACGTCAACACTACCTGCTAAAAATAGACCAAACGAATTTGATTCAATGGGTTGAGAAATTTGTGTAAATATTTCACTGTTAAAAATCCTATGGTAACGCTTAAAGGCACACAACTGGTTGGTAAGAACTTTAAGTATAGTTGCAAATTTAACACCGGACAACATTGTAATTCGATATCTGAAGCTATAGGAAATGTTTTGCAGAAAACCATAAGTCTGTTTTTCTAAAGTGGGGTGGAAAAGGTTCATCAAATGCTGTTCTTTTAAGTGCAAGTAAATGATTCCGATCCTTACCAGCTTCAATTCAGTTCCTTCACACCAAGCCACCACAAGGTTATACTTAAATAAAAAACTATTTATCAGGTAGTTCAAGCCAGTATACTGCTGCACTGCCGTTGCTAATATTATAACGTACGGGATTAGTACTTCAAATTTTCAGCTATTTCGGTTGATTATTCACTAAATGTTCTCATTAACCTAGCCTGGTTAACTACTTCACTAGTTACTACCCGGTCCTAAGCCCGGATAAAGAGGGAAGGTTGGGCATAAAACTAGCAACTCCAACCCGGAAAACCAATCCAACCGCTAAAGAAACTTCAAAGCAAAAACAAAATCTAGAAAATAAAAACAATTTTATTCCTCGCTGGAATCGGAGAGACGAAATAACACCGGTTGGTGAAAGCATGACTTCCGGAAGCCAATTGGTCGATGTGTCTTCTCTCTCTCTCTCTCTCTCTCGATGAAAGCGAAAGTAAACATAGGGACGTGGAATGTCTGCACCATATTTCAACCTACCAAGGCTCCCCAGATTGCAAAAGAGATGAGAAGGTATAGCATTGAAGTGTTAGGAATTCGCGAAAGCAGATGGATTGGAAGTGGACTCTCCAAACTGTCAACTAGAGAATCAATAATCTACTCCCATATTCTCACCCAAACGACAACCACGAGCACACTCAGTTATAAAGTGGCTATCATGATGTCTCCCGTTCAAGAGCATCGAAGGCTCTCTATCATGCACTGGGAACCAATCTCCCCCAGGATCAGATCATAACAGCAAGGTCCAACTCAAAAGGGATGAAAGTCACAATCATTCAATGCTACACTTAGCACCTACAAAGAATGCAGATCAAGAGAAGAAGGAGGAATTCTACAGACAACTGCATTCAGTAATGGACAAGATCTCACACCAGTTGGTGACATCAAAATTCTAATGGGTGGGGTGACATGAATGCCAGCCAAACTGGGAGCGGACAACACACGAAGAGAACTAACCATGGATCGATGGGCACTCAGTGAAACGGACGAGAATGGAGAATTGTTTGCAGAATTCTGTGCATTCAACGATTTGGTGATTGGAGTTGGGTAGTGTGTTCAAGCACAAGGATATCCGCAATGTGACATGGATTTCACCAGACATCATGACACACTAAAAATCAGGTGGACTTCATTTCAATGTGAAGGAAGTGGAGACGCAGCCTACTTGACACGGAGGAGATTGTGTGAGGTAGAAATGAGAGCTTCTGAGCAGTCTTGGAGGCAGGTTCAAAAAATTGCGAACAGAGTGGAATGGAGACGTGCTACTGTGTTCCACTAGGAACCCAAGGGACAAACAATACAATAATAAAAATAAATAGTTTCATTGATAAGCTAACTTCTTGCCTATCTCCTTAAAATTTCTGTTCTTTAAACGAATTTTTTAGGCTGATCACTCCGTTGTCAAAGCTTAACATGTTTGACAAAAATGAAATGGTTTTGGACTCCTAGCTAGGTCAACAGAGCAAATCATACTCATTTGCTGCTCCAATGTTTAGATCACTATTATCAAACAAAAATAACTAACGTTTGTTCAACATCACGAGGATGAGATTTTCATGCATTGTTAAGAGTGTAACATCTATTTTAAACTTCATAAATTCAGTAATAGTCTACGTTGTAAGTAATTTATTGTAATAAACTGTTTAATTTTGGTGCATAAATAACGAAAAAATGGAAGATTTGCGAACTGAACTCATAGTATATAAATATGATTTGCGAACTGGTTCTTCACACCCATTGACGATACCTAAGACTGATAGAATGGCAGATTTGTGACAGGATGTTGTTAATAAGATTCATATCAAGAGCTGAACCATCTGCCAACATTTATCTCTTTTGAAAGAGATTTTATCAGTAATCTAGCAAAAATGACTATTTGATAGTCACCACTTTACAAATGGTAAATGTGGACAATAAACCTTGATCGAGTAAATACCGTGACAAATTTGTTTGCTTTACAACACGTCCACAAGTGTTCTATGATGTAAAGAAGTTTAGGTGAAACAACAGTTTACACGTGGATAAGTGTAAATTATATAGATGTGGTTCTGATTTGTATGTGAACCAAAATATTTAATTCCGAAGTGAATAACTAAGGAAGATCATTATAAAAACCTCTAAAATCTTTTCATCTTAAATCATTTATCTCAACATGTTATTAGGATGCTTTCTATCAAAACTCTAGGTATACGAATGATAGTGGTTTTCCCATCAGGAAATAACCTTTGGATAAATTGAACCGTTTCTCATCAAATTTTACCAATTTAAACTTACATCTGCATTACGATGTTGTAGAAGACATCTCAAACGTTTTACATTCCCATCGGTGGCTGCTTGAATAAGGTCTTCGGAGTTGTTGTTTTGAGTTTGTGTATGAGAACAGGCTGAGTAAAAGTAATTCAGTAAATATCAACGAAAATTTTAGATTTTAGATTAGAAAATCAACTTGGAAACTTAAAACCAGAAAAAACCATGACACGACAGAATTACAGAAGAGCTTTTCACTTTTGTTTTAGAACTTCTGAGCAATATAGGTAAATGGAAGTACTAGTCACAGAACTATGGACAGTCTAATTTAACTATCAGAAAATTATCTTTTGAAAAAATGGATGTGACTTCAACACTAAAAATATAAACTCCAGCACGATCAAATTTTTATATAATAGGAGGGTATTTCAGCAAGTTGCCAGGTTTAAAAATGCCCAGACGGAAACCTCTGCCACAAAGAAGTATGAGGGAGTCAGAGAAAATGTAAGGCTAGAGACTATGGTCAGGTATATAAAAGGGATAAATGTAGTCTGTAACAAACTGGGAAAGAATCTTTAGAAAAATTCGCTCTAGATAGCAATCACGACTGAAGATGTTTTCAAGCTCATTATTTCTATAATACAACCTATGTTGGCTGACTTGTAGATGCTTGCTCTAGAATTCAGTTGCAGACATTGCTATCTGACGCCATCCTGGTGTTTTGTTATGGAAGTAGTACGCATCATACTGGAAAATAATATAATACTAGTAACATTAGTTGTTATTACTGTCATTTCATAGAACATTCTTCAAGTTTACAAATGCAACTTGTAAACTGATAATTGACATTATCTAACCCAGTAAACAAACTCATACTCTTTATATATATATATATATATATATATATATATATATATATATATATATATATATATATATATATATATATATATATATATATATATTGTTCGGCATTCAGGAGTCTACATAATTATTATATTATCAATAGCACACTTTGAAAATCGGTAATCGCAATTAACACAGTCCTTTTTCGATAAGTAAGTGGTCTGTACTGTTTTACTTGATAAAAATAATTAGTGTATGCGGTTAGAAATTCAATATTTTACATGTTAATCAAAACTCACCTGGTCTTTCCACACTTGTCGCTTCTGAGTCATCATGAGGAGGTGTATCAGGACTATTGTCTAACGGATTTTCAGAAAAAGTAGTATGCAGCTGATTATACACACCATGAACTGATCGTGGTCCTGCTTCAGTGTGACGTTGTATTCTAATTGTTTGTGAGCCGGTAATGTTGTTTTCACGAATAAATTCTCCTGACAGTGTTGTGTATCCGCATATTAACTCTTGGTTAGATGAAGATCCACTTTGCAATCCATCTCTGGTATGCAAAGTGAAAACACCACCGCGATTGGTGATAGCAACCTGCTATGGAGGAATATTCAAAGATGAACTTCTCAATATCTAAGGTATAAGTACTCAATAGACATTTAGCCAATCAACGGAATAATAAATTACAGCTTCGCAATAAACTCGACTGTTTAGTTTTTACCGGTATACTGCATTTCAAAACTGCGTATAGGCCTGAAAGTGTCATTTACGGTCACTTGGAAAAACCGGCTGGCAAGTGCCCTTTTCGTTATCCCTGACCGTCTGCTGATTATTTGTTGGACAGTTCTTAAAACTGTTTTCCTAGTTTCATTTTTTGTTACATAAGGAACGAGTTTTAGATTCTAATATACATATGTTGATACATTCAGCCAGATGGCTCTGCTCTGTCCATTCATTCAAGAATACTGAGCCTGTAAGTATCAGCATATTGACCAGGTATTCTTTTGATTCTTCTGATTTAGTGCTTTCCTAGTTAGTATCGGATTAAACATTGTTATCACAGTGGGCACATATGTGCAGTTACTATGTTCTAGGACCGAAGAAAATAAGTATTCCGATCTTTCTATTGCTTTTAATCAGCACTTCGATCATATCTAATAATAGAACTAGGTAAATGAGTTTATTTAGTAAGCTATGTTGATGCCTATCATTTTAACTGGAAACGACGTGTAAAACTTATGGCTTTCTACTGAAAAACAATTCTAAAAGCTGTATTCTACTAGAAACTGTGAGAGAAGACCATATTCTTCGGATAGATATCTAAATGTCACTTGTAGAAAATCAGTCCTAGTTCTTTAAATCTGTGGAGACAATTGGGTGGATATATAAAAAGCCAAAAAGACCATTGCACTGCTAATTTGACTATGGATTAGGAGGCGATCCATGGATATCCACCAATAAAGAATCGTGTGATTTTATTTTTTGACTTCACAAAATATGGTTAACCAGTGCACAATACTGAAAACTGATTACATAAATAACAAAAATAGTTGAAACTTATTTGACCCGGTATCGTTTCGTCTGTTACAGTCTCTAACTCTTACCCGGCTCATCTTTCGTATCTACACACAGAAAAATCTACTGTGCAGAATATTAGGTATATCAGAAAGGCACGGCTATACAACTCTGTGCTAATATTTTTCGGTGGGAAAGAAGTGACTGCAAATTACAATCTACAAATCACAACCATAAGTGCAACGAAGAAGATTTATGTGATTACAACTCAGTACAACCTCATCCAATCTCGTCCGGTTAACTACGTCACTAGTTACTACCCGGTCCTAAGCCCGGATAAAGAGGGAAGGTTGGACATAAAACTAGCAACTCCAACCCGGAAAACCAATCCAACCGCTAAAGAAACTTCAGAGCACAAACAAAATCTAAAAAATAAAAACAGTATTATTCCTCGCTGGAATCGGAGAGACGAAATAACACCGGTTGGTGAAAGCATGACTTCCGGAAGCCAATTGGTCGATGTGTCTTCTCTCTCTCTCTCTCTCTCTCGATGAAAGCGAAAGTAAACATAGGGACGTGGAATGTCTGCACCATATTTCAACCTACCAAGGCTCCCCAGATTGCAAAAGAGATGAGAAGGTATAGCATTGAAGTGTTAGGAATTCGCGAAAGCAGATGGATTGGAAGTGGACTCTCCAAACTGTCAACTAGAGAATCAATAATCTACTCCCATATTCTCACCCAAACGACAACCACGAGCACACTCAGTTATAAAGTGGCTATCATGATGTCTCCCGTTCAAGAGCATCGAAGGCTCTCTATCATGCACTGGGAACCAATCTCCCCCAGGATCAGATCATAACGGCAAGGTCCAACTCAAAAGGAATGAAAGTCACAATCATTCAATGCTACACTAAGCACCTACAAAGAATGCAGATCAAAAGAAGAAGGAGGAATTCTACAGACAACTGCATTCAGTAATGGACAAGATCTCACACCAGTTGGTGACATCAAAATTCTAATGGGTGGGGTGACATGAATGCCAGCCAAACTGGGAGCGGACAACACACGAAGAGAACTAACCATGGATCGATGGGCACTCAGTGAAACGGACGAGAATGGAGAATTGTTTGCAGAATTCTGTGCATTCAACGATTTGGTGATTGGAGTTGGGTAGTGTGTTCAAGCACAAGGATATCCGCAATGTGACATGGATTTCACCAGACACCATGACACACTAAAAATCAGGTGGACTTCATTTCAATGTGAAGGAAGTGGAGATGCAGCCTACTCGACATAAGATCAAGAAGAGGAGCAGATGTAGCTTCACACCACACACTACTTAGTGCAAGGAACCTTCAAAATCAAGTTGAAAGCATTCAACGAAGGTGGTAATCGACCACGGTTCAAGTTAAACACCCAAAAACTTAAGGACGAAACTACATGGGACATCTTCATGTCAGTCAACAGGATAAAGTGGGAAATGTCGAGCAGCATCCATGAAGAAACCTGTGTGCACGAGCACTGTAACTCTCTGAAATCTATGTAGAAAGAAACCTGCATAACCGTATTAGGAATGAAGAAGAAAGAAGACAAGAAATGGAATGGATGGATCTTGGCGGAGACATGAAAGCTGATATAGGAGGGAGAGAGAAAGGAAGATAGTGAAGCGGAAGATGAACCAGTGAAAGGATACACAACGAGAAGAGGAACTGAGTGCAACCTATAAAATACTACACTGGACAAAGAAGTGACGAAGAGTGGGCGCAAGGACAAAAGACACTTCTACGACACACTGTCAAGTGAAGCAGAATAGGCTGCAGGTAGGAGAGACAGACACCTGACAACATTGTTTTGAATAACCAGGTTACTATCTAAGACGGAAGAGATCAACACAGGTGAAACCAATGAAAGATAGTGAAGGAAAGCTAGTTACCAAAGAAGAGAAACAAAGGAAACGATGGGCTGACCACTTCAAACAGCTCTTCAATCGACCGCCACCTGCACTTCGTCTAGAAATACCACCTACAGCCCAGCCACAGAACCACAAGTGAACACAAATCCTCCAACATAGGTCGAAGTCCTGAACGCCATAAGGCTACTGAAATCTGGGAAAGCAGCAGGACCAGATAGAATCCTGCCAGAAGCACTGAGAGCAGACACAGAGACAACAGCGGACATGCTCACATCACACCACTATTGCAGGAGGTTTGGAAGGAAGGAAGGAAAAGTACCTGCCAATTGATGGGAAGGAGGGCTACCTTGTCAAACTCCCCAACAAGGGCGACCTAAGTCTTTGCAAGAACTGGCATGGAATCATGATCCTGTGCCTGTCCACCCCAAGCCAGCAAAATATTAAGCCACATCATCCTGGAGAGACTAAACAATGCGCTGGATCCAAAATTACGACCGGAACAGGCTGCTGCCTTCAGGAAGAACAAATAATGTGCGGATCAAGTTGCAACGGTACGCATTATAATAGAACAGAGCATAGAATGGCAGTCAACCCTCTAACTCAACTTCATCCACTTTGAAAAGGCTTTTAACAGTGGTGACCGAAACGTAATTTGGCAGACAGCTGCTTCAACACTACGGAATACCACAAAGCTTCATCAACCTCATTCAACACCAATATATGAAGACGCCACATGCCAAGTAGTTCACAATGGAATGGTCAGTGATCATTTTCAAGTGAAGACAGGAGTGAAACAAGGCTGTCTACTATCACCCATGATATTGCTGATTGTAGTGGACTGGATCATGCAACAAACAGTGAGGAGCTATGAGGAGAGAGGGATACACTGAACCGGGGAAAATACCCCAGATGAAGATTTGGATTTCGCCAATGATGACTTGTGTCTAATGTCACACAAGCTTGAAGATCTACAGGAGTAAACTAACAAGTTAACAGAAGAGGCATGGCAGCGAAGACGGGACTTCAAGTGAACGTAGAGAAGATAGAGGTGATGAAGATACCCAACCAACGACAACAACAACAATGACAACCACCTCCAATCACCATCTAAGGGAGAAACCTGAAGGAAGTAGCCTCTTCCACCTATCTACGCAGCACCGTTTCAAACACAGGCAGCACAAACGAGGACGTCGAAGCCAGCCACAATCGGAAAGACAGCAACACAGGCCTTCCTGCATTAACCTGAAGCCAGTGTAGAGATCCACTGCACTCAGCATGTGGAACAACATCCGGATTTTCAACACCAATTCAGTCAAGTCAGTACTCCTGTATGGCTCAGAGACGTGGTGCTTTACGAAAGACATTTCCAACAAACTACAGACATTCATCAACAGCTGCCTACACTGGCTCGTCACTGAAAATCAGATGGCCAGAATAACAAGAATCGACAACAAGGAACTCTGACTGGCTGGCTGGCTGGCTGGCTGGCTGGTTGGCAACGAACCAACCAAGAACCTATCGCTCAACAAATATGCATTGGAAGGAAGTGGAGATGGATTGGATTGGGTGTACACTGAGAAGGCCGATTGGGGACACCACGTGTCAGACCAGGCCCTCGAGTGGAAGCCAGATGGGAAGCGACGGGTTGGGCGACCCAGCTGAGGGTGACATGGAGGAAGTCGTGGGAGGAAGAGATGAGAGTTTGTGGGCAGTCGTGGAGCCAAGTTCAAAACATTTAAGAGAAGAGAGTGCATTTGAGATGTGCTACTGAAGCCCTATCTTCCATTAGGAACTCAAGGGACAAATAATAATAGTAATAATAATACAACTTCATACAGCTTGTCTTTAAGGTGAATGATTGTGAAGGGTGAACAAGAATCATAGTTTAGTTTTTCGTCTGTGTGCATGTTATTGACCCTAAAGTCGTTATTTCTCTTTTCCATAGTTTACGTATTTATAGTCTAACTGCATGACCAAGTAACTTAATTTCAGAAGGTACGCTGGATGCATATCGCTCATATGATTATAGTTTCCTCACCGTTTTCAGTTAGTCTTTAAGAGTATAGTTTTCGGGATCATTATCAAATCTCAATGGAAGGGAATAACAAAAAGAGAACAAAACTAGGTCATTCACTGTCTTTGGAAAGTAAAAAGTGTCTCTTAAACTCCCCATGACCTCCCCAATAGGTCATTTTACGGAAGCTGTATGCGAAAATATTTTTCGAATTAAGCATGCATGTAGAAAACTCATGATCTATGTGGTCATTTCTGTAATCAGAATAAAGTTCTATGAATTGATAGGTATAGTTATTTCAACTGAGTTACATTTTGTTGTGTAAGACGAAAGGTGCACATATATTTAGGTGCAGAAATCACAGATAATCAAGTTTTGAAGCTTCTGATAGAATTATTTGGTTACACTACCCTGATATTATCGTGGTTTGCTAACTCACAGAGAACAGTTTATGGTTAATAAGTAGTACACCGAACCGAGTGATAGCGAAATTATTTAATAACCTTGAACTACTCAATATTAGATAGTAGTCAAAATAGTTACGCATTATTATTCTTCCATTCTTTTGCTTTGGCTTAATCATCATATCTGAAAAAATCGAAATCACAGGATTTGAAATTTACTATAATTCATGGACTTCTGCTGGGTTGAGCCCATTCACTACATCATCTTTGGTTTTAAAATAGGTGAAAATGTCTTGCTTATATTAGTTTGTCTTTGGTTTCTAAGGCAAAGATCTATTGTAAACCCGATCATTGAATTTTGATGAGTAGTGACTATTAGGAAGTTGACACCAGTTATTATTTGGTGATTAATGAGACAACAAAGTCTAGTTTTAAGGGGCGTCTATATAGCCTGAAAACGTTTTTCGTAAATTCAGCACTGAATGACACAGATTTGAACCAATAAATGAATATCAGTTCCCCAATGAATACAAGATTCGCTTACTGATAACTGCAACCAGGTCGAAATCTAGGCTTAGACTTGAATGCTGATTGAATTCTATCATGGTCATGTGCGTAAGAACACTTTTGTTTCGTTAGTGCCATAAGTCTTATTAACGACTGCATTAAAATTAGGAGACAGATTGTGTGAAATATTTTATAATATTTCGATAACTTGAACATATTTTTTTGCTTCGAAATCTTAGCGTGGAATGATATTCGATGAGTCTTTTACAGAACTACAGTATGAATTTAAGTGGTCCCTCTGGTCAAATTTGGCTACCAAATTAGATTAAGTCCACGATAACATCCTTCCTAGGTTTACTTTTAGTCAGATGTTTGATGAGGGACGAGTAGTTGCGTGTCTCTCACCCAGTTCCATAGTGGATATACCATCTAAGCATTGCTTATTTTCAGTGATGGTAAGTAGCAGAGTAGTAGACAGCAATCTAACACTCAGCACTTCAAAAGCTAGTGTTATTCATTAAGCTATTCTGCTTTCATTGTTATCCTTTGTTTAACTGATGTTCACTGTTACTAAATATTGTACTTTTCCTATTGGTATTCATCAAATTCACCATAATACTATTGTGAAAAATGTCAGAACAAAGAAATTAGTTTTGTCCAAGTTTATTACGGAAATCGAATGTACTAAGTAAATAGTTATTCACTTCATGTGTCATTCTTTATTGAGTAAGTAAAGACCACCTAAAAAAGGTCCTCTACCCATTTGTCAAATACTGTTACGAATACTGCCTACTTTATGCTGTAAAACTAGTTTCAAACCATTTGTATCTTTTGAAAATCAGTTTCTAAAAGTTATAAAACGACAGTGTGCGAAATTATCCTACTGAAGATGAACAACAGTCAGCAAATGTCAGTAAAACTTACACGTGACTGAACATTCCTATGTTGGTTGTGAGAACCAGATGCAATACTGACTTCTCGAGCATTTTGACTACTTATGTGATCATTTGTGGTGCCTTGCATACGTGTTGGTCGGTTGCTGCGGGCAGCTGTTGAGGTAGAGTCATTGTAATGTGAACGAGACTGATTTGATTGATGGCTTTGTGTCCCTGAATTTAAACTACTACGATTAGCTGACCCAGATGGATTAGAAGAATTGGTCCTTAAAAAGTCTGTCAGTAGGGTACGTGCAGTATGACCCAAACTTCTTAAGCCGCTGGTACTAGCAGACATATTAGCTGCACGAGGAGAATCTGGTTCTTCACACTCTCTCTCTGTAGAACAACTGTACTGAGGTCTATTTGAGCGAGAATGCAATCGGCGTGAAGTAGCATTTGTACTTTGTGAACTTTCGATTGAAGAGGGCTGTAAATGAAGTCTACTAGCCAAAGTGCAAACATTTAGACAGCTGGATGCTGCAGGTTCATCGGCTGATAGGACATTAGAGTTACCTCGGGATGAATTACCTATGCATTGCCTACTGCTTGCAGAACCATACACTGATTCTTCATTGCCGGAAACACGACTTCGATAGTTACATTCGTCTTCGATACTCCGTGTTGTCTGACGACGTCGAGTTTCAAGATCTTGAAGATTGGTCCAGTTTGGGACTACAGCGCTTCTCTCGAAGTCATGCCTTGTTGGAATCGATACTTCTCTGCTCGAATCCTCAGTTACACATACTTCATCAGAATACTGTCTTAAATCGGCAAGAAGGGGAAGGTGATCGACATAATACATTCCACCTTTGGCAGGTCGTATAGCCTATTAAGAAAAAGGAAATTTAGAGTAATTGGAAAGTGTGATTCATTTCATATATTTTTTGAAAATTATGAGTTAAATAGAACACTTACCATGCATATCTAGCTATACTATACTATACTTTTGATTGTGTAGCGTTCGTGAAATGAAAAAAAAATAAGTATGGTTATACTTTTCTGACCATTTCCTGACGTAACACATTAGTATAAAAATTTTGATTTGAACTCCTTAATATTACCTGCCGATGCTTCATTCTTCAGTCAATTTAGGATTTCGTGAACTCGCTGTTTAGGAGTGAAATTTATTACAAAACAGTTACTAGCTAACTTCCATTTGATACAACTCTAAGTTTGTAGATATATGAGTGGGCGTCTGAGGATGACTAAATTTCCTCGACAAATAAAGGCCGTATTCCGTAGTAGTTTATTTACGGTGAAACTAGTTTCACTATATGATGCAATTTGTTAAATAAAATAGATAGTAGACAAATACTGATTTCATATCCTCTCAAGCTTTATTTCACAAGCCACTTGTACTTGTCAATGTATAAACAAACATTGGAGAATGGAGAGAGGTGTAGTTACCGCTGGTAGAACGTTTATGAGAACTACCTCAAAGTGAAACAGTATTATTCACAACAAGATATTTCTCGCACAACTTATTCCTCATAGCTACACCAATTTGATTATGAAAAATGAAACTAAACTCTACTAAATTGTTCAAATCCTAACCTTACATAAAAATCATCAGTTTTCTTGAACGCATTCCTAGGAACTCAAACCTTAATGAAATGGATCCTGTAATCACTGACTTGGCATAGGACAAGATGTTGATTTGACAAATACTTTTCAAATCAGGAATGAACGACTTAATTCAACTTCTCTTCCTTACACAAAAGCTATCTCAATTTCAAGTTTGATCATTTTACACGAATGATTAAGTAGTTTGTCTAAAAATACCTAGGCGAGACACTGACATTTTCTACAACTCGTCGAGTTCCACTCAAATTTATCCTACCGCTATTTTTTTTACAATCATTTTTTTATCCTGAATTGCATAACTTATGTTGTTCTTACTCTAGGATTATCACTGTATTATTATCATTATTACTATTATTTATCCCTTGGATTCCTAGTGGAACATAGGGCTTCAGCAGCACGCCTCCATTGCACTCTTTTCTCTGCAGTCTTCAAAACTTGGCGCCACGACTGCCCACAACCTTTCATTTCTTCCTCATATGATCTCCTTCAAGACACACTCGCACACTCAACTCGTCCTTCCCCCTCTGGATTCCACTCGACGACCTGTCCTCACGCGTGATGTCTCTAGTCGGCCTTCTCAGTGTGTGCCCAATCCATCTCTATTTCCATCTGCATATTTGTTGGGTGATAGGTTCTTGGTTGGTTCATTGCCCGTCCAGAGTTCCTCGGTGCTTATTCTTTCTGGCCATCTGATCTTCAGTATCGAGCCAGCATAGGCAGCTGTTGATGAAATGTCTGTAGTTTACTGGAAATGCTTTTCGCGACACGTCAAGTTTCTGAGTCATACAAGAGCACTGACTTGACGTTGGTGTTGAAAATCCTGACCTTGTTCTTTATGCTGAGTGCAGCAGATCTCCACACTGATTTCAGATCAGTGAAAGCCTGTCTTGCTTTTCCGATCCTGGTTTTGACATCCTCATCTGTATCACTTGTAGTTGAAACGATACTGCCTAGGTAGGTGAAAGACACTGCTTCCTTTAGGTTTCTCCCGTTGATGGTGATTGGTGCTTGTTGTTATTGTTAGTGGTGTTGGTCGGGTATCCTCATCACCTCCGTTTTGTCCACATTCACTTGAAGTACCATCTTCGCTGTCTCGCCTCTTCTGTCAACTTGTCAGCTTTCACCTGTAGATCTTTGAGTTTGTGCTATGAGACATTAGACATAAATCATCATCGGCGAAATCCAAATCTTCTAGGCTCTTTTCATTGGTCCAGCCAGCGTATGCCCATCTTCTCGCTCCTCACGGTTGTCTGTTGCACGATCCAGCCGACCAAAATCAGGTAGATCATGGGTGATAGTAGGCGGCAAGCTTGTCTTACTCCAGTCTTCCCTTCAAAGGCGTCACTGAGCTTTCTATTGTGAATCACTTGGCATGTGGCCTTTTCATACAGCTGTTGATTAAGGTTGATAAAGACTTGTGGCACTAAAGTCGTTGAGGCAGTTGCCAAATTACTTCTCGGTCGACGCTATCGAAGGCCTTTTAAAAGTCGATGAAGTTGAGTTAGAGGGTTGACTGCCATTCTATGCTCTGTTCTATTATAATGCGTACCGTTGCAACTTGATCCGCACATTATTTGTTCTTCCTGAAGGCAGCAGCCTGTTCCGGTCGTAATTTTGGATCCAGCGCATTGTTTAGTCTCTCCAGGATGATGTGGCTTAATATTTTGCTGGCTTGGGGTGGACAGGCACAGGATCATGATTCCATGCCAGTTCTTGCAAAGACTTAGGTCGCCCTTGTTGGGGAGTTTGACAAGGTAGCCCTCCTTCCCATCAATTGGCAGGTACTTTTCCTTCCTTCCTTCCAAACCTCCTGCAATAGTGGTGTGATGTGAGCATGTCCGCTGTTGTCTCTGCGTCTGCTCTCAGTGCTTCTGGCAGGATTCTATCTGGTCCTGCTGCTTTCCCAGATTTCAGTAGCCTTATGGCGTTCAGGACTTCGACCTATGTTGGAGGATTTGTGTTCACTTGTGGTTCTGTGGCTGGGCTGTAGGTGGTATTTCTAGACGAAGTGCAGGTGGCGGTCGATTGAAGAGCTGTTTGAAGTGGTCAGCCCATCGTTTCCTTTGTTTCTCTTCTTTGGTAACTAGCTTTCCTTCACTATCTTTCATTGGTTTCACCTGTGTTGATCTCTTCCGTCTTAGATAGTAACCTGGTTATTTGATATAATTATCATCGTAACTTCCAACATAAGACTGTTTTAATCCAACTGTGAAATATGTGAATCGCCATTTGTTCCATTAACTTACTGTTAGTAGCTTTTATGAAGCCTAAGAGAATGTAATGAGCTACAATCAATTTTGATAATTTCTGCTGTTACTCTGTATACTGAGTGTATACACTCGAAGGTATTATATAAACTCTGGAATTAAAAAAATACTAAATATTAACTTTAGTCACTTATTTACATGTATGGTTGACTTATATCTACGAAGTCAAGTTGACATTAATGTTACTGTGCTCATGGGTCAACTAGGATCTGTCTATTGTATCAAATGATTTAACCAAGTACCTAGCGCCACACTGTTCCCAGTTAGTACCTCGTAAGAACGAGCTAATGTAGATTAGTACATTATGTTCTTCTAGTATGATATTCAGAAGTGAAATTCCGATTCAAAGGCTATTAATATAGTTGGTTTGAAAATTGTTATTGAAAACATCTTGAAAACAAGAATAAAGGTATTATCTTCTTTGAATAACTGGCTTTTCATTTCTTTTCCATCAATACAAGAGAGGTAAGGTGAATGTCAAGCGAGTCAGGTTAGCAACTAAAAGTCGTATGGTATGTGGTAGCATAAATCATAACTCGGGTCTATAATAAAGTGGGATAGATAACAGTGAAGGAATTTCATCCAGTCTGAAATGTATAGCCTATATAGCCTATGCGACAAAGTTACAACTAGCAGGATGGTTAGCTTTTACACTGAAGAACAGTTGCAAAACCTACAATATTGCCAGTTTACTGGGTTAAATAGGGAGTAAAATCGCATCATTAGCCTAAAATATCATAATCCAACTTGGCCAGCTAGTTACATCGCAAGCGCATTGAATCGAGAACAAACACTTCTTTAAAGATGAACAGCATGTTATTTGTGGACTGACTGTATGCACTACTGAGCAGACATATGAGTTTGACCCTTTGCAAGGAGTCACACAAATTAGAACTAGTTGTAGTACTTGACTAAAGCACTTAAACCGAGTTTTTTATGCAGTCAGAAACGTGGAAGAAGTGTAGAGTGACGATGAAGAAAGTTCATCCAGTCATAGTAATCCCTTTGAAAAATAGGCTAATTCCTGACGTAGTTTAAATACACTATTAAGATATAATAGTGTCTGCAGTGACAACATTATAGATTACAAGCGTGGCAAGTGTAGTGATGTATTTGAGTGACAAAATCTACGTTAAAGTCCAGTTTTTGAAGCAGTCATTTGCGATATCCTTAACTATGGACACATACAAAACCCATATGCTGTAAGTTCATACTGGTAGACAAATGACTTCGTACTGTGATTATCAAAGAGTTTAACGCAATTACCATAGGGTTATTGAAGTTATCCTGAACGTTATCTGCTGGTTAATTTGAAAATGAGTCAGTTGTATCTACTCTGACATAGCATTTCTTCAGTTGTGGTCACTTTGAAATCTTTCAGAAGCCTCCCTTGAAGACCTTTCTGAATATGTGAGGTGGGTGACTCCGAACACTATCTTGATTATGAGGGTGGATTTTGTTATGATTATATCCATGTTAACAGCATCCCACACCACTTCATTCCCTGTCAGAAACTGGGAGTACTTGCGGCAGACCAGTCTTGCATCATCATCTTACATTTTACAGGTGCCAGCTAAACGAATCCCAAACACACTCAGACTTCTACTCCATGCGTTCACAGACCCTGCACTGCGTCGGCGTCCTCATTTAGCATGACAAAATTGTCCGCATACTCTAAATCAACCAGATGACTTTTAGTGTGTGATCAATCCCTGTCGAGTCTAGCGTACTAAGTTTATGTCCATTAGTAATATATAACGAAGTTAAGTAGGAACGTTGGCACTGCACATCTCTGACAGATACCATTAGTTGTCGTCAGTTCACACGATAACTCTCCCCCAGCCCTGATATGGCTGACTGATTTCTAGTAGACGGCTTTGATTAACGTTATATACTTGCTTAGTACTCCTTTCACAGTCAGACATTGCCACAACGCCTCATGGTAGACAGAGTCAACTACTACCCCCTTCAGGTCAAAAAATATGGCAACTGTTGGTCGCCTGTAGGCATGCCTGTGTTCCAGAACCTGTACGAATGTAAGAACATGACCGGTGTATCATCTTCCAGGTCTGAAACCTGCCTAGTTTTCTCGAGTTTGCTGTTCTCGATCTCCAGTTAGGTGTAGGATAAGTATGTTCCCAAAGATCTTGGATACAATACTAATCATACCAATTCCCATGCGGTTGCCACAACAGGATTTCTTTCCGTTCCTATAGACTGGAATCGTCAGTGAGGTACAGCAGTTGATGGCACTACCTCTGATTACCATACACTTCTTTGTACCATCATCACTGTAATCAACAATTTCCTACCTTCATCCTTGGAAACTTCGGAAGGTGAACTGTCAGGTCCCGCTGCCTTGTACTGTTTCAGGTTTGACACAGTTTTCTGAATTTCAAGAAGATTTGGAGGACCAACATCCACATCCCATTCAGGTTCAGCCTGGATGTTGGGCTACTGGAGAGTTGCTGAGGGCCAGGTGAAGTGTGCTTCAAAGTGTTCTGTCCGTGGTTCTACACCCTTGTCCCGGGAGGGTATCAGCATTAATCCATTTCAGTGACAGTTTCACTAATCACCATCTTTTTCTTCTTGGTAACCTTAATAACCATAAATAACTGCTCAGTGCTACTCAACACAAATCCTTTCTCCATCGCTTTCACTTTCACCACCGACCACTGCTCATGATCATTGCGAAGAATCATGGTCAATTTACGTTTAAGTTGCTTTCGATCTTCATTGTGGTCAGGGCCAGATGGAATCAGTCTTCTTGTACCAGTCAGTTCGAATGACGTCGCGGAAACTAAACAATATTTTCTAACCATCTTGTGTACGTTGCTAATTGTCTATACTGCTTTTTCTACGGCAGACCTAATATCACACCAGGTTTCCTCAGGATGAGCATTGCTGTCATGTTCAGATGAATGCTTAGATGACTCCTCCCTAAATACATACTTGGAGCCCTCATCTTCCAATCTAGCATAGATGGGCTTTACTGCCTCATGTATCCTGCGACCAGTAAGACGCAGACTTATGCGAGTTAGTACTAGCGCGCGATCCGAGTTCAAACTGGTACCCCAGGAAGAGTGGCAATCCCCCATCGATCTTCTCCAACCATGTCTTATAACAATATGTTCTAGTTTGAAGTTGGCGGACGCCATGTGAGAAAGCTTTTCTCCTTACCCCTAAAGTTAGTGATGACAAGAAACAAGTGATTGTCAGAACAGAATTCTTCCTTTACACCACCTGAAATGTAGGCGGTGGGCGTGTAGGTTACAAATTACAAATAGGCATCACCTAGTTTCATGATCTTTCCTAGTCCTTACAGATCCTATCAGTCGAACAGTACATAAAAGGCTGTTGACCGGTTCCCAGCGAAGAATCTCACTTTTTGCTCTACAGCTCAATGCTATACCTATGTCAGCGAGTCCTTGAGAACTAGCCACTGCGTCTCTGGATACTTTTAAGGAGATGTTTGAAGATTGACCATCATCACCAGATGAGATCAATTTAATAACCACAATTAGGTCCTGTACACATGTGTCAGAGACATATCATACATCTATGGCTAGAGGTTCTAGAGTTCTGGCAAGCAATGCTTTCTGTCCGATTTGGCTTGAAGTTCGGATATTGAAAGCTCCTATATGAAATCGATGGTGGGGTCTTAGGAAACTAGGAATGAGGTTTTGATGGCTTTGATCATTGCCAATGGTCATGGAATGTGAAGTTGGGTAAGGCGTAAGAGGCTTATTATTAGTGTCAGGAGACGAAGGCAAAGGAGAAGACACAGTCAAGGAGGATAGGTTATGTTTGATTGAGTATTTTGTACTACTAGAAGCATGAGAGTGTTTACACTTCCCGGCTGCCCACACCATGGAAAGCTATTATTTATTAAGTTATCTGAAAGAGAAAATGATTTGTGTGAACACAGAGTCCATGAGATATTTGCTCGAGGCCTGTCATATACAGCCTTTTGCAGGATTTTGTTTTGAGGTTTGGTGGTTCTAAAGCCGGATAGAGAGAACTCATATCACCGGAACCGGGAGACCGGAGAGCAGGGTGGAGTGTATTATTTTAAACTCTATATGCAACTAAATTTCTGTTATTGTGCTTTGGCCACTGTGTTCGAGGATCCAATCATAGTATGTTGACTTCCTGTACACTTGAGTTCCCATTTTCCCGGCACCAGTTCTACTCACTAAAACATCCACGTGGTTTATTATTCGACTCCTTCTTCATTTTGAATTTAATACCATCGGAAATGTTGTCGATCCAACTGAAATCGTTTTCTAATTCATCGTTTTTAATGACAACAAAAGTATCGTCCACATAGCGGATCTGAATTTACGGTTTAATTCCAAGTAAAATAATGGGTTACAGTCTTTGCATCACTTCTACATTCAGTCTAGATGTCAGTGATCCCATTGGAGTTCCTTTCATCTGTTTGTATGTCTTACCATTAAACTAGGATTATGTTATCAGACAAAGATGAATGAGTTCCATCTGACATCAACGCTGAAGCTTTTTGCATTTCTAAAGCCTTGTGACGTCAGTGAAGAGGAGAGATATAGTATACTAAGCCACTTGCGGTTGAATTAATATGTATAATGCTGTGATGTTGCAGGACGCCATTAATTCGTTTTCTATATGAATGCCTTAGATCGTTTCCAAAAATTGTATCGGCCATTTGATGATATTGCGATTGGCACTACTTCTGAGGAAATGATCTGCCTCTTCACCTTCATTACATGAACATCAGATACCTATCAAATATCACGACATTTCATCACTCATACCAATGCAAGTGAACAATTATGAACATGAATTCAGTTTTGAAAACATAGAGATCTTGGACAGAGGAAAAACAAAGAATACCAGAGAATTCTTAGAAGCTTGCCATTCTGATCCATCAGCAATCAACAAATGCACAGACGTGGACCCACTCTTTCAACCAATAAGAAAAATAACAGGAAATTACATATTCAAGCAAAGAAACGGATAACAGGAAAATCTATGTAGTCAATAACAAAGACATCAGAGGAAACTAACAACTACAAACCACTGAATCACTCATGGAAAAAATAGTTAGTGTTTATGCTTTTGTCTGGAAAGACGGTGAAAGCTTCACGGTTAAACCACTTAGCCCGGAGAACGCAACAAAGCAACGATACTAGCTCATTTTTCATGTAGACACAACTAATGCAACTATCCCGTCCATAAAATTAAAAACTATCCAAGAAATAAGACCTTATCAAGAAACTTACAGAAACATAAAATAACTGATTTTATGAAAGAAGAAAACAGGTTGAGGAAAAAATGGAAGCGGGGATAATTCAAGATTCTACAGACCAAAACAATTGATGAAGTAGCAGTCAAATGTCTTTGCATATGAATTCCAAAGAGGGATAGTCAGAACTTCTGCAGTGCAAAGAAAGTGATCACACAGTTCTATTGGGAACCTGTTTCTCATAATGTGGACAACTAATGAACCTCAAATATATCCACTGCTACTTTTCTGAACCCTTGTAGTATAGTATCCTAGATCACCTTTAGACAAGATCTTCATCGAATGGACGATATTTGGACAACTTACAAGTGCATATCAAGTGACAAGCAGGGAAAAGAGTGATCATATGCAAGTTCTTGATGAAAACATTTCAATTCACTGAAGGACCGTGGAACTCTCACATTAACAAATTATAAGTAATTTAGACCAAAGTGTTGTGATATTAAGTTTTCTTCTCAGGTGTTAACTGCTAAAATTAGAGGAAAATATAAGATGAACTAATCCGGGATTTCTTGCTCTGCCCAAAAATTTGTAAAAGCAGAGTCTTTTTATGCAGAAGCCTTGTTGTAGAGCTAATTACAAGCATTTCATGAAGATATCAGTCAGAAACTAGAAGCCGGTTCCGACAGCGATGTCTCAATGATTCAACAAGTGCTCAAAAAAGAAAGTTTGTTCCATGAATACTGTATGACCTCAACCTGGTATTGTGCATGATGTTCAGTGATGAAGATCTATACTTAATTAAAAAAAGCTACTGAATTTCAGAAAATGTGAGGAATTAGTTTGAATCTAAGCAGTATTCAGGTCTCAAGATTCAGATGAAGCGAAAGGTGTGTGAATATACGCTTTAAGAAAATACAGCATAGACACATATTCCGCCAAACTTAAAAAAAGGACAATTGAAACACTGAACTGATGTTATATTACTTGCTACGCTGATGTGAAACTACTTTGCATTATTTGCTTGGTGGCTAACAGTGAAATCAGTCCAATCCAGCATAATAATGAATGGAGTACCGCAAGCGTTAGTAAATAGCTGTGCAAGATTCTTTGCGTGCTTAGTATTGTTTATAAACCGTTTAACCAGGTGATAAAAAAGGAGGGGCAGAATAAGGAGGCAGAACAGTATTTAATATTTTTTTATGATTTCACGGTGATGGCACAGACATTATATTACTTGATGATTTGAGATTGTAACTTTCTGCGGCGGTACACATAAAATGAGAACAAACACAAGATAAAAAACTTAATTGGGATTTCCATGGGCTTATTTGCTAGTAAGTTTTTACCCAATGTTGTCACAGCATGTCCTGTTGTCTGCAGTATACTCCGTCTGATATTTAACTGCACCAATGAAATCTTCGTGATGGCATTAAGCTTTAGAATATTCGAGATAAAACTTTACTACTTGTACTTTTATAAGTAGCTAAACATTTCAAGCGGAATATATAAATGAATTTAGTTGGCATTATGAAGGTTCATAAACGTCAGACTTGAAAAATGTACCATATATAATTCATTTGAAGATGATGAACTTACTTTGAGGTCCACCAATCCTCCATATCCAACACGATAAACATTATACGCTCCACTATCCCAAGCAACTAAAGCGGCAGACCGTGGTGCCCACTGATACCAATCCCTTCTACCCGTAATTCGTCCTTGTGTAGGTAAGAGGATGGGACCAGTAGAGGCTTTGTCATTATTTGAGCTGATATTAGCCCGGCAGGCAATTGCAGACCCTGAGGGTCCTAATAATATCGATCCACTTGTTGATGACGTTAAGGGTGATACGCAATCTTGACTGTCCCAACTCCAGTCAATACCACGCACAACTCGAGCTTTAGGAAAGAGACCTAATGATTCCACACGCCTCTGCTTTAAACGTCGACCGACAATGACTCTGTTTGGTAAAAGTAAAAGACAGGTTCTCAGCATGAAGCACAAGCAACTTGCATACAAAACTAAGAAAGAGGATGCATCTCAACATAAAACTTTGGATCGATGAGTGAAATACAAGATAGCAACTCCATAAGGGAACTCTACTACCTGATCGTTCAGTATGGAGTTCCTGGCCGACAGCTCTTTGTAGTCAATAGGCAAGTAATTTGAAAAGCAAAATAGTAAGGAGTAAAAGAACCATGAAGAACTATTTAAAAATAATTTGATGAGTAAATTCCCTCACTTGGTAATTTAATAAAGAACCGTACACCAGTAACTCATAATATCTACAAATAAAACTACTTATCAGTAGTGATATCTAGAAAAATATGCTAGAGTTGATTTAATATTTTAAAAAACTCGATTATGGGAAAGTACTGTTTTAAATAGAAGAGTTGTAGAAATTGAGTATTCTTATAGAAGAGATAACGAAAAGAAAGGATATTTTACATTTCATTTGTATGGATCAATGTGCGTTCACCATGATAGTTGATAACCCCATAATTCTACTTATATACTAGGCGTAATATCAGGCGACTTTTGTATGTGGGCTGAGAATCAACCTTAATTTTGCGTTAGTTCCTAAATTAAGTCGTCATGTCAACCTGAACACAAATGGAGATGATCCCAGCATACTCATTAGAATCAACAATTCAGTTGATGTAAAGTAGACACCTAAGCCATCATCAAACTGTAGACCAAGTGAAGTAAGATGTGGTGAGATTTCCTAAGTGGCGTTTTATATTCACTTGACAGAAAACCTGACATTGCCAACTTGCATGTATGTATCTACAAAGTGCATCATTGTAAACTGAACATTTAACTATAGATAGGAAATGCCATCATTCACAATATAACATTTTAAGAGACCATTCCTTATGATTCTTTCGCTGCAGTCATCAAGTAATAGACGTTTTACAAATACGAATGGTATAAGTACGATTAATCAAAGTGTTACTGCATTTCCTTGACTTAAGTTTCACCACTTAGTAATATAGTGTACATGTAGTCAGTTTAATAGGGGTGTTTCTAAGCAGTGCGAGTTCTAGAA